>CM040447.1:14483086-15683086 GCA_022749755.1 Azadirachta indica | reverse complement strand
CTAAAATTTTTAAACTTTTTAAGCAAGTTAAAATCAACATACCTTTGTTAGATGCAATTAAACAAGTCCCTAGCTATGCTAAATTTTTGAAAGATTTGTACACAATTAAAAAGAAGCTTAATGTGCAAAAGAAAGTTTTTTTTTTTTATTGAGAATGTTAGTTCAATCATTCAACAAATCACCCCACCAAAATATAAAGATCCTAGTTGTGCAATAGTTTCTTGTGTGATTAGAAACTTTAGGATGGAACGTGCATTGCATGATTTTGGTGCAAGTGTTAATTTTTTACTTTCTTCAGCATGTGAGCAATTAGGTTTAGGTGACCTTAAACCTAGCTTAGTAACACTTCAACTTACTAATCGTTCTATGAAAATGCCATAAAGGATAGTTGAGAATGTATTAGTCCAAATAGATAAATATTACTTTCTAATTGATTTTATTGTTTTGAACATACAACTTGTCTTTAACTCAAGCACTCAAATTCATATCATTCTTGGTCATCCATTTCTTGCTACATCAATGAATTAATTAATAGGAGAAATGGTGTTTTCAAACTTTCGTTTGGAAACATGATATTGGAATTAAATGTTTTTAACAATGTAAACAACCTGGGCATGATATTGAAACTCACGAGGTAGACTTCATTGAAGAACTTGTTCATGATCAATTTCCTATATCTTCATTCTCTAACTCTTTGGAAATTTGTTTGACTAGCTCTACTCAATTTAAATTTGATGAAAATTCTGAAGTCTCACATATTTATTCTTTGTTAGATTCTTTGCAAGTGCTAAAAGAGGATAGTTGGAAACAAAAATTTGAAGAATTAACACAATGTAATGTTGCACCTGTGCATCAAGTGTTCAACCACTTAACCTTGATTTGAAACCTCTATCATCTGATATCAAATATGCTTATTTTGGTGTGAATGAAACATTTCCCATGATAATTTCTTCCAAACTCAATAATTTTCAAGAAGATAAGTTGTTAGAAATTCTAAGATTGCATAAAAATGCCTTAGGATGGACCATAACTAATATAAAAGGAATTAGTCCATTAATTTGCACGCTCAAGATATATCTAGAAGATAACGCAAAACATAACCTTTGATATTTATATTGATCTCTAAATTTGAATTTTCAACTAATGCTTTACGGATAAAAAAAAAGGAAAAAAAAATGTGTTGCTATATTTGAACGTCCATTGGACTAATTGATATAGATAGCTATTGTATTTCCTAAAGTGATGATAGAAGGCAATCTTTGATTCGTTTGAGCTTTTAAAGCCTACATTTTAAAGTTTTTTTATTCTTTAGCAAGCCTTTTAAAGCAATAAATAAAAGACTTTTCATTTTTTAGCCTATTTACCATACCCAACTCCACCTGTAAAGTTTTAGCACCATTTTTATGTTATCTACTATCATTTTATATTTTAGAACAGTTTATATTCCAAAGATATTTGCATTAAAAACAAAACAAAGATGATGAACGTGTATCAATTGCTATTCTTCCAAAAAAGAAAAGAAGTTAATGATGCACCATCTTATTATGGTTAATATATCCACTTTCTCAAACATATGATTTTGTTTACCCATATCTCTCCTTTTTTCTTTTTTTTATTAACCTTGTCCCAACCCTTGGTTATGTCCTAATAAAAGTCCTTCTCGATTTTGAGAAATTGTGGTTTGAAATAGATACTAGTAATAAGGGCTAAAGAATATGATATCAAAAAAATAAAAAACAAAAGAAATACTTGGTTGATTATTCATTTTGATTTTAGATTATCTATCTTTATCCAAAGTTTTAAGCCAATATTTTCTTTCAATCGGGGTGTGAAACTTGAGCTATCATCGTTTTATTCTGACCATTCCATATTAAATGAGTGACAATGTCCTTAACTTTATAGGGATACATTTTCTTTTCAAAATGTCATTCATAATTGTGATTAAGGGATTAGCATGTGCTCTAACAATAATATGATTTATATAGCTTTGATATTCTAACTTCAGCATATGATTGTTGCTGATATAGAAATGATTTTTGTTAGTTTTGTTGTACAAAAAAAAAAATTGTGAGAAGCCACCTTAAACATTTTGATTCTACACTCTCTAGACTAGCAAAATGTTAGTTGGGCGTGTGATAAGTGTCTAAAAATATATCATTCACATATATTTTATAAGACAGTATTGCATTAGCATTTAATTTGAAGTCCCTATTTGCGCATAAATTAAGAATTCCATTGCCACAACTTTAATTTGCATGTTTTCATTATCTAAAGCTCAATTAAATGCAAATTTATATAATTGTTGTAAGTTGACATGAATATAATACTTATGTTGAAATACTAGGTGCAAGGAAGAACAAGTTGCAATTTAAAAAAAAGATTAGAATGGTCCACCTACATATTTCTCACTTGAACAATAATTAGTATAATGATCATATATTTCTGTAGTCACCTCTAATGTAATGATTTTATTTCAAATGATCATTGCCAAATTTAGAATATTTCTTCACTGAAAGTTTCAAGCAATATACTGAAGTATGGACCTACTATTTGCATCTTGGACCTATGAACATCCTTTTGTATTTTGACCATTACTTTCTCAATTCTACACTAATTGAGTTAATTTTTTAACCAAAAAAACCAAGAGAAAGATGGCTACAAATTTGATGTTAGGCACAACTTTTTTTGATTTGTGCATCTGTGTCATCTAAAATAATCATCATTCTAACAGTGGCTGTCAATCTTTAATTTGAGCTTCTATTATTATTTTAACCATATCTCCCACTATACAGGTCAAAATGAATGATTTGTAAAGCATTATAAAGCTTATTCATGGGGCCATAACATGAAAAAGAAACATTTCTTTATTTTATGTCAATGACAGTCAAAAGTGAGTATTAAAATGGAAGATAGTGCTATGATGAATCCTGTAACTCACATGTATTCACACATATGAATTCTACTTCATCTTACCTATATAAACCTTAGCGCTGAGACCTTGAGAGTAGTTTATTTTCTCTGAAAAAATAGCAAAACTTTCATGTTTGTGTTCTTCATATTTTCTTTACATAATATACTTCTAATCTCATAATTAGGGCTAAAGGTGACCTTTTGATGATTGTATAATTTTGTTCCTTGATCTTTTATTTTGTACTTCATCAACATTTGTAACAGACCAAAATCATTTACAAAATATAGCATTTGTATATTAAATGCTTGGATGGTTTTTATATATCAAGAGTAAAGCAACTTATAGTCTTTTCACTATCAATTAGTTTTCTTTTTTTTTTTTTTGCTTAAATAATTTCTATACATATCATTGAAATGGTTCCATAATGCCTTAATATTTAATAATAATGAAATTAAATTTAACAATTTACAAATTCATTTCACATTCATAATATCTGGACAATTGGACTTGCAATATTTGGACCTTTAGACTTATGGACCTAATATAGTTAATTTCTTGTAGACCGACACTCGTACTTTCGAATCTTTATTACTAGAGATAACCTATACTTAGATATTACAATCTAAAAATTTAGAAAAATTATGAAAACCTACGAATGGTCAAATCTAGCCATTGAAATCCAATCCGACGCTTGAAAATCATCTTAGGATATTACCTGGGATCGTAAGGAGCTTAGCTACAGTAGCGTGCATGTGAAGCGGTGGCGTGTGACTCCAAATCGATTCTCATCACCCGCTGGCATAGAGAGCATACACCATGCTTGCTGCCTTAGGTGTGGTCTTCCGCTAGTCCTTCACATCGTTTCCTTATCCATTCTTTCAGTTTTTCCTCCCTTTTTCTCCCATTACTGTTTTTCATGCCTTAATTTACCTCAGACCAATGTTTTCTACCTTCCTATGCTTTAACATTAAAATTCAAAAAATAACATCAAAACCTGAGGATTTCCACATGTATTTAAGTCTCAAAGACAATTATTAGTGAGTAAAATACTGACTTATCAAATACTCCTAAGTTTAAACATTTGTTTGTCCTCAAGTAAAAAAAAAAGATGTAAGAAAATGTCTGGGTGCACTTGAGATGGTCAGATGGCTTGAAACTAGTCCTCTTCTTTGCTTTAAAAGGAAATGTAGTCCAAAGCTATTCTAATGATTAACCTACTTAGATCCCTTGAGAATGGCAAAATGTATGCACTTTGCTTTTCGCTTGGCCTTTCTGTTTAACTCTTTCTACCTCTGACTTGTCCCCAACACAAGATATCACCCCGCTTGCATATGGAACTTCAAGAGACCTTGAAAATGGCAAAATATACACTGCCTCTTTGCCTCATAACTATCTCAAACCCAAAATATCGTCGAGGTGGATTGCAAACTTCTTGCAAAACAAAGCAGAGCTTAGGAAAGAATGGCTACTTCGGTGACCCTTCTTCAATGCTTAAGTTAGCATAAAATTGGAAAATAAAAGGTGAAGGCTTATTTGTCTCCCTCTAAAAGCAAGAAAATAAGGTGAATGCCAAGGTGGAGAAAGAAATCGCAAGAAATGGCCAACATAACACAAAAGGTCAATGAAGTAGGCATAAAAAATGGATGAACAGTGCTCTTTACATTGTATTTCCAGTACATTACTGCTGGCTTTCAATGGTGTATATGTGGGTCATGAAAGAAGAGATAATCTTTTTGAGGAAGATAAGTTCTCTTGTGGTAGGAATGTTTGTGTATGAATTGTCTCTTGTCAAAGCCTAGAAAAATATAACTTTATATGAAAGAGAAATGTTTGAATTTGATTGAATAACATGCCTAACCTTGGGTTTTACCTTTACATGTATCTTTCTATTATCTGCCATAAGTGGTCCCATGTCCACATGACACGTGGCAGGCTAACATAGGTGGGTTTCACCTTATCCAAGCCCAATGGCCACGTGTCAATCTGGAGTTGGCTGTGGAAATACATTGTCCCTTGGTGGACAAGTGGCACACTCTTGTTTGCCTTAGCTGCTGCGCGATCCCCACCTAGACTCTGCACTACCCATCGCAAGCTTGGCAGGATTCTATTGCCAGCAGATCTTGCAAGCAACCTGCTTGCTGCCTTGGTCAGGAGCTATTTGCTACCTTGGTCAATGGTTTTTCGCTATTTTTTAATAATCTTTTATAAGATATTTTTGGCGTATCTTACAGCATGGGTGTCCTTACTCCTTCACTTATGAGGGTCAAGTGTTCAACAATGAGCTACCTAGAGCAAGTTTAGGCATTTCTAAAGATAATGGAGAATTATGGTTACTTTTCTTACGATTTCGTACATGCCACGGTATATGGCTACGTTGGTTATATGTGCTATAATATATGGCTACACAAGATAATGTTCACTTGTTGGCGAATATTCTGGCAATAAACAGTAGGGAGCATGCTTAAGGTAGGTCTTACTTAGATATATACGACCACAGCTCTTAGTTTGCCCAGTACTATAGTGGTCATAAGGTGGATCGCCCCCCTTAGTGTGCCGATTGAGACTATTGTGGGCTTATCTTCTGTTACGTGTCTGTCATATTTTTCCAATAACAACGAGCCGAAGGCATTGAAAGCTCTGCTCACGTCGCACTCCTTTTCTCTCAGGTGGTCATATTCATGTAACCTTGGGGATGGCGATATAAATGGCAAAAAACTCATGGCGAAAGGCTCGTGGAGATAAATCGAATGGCAAAAAATTGAATGGAGATAAATTCATGGAGATATATTAGATGGCGAATAACTGAATAGAGATATATTCAACGGTGATACAAATCAAATGGAGATAATCATTTGGCGGTGTGAATACTTCTAGTGAATATTTGTCTATTTAGTCTCCTCTGCGTCAAAGTACGCTAGGGTTTGGACCAGATATGGCCCTACTCTAGGCCTGGTCTTAGAAAGATGAAAGGCAAATTGGGCAAGGTTATCTTTGACTTGCTAGCTTCCCCTGGGACATGTAAAGTCAAATACTTCACTTTGTTTCCTCGGCGAGCCCACTCAAATTTTGAAAAAATCAGTTTCCAAAACCCTAGGCCTGTGCCTTTGTTGGCGGCACATTACCCTTTTTCTTTTTCACTTCCATCTACCTTTTTCTCTTTTCATTTTTCTCCTTCTTTTATCTCTTTTTCTTTTTATATGTGGGCCTATTTGGAAAAAATCAAAAGCTTCGGGACTAGCCATCTATATTTATGACCCACGCTATCCCACTTTTACTGACCTCTAAAATTCCTAACGGTTCCTTGCATCATGCAATCTGTCATGTACCTTCTCTAACCAGACTACGCCCAGCCCTTTCATTAGCTTCCTACTTATCGCCTTCTCAATTCTCGTTAACTGTAGTTTTCTCTCCTCCTTTTCGCCATCGTCGCTATAAACCGTAGGCATGAGTGTAACTATCGTAAAATCCTCATATTTGACTTCGACTACCGCCTCAACATCACCTGACTAGATAACGTTCTCTATCTTTAATTGTTGTGGAATGGTGCTGGCGTGTTGTACGCCTAGCCCTTGCCGGCGATCGACGTGGGCCTATACCGTTGACAGGATGTACCGGTGCTGGCGCCTACGTTTATAGGTTCTGCCTCTTCTTTTCTTTTCTTTTTTCTGTTATCTTCTTATGCATTAGTTTTAGTTGTGCTCTTGATTTCATAAACCGAACTCTAGCAAACTCTTGCCTGTTGTCTCTTGCCCTTCTGCTCTTAACCTCGACATATCTTGGAGTCATTGTACTGTGCTTGTGCTGTTGTAGCTGTGGTGCCTATATTATTTAGTTCTATGTGGTTGTTTTGGGCCCAATCCTAGTTATGTTTTGTTTTTTTGTGGATCGTAGTATTTGTAGCGTTGTCCCTTTTGGGTTGGATTTGTTTGTCAAGGCCGCAGGTTTACACATGATTTGGGCACATTGTTCTCTTCCATGTTTATTGGCTATCTTTGTGTTGTCCTTGAGTGCTTATAACATTGATTGCTTGTGAATCTGCATGTTATGGTTTCTTTCTCTGCTGCGCGCTGTTCGGTTTCCATTGAACTCATGTTATTGCTCTTTTCCTTCCTTTTGCAGCCATGTCTGAGAAAGAAGCATTTGCCTAGTCAAGTTTTGTCCCTCGATCGCCAAAAAGGAAAGACATTCCCCCGAATGCTAACAATCCCATCAACATGAAGAGTGAAGAGAGCGTGAAGAAAGCATCTGCGCCATTTTGGCGGTTGCAAAGCCGCAAATCAATTCCATCAAGGAACCCCACCTTAAAGGAGAATCATCTGACACCGCTTTTAGCATCAAAAGAGGGACCTAGTAAGGGGACAGCTAGAAAAGGAAAAGCTCATGCTGTCCCCTAAAAGGTTTTGGGCAATGAAGATAGCTGTGAGGAATTAAGTGATGAAGAGGGAGAGATATCCCTCCATTGCCAGCCAAGGTTGTATGTTTCTTTTTGAACCATCAGCCCACTTCACTGACAGAAGAGGACATAGTGTAGCTATATGTCACGGCACGAGAAATCGCATGTTGGCTGAGTGTGCTGGGGTGTGACAGATGCGCATCACTCCAACCCGAGCATCCTCATCTGACTTAAACGAACTCAGCATGGCATTGAGGCGGTTCCGTTGCGGGCACTCTTTCGTGTGATGATCCCCGCTGCACAAGTAGCACGTCCACTGCTTCCGCTCGCGCTGCTTGTTAACCTGCCCCTTACTGCCATCTCGCTAGTCGAGAGCTTTTGGTGGCCGCCCCGTCTCATATTGGGGTCCCGACTTGTGAGGCTTCACTTCCCCACCTTACGAGGGTGCCGCACGTGACTTTCCGCTGGGCGCGTGACATATAGGAGGCCTTCAACATTCCCACCTTCCTGAAACTTTCTCTACCGAGACCAGACTTCAAACCTAGCGAGCCCGACCTTGATCAGGTTGTTATTTCACAGAGGTATCTAGGGCTAAGCTTGAGGTTGCCCATTTAACCGTGCTTCACGACCTCTTGTATGCTATTAGCCTTGCTCCCATCCAGTTTAATGCTCCGTCCTAGAGTAGTTTAATCTACTTATGCACTATGTGGAGTGGGGCTGTTGGTGTAGACCCAATTTCCGTGATTGACGGGCTTGTTTCACCATCATTAGCATTTGTGTGAAACTGAGCCATTATTATTTTAAAAAATGGGGCACGTTTTCTCACGTCATCCCGTATGCAACGTTCTCACGCGGACAAGGCCTGGGATAATGTTTGGTTCATGGTTTCTGATAAGTGGGGTCAATCCCGTATCAAACTGTGTACAGAGTATAAACTTCCGATTGAGTTCAAGGCTGATGGTGAGTTTGATTCTCTGGTTCTTCCTCACTTCTTAATCTTCTTGCATGGCACTTACTTCGTGTTTACCACTTTAGTGTAAAGGGAGCAACGCCTGACTACTGGCAGTGATATAAAGGAAGTCCTAAAGTATTTGGAGAACGATCCTATAGCCCTCAACACAGTTTATGGGACAAGGCTGAGTCCTGGCCCTTCTACAGGTACAAAGAAAGGTAAGAGCACATCGATCTTACAATTTGGCCTTTCAATTCTCGTTACTCTTGTATTGCTTACAAATGAAGTTGATCCCTTTGTAGCTTTCACTTCTACCTTTGGGTATGGTGAGAAATCAGGGACTACAAAGGTTGACCATAGCGCGGCGCTTACTGACCGTATGCGGAGTGCGATGATGAGAGCTCCTAGGGCCTATGCAGCTCTGGGTACACAGAGCCCCAGCAGGTCTATACTGGGTGAAAGCACGGCTAAAGATCTCCCAACTAGGTCACTCAAGCAAGTTAAGAAGGAGAAAAACCCCAACTCTCCTCAAGTATTTGATGAGGTGAGCCGAGTCTTGAACGGCCACCTCTCTAACGCTGCTTCATTGCTGCCTATAATGCAATCCATTTATGACTTGATCGGCGCCAAAGTGATAGGTGAACTGGCCAGCCTAGGACCACATGAGGTCGTAAACTTGTGATCCAAGCTGTCCCTCTAGATGGATGGCCTTTGGTTATTCTGTTTTACATTGCACGGTCTCTTCATTATGGGTCATTGGTACAGGTACTGAAAAGAATGTGGATTTAGTTTTTGCCTAGCTCTAGAAGGAAGTGGGCCAGAGTCAGATACTCCAAGGAAGAGTAGCCCAATTTGAGGCCGAATTGCATACAAGCTACAACTATGGCTACCAACTGGCGGAATATGAAGTTCACATGGCACATCTTTCTTTGAGCTTGGAATTCATGGATTTCGAGTTCTACCAAGACATGGTCATAGCCAAATTTCGAAAACCTGAAGCCTCGGTCCTAATTAAACCCTCTTTAACATCGGTTACGGTGTGCAAGCTAAACTTGGACAATCTCCTTGCTGATTCTGAGCCCGCTACTGAGGCCTTTGGAGATGACAAGAAGGAAAGAGGCTCCGACACCAATATATGATCGTGCTTTAGCCCCGATCTCTGCTCTGTTCCTGCTCAGCTTCTGGACAACTTTTTGTTGACTTCTATGCTTATTTCTCTTTTCCTTTTTGTAGTGCTGATGTTTGCAAACTTGATGAAACTTATGAACTTATTTAGCACTTGTGGTTTGTTAAACTAGATGATTTATGGAGCGACGCTAACGCCAAGCTCCACCTTCTGCATTTTATGGATTACATTTGTTGTTGTGAAACTTGTTGTGTGATGAGGTGCTCTTTAAGGCTTTGATTTAGCTCGTGGTGTTGTGTCCATGTCGCATCGCACCTCTCATTATTATAGACTAGGTCGATCTTCCATCAAGCTAATTGGTGCATAGTAATGCATGCCTGACGCTTGGTTTTACTCTTAATCAACTGACTTGGCACAGTATAATTTTATGGTTGAAAATTCCTCCCAGCAATCACCATTAATCTGAGGTAGTTTTTTCCTTGCCTAGGTGCGGCCCTGGTACTTTCAGATACTAAGTCAACAATCAAACCATTATAGCAAAGGCGATGTAGCTATTGGTACATAACCGTGGAGATACAATTATATAGACATAACCATGAAGAAAGATCATGGCGAAATAATTATGGACACAATCGGTGACGAAATAATCATGAAGAAATAACTGTGGTGAAATAATCGTGGAAATAAAATCATGGATATTGATTAGAACGGATATGGAAAAGAAAAGAGAGCAATATTCATTAACCATATGCTTAAGTGTCACCTTACAAAAGGTAACCTAGCTGGGTACCTGGAGAAAATTATACTTGGGCAGTGCTTTTCCTAGATACAGGAAAGTGCACTTACACGCGAAATGGAGAAACGGAGTTTATAACCATCGACTTCAGAGAAATAGCAAAATGATGACAGCATAACATCAACAATGCCTACTCGACCTGGTTACTGGAAGTATTCCCTGAGCTCGTCGGCATTCCGAGGATGTTTAACCATACATTTATCTGGGTACGCTAGCTTGCACACCCCTACCTTAATAACTTTCCTGATGCAGTATCGCTCCTCTTGGGTCCTGATAAGCTTGGCATAGCTTCTATCCCTTGGCCTTAGATTTGCTCTTCTGAGGACCAGATCTCCCTATTTAAAGCTGTTGGGCCTAATTGTAAGGTTGTAGTGCTTGGCGACACTTGGCTAGCGCGCTGTTGCTCTAGGATTGATGACTGACATCTGGCGACATCTTCTCACCAAGATGGCGTAACATCTTTTTGCGATCTGTTGGTCTCCTTTAATGATCTCAACTCGAACTTTCAAATCTTTATTATTTGAAACATCCTACAGTTAGATATTACAATCTAAAAGTTGTAGCAATAGATACCAATGTGTGGTGACTTAAAGAGACAGGAGGGAAGTCTTCAGCAGCATCGTTGGAGGAACCTTCCTCAGGCACCCTGGAAATATTTTTCTCACAATAGAAGGAAAAGGAAGCTAGCCTTCCTCTCTTGACTTGCCAGAGCTCCCTCAGCCAAGGTATTAGTTAGCAGATTATCTTATATTCGAAAAATGTATACAAAATTATTAACTATTAATCAAAAACAAAAATAACCAAAAGCAAACTAAGAAAGGGGTAAAACAAAAGATGTAGAAAAGCTAACCTCCTCATGTTTTAGGGTCCTCTCATCACCACCTTCGTGGGTATAGGAAGCTTGTTTGACGAACTTGAACTCTCATGAGCAAGAGAAGCTGGATTATCATAGTCGGATGGAACATCTATAGGTGTGCTACTACCCTACCTGATCCTTTGGAATCTCATGCCTAGTATTCTTTCTCAGAGGACCAGAGGGAACAGGCGTTGCAGCAACAGGCTTTGGCTTTGACAAAACAAATTTAGAAGGTGGAGACTTTTTGGATTTTCCTAAGGGAGCTGACTTAGGAGTTGAGGATACAACCTTACTCCTAGAAATATGAGGAAAACTCTAGGAGCCTGATGAAGCAGGTGGAGGATTAGTAGCAAGAGTAGGAGAGGCCATCTGCGGTGGAGCATCTGACTGTTGGGACGCCATTTGCACAAGCTACCCACAACAACCCTATGTAGAGCATAATCTTTGTATATGGCTATTTTAACTTTTGGCATGCTAAACAATAGAGTTAGAGCTCACTTTTAGACGTTCATGTGAATTTGGTTATCTAATCTTGCCAAATCTTCGGGGTGACCTGTCACATATTCAACAAAATGAGCTCTTATTTAACAAAGTGAGCTGTTGGCACATCATTGTAGGTATTTCTTTTTATTTGCATATCAATACTTGCATATCACCAGGGCAGATTTGTTGTTTTAGCTTGTTGCCTTTTTATTTTCATTGTTTCATTCTTGAAATTTATAAAGATTAGTATTACCTGTGAAAATTTGTTTGTCACAAAGATTAGGTTTACTTAACTGCAATAATAGAAATTATGATCCGTAAACTTATACTTGGTTTCCCCTAACTTTTAATTATCAATTGTTATGTAGATTTGAAAGAAAAGTTGTCATCCTGCGTTTGTTATTTGGCGGGATTTTTAATCTATTGAATTGTTCACGACGTTGATTTTGTTTTTGGATGGTGGTCGGAGAATGTCATCATTGAACCTACAAGTGGAAATACTGTAGGCAGCAGCTAAGTATTAGAGGCTTATCATTACAAAGTCTTGAAAGAAGAATCATTCTTCAAGTTTTTGAAGTTGGGTTGGTTCTCACTGACATTGCTAATAAGGGGATGAAAGGGCTGTTGAGAAGGCAGAGGAGTAACTAGCTAAGACCCCCAGTAGGTACATGCTCCAGCAGTTCAAAAATCCTGCCAATCCGAAGGTATTTTCTTAATTAATAGTCCAATGCATGCTGTTGGGTATCCATAAAATTTTAAGTCACATATGTTGTCACAATAGAAAGTGTAGAGATATTTTAAGTCACATATTCATGAGACTACTGGACCAGAGATATAGAAAGTGTCAGGAGGAAAATTGACGCCTTAGTTTCCAGAATTGGCACTGCTGTCACAATAGAAGTGCAGGAATCTCTCAAGGAACAAAACCCCAAGATTAAGGTAAGATTAATTGTTCACTGTAAAAATCAATCCAAATGTGAATCTTACTTTTGAGTTGCCAAAGAATAGATTAAAATATAATCCTTGTCTGTAAACTTTTGCTTAGTTTTATAGTCATTGATATCTGATTATTTCCTCTTCACAACTATTGAGATTTGCGTAGTTTTATTTGTTTTTTACAACGTACTTTCGTTAAAATTAACAGCGGACTCTGCGATATTGCTTAGGCCGAGTCTTGCCGCAACAAGCTACTTGGTAGCCCCACTGTTCGCATGTAACCTATATTAACTTTTACTCTCATATATAATTCTTTTTGGGTAGTTCTTCATGTTTTTCTGGATCGACTTCTTGCGGCTTACGATGGATTATTAGGAAAACATTATTCGTCTTAGACATCGTATGGCATCACGCTCAATGATTTCTTTCATTTTCTCCTGTTTGAAGAGGAAATTAATTGGCCCATAAATCTTCAAGGCAATTAATTTCTTTCTCTCTGTTTAGATTTATATATTTTATATGAATAATGATTTATTTTTATAAAGTTATAAAGTTCACTTTTAGTAAACAGTACTGTATAGATAACAGTACTGTATAAATGAACAGCATCATATTTATGAACAGTATTATACCATATGTGAATATTGAAATACACTGAAAGTGCAATTACTTCTTTTTTACTTTCTTTACTAATGAGTTTGGCCACTATAAATACCTCACCCCTTTCACCATTCTATACATCCCAAAATCATCTTTTGAGAGTTTTTACAAAAAGAAAAAAATTAATTTCTTTTTTGTGTCATATTTTTCACTTAAAGTTATTTTTCCTATTTTGAAAAAGAGTGTGAAATGCTTTTATTTAAAAAGTTGTTCTTTTCTTAATATTAGAGAGAAAGAAAGTTATAATCTCCACTTTAAAATAGTGAAATACTCCTATACTTACCGGTAGTTTTTTTTTACCCTAATTTGTTTAGAGTTTTTCACGTAAAATATTTGTGTCGATTTATTTTGTTGTTTTATTTTACTATGAACAATTATATTTTCTACATATTATTATTATTTTAATGAATTATTATACCTCATACATACATTTATTTTCATTATTTTCTCAATTTCACTATAGTTGCGTGTTTTGTTTCAACCCTTAATATCTAATAGTGGTATCAGAGCTATTGGTTCTATAGGTTATTGTTCACAGTTATTATTAACAAGTACTATAGACAGTGAATTAGTGAAATCCAGTATAAGTGAGAAGCAGATAGTCGTCAACAATGGCAACAAAGTTCAAAATTGAGAAGTTCAACAGAAATAATTTTTCGTTGTGAGAAATGAAAATGAAGGCAATTTTAAGGAAGGACAAGTGCTTACCAACAATTGGCAAAAAACTCTCGAATATCGACAAACAAAAGTGGAACGAGATGGACAGTGATGCAATTGCCAATCTACACTTAGGATTAGCTGATGGAGTATTAACTAGTATGGAGGAAATGAAGACAATAAAGGAGATATGGGATATTTTGACAAAATTATACAAGGTCAAGTTACTGCACAACAAAATCTTTTTTAAAGAAAAGACATTATACTCTTCAAATGGCGGAAGCTACATTAGTGACTGACCATATCAATACCTTGAAAACTCTATTTTCACAACTTACAACGTTGGGGTACAAAATAGAGGAAAATGAATATGCGGAGATCCTACTTCATAATCTACTCGACTCGTATGATCAAATCATCATCAAGCTGACAAGTAATATCCAAATGGACTCTTTAGTCTTTAATGATGTTGCAGCCGCTGTCTTAGAAGAAGAAAGGAGCCGTAGAAACAAGGAAGATAGAAATTTGAGTTTGCAACAAATAGAAGCGTTATCGATGATAAGAGGAAGATCAACTGAACGCAAGTCTAGTGGGACCCAGAATCAAGATAGATCAAAATCAAGAAGTTAGAAGAATGTCAAGTGCTACAATTATAGCAAAAAAGGGCACATCAAAAAGGATTGTTGGAATAACAAGAAAAGTGGAGACTTCGAGACATCAAAGGTTTAGGATTGTGTTGCCAATACCTCAGATGATGGCAAAGTACTATACAGTGAGGCAACAACGATTGTTAAAGGCAGAAAACGACTTGCTGATGTCTGGCTTATAAATTTAGGAGCAATATGGCACATGACCTCTCGAAGAGAATGGTTTCACACATATAAACCTATCTCTAGAGGATCGTCGATATTGATATTGTCAAGATAAAAATGCACGATGGAACAAATCGTACTATTAAAGAGGTACGACATGTCAAACGCCTGAAGAAGAATTTATTGTCTTTAGAACAATTAGATGATCTTAGATGCAAAACCTATATTGAGAATGGGATTATGAAGATTGTTAGACGAGCGCTTGTGATTTTGAAGGCTAAAAATATTATTGCAAATCTATTCATGCTTAACGGAGAAACACAACAGAAAGCTGATGGGTGTGTTGCTTCAATTAGCAAAAGAGAAGAATTAATAATAATATGGCATCTTAAACTCAGCCACATGTTAGAATAACTTTTGAAGATTCTCTTCAATCGGAAGCTACTTCCAAGACTTAACGCGGTAAAACTATCGTTTTGCGAGCATTGTGTTACAAGTAAGCAACATAGATTAAAGTTCAATAGATTTGATGCTAGGAACAAATGCATTCTAGACTTGATTCATTTTGATATTTGGGAATTATCGAACGTGTCTCTAAGAGAAGTAAAGTATCTTATGAATTTTATTGATGATTACTCTAAAAGATGTTGGGTATGTCTAATCAAGAAAAAGTCAGATGCATTTCCAGTTTTCAAAGACTTTAAAGCGCGAGTGGAACTTGAATTTGGAAGAAGATCAATTGTTTGAGAATAGACAATAGAAGAGAGTATACAAACGATGAGTTTCTTGCACTATGTAAGCAAAAAAGTATTGAAAGATAGTTCCCGGTGCCATAAACTTCGCACCAAAATGGAGTGGCAGAATGGATGAAGAGAACTCTTGTAGAAAGGATGAGAGCTATGTTGAGGACTGCAGGACAACCTAATTCATTTTGGGCAGAAGCAGCAAAGACTACCTATTATGTGATAAATCGGTTACCATCAACAGCAATTGGGTTGAAGATGCCAATCGAGATATAGACTGGTAAACTAGCTAATTACTCTCATCTACATTCATTTGGATGTCCTGTGTATGTAATTTACAATGTCCAAGAAAGAACGAAGTTAGATCCGAAATGTAGAAATTGTATATTCTTGGAGTATGCTAATGGTGTAAAGGGATATCACTTATGAGATCCCGTTGCCCGCAAGGTCATAGTCAGCAGGGATGTTATTTTTGTAGAAGATCAACTACTAAAAAATGATGGAGATGATAGCACATTGAAGGAAAGCTCAGAGACTAGAACATTACACGTGGAAAATGATAAAGCATAAGAAATTTCAAACTTTTCTGAAGCATCACCAAAGTACGAGGTACAAAAACTAGTTAGGTCTAAGGCTTCAAAAGTTCGTCGATCAACTCGTGAGAGAAACCCACCAACTTGGCACTCAAGTATGTTACAGAGAGTAATATAGCATACTGAATTCTAACAAAGGATGGCAAGGCCTCAACATTTCATGAAGTTACGAAGAGCTCAGATGCATCTTTATGGATGATAGAAATGCAAGAAGAAATTAAAGCTCTACATAAGAACAAGACATGGGAACTAGTATCATTACCATATGGAAAAAAAGCCATTAGTAACAAATGGGTCTACAAGATCAAATGGGATAGCAATGAAAAAGTAGAACGGTATCGTACACGATTGGTGGTGAAGGGATATGCTCAAAAAGAAGGCATTGACTTTAACTAGACATTTTCACTGGTGGTTCGACTTATAATAGTGAGAGTGGTTCTGGCGATGTATGTTACTTGAGAAAAATCTTATGACGCTTCAACTTGCAAGAAAGTAAGCCAATTTCTACCCCACTTCTTGTTAATTTCAAGTTGTTCTCAACTATGTGTCCTAGCAATGAAGCACAGAGAAGAGAAATGTCTCGAGTGCCATATGCATCAGCAGTGGGAAGTTTAATGTTCGCTATGATATGTACAAGACTAAACATTGCACAAGCAGTGGGAGCAATTAGTCGTTTTATAGTGAATCCTGATAGAGAGCATTGGGAAACTGTGAAGAGGATTCTAAAATACATCAGAAAAACCTCAGATGCTGCATTATATTATAGAGGATCGGAATTCACTGTCAGAGGTTATATAGACTCAGATTTTGCAGAAGATCTTGATTTAAAAAAAAAAAAAAAAAACCTACTACAAGTTATGTGTTTACACTTGCAAGGGGAGCTGTAAATTGGGTTTTAAAATTACAAACTATTGTGACATTATCCACCACAGAAGCAAAATACATGGTGGCTACACAAGCTTGTAACGAAGCTGTTTGGATTCAAAAATTATTAGAAGAGCTCGGGCACAAATGAGATAAGATCACTTTATTTTGTAACAATCAGAACGCCTTACACATTGTAAGGAATGTAGCATTTCATTCAAGGACAAAGCACATAACGGTTCAATATAATTTTTTTTTAGAAGTAGTGGAAGATGAAAGTGTAGATATGCAAAGGATACACACCAACAAGAACCTAACAGATATAATGACCAAGCCAATAAACACTGACAAGTTTATATGCTGTAGATCCTCATATGGCATAGTAGAAATGTAAGCAAGCATGCAATTGGCAAGTAAGGAGGGATTACCAAAAGTGACTTTAAGTGAGAGAATGTGAAATTGTAAAGCTTACTTTTGGTGAACAGTACTGTATAGATGAATAGTACTATATAAATGAACAGTGCTGTATCTATGAACAGTGTCGTATCATATATGAATACTGAAATACATCGAAAGTGCAACTACTTCTTTTTTACTTTATTTACTAACGAGGTTGGTGTTAAGTAGAGAAAATTTAAATTTAAGTAGTGGTTAGTAGGTGGAGAAATTTGTAGAGTAAAGTGTGGAATATGTGTGCAAAAAAGGGAGAAGGAAACCACTATAAATACATCACCATTTTTACCATTCTATCCATCTCAAAATCATTTTTTGAGAGTTTTTACAAAGAGACAAAAATTAGTTTCTTCTTTATGTCATATTCTTCACTCAAACTTATTTCTCCTATTTCGAGAAAAAGTGTGAAATACTCCTATTTAAATAGTTGTTCTTTCCTTGTTATTAGAGAGAAAGAGAGTTGTAATCCCCACTTTAAAATAGTGAAATACCCCTATATTTACCCATGATTTTTACCATAATTTGTTTAGAGGTTTTCCACATAAAATATTTATATCGATTTATTTTACTGCCCTATTTTATTATGGACGATTATACTCCATACACATTATTGTTCTTTTGATAGATGATTATACTTCTTACATAACGTTTATTTTCATTATTTTCTCAATTTCACTGTAATTGCGTATTTTGCTTCAACCTGTAATTTCCTAACAATTTTTTAGATGCTTGTGTGGATCATTTATGGTCTATTTGTTTGCTAAAATAAATGGGGAAGAAACTTGTTAAAAAATTATTGGAAAATTTTATAATTTATGTGTTTGTTTCTTGGATTAGTTTTCTTGAATGTTAATGGAATGATAGGCATGTTTCTTTTTTAGTTATCCACTAGCTTTGTTTATTGGTTTTTATACAGTAGACTAGTTTTCTTTTTTTTTTAATAATAATATTGTTGAACCTTGTATATAGATTAAATTTTTGCGTACTATTATCATTGTTTTTCCTATTTTAAGAAATCTACTAATAATTACCACATTGACCGAATCGACAATAGGTTGATGAATTTGGATAATTAAACAAATATAAATAATCTGCCGGAGTTGAAGGGCAATGGAAGTTTCATTGCATAGTAAAGCAATATTTCCTTTTGTCTCTATTTAGCCTTTTCACCATCTGACCTTTTAACTTCCGGCTTTAAGTGCTAACTCATCCTTTAGTCCTTTTTTCTTTCTATTAGATTATTCCTAATTAGGCATAATCATTTCGTGCTTTTATGAACCAAATATAAGGCATTTACATTTTTCATAAAGATTTTATATAAAAAGATATAATCTAAAAATTTAGAGGTTGCGTAGATTTATACAATATTTGAGGAGGATTTCACATTTTTGAATAAATATTGAATACTACAAAAAAAAGTTTCTTTTGCTCTGAAACCAATCGTAGATAATACAAATTCAGTTGAAAAAGAGACTTTCACGACTAAATTGTAACCATTTGTGTCTAACCTGTAATGGCTGCAATAAGTCCCAACACACAATTTTTTTTGTTTTTGTGGCTAATTTTAACAGCTCAAAAAATATTTACAACTGATTTTATGACCAATATATCAACCACAAATAGTATTTGCAACCAACATTTAACAATCGCAAATAATTTTAAAAAAATTATATGTTTTTATTACCATTTTTTACTGTCAAATATTTAACTGCAAAAAATATTAATTATTTGTAATATTTTTATCAACTTAAATATTAATATGTTTTTATTACCACTTTTTACTGTCAAATATTTAACTGCAAAAAATATTAATTATTTGTAATATTTTTTATCAACTTAAATATTGATCACATTAAATTAATTTGAATATTAAACTAAATGTGTACCAAATATTTTAACATAATATTTGATATATGATTTATACAATAGTCAAAAATTAAATGACCGGAAAGTATAAAGAAGATTTTATAATAAAATTTGAATATTCATCACTTTCTAATTTCTATAACTTTCCGATTACTATAACTTCATATTAATAAAGTAAACCATTGTCCATTATCTCAGTCTTATAATGACTTCCACATTAGAGTCCTACATCAATTTGTCCTAGTCACTAAGAACTTTTTCTAGAGTTTCAATCCATGTGATCTTGATCAGTGTCCATCACACAAAAATTTCCTCTCAAAGTATTCAAAGAACCAAGCCAGATATCATTCAGAGACCTCTTGTTCCTGGACCTGATATCGTGAACCTAAAAGTCGACGACTTGTTCTTGTAACAAAAACATATTGAAACCAAGTAATCAAGAACCTTCATATAAAGCCTTTTATGAACTAGTAAAAAAATAAGGAGAGGTGGATGAATTTGTGGATACTAAGAAAGAAACATGTTCATTTAAGGCTTTATGCCAATATTAACAATAATGAAACACATTAAAAAAAAATACTATCATGAAAAAAATCCCTAAGAAATTGATGATCGCACATACATACATAGATATATAAATTAACATATTCATGAACACATGGATGTTTTTATCTAAACAATTCATTCTAACCACATCAAAGAGAAAAGAAAACCCAATTTAAGAAACAATCAACACAAACCAACCCATCCAAAAGCGAAAACGTATCCAACATAACATGATCATCATATATATATACATACACATATTCATATGCATATACATATATAGATGCATATGAAGAGGTATAAATAAGAATTTATACCTGGGCATCATTCCATCAGGCTGAATTCCATGTTCAAGACAGTAAAGCTCCCAGCATGAATTCCCAACCTGAATCCCTCACTGTCCTACATGAATGCTTATCACTTCCCTCATATCTCTCTCTCTCTCTCCGAACCCAAATCAAATTAAAATGATATAGAAATGGAAAGAAGAGAAATTCCCCTTACTTCCTTTTTTGTTGTTGAACATTATGATACAGAGCAGAAAGGAGAGGTATAAAGGCAAAGAGAAAAAGTTAATTCTAGAAACAAGAACTAACATGCTAATTCAAGAACAAATTCAAGCTAGAACTAGTTTTCAAGAAGTCATAGAAGCTTCTAAAACCTGCTAATATCTCTAAGTGCATCAACGTCCACCCCAGAAACAATTTCGTCTAATATAGGCATGTCTGCTTCCAAAACCTGCAATACACAGAAGCAAGCACACGCATGAGAAATGAGGAATTCAAGTATCTGCAACCAGCTCATCTCAGCTTCCCAAACTACAGTAACTTAAATGCATGCAGAACCTAATTTCAGCCAAAAGGGCAAAGAAAAAAAAATAGTGAAGCACAAGGTTTACAGTCCAAAATATAAATGGCAGAAAATATAAAAATAATTGTCTAATACTTAATGTTACCTAGGAAACCATTAGGCAGAAGAAGAAAATCTGCATTTGCCGTTTTCTCAGCTTTTCACTGAAATATTTACAAACTACCCATCCTATATGTAACAGAGATGGAAATTAAGTTTTAATAAACTTGTCCAATTAACAAAAGAAAGTAAATTAAGCAAACTTAATCAAGAAAAAAAAACCCATCCTTTATATTGAAAATTATCATATATACATGTTGCAGACTCTGCTTCATTCCTACTCTGATATATTTGTTACCCAACACAGACACAGACACATAAAGGAAAATGTTTGTGGCTGGGAATTATTAGCAATAATTTCTAACCCTCCTTGCTCCTAGACAGTTGGATTTAAGTTCAAGCACATACATAGAAACACATGTAATTATATAAGCAGCCCATGGATATTATATGCCATACACAATTATATAGTCATTGAGTGTCTGAGGGAAATTGAAAAGGCAATGTACAAACTCACCATCAATAATTCTATTTCAAATTAGAATCAGTAAGAAAACAAATATGAGCTCCACAAGTTTGTTCTGCATGTGGTCATCCTGAGAAATGAGAAAAATATTCATGAACTCGAACAAACAAAAATTACAAAATCTTATTGTTATCAAAATAAAAAAATCTTTCATGTACTCATCATTAGGCTCAAATTTTTATCTTGAGAAGATTGAAGGAGAAGGTGTCCTATTCCTCGTTACAGAGTCATGTCCTTCTAACCCACTGTCTTTATCTAATTAATGTTCATGCCACTAGGAGATGCTGAGTTAGGATCTCTATAATTCATGTACTCATCATTAGGCTCATCATCATAATCATATTCCTTTCCCTGAAGCAAGTTCTCCTGGCATTTTTACCAAGAATAGAAGTGTGAAGAGTAAAGAAGATGATTAATATCATTAATATAATTCTTTCATGAAGCAAGTTTTATCATAGAGATATGAAGCCTTACTTGAGATCCCACACAGCAGACTCCTTAGGATCCTATGAGGACAAGGAAGTTATCTTAATTCTGAAAGCCAAATGACCAAGAAATCAAAAAAGAAGCTGAATTCTATCTTATAGATGACTACACAACTAGCAAATTTTCATTCCAAAATGAGTAGAGACTCGGGACTAACCTGGTAGGACCTCTTGCATTATTTTTTGATTTAAGAACTGGTGAAAATCTAGCACTTTTAGGCAAGACCGGACCAAATTTTAGATAATCAGGAATTGACCGACTGGCTTCATGCAAAGAAGTCATTGGCAGTTCTGCAATTGCTAACATTGGAATGACCTTCTTACTAGTAGCAGAATCAGAGTGCACGCAATCCTTGTACTATAGCAAACAGCCGTATATTCTCAGCTAATGAATCTCCATAATGCTGCTCCAGCTGTCGTAACTTCTCTACTTGTTCTGGCCTCATAATAAAGATCAAAGATTCATTGAAGAATTGGTCCAAATCAGCAGTAAAGGACAAATAAGAAGAATCCGGAATTACTTCCATCATAAGTTTATGCCTTGACTCTGAATACCACCTAGCAATTGATCTCATTTGCAGAAGAAACAGTTCTTTCCACAGCTCAGGATCAAAATCAATCCGCGAGAAGAATGGATCTCACGGATATGGAGAGCCAATCATGAACATTGTTTTGCAATTTCCAAAGATATGAAAGGTAGAAATGAGCCCAAACAGAGACGAAGAAATTAGGAACTCCAGCAGTTTTCTGATTAGAATCCAACATGGCACACACTTGCAGCATCTTCTCTGCACAGTCTAATCGTGCAAGCTTAGTTTCCACATAAGAGGTATTGACAGCTTCTTCAAGGGCTTCAATACCCCAATCACAATTGGTCAGTATAGCATGATCAGAGTATTGAACCTCTGAATCTTTATCAGAGCTCCCATCTTTAGCTGCTAATCTCTTTGCAAACTGTTCTTTGTGTTGAGCTCTCTGTTCCTTATTAATCAACTAATCTTGTATGAAACTTCAAACAGTTCTTGTCAATGATCTTATAATATCCTTTTGGTCCGTCGCTAACCTATAATTTTCAGCCATGTTTCAGAAGGACAACTGAACAAATAAACTCCCAATCAATAAAAGAGCAAGAGCATCAAACCACCATTTTTCATAATATTCTGTAACGCCAATCAAGAAATAATCAAGCAAAGACCTAACTCAGGCAAGCTTTCCATTAAATGCCTTATCAACGAAAAACACAAGATATTTGAAATTCATTTCCTTTCAGCAACCAAATTAATCAAAACATCAACACCATTGCTAACCAAACTTCTAGAAATCACTGAGCTTAAAGAAAAACGATGATTTAACACAACAATTCAAGAGAAACAAAGCAAGAGAAAACAATTCAAAGGCTATCTGTAATTTCTATAACCCTGAAAACAAAGCCAACACACCATTCAAGAGAAAACACCAAAAGCCAAAACAGAAGAGCAGAAGCGGAGAAAGAAATGTTAGGAAGAATCTGGCGAGAGAAACTAGCAATGACATGCCGGCCAGAGCAAGCTGCCGGCGGCGTCCGAAGGTTCCCGAGGATCAAATCTATTTTGCGACCAGATCTGTTTTGCGAAGAAGGTTTTGAACCCAAAAATGGAAAATTGAATGATTTTCTCAAAATAAAATTTGAATAATTAAGGAGATTTCATATAGTTTAATATATGTAACATTCTAGTCCCACTTATTGGGGACTAATTTATAATAAGTAAGCTAATAATTGTAATTAATTTGTAATTAAAAAATAAATATGTAGACTATAATATATTTTTATCAAAATAACGCCATTTTAACTATAAAATTAATCATCACTTTTTTTCTGTTAATAGTTAATTTAATTGTAAATAATATACTTTTTTGTGATTAGATTGTGTTTAGTCGGAAATCAATTGTAAATAATTTTTTTATTTACGACAAATTAAAAATTAATAACAAAAATCAGTCATAAAAGGCATTTTTCTTGTAATGTTTAAAATATAATAAATTTTGGAATGTTATACTAATTTAAATAATAAAAAGACAAAAAAAACAGGGTATTTGAAGTGTTGACAGTTGAGTATTTTTGATCTAATGAAAGTTTTGTTGGATATTAGGACAAACTCGTGGAGTCTACGTGTCCTTTTTCGGTTCACAGATTATGTCAGACAGCTATTAGAAAAGGTTATTTATTAAGGATAATTGGAGTCATTTAGTTAATTATTGATTTATAAGGCATAAGGTGCTCCATTTATCTTGCATTTTTGTCGAGATTTTGCTAACTGTTTATTTTTCTCACTCTTTTTAATATATTTGTACGGAAAGGAAATACACTTCAAACATACAAGGAATACTGTTTTAATCAAATAGGTTGGTTCAGCTTTTGGGTTCATAAGCTGACCTTCACAAGTTTTTGCTTTGGTTGCACGGAGGGTCCTTTTGGTCAATTTCTTCATTTATACACTCTTTAATCAATTATTAGAATGTATAATAGATGGAGATTTTATTTTAAAGAGAATCTCAAAGCGGGGAAGTTAAGGGTCAACAATTTCTAGTAGTCAATTTGCAAGCGAAATTATTGCCAATCCACAATTACCTATTCTAATTTCCCTCAATTTTACTTATATCACATCCATCTTCAAGATAAAAATGTCCGTTGCAACTTACCTTGTTCCTAGAGGAGCTTTTTCGTAATTTGTGGAAGCTTGTGAAGTAATAAATTATTATCTAAATCAATTCTTCATTGATCAACACTTAATCATATTGAAGATTGGAAGCAGAAAGTTTCATACTGTTGCAGTTTCAAAAGAGATCAGCAGCAGACGGGTATGGAATAATTTTTCATTTTCTTTCTTTTACAATGATCTGTG
Organism: Azadirachta indica; assembly: GCA_022749755.1. NCBI lineage: Eukaryota > Viridiplantae > Streptophyta > Magnoliopsida > Sapindales > Meliaceae > Azadirachta > Azadirachta indica. The sequence continues at coordinate 15,658,637 of CM040447.1, read as the reverse complement.
ATTTCTACACTGTTGCATTTACATAATGTATTTCTAAAATTTTAGACTGTTTTCACTTAAAAGAAGGATTACAACACACTCATCACGATGTATATATCTTTAGAAATGGCCTAGCAATTCTTATTCTAAAAGTAGATAGAAATGATGATTTCAATTTATTTTCTAATTTAATTATTTGATAGGTAATTTTTTGTTACTCATTGTCAAAGAGTGAATTTTTTTTTTTTGTTTCAACAGAAAAATGGACACTTTCATTTACAGTATTCGTAAAATCTTTTGCAGGTAAAGGTATTAATTTGGTATATTATTTAAACTGAGAAAGATATAATGGTGATAAGCAATGAAGACTTTTTTGAAGATGCCGTGTACGCAATTCTATTACTGCTACCAGTGAAATCATTGATAAGATTTAGATGTGTTTGCAAATCTTGGGATGCTTTAATTAAAGATCCTAAATTTATATCTAGGCACCTAAAACATGATGACAAAATCCGTCTAATTGTAACATATACGGTAGTCGATGAAGAAGATCAATTTGCGTATCCAACAGAGGCATTTCATTTGTTCGTTGATGAAACATTGAAAGATTTAACGAGGGAAGATCTTGATCCTCACCAGCCCGTATGTGGATTTTTTGGGGGTCCCTATGAAGGCGTATTTTGTATATTTGGAGTCAATAATCGGTTACATCTATGGAACCTCGCAACGAAGGAGCATAGGCCTCTTCCAAAATGTAAAACAAGCTTTCCACGATATACAAGGATTTTTCGTACTAGTACGGGATTCGGATGGGATCTCAAGAGTTACGAGTACAAGTTTATTTTGTTATATACCTTATGGGACGTAAAAAGAAATTCCTTGCATGATTTTTTGCATGTTTCAGTGTACACCTTATCTACGAATTCTTGGAGAAATTTTGAATCTTTTAAATCAAGTCATTACCATATGCCATGGTCGTTTGATTGCATATACTTGGATGGATTTTGTTATTGGTTATTAGAGTTTCGAAGTAATGGCCACAGAGTGCTTCTTTCATTTCATTTGGGTGAGGAGGTGTTCGAAGAGATACAAGGGCCACCTCTTCCTCAATCATCAGAAGTGGCTTTTGGATTAAATGACGAGTTTCTCTCATTGCTTATTTTAGATAATAACGCAAGTTGCTTGGAAATATGGATATGGAAAGAGAAGAATTGGAACAAGCAATTAAGTGTAGGACCTTTTATAGGAATTTTTAAGCCACTTGGATTTTGGAAAAATGATGCATTTTTTGTAGAAACTCAGTCTAATCAGATCCTCTTGTACGATCCTCATACCGATGAAATGAGGGATTTGGGACTTAAAAGTTCTTTTTTCTCGGTTTATCATTATAAAGAGAGTTTAATTCCAATCAAAGGGGACGATAGTTTTTTTCATATTCCATGGCATGTATTGGGTGTCGATGAATGAGATTTTATACTCGTGTTTTTCTTCTGGGTGAATTACTAATGAGTTATATGGAAAGAGAACGCAAACCTATGTCTACTATAGGGGTACAAGAAGTGAAAAGCTAAATGCAATATTGGAAGAAAATATCTATTGTTTTGTTCTCAGTGCACTCTTCCCATTTTAATTTAGCTCCTATCATTGATGTTAATAAAGTTACTTATTATTGTTTTTTTCTGTTATTTCTATGATATCTGTTTCCCGGACTGTTATTTCTAATCTAAGCGTTTGTTCTAAAATGGGTACTTTAATTTTTGCGTAAATTCAGTGTGAAAAATCATAGAGATTATGATAAAAACCCGCAATATAATTTGAATTCTCAACATGATTAATGTCTGTAATAGAAGCGTCATCAATTTGAGAATTCACACATTACAGTTTTGAGGTGGTAAACATATGTACAATTATCAATGCTATAACTTTTAGATTATAATATCTAAGTATACATTGTCTCAAGTAATAAAGTTTCGGAAATTCGAGTATCGATCTACGGAAAATTATAAGTACACAAATCCAATGGTCCAAATATGAAAAATTATCTTGATTAATTTGTTTATTTAAAAGATAAATTCAATGTTACCAAATAATAGGGCATTAAAGATTCACTTTGAAGATATTTATAAAAATTATTATTGATTCTTTTTTAGTAATACAATTAATAATCAACTAAGAAGTGATCTTAATCGGAAGATGAATATTATTTAAGTACATAAAAGTATATTCTCAAAAGAAAAGAAAGGAAACAAAAAAACTAATCTTTAAATTGCTGGCGAAAACTACAAGTTGCCTTACTCTTTAATATATAGAAATATATTTAGGCAATCAATGCACCATTTATTAACAATGAATTAGGTTTCTAACAAATTAAACACTTACAAAATCTAGTATTCAATCAATTGAAGAGTTTAATAATGAAATACAAAGCTAAGGATCAAAGAACAAGCATTTTAAAATCATGATAGTTTCACCCTTGGCCCTAGCTATGAATGTAGCAATACATTATGTAATTCCAAGGAGAATGAAAACAAAGAAAAAGGATGTCCTGGATAACTTTTACCACTTCCTTTATATAGGCAAAACAATGTATATTTCATATATGTGAACACAAGTTATATAATTTTAACTTAATCATGCTCTATCTGATTGTATTACATTCTGTACCATGTAATTCACCAATTTGTTGAAGATGTCTTTTCCACAATTGTAGGCGCCTTCATAAGCTTTCCAATGGTTCGAATTTCAACTAAATTGATTATGTACAGCTTGAGTTATGTTAAAAATTAGCAAAAGTGTTCAGTTTAAGTTTCTCTATCGATCTTCTAAAATGACAGCTACTTTTGACAACCATAGACTCTAAGTTTGGACAAGTGTATCTGTAATATATTTAAAACATCCAACCATATGATTTTTAAATACATATGTGGGAAGATATAGCCCAAATACAAAACTATGTTGGGTTGGCCCCAAACTCTTATTGAGTTCTGTTGAAACTTGATTTTAACCCCATAAATGCTTGAACTTGTTTGATCTCTAATTTACACTTTTGTGAAGGAATGAGTTTTTGTTCTTGTGGCTCAAAAATCATATCAAATGATGTTTTGGATTAAAAGATATACTTATTATATTAAACTTGAGCAAAATCGATTATTAAGTCCAATTTTTGTTCTAAAATTCAGTATAAAGAAAAATGCTAATTTTGGCGAAGTTAATAACATTGTACACATTTTATTAACACTTTCTAACATTTAATCCATAAATGGTAAAAGCTAATGGTTCTAGTTGTTGAGTTGAGTTTTCTATACTCAATGTACATTCTCCAACCAGTAATTGTTCTAGTTAGGATTAATTCATTATGTTCTAGTTAGAAATAATTCATTATTTTCATTTTTTACTACAATAACTTTAAATTTCTTAGGTACAACTTGAGTAAAACTTACCTATATGCTAATAGAATTGAGGTAAATGATTCTCACATCTAAAAGCTTGAGAACCTCATTTCTCACTACTTCTTTTATATTAGGATTTAGCCTATATTGCATTTGTCTAGATGATTTGGCATTATCTTCCAAATATATCTTATGTGTGCAAATCAAAAGACTAATTCCTTCAATGTCAGCTATAGTCCATCTTAAAGCATGCTTATGCAATCTCAGAATTTCTAGCAACTTATATTCTTGAAAAATATTGAGTTTAGGAAAAATTATTATTAGAAAAGTTTCATTGGCACCCAAGAAAGCATATTTGAGATCGGATGGTAATGGTTTCAATATGAGTTTTGGCTGATCGATGACATCAGTTTATCAGCTTATTAAGGTAAGTCTTCAAATTTTGGTCTCCATCCATTCACTTTTAAAACCTCAGAAGTTTTAAAAGGGAATAAATGTGAGATATTTCAAGATTTTGATCAAAACTAAAATCATTGCAACCATTTAGACAAGCGTCCAAGGGATTAGAAAAAGATGAAACATTAAAGCAGTCATGAACAAATTTCTCAATATAACTAACTCTATGCATGTCATCATTTTCACTGCGTTGCTTGTAAATATTAAACATATTCATTTCTAATGTCATGTTTCTAAAGGATAGTTTTAAACTCTAGTTCTACAATTGATTAGTGCATTAGATGTAGCAAGAATGGATGTCCTAATATGATGTGGAATTTGGGTGCTTGAGTTAGAAACAGGTTATGTGTCTAAGATAATAAAATCAACTGGAAAGTAAAATTTGTCTACTTGGACTAACACACCCTCAAGTATTCCATGTGCCATATTCACAAAATGATCAGCAAGTTGAAGTGTTATAGAGGTAGGTTTAAGCTCACCTAAATCTAATTGCTCATACACTGAATATGGTAAAAGATTAACACTTGCACCAAGATCAAATAAAGTATGGTTTATCCTAAAGTTTCTAATTACATAAGAAATGGTTGTACAACCAGGATCTTTATATTTTGGTGCAGTGTTATGTTGAATAATTGAACTAACATTTTCAATTAAAAATGCTTTCTTTTGAACATGAAGCTTCCTTTTATAGTGCATAAATCTTTCAAAAATTTAGCATAAGAAGGAATTTACTTAATTGCATCTAACAAAAGAATGTTAATTTTAACTTGTTTAAAGAGTTCAAAGATTTTAGAATTTTGGTTCAACTTTTGAATTAGTTGTAATCTCTAAAGAAAAGAAGCAGGTATTAGGCATTTAATAGCAATAAAAGATTTAGTTTCATCGTGCTTACCATCATCCTTACCATTACCTTGTGGCTTTAATGGAACACCATGCATTTGGTCCTTGAGAGGAATGGTTTTGTCAATAGCCTTACCACTTCATAAAGTTGTAATGGAATTGGCATTTTCAAGTTGAGCTTTACTTATACTAGAAACATAATATTGACTAGAAGGATTAGGTTGAGTTTAAGTAGTACACTTACCTTTTTCCTAAGGGCACAAAGATGCAAACAAAGTGGACAATGTACTTTTGATTTAAGTGATAGCTTGTGAAGTTTAATTAATATTTGTTTGCCTTTGCATAAATGCTTGCAATGTCTGTTCAAGATTCTTCGAAGGTGGTGATGTATAAGAATGAAAATTTGGCGTACCTTGAGAAGGCATTATATGTGTATTTTTGTGATTCCTCCAACTAAAATTGGGATTATTCCTTCATTTAGGATTATAAGTTTCTGAAAAACAAATGGAAAAGGTTTTTTAAAATTATTTATTGCATTTGCTTGTTCATGAAAACCTTCTCTAAAAATAGGAATATCTGAACATTCATTTGTTGAATGCCCTGTAATTTCACAAATGCCACAAATTTCTTCATTTTGCACAGATTTAGCTTCCATAACTCTCCTTTTTTCTAAGGCTTTAAACTTTTTAGCCAAACTAATAATCATAGCATTTAGATAATCTTCTTGATTAAGGTGATATTTTCCTTTACATTTGCAAGATTACATCTAATTGAATTTTTAGATGAATTAGTGTTATACCATGATTATGAGTTTTCAGCCAAGTGCTCTAAATATTCTAAGGCTTCTTCAAATTCTTTGTCAAAAAATTCTCCATTACACATTAGTTCCACAAATTTCTTTGTTTCAGGTGTTAATCCTTCATAAAAGAAACTTATAGTCCGTCATTTTTCAAAACCATGACATGGACAAGAATTTAGCAAATCCTTAAATCTTTCCTAACATTAGAAATATGCTTCGTTTGAATTTTGAGAAAAATCTTGGATTTGCCCTTTCAAAGTATTGGTCTTATATGTTGGAAAGAATTTTTTTTTTAAAGAATTCACCTTGCATTTCATGCCATTTGCTAATTGATCTAGATTTCAAAAAGTTAAGCCAAATTTTTTGCTTTATCTTTTAATAATAAGGAAATAATTTTAGCTTAAAAATTTCATCGATACAATCTTGATCATTAAGAGTAGCACAAACTTCCTCAAATTTTTTAAGATGCAGATAAGGACTTTCAGATTCTAAACCAAGGAAACTAGGAAGTAATGGAATCATTTTTGACTTAGATATAAAATTATTAGCATTAAGAGGAAAAATAAAACATGAAGGAGTAAAACTTCGAGGCAATTGTAAATGTTCAAGCTTGGTTCTTAATGGTTGATTTTCATACTCATTATGCACATTTTCCTCTTTAGACATTGTGCTAGATGTGTGTGATTGTAAAGGTGAATCAAACAAATTTCCAAATAAGGTTTCACAATTATCTTTCACTGAATAATGTGAACTAGGATCACAATACACCCAAGCATAAATAAAATAAAAATAAAACATGATAAGATAGAATACAATAAAATAAAATGTTAGAACAATATTAACATAAATAAAAAGAAAAGAGGTTGTGGAACCTGTCTATTGAAAATTAAACAACTGTATAGCCAATAGCACAATAATTAACCAAAGAAAGAATTGAAATAAATGGCAAAGCCTACCAAGAACAAAATAAATAACAAAAATTTAGGTGATCTATGTAGAACAAAACATAAATAAGAATATAAATGGACGACTGAGCTTCCAAATTAAAAAATAAATAACAACAAGTAAATAAATAAATAAAAATATTAGAGTTATAATCAGGAGTTAAAGTTAGTAAAAGAAAATAAAGTAAGAACTTAGTAAACTTTATACAAACCATTTTTCCTAGCAACGGTGCCAAAAGCTTGCTAAAACTTTTAAATTATAATATACAAGTGCAAGTTGTTTCAAGTAATAAAGATTCGAAAGTTCGAGTATCGATTAACAAGGAATTAGTTATAATAAGTTCACAAGTCCAATGATCCAATTATCTGGGGATTATCTTGATTAATTTGTTTATTTTAGAAAATAAATTCAATAGTACCAAATACTAGGGTAGTAGAGATTCACTTTGAAGAAATTTATAAAAATTATTATTGATCATATTTTCAATAAGACAATTAAGAATTAACTAAGGAGTGATCTTAATTTGAAGATAAATATCATTTAAGCACATGAAAATATCTTTTCAAATAAAAAAAAAGAAAGGAAACGAAAAGACTAACATTTAAATTAATGGTGAAGAGTACAAATTGCCTTACCTTTTGATATGTAAAAAAACATTCAAGTAATCAATGTGCCATTTATTAATAATGAATCAAGGTTTCTAACAAGCCAAATATATTTGCAGAATCTAATATTCAATCAATTGAAAAGTTTAACAATGAAATACAAAGCAAAGGATTAAAGAACAATTATTTTAAAATCATCAAAGTTTCACCCATAGCCCTAGCTATGAATTAGATAATATTTTATGTAATTAAACCTAAATTAAGAAAGAGAGAATGAGAACAAAGAAAAAGGATGTTATATATAACTTCTACCATATAATACTTTGAGTTCTTACTTTAATTAGAATACACATTTTGGATATATCCACTTTATATTATATGAGGACGCGGCAGTTTAGAATTTATATGACAGACATATTTATTTTTCAAAAAGTTTTGATTAGGACAAATATGTTTGTGACTCTAAAAGAATAGATTTATTGGATAATATAAATTTTGTTATGAGTAAAAGGTATAAAAAGAAAAGTTGAAGGGTTTAATAAAATTATGAGGTTATATGTCTTAATTTAAGAATTTGGGCAGTACGTGCATGGAGTAAGTGGTTGGCAAATGTTAAAAAAAAAATAAACAATAATAAATAATTAAATAAAATAAGTTTGGTTCAAGCAGTGGATATATATATATATAAACTTTCGTTTTCAAATTAAAAATTGAGAGTCAGTCAAAAATGAAGGGAAGAGAAAGAAAGCAAAGAAAAAAAAGGTTCGATTAGTACTTAATTTTGAAAATTGAATTTTAAGTTTAATAAATTAATTACATAATTTAATTAGTGTATGAATGTATGTTTTAACACCTATGTATATACATGGATGTATGTACATGTTTTAGATGATGAGGTTTGAAGCATTGTTTATTATTATTACTGGTTCATCATTTATTATTGTTTAATTGGTATTGGGGAGTAATTTTGAGGGGAACGAAAAGCCAACAAGAGTGTAGAAATTTTGTACGATATTCATGTAGGTAATTATATATGCATTTGGTGGATTTTAGTTTTAAAGCTGAAAAGTAAGGTATTTAATTACAGTTGATGTTTTGATAAATGTGTATGAAATTTCTAAATCACCATGTGTTGATCAAATTAATTGTTTTTAAAATCGGATTTAAATAATAAATTTTATGCAAATGTTAAATTTACAAATACAGTGAGAAAATTGTATCAACACGAGTTGCATTTTTATAAATATAAGGTTTGTATGGAAATGTTATGAAATGAATTGATAAATGAGAATGTGATGGTCATGGTTGTTGTTATGACGTGACACCGGTGTTTGGGGCAACGGTCCCTGTAATAATGCTCCTAAAAGTCATTTTTGTTGGGATGACGGTCCTTATGAATAATGTCCCTAAAGGTCATTTTTTATGGGATGACGATCCCTGAGAATAATACTCTTAACGTATGTATGGCTAGTTTTTGGGGGGATGGTTCTTCGGAAAAATGTCCGTAAAGTACGTAAGCACAAACATTTTATAGAATTTTTTTAAAAATGGAATAAATGTGTTTTACGTGCTTATATGATTATTGAAATTGAAATTTTGATTTAATATTCTATTACACTATTTGTTGAAAATTAAGAAGTGCTTTGATGTTCAAATTTGTTTATTGCAAATTTTAAAACTACCTTCGTGTATAAATGTCTATTGGGCATTAGGTTATCCTTACTTTTTAGGTTTAAGTGATTCGTAATTATAAAAAATATGTTACAATGTATAGTTTTGATGTAACTTCCATGCTTGTACTTGAATTTTAGAAGTCGTGGAACTGATTACATTTTGTTAAGTAATAAAATAAAGCAGTTGGTGTTTAATTTTATTAGAAATATTTAGAGTGAAATTTTAAAGCTTACAAGATTACATATTTGACGTATACTACATGATAGCGGAAATTCTGTCAAAATTTCTTAAAATTATGGTTGTTACAAAAGTTAGTATTAGAGCTTAGGGTTAGGATTCTGTAGGCATCTCTTATAATAATAGGAACGTTTTAGAGATATGTTAGCCTATTGTCACCTGCACTTTATTATTGTAAATGAATTTTTAATTTTAATATATTTGGTCTTGTAGTATGGGGAGGACTAAGTACGATAGATGGACCTGTGTGAATAAGAATGAGCAGTCTGCTCTAAGAGGTGTTCTCATAAAGGACTTGCGAAGAATGTATGCTAATAGGATGAGAGAGAAATTGGCAGGGACTATTATGCGTTATTTAGATATTGATCCAAGTCCGTGTACTATTGAAGATGTAAAAAATGAAGCATTAATGGGTTTAAAGGTTTACGGCAAGGGAGTGAATCAGAATAAACTTGTGACCCATCGTTTATAATATACTAGAAGATTTCTAAATACTTGTAGAACTGAAAGACACTGGATGAAGAAGTTAAAAGAAAGTTAGCAGGTGAGATAAGTCTCGGGGATGAGAAGAGTTATGACAGATGAGACTAGTGAGAAGAAATCAGTAATATTATATCCTTTTCTTGTTAGGATGTGAGGAACCTTTTGAGCCTGTCGTTATTGAAGACACCTATGTAAAGTGGTGGTGAGATTGTGTGGGGAAGACAAACTAGATAACGACTAACCTTTTGTATGTATATAGTGTTTTTTTATATACTTATATAGCGTAACTTAAATTTTGTTGTCCTTTGAGTACCCTTTCTTGGCTTTATTGTAAAGAATTATAAACTTATATGATTAATGTATGAATGACCTTTGTTCAGTATGTTTGATTATGGAGAAACAGAGGCATCTTTTTCACAAAGAGGGGAAGAGTTTGGTGATTTTCACCAAACGTTGAGAGAATTTGTTATTATTCTTCGTGGGATCACCAGTAATTCACAAAACCAGGGTAATGGTGATGGAGGACAAAATATGTCAGTGTTGAGCGAATTTAATAAACTCAATCCTTCAACTTTTGACAGAAAGTTTAGTCCATTAATTGCTAAGAAATAGGTGGAACAAATTAACTGAATTCTAGATGCTATACAGGCACCAAAAAGATTTGGGTTAAACTTGCAACATTTCAATTGATTGAGCAGGCAAATCATTGGTGGAATACTGTGAAGATTACAAGACCGGAGGACGAATAGATATGGGATGCTTTTAAAGAAGCCTTCATGGGTAAATATTTTCCTGAGGTAGTTCGTGATGCCATGTTAGATGAATTTATTCATCTAACTTAGGGAAATATGTCAGTGGCGCAATATGAGGCAAGGTTTGAAGCATTAAGCCGGTTTGATAATTCAATAATTTTGAGGGAGAAAGACAACACTAAGTAGTTTATGAAAGGCTTAAGGCCGTCACTTCGACACAAATTTATAGTGTTGAACCTTCAGAATTATTTAAAAGTGGTTGAACAAACTTTAATGATAGAACAAGATGAGAAAGAGATTAAATAAATAGTGAAATCAAAGAAAAGAAGTTTTGACAAGAAGCTTGCTAAATTAGGGGAGAAGAGACAAATGAAAAGTTAGTCTCCAATCCGTGATAACCGTAGTCCTTACAAGATACCAGGTATTTGTTTTAAGTGTGGGCAATAGGGTTATTGCCAAAATATGTGTCCGTGCTTCAGGCAGACACAAGGCCAAATAACCAGATCTGTTCAGGGAAGTACCTAAAATGACCAGAGGTCTCATATACCTCTAGGTGTGTGTTTTGAATGTGGAGAGCATGGACATTATCGAAACTAGTGTCCACACATGATGTAGGTACCGAGTCAAATGACTAGCTCACATCAGGGGAATGCTCAATTAGTAGCACAATAAAGTTAGCAAGGTAGGCAGCCACAATAAATAAGTTATGAATAGTCACCTCAAAGGTATCAAGTATCACAAGGGCGAGGAAGACCTAAAGTTTAGGGTAGAGCCTATGCTATCACTCAGGATGTGGATTGACCAGATCATGCTGTAGTAAAAGGTATTTTTTTGCTACAATATTATTTGATTCTGGTGCTACGCACTCCTTTATTTCAGTAGAACTTGTATCTTCTTTGGGTATAGAGACTAAACCTTTAGAACATAAGTTGTCGATTGAAACATCTGTTGGAAGTGGAATAAATTTAGATAGGATGTGTCATAATTGTGAAATTGATGTTTGTGGTTGTAAAGTCACATTTGGGTTAGTTGTGATGAAAATGGTGTATTATGATGTGGTAATAGGTATAGATTGGTTGTCATCTTTCCATGCCATTATAGATTGTCAAAGAAAAAAGGTAACTATTAATCTTTCTAATAGTGAAAGATTTCATATCATTAGAAGTAGGGGGACCAATCATCATTATACCTATATTGGATATAATGAACATAAGGACTATATAGGATGGATGGCAAGTATGATGAGTTATAATGCTGATGATTCAATAACTCTAACTATTCTAGTAATTGATGAGTTTCAAGATGTATTTCTCGATGATTTACTTGGATTACCCCCTAAGAGAGAAGTAGATTTTACTATTAAGACATATCTTGATACCTCACCAATTTCAGTAGCCCTTTATAGGATGGCACTAGCTGAACTGCAAGATTTGAAGATTTAGTTACAGGAGGTACTAGATAAAGGGTTTATTTAACCTAGTCATTCTCCTTGAGGAGCATTGGTTTTATTTGCTAAAGAGAAGGACGGGAGTTTGAGGTTAAAGATGAAGATATCCTAAAGACAACTTTTCGTATTAGATATGGACAATTTGAGTTTATAGTGATGCCTTTTGGTTTAACCAATGCTCCTACAACATTTATGGATCTGATGCATAGAATTTTTCATCCTTACCTTGATCAGTTTGTGGTGATGTTTTTTGATGATATTTTAATATATTCTAAGTCAAAGGAAGAGCAGAAGCAACACTTGCACATTATTTTGCAAGTGTTGAGGGAGCATTGTTTATATGCAAAACAAAGTAAATATGAGTTTTAGATGATTGAGGTTAAATTTTTTAGATATATAGTGTCAAATGAAGATATTTATGTAGATTCTGCTAAGATAGAGGCAGTGCTTAGTTGGAATAGGCTGAAAAATGTGTTAGAAATTAGAAGTTTCCTAGGTTTAGCAGGATATTACTATAGATTTATGAAAGATTTCTCTCAAATAGTGGCACCTTTGACTCAATTAACTAGAAAAGGGGTGAAATTTGAGAAAAACGCTGAATATCAGCAAGCCTTTACAGAGTTGAAAAAGTATTTGACCTCAACCCAGTTTTAGTTATTCCTGAGCGAGGTGTAGGGTTTACAGTTTGTTGTGATATTTCATGTGTGGGTCTTGCTTGTGTTTTAATGCAGTTAGGGAGAGTAGTGGCGTATGGTTCACGCCGACTAAAGGCCTATGAGCATAACTATCTTATACATGACTTAAAACTTACTGCTATTTATTTGCATTAAAGTTATGGAAACATTATTTGTACGGTGAGAAATTTAAAGTATTCTCAGATTATAAAAGTTTTTGATATCTTTTTAACTAGAAAGATCTTAACCTAGAAGATTACGATTTTACCTTGCATTACCATCTCGGTAAGGCTAATGTAAGAGCAAATACTTTGAGTAGGAAATCTTAGGGCATGTTGGCAAGATTTTTCTATTGTAAATGGAAAATGTGTAATGATTTAGAGGATTTTGATTTAAGGATTAATGAATCAAGAAGTCGACCTTTCTTACTCAACCTAGTAGACCAACTTACCATCCTTTAAAAGGTGATTACTGTTCAACAAAGCGATCTTGAAGCTAATCAGTATGAGCTAAGTTAAAGAATGGTGAGGCCATAAAAGGGTAGTCCATAGATTTATGCGGTGGTTTAAGGTTTGCTAGTAGACATTTTGTATCATAAGAGGAATAACTTAGAAAAGATGTGCTCAGCGAAACTAATAAATCTAAATTTACCATACATCATGCTAATACGAAGATGTACCAAAACCTGCGTAGATATTTCTGGTGGAATGAAATGAAAAGAGGCATGGGATAATTTGTTGCAAAGTGTTTGACATACCAACAGATGAAAGTAGAACATCAGAAACTAATAGGGTTACTCCAACCTTTTCTAGTGGCAGAATGGAAATAGGAACATGTAACTATGGATTTTGTGAGAAGGCTACCAAAAACCCAAAAGAATCATGAAAGTGCATAGGTAATTGTGAATAGATTAATGAAATTTGCTCACTTTTTACCTATCAAATCTACTAATTCTTTGGAATCCTTAAGTAGATTGTATATCCAGGAGATAGTAAGACTGCACAGGGTGCCTTTATCAATTGTATCCGATAGAGATACAAGATTTATTTCGCAATTTTGGAGAAGTTTGCAGAAAGCTATGGGCAATTAGTTGAATTTTAGTACAACCTAGCATCCTCAAAAAGATGGTCAATTTGAGATGTACCAAAACCTGCGTAGATAGTTCTGGTGGAATGAAATGAAAAGAGGCATGGGATAATTTGTTGCAAAGTGTTTGACATGCCAACAGATGAAAGTAGAACATCAGAAACTAATAGGGTTACTCCAACCTTTTCTAGTGGCAGAATGGAAATAGGAACATGTAACTATGGATTTTGTGAGAAGGCTACCAAAAACCCAAAAGAATCATGAAAGTGCATAGGTAATTGTGAATAGATTAATGAAATTTGCTCACTTTTTTTTACCTATCAAATCTACTAATTCTTTGGAATCCTTAAGTAGATTGTATATCCAGGAGATAGTAAGACTGCACAGGGTGCCTTTATCAATTGTATCCGATAGAGATACAAGATTTATTTCGCAATTTTGGAGAAGTTTGCAGAAAGCTATGGGCAATTAGTTGAATTTTAGTACAACCTAGCATCCTCAAAAAGATGGTCAATTTGAGATGTACCAAAACCTGCGTAGATATTTCTGGTGGAATGAAATGAAAAGAGGCATGGGATAATTTGTTGCAAAGTGTTTGACATGCCAACAGATGAAAGTAGAACATCAGAAACTAATAGGGTTACTCCAACCTCTTCTAGTGGCAGAATGGAAATAGGAACATGTAACTATGGATTTTGTGAGAAGGCTACCAAAAACCCAAAAGAATCATGAAAGTGCATAGGTAATTGTGAATAGATTATTGAAATTTGCTCACTTTTTACCTATCAAATCTACTAATTCTTTGGAATCCTTAAGTAGATTGTATATCCAGGAGATAGTAAGACTGCACAGGGTGCCTTTATCAATTGTATCTGATAGAGATACAAGATTTATTTCGCAATTTTGGAGAAGTTTGCAGAAAGCTATGGGCAATTAGTTGAATTTTAGTACAACCTAGCATCCTCAAAAAGATGGTCAATTTGAGAGAATTAGCCAAATGCTAGAAAATATGCTCAAAGATTGTGCTTTAGATTTTCAAGGCTTTTGGGTTAAGCATTTACCTTTGATCAAATTTTCTTACAACAATATGTATCAAACTAGTTTTAAAATGGCTCTTTTTAAGTTATTATATGGCAGCCAATGTCGATCTCCTATTTGTTAGGTAGAGATTGATGAGACATCAATTGTAAGACCTGAATTAGTAAGAGAAACTACTAAGAAAGTAAAGGTGATTAGATAACAACTTCTTGCAACTCAAAGTTGTTAGAAAAGCTACGCAGATCATAGATGGAGACCATTGAAATTTGAAATAGGTAATCATGTTTTCCTAAAGATCTAACCTTATATTGGAATAGTTAGGTTAAGGAAAAGTGGGAAGCTTGCTCTAAAGTTTATTAGTGCTTTTGAGATTTTGGAACGAGTTGGTTAAATATCTTATGGATTAGATTTTGGAATGAATTGGTCAAATGCACGATGTTTTTCACATATCCTTCACATATCCTGAAATGGAAAGGCCTTATATTGAATGAGGACGTTTCTTATGAAGAAAAGCCTGTTCAAATCCCTGATCATAAAGAACAAGTTCTCTGCAAAAAGATCATTCGATTGTAAAGGTTTTGTGGCAGTATCATGGGATAGAGGAAGTTACATGGGAACTTGAGGACCGAATGTAATTCCAATATCCAGAGTTACTTCGGTCGGGTATGTAACTTCGAGGATGAAATTTTTTTTAGGTGACGAGGTTGTAATACCCTAGGTTCTTACTTTAATTGGAATACACATGTTGGATATATTCACTTTATATTACATAAGAACATAATAGTTTAAAATTTATAAGACAAACATATTTATTTCTCAAAAGGTTTTGATTAGGACGAATATATTTATGACTTTAAAAGAATAGAATTATTGGATAATATAAATTTTGTTGTTAGCAAAAGGTATAAAAAGGGAAGTTGAAAGGTTTGATTGGAATTAAGAGGCCATGTATCTTAATTTATGGATTTAGGTAGTATGTGCATGGAGTAAGTGGTTGGCAAGTGTTAAAAAGAAAAATAATAAAATAATAATAAATAATTAAATAAAATAAGTTTGGTTCAACCGGTGTATATATATATATATACGTATAAACTTTCGTTTTCAAATTAGAAAGCAAAAAAGAAAAAGGTTCGGTTAGTAATTAATTCTAATAATTGAATTTTAAGTTTAATAAATTAATTACATAATTTAATTAGTATATGAATGTATGTTTTAACATCAATGTACATATATGTATGTATGTGCATGTTTTAGATGATGAAGTTTGAAGTGTTGTTTATTATTATTACTGGTTTATCATTTATTATTGTTAAATTAGTACTAGGGAGTGATTATGAGGGGAACGAAAAGTCAGCAAGAGTGTAAAAATTTTGTGCAATATTCAAGTAGGTATTTATATGTATTTGGTGGATTTTGGTTTTAAAATTGAAAAGTAGGGCGTTTAATTACAGTTGATATTTTGATAAATGTGTATGAAATTCCTGAATTACCACGTATTGATCCAATTAATTGTTTATAGAATCGAATTTAAATAATAATTTTTATATAAATGTTAAATTTACAAATATAGTGAGAAAATTGTATCAACATGTGTTGCATTTTTATAAATATAAGGTTTATATGGAAATGTTGTGAAATGAATTGATAAATGAGAATGTGATGGCCATGGTTGTTGTGACATAATACCAGTGTTTGGGGCGACGATCCTTAGAAATAATGCCCCTAAAAGTCATTTTTGATGGGATAACGATTCTTGAGAATAATACCCCTAAAGTATGTATGGCCAGTTTTTGAGATAGCGGTCCTTCGAAAAAATACCTATAAAATACGCAAGCATAAAAATTTTATAGAATTTTTTTTATAATGATATAAATGTGTCTTATCTGTTTATATGATTATTGAAGTCGAAATTTTGATTTAATATTTTACTACACTCTCTGTTAAAAATTAAGAAGTGCTTTAATGTTCAAATTTATTTATTACAAATTTTAAAATTGCCTTTGTGTATAAATGCCTACTAGGCATTAACTCATTCTTACTTTTAAATTTTAGGTGATGCGAGAGATTCTTGTAAGTAGAAGACAAGGGGGAACTCTAGGACAATCATTGTGCTACTTTTGAAACTATGCGCAATTACAGGAGCAGAATTTTGCAATATATGATTTTGATATAACTTCCATGCTTGTACTTGGATTTTAGAAATTATGGAACTAATTACATTTTGTTAAATAATGAAATAAAGCAGCTGGTATTTAATTTTATTAGAAGTATTTAGAGTGAAATTTTAAAACTTATAAGATTACATACGTGTACTGCATTATAATAGAAATTTTGTCAAAATTTCTTAGAATTAGGGTTGTTATATACCATTTCGTATATATAGGCAAAAGAAAAGATATTTCACATGTGTGAGCACAAGTTGCAAAATTTCAACTTAATCATGCTTTATCGGATTGCAGCCCATTTTGGATCATTTAATTCACCAAACTTTTTGAAGTGTTCTTCAAAATTGTAGCCGTCTTCATTAGCTATCTAATTGTCCAAATAAATTGATTATGTACAGCCTGAATTATATTGAAAATGGGCAAAGATGTTCGGTTTGGGTTTTTCAACTAATTTCCTCTAGCAACGACTACTTTTGACAGCCAAAGACTCTGAATTTGGACAAGTGTAAAAACATAATAATTTTATATCTATTTGTAAGCTTTCAAGGACATCCAACCCTATGATTTTCATATACGTATATGGGAACATAAGGCCCAAATACGAAACCATGTTGGAGTTGAGTTCTGTTGAAGCCTGATTTTGTGTCGATAGATGCTTGAATTGGTCTAACCTCTGATTTGCGCTTTTGTTAAGGAATGAGTCTATGCTATTGTGGCTTAAGAATCGTATCAAATGATATTTTGGATTAAGAGATATTCTCATTATATGAAATCTTTGTAAAATTGATTATCAAGTATAATTATTGTTTTAGAATTCAGTATAAAGGAAAATGCTTAATTTTGGGGAAGTTAATAACATTCTTAAGTGTAAAACCATAACATCTCTCTTGATAAACCTACATTTTAAAATATTTGTCAATCAATTCACAAATTACAGTTTTGAGTGGTAAATTCACACATTACAATTTTCAGGGGCGGTAAATTCATACATTATAGTTTTCAGGTGGCTTTTGCATGATTCGTGCAGTGTGTGCATGATTCGTGCAGTGTGTGCATGATATCCACAAGTATATAAGATCGTAACAAGTAATATAACATAAGAAGGATGTCAAACTCACGAGAAATGCAATCTATTATGTACTGAAGATAATTAATTTTAAATTTATCTTAAAATCGAATGTCAATTTAAGTAAGAAATTAAAATAGACAAAAATTCACAACTGAACAAGTTATCTAAAAGATTTAATTAGCAGAAAAATCTACAGCTAATGATTTCATCTTAATTAGTTAGATTGAATTCTTCAATTGACATTATTTTGATTTAATATAAGTATTGTCAGTTAATGATACTCTCCTATTTGATACTCTCTCTCGAGATCAATTGAAACTACTTTATCCATTAAAATTGACTATATCTTTATGTAAACTTGATTAAGTGAGAGCGCTTTACGATTAGTGATAATTTATTTTAAACTACATAAATTATAATAGTACATCTCTATCTAACATGCAATTTGCTACATTTATCATATAGTCTAAACATGATAATTAACTTTCTATTCATATCAGTTCACAACTCATTTAAATATTGACCAAATATTTAAAATATTAAACATTAAACATTATGATAAATACTTAATACTAGTTATTAAATAAAAAAATAACACAATATAAAAAAATGAATACTTCCAATAAATTAAATCATTACCCTAAAAAATAAATTTAGTCACACATGAAATAGAGTTCAAACTTAATTATTAAAAATTCAATAATCAAATACGTAATCTTAATCAATACAAACATTGTTCAATTCAAGATGAATTTAAAAAGGGGAAAGGAAGAAAATTAGATAAGGAGAGCTTGAATCCACAAAATTTTATGAGAATCTCCTAATCTTTTAATGAAATTTTCCTTCTTCTTGTTGATTTTCCCTTTTTCTCCAGCCAAATTCCTCTTTTTTTTTCTCTCTAAAACTCTTTCTTAAATTAGCTAAGGTGGCTCTCTTTGAAAAAATATGAACATCTAAGAATAACCTAAATCTAGTCATCTATTTTGATCTAAGGGCCAAAAACAGGCAAAATCAAATAAAAAAACATGACTTGGGTCACATAGGCAAAGAGCATGGTGTAGGCATGCAAGGGATTAATGCGGCCTATGCATTCAAGCTCTATAGGTCATTAATGACTCTAATTTCAATTAGGTCCCCCTACTTTTATTCTTTTAAATTTTGGTATCTATTTTGTCAGATTTTTAAAAAATAAATTAAGAAACAAAATCTGAATTAATTATTTCAGATATTATTAGCTTTCTATTTCTTTTTTTCTAACTTAGAGATTTGTTAATTATAGGATTCTTTGTTAATTATAGGATTCTCTGATTTGGTGGAATTCCTATGTAGGGTTTTTGCTCTGCTATTTATATTGTACTTATTCCTTATGAAAATATATAAGAATATAGATGTTTTCCTTCTGAAAACCTACATGGTATAAGAGCCAAGTGATCTTTTTCTCTATTCTTCTGCTAATAATAATGTCGTATAAGTCGACGACGACCAGCACTCAAAGAAACTCTAATGCCTCGTCCAATTTTCCAAAACTTCTGAAACCATTCAAACCAACTTTGTTCTTTCTTCCACATCTGTACATGCTGAATATTACTCCCAAAATTCAACCTTTCTCTCATAGGTACAAAACTCAACGGACACAACCGTTTTAAATAGCCTTAATCCATAAAATTAGCGATTAACGGCAAAGGAAAAATCGGGCACTTAACTGGAGAAATTTCCAAACCTGCTGCTGGTAATCCACACCTGGAAAAATGGCAGTCCGAAAATTCTCTTGTTATTGGTTGGCTCATCAATTCCATGGAATCTACGATTGGAAAGCCTCACCTATTTCTTCCTACTGCTTGAGATGTCTGCGAGGCTATGCGAGATCTTTATTTAGACGTAGAGAATTCTTCTCAAATTTTTGAGTTGAAAACTCATCTTTGGAAATCTAAACAGAATGATAATATTATTGTAGAAACTTGATCAATCTTATGATAATGTTTGGGAGAATCTGAACGACTACGCTCACCATAAGAGGAAAGAGGAAAACGATAGAATTTACATTTTTTTAGCCTGTCTTAATCGAAGTTTGGATGAAGTCTGAGGTCATATTTTTTGAAGGAAGCCACTGCCTTTTCTTAGGGAAGTATTTTCTGAGGTTAGACGTGAGGAGTCAAGGAGAAAAATCATGTTGCATAACACTGAACCTGGTTTCAACATTGAATTTTAGAGTTTCGCTCTTGTGTTAAGAGGTGGTGATTCTGACAATGATGTGTGTAAAAAGTCGTGGTGTGGTCATTGAAAAATCTCACGACATACAAGGGAGACATGCTGGAAGCTCTATGATAAACCAACAAATTGGAAGACCTTTTCTTTTGAGTTGTCCTCTTTCGCAAGTAGAGAATATCAAATGGTACTAATGTTGTAGCTTTTTTACCTGTTTCCTCTTTTTTAGTAACTATTAAATCATGAACATCATAAGGTGGCACTGTAGGAAGATCTACATTTTCAGTATCTAAAATACTCGACCTGCTTTCACTCTAAATAACAAAGTTTGGATTTTCAAGTTGAATAATCAAGGTTGGGGAAGAGTTATTTGGTAGATTTATAGTTTGGAAAAAATCATGAAAACCCAAATCTTTATTTTGGTTCCTCCCCTAAAGATGAGGCGGGAAATAAGGATTTAATTGAAAAAATGTAACATCTATAATAACAAACATTTTCTCTGAAATGGGTTCAAAGCATTTATATCCCTTTTCATTAAGAGCATATCCAACAAATGCACATTTTGTAGCTTAGGGTTTAAATACTAAAAGTTAGGATGGCCTAACTTAAAATGCCATAACATAATATCATTATCTGTAGAAACAGAAATAGAATTTAAGCAAGTACTTTGACATCGTCTACTCATGTCATAATCAAGGGAAATTTTCTTTGGAAATAGAAATAGAATTTAAGCAAGTGCTTTAACATTGTCTACTCAAGTCATAATTGAAGGAAACTTGAACTCGAGCTACAAAATGCGTGTTTATTCCTACTGCTTGAGATGTCTGCGAGGCTATGCGAGATCTTTATTTAGACGTAGAGAATTCTTCTCAATTTTTGAGTTGAAAACTCATCTTTGGAAATCTAAACAGAATGATAATATTATGGTAGAAACTTGATCAATCTTATGATGATGTTTGGGAGAATCTGAACGACTACGCTCACCATAAGAGGAAAGAGGAAAACAATAGAATTTACATGTTTTTAGCCTGTCTTAATCGAAGTTTGGATGAGGTCTGAGGTCATATTTTTTGAAGGAAACCACTGCCTTTTCTTAGGGAAGTATTTTCTGAGGTTAGACGTGAGGAGTCAAGGAGAAAAATCATGTTGCATAACACTGAACCTGGTTTCAACATTGAATTTTAGAGTTTCGCTCTTGTGTTAAGAGGTGGTGATTCTGACAATGATGTGTGTAAAAAGTCGTGGTGTGGTCATTGAAAAATCTCACGACATACAAGGGAGACATGCTGGAAGCTCTATGATAAACCAACAAATTGGAAGACCTTTTCTTTTGAGTTGTCCTCTTTCGCAAGTAGAGAATATCAAATGGTACTAATGTTGTAGCTTTTTTACCTGTTTCCTCTTTTTTAGTAACTATTAAATCATGAACATCATAAGGTGGCACTGTAGGAAGATCTACATTTTCAGTATCTAAAATACTCGACCTGCTTTCACTCTAAATAACAAAGTTTGGATTTTCAAGTTGAATAATCAAGGTTGGGGAAGAGTTATTTGGTAGATTTATA
The DNA here is from genome assembly GCA_022749755.1 of Azadirachta indica. Lineage (NCBI taxonomy): Eukaryota > Viridiplantae > Streptophyta > Magnoliopsida > Sapindales > Meliaceae > Azadirachta > Azadirachta indica. Next base: position 15,637,229 of record CM040447.1, on the reverse strand, counting down.
GTTTGGAAAAAATCATGAAAACCCAAATCTTTATTTTGGTTCCTCCCCTAAAGATGAGGCGGGAAATAAGGATTTAATTGAAAAAATGTAACATCTATAATAACAAACATTTTCTTTGAAATATGTTCAAAGCATTTATATCCCTCTTCATTTAGAGCATATCCAACAAATGCACATTTTGTAGCGTAGGGTTTAAATACTAAAAGTTAGGATGGCCTAACTTAAAATGCTATAACATAATATCATTATCTGTAGAAATAGAAATAGAATTTAAGCAAGTACTTTGACATCGTCTACTCATGTCATAATCAAGGGAAATTATCTTTGGAAATAGAAATAGAATTTAGGCAAGTGCTTTAACATTGTCTACTCAAGTCATAATTGAGGGAAACTTGAACTCGAGCTACAAAATGCGTGTTTATTGGATATGCTCCAAATCATAATGGATATAAATGTTTTGAACCTATTTCAAAGAAAATGTTTGTTACCATGGATGTTATATTTTTTGAATTAAATCCTTATTTCCTGCCTCATCTTCTGGGGAGAACCAAAATAAAGATTCGGGTTTTCATGATTTTTTCCAAACTGTAGATCTGCCAAATGATTCTTCCATAACCTTGATTATTCAACCTGAAAATCCAACCTTTATTACACAAAGTGAAATCGGGTCATGTATTTTACATATTGAAAATGCAGGTCTTCCTGCAACGCCACGTCATGATGTTCATTATTCAATAATTACTAACAAAGAGGAAACAGGTAAAAAAGCTATAGCATTAATACCATTTGATATTGTTTACTTACGACAAAGGACAACTTAAAAGAAAGGGTCTTTTAATCCTTTGCACTACCCAGAATCTGTGAAACCTCCAGGTAATGTCCTTATTGATTCTTCACCTCATGCCCGACCTACTTTATCTTCAAGTTCTGAGTTTGCTAATCTTGAACTTGAGTCTTGTTCCAATTTTGATGTTGATGATTCTAATCTTCCCACTATTATCTGAAAGGGTGTAAGGTCTTGTACCCAATATCCATTGGCTAAATATATGGCATATGAAAATCTTTCATATGTTTTTCATGCTTTTACCTCACAATTGTCTTGTATAGAGATTCCTAATATTGTACAGCATGCACTAAAAGTTCTTGAGTCGAAGGAAGCTATCTTTGAGGAGATGATTGCTCTTGACAAAAATGGCATGTGGGAGTTAATTGATCTACCAAGAGTAAAGACGATTGTAGGGTGTAAGTGGGTGCTCATAACCAAGTATAAGTTTGATGGCTCTTTGAAAAGTCATAAAGCACGACTGGTAGCCAAAGGATTCACTCAGACCTATAGCATTGATTATTTGGAGACATTCGCCTCAATAGCAATGCTAAATTCTATAAGAGTTCTTTTGTCACTTGTTACAAATCTTGATTTGCCAATGCAACAGTTGGACATAAAAAATGCATTTTTTAATGGAGATTTGAGGAAGAAGTGTACATCAATTTACCCTCAAGATTCAATGAAAAGTTTGGCACAAAGGTGTGTAAACTAAAAAAGTCCTTTTACGAGTTGAAATAGTTACCAAGAGCCTAGTTTGAGAAATTTACTTAGTTTGTTAAAAGTCAAGGGTATACTCAAGGGTAAGGTGATCATACGATGTTGTTTAGACATTCACAGGATGGCAGGTTACCATACTAATTGTGTATGTAGATGATATAATTCTCACTAGTGGTTGTAGGCCAGTTGACACTTCAATTAATCCCAATGAGAAACAACTCGATATTAAAAGTTGGTAGGAAAATTGATTTGCTTATCACATACACGCCCAAATATTACTTTTATAGTGAGTTTGGTTAGCCAATTTATGTATTCACCTTATGAGAAGAATCTTGAAGTTGTATATCAGATTCTTAGATACTTACAAAGTACACCAGGCAAGGGTCTACTTTTAAAAAGACTACAAAGCATAATATAGAGGCATATATTGATGCAATTTGGGCAGGATCAGTTATTAACAAGAGATCTATATTAAAATACCACACTTATGTTTGGGGAAATCTGGTCACATGGCGAAGTAAGAAACAAAATGTCATTGCAAGGAGTAGTGTCCAAGCAAAATATAGGACCATGGCTAATGGAGTGTGTGAGATGCTTTAGTTAAGGAGAATTCTTGAAGAGTTGTAGATGCCAATAATCATGCCAATGAAGTTGTATTGTGACAATAAAGCCACCATAAATATTGCACAAAATCCAGTACAACATGATCGCACGAAACATGTAGAGATTGACAGACACTTCATAAAGGAAAAAATTGATTATGGAGCTGTTTGTTTGCCTTTTATTTCTTTTACTCAACAAATAGCTAATATCTTAACCAAAGGACTTTTTAAAAATGTTTTTGAGCAATTTGTAAGCAAGTTGAGCATAACAGATATCTATGCTCCAACTTAAGGGGGGTGTTAGATTTTTTAGAAATAAGTTAGGAAACAAAATCTTAATTAGTTATTTCATATATGATTAGCTTTTTGTTTCCTTTTTCTAGCCTAGAGATCTATTTATTGTAGGATTCCCTAATTTGGTGGAATTCTTATATGGGGTTTTTTCTCTACTATTTATATTGTACTTGTTCCTTATGAAAATATATAAGAATATAGATGTTTTTCTCCTAAAAACCTACATATTTTAATGTTGCTACATTTTAGTCCTCATTTACTTGCATTTTGGTCCCGAAGAACAAAACTTTGTGGTTTCCATAGATGACTAGCGAACATGCTTCTATACTCCATTTTCATGTCTTTCATGTTAAAATACGTCAACACCTACAAAATAAAACCAAAATACTTAAAAAAAATAACTAGTCAAAACAGACTAAACAACGTTAAGTACACTACTTAATGATAAATATTTAAGCATGATCATGTAGTAAAAATTAAAATATCAAATATCCCCTAGCTTAATATTTGCTCGTCCTCGAGCAAAAGAAAAATTGAAAGACTCAACAACACAAAATAACTTCCTTACTTAATCGATTCATGGCCAATGAGAATATGACAAAATATAAACTCAGTCACTCAAGTATCAAGTATTAACAAGATTTCATTTGATATGCTAATGTGTAGTGTGATATAATTATCAATTGATCATCGTCTATCATATCATCCTTTACATTATCAGAGCATAGCATGCATAGAAGTTCAAAAATCCAAACCTCGCCAAAATGGTCACTCTCAAGCAAGCACACTCGAAATTTAGGTCAACACTTAAAAATATACAGAGATTAGCATTATGCTTAGATTTTTATGGAAGAACAAAGCTGAAATGTAGTTGAAAGAATACGTTATTTCTGATGTGATGATGGTGATCGCATGAAAGGAATACTGCTAAGTTAATTTTTATGAAAATGGATGCAAATTAATCAAACAACACACAAGATTAACGTAGGACTTTTCTTTTAGGTTGTAATGAGGCTAATGGGTAAGATAGTTACAAGAAAGAATGAATCAAAGATAAATCAAAGTTTCACAGACTTTAAACATATGCTTTTACCATCCACCTTTAAATTTTGCTTAATAATAAATCTCACCATTTGCTCATTCATTTTCACCTTTCTTTTCTTTTCACGGTATAACCTTTTTTTATGTTTCATCTTATTGCTTATGGCTTAGCTAGGTAAGAGTTCTGGTTACTTAGTAAAATTAAGGATATACTTTTCTGTCCCTTTTTTTTTCTTTTCTCCTTGTCTTTGCTTCTTCCTTTTTTCTTTCTTTCTTTTTCTTTTTGTGTTTAGTGTGCACCATTAATACAACTTTTTGACCATAAGCACACAAATAGCAATAAAACCTAAACTTATTTTGAAGTATACGTCATTACAATTGCAAGACAGCTCAAAAGTTCCCACAAGAATAAAGACGATATTTTTAGCTATTGAGTTTGGATTGTTAGTTTTATGAAGGAAAAAGATATTAACTTGAGGCTTAGAGTGGCTAGGAAATTATGCATAAAGTTGGCTCAAATGGTTCAAACGAGGCCTAGAATCCCTTCTCATGTGTTATATAATTAATCTTACATCCAAAACTTGGAAAATCAAGTAAAATAGCCAAAACGAAACATAATGAGATCACCCAAATGAAAAGATGACAAGAATAGATATAGAGTAGTCATATAACACTAAAAATTAATGCACAAAGGCTTGAAAGCTCACTAAAAATGTCATATGAGTCTATACTATCTTGCATATCATATTCTAACTATGTGAATTTATCAAATCAAGATTTCAATCAATTTTGACATGAAGTGCATACATATTATGAGCATGAATAAATGAAAACTAGTTAGAAAAAGGATAAAATTATAACATTCGTTTAATATCTCATCATTTCAAATTGGCCATGCCTAATTTATTTCCACAAACTTTTCACAAAGGAAGCAAGTGACTCAAAAATGGAAAACAAACACAAAAAATATCACAAAAACAAAAAGGATTACTACAAAAATGAAAAATTACCATAAAATCTACTTCAGGCAACTCCACCCCCAAACTTAAACCTAACATTGTCCTTAATATTTGAAATTAATGATCATGCAATGAATAGATTAAGTTGGAAGCTAAATAGAAAATTAAAAGTAAGAAGAGAAGGAAAAGGAACGTATAGCACCTTATTTGCATAACTCCTTCAAGCATCGTAAAGATCATCTTCTCCTTCTCAAAAGTCTTGGGTTGCCTCCTAAGCAGTGTTAAGTTTAACATCTTTAGTTGAACTAAATTCTTCCTCAATCAAATAGGGATTTATGAGAAATTTTTGCCTCACTTTTTCCTCTTCTTTATAGTAATATTTCAATTGTTGGTTGTTGACTCGAAAAATATGTACATTCTTATCTTTTAGTTTAACCGTGCCAAAGGAAAGTATTTTCTCAATCATGAACGAACCTGACCTTTTGACTTAGGTTTGTTTGCAAACAACTTCAATGTCCGACAAAGAAGAATGTGTTGGCATCCAAAAACTTGGCCATAAGAAAGGTAGATTAAAAATCCTCTCCCCGAGAGTAAAGCCAGCGAAAGAATCCCAAGGTGAAATATATGGTCTTTAAAGGGAAAGAGAAGCGGGTTTTTGTTGAAATTATGGACAAAGGACACACTAAGTATGAGACCCCCTTAACTCAATCAAAGACAAGTAAGACTTCTTCTCTTGCAGCTGTAAAGTGGGAAGAACTGGTAGAGTCGAACCTTCCCAAAGCCAAAAAGGTTCATTTTCAGCACCTATTTCCTTCTCTGAATAATATAGCCAGCATAATATCCACTGCAAAGTCTAAAAAGGAGTAAGAGGAATCTACTGCAATGCTGCTGGAAATGGCTCATCGGGCTATTTTGAAGGTAAGTCTTTGATACTTGGCTTTTGAAATGCCATTCTTTTGTTTTACTTCAACTGTAAATAACTTTTTTCCTCTTCTTAATATGCCTCTAGGTCGAGTAATTGTTTACTCTCCAAAGAAGAAGTCAATTATTGTTGCCTTAATAAATGAGACAGTAATGCTGCTAAGGAAGGAAAGAAATTCTTTGGCTGGAGACCTCAACAAGCACACGTTGGAATGGTAAGTAACTAAGGCCAAACTTATTGAGGAGAGAAAAGGTCAGGTCAAGAAGCAAGAGAATCTCGAAGTCAAGATATTTGAACTATCTATGAGCCAGCTAAAGTTTAAATATAAGATCAAAAAATTGAAGCAGCTCGTTAAAGTTACTGAGGAGCAGCCAAGAAAGCCAATGAGGATGTTAAAAATGCCCAATGAGGATGCTAAAATGCCAAGGCGAAGGTTAACTCTGAAAAAGACATGATGATCAATAAGGAGGTCAACCTGAACTATATGGCAATAAAAGCTCTTGACCCTAATTATGACTTTAGCCCAATTTGTAAGGCACTTGGTTGTGAACCTCTAGTATTCAACACCCTTCCTCAGGAAGAAAAAGAGGCATTTGATGGCAAAGATGATGAAAATATGGATGAGGCAGATTCAAATCCTAACGACCTGGGGTGTCTGCCTTCGAAAAAAGCCCAGCTAAATATCTTGCCTAAAAGAGTGGTAGAGACCTCAAAGACCTTTGGAATAATCCATGGCCCGAGCTCATCCCAAAAGAAATAGCTAATCACCAAGAATTTGTTTTCCTTTTTTTTTTTAATGTGAACTGGAGCCTCCAAGTGAGGTATTTTTTATTTGTCATGAACTCAAGCCCCCAAGTAGGGCATTTGGCTTTGTAGGAAATTAAACCCCCAAGTACGGTGTTTTACTTTAATAGGTTGATTGAATTTTTTGCCTCAAAATTTTGTTATCGCTATATGCTCGTTAAACAACTCATTGCATACAAGTACTTTGAAAAATCTTATTTGAATTCACAGTGATAATAACCCAAAATAGGGAAATCATTCAAAGAATCTTATCATAATATAATACAAATAGTACTTAAGCGTATGAAAAAGTAATTTAGAAAAAGTTTTCGAGTATTACTTACTTTTTAAGAGTATACTTCTTACTCATCATGAGCAAATGATAGGCTTAGGTTAAGAGTTTCCTAAGAGGGGTTCTTGAATACTCCTATCTTTTCATCCAAGTAAGGGTGTACTTTTTCACCCAGCATGAGATGATAGTGGGCTAAGCATGAGAATTTCCTGAGATAGGTTCTCAAGTACTTTTCTCCTTTCCACAGAGCAAGGACGTACTTTTATCCAACATAAGATGATAATGGGCTCAAGTTGAGAATTTCCTGAGATAGCTTTTTAATTCTCTTTTTCACTGCGCATAAGATTATGTTGAGATGGGTTATCCACTATTTTTTTCGACTGAGTAGGGGTATATTTTTCATCTAATATGAAATAATAATAGCTTCAGTTGAGAATATGTTGAGATGGGTTCTCAAGCACTATTTTTTTTTTTCCAAATGGGAGCATATTTTTTTACCGATATGAAATAATAATGGGTCAGATCAAGAATATGCTGAGATGGGTTCTCAAACACTATCCTTTTTTTAATGGGGAGGAAGGGCTATTTTTCACCTGATATAAAATAATAATATGTCGAGTCGAGAATATGCTGAGATGGGTTCTTAAGCACTATCTTTTTTTATAGAGGGAAGGGTTATTTTTCACTTGATATAAAATAATGATGGGCTCAGGTCAAGAATGCACTGAGATGGGTTCTTAAGCACCATCTTTTTTCCCACAAGGTAAAGGATGCATTTTTCACCTAATATGAAATAATAATATGCTAGGGTTGAGAATATGATGAGATGAGTTCTCAACATTATTCTTTTTTTAACCGAACAAGGGCATATTTTTCATCCGATATAAAATAATAATAGGCTCAGGTCAAGAATATGCCGAGATGGGTTCTTAAGCATTACTCTTTTCTTAACCGAGTAGGGGTATATTTTTCATGTGATAAGAGATAATAATGGGCTCAGGTTGAGAATATGCTAAGATGGCTTCTCAAGCACTATTTGTTTTTCGACCAAGTAGGAGCGTATTTGCTTGGGTTAAGAATATGCTAAGATAGGTTCTCGAGCATTATCCTTTTTTCAATTGAGCGAGGGCATATTTTTCACCCGTTGTGAGATATTAATCGAGCATTATCTAATCTCATCATGCCTTTAGAGTTGACCAAAGGCATGGCTTTTCTCTTTGTTACGCATGCTTGTATATGGATATATATATATATATGCCTTTCTCTGGTCAAGCACTTTCATCCCATAATTAATTTAAGCATATTTCAAGAATATATATGCATATATAAAGAAAGAAATCAAGTTTTACTAAATTAATCAATAATAGATCTAATACAAAGATGTCTCTTCAGTTTAAGGATAAAATACCTTGAGCATCTCAGCATTCCAGGACTTTTTCATCTTTTTTATGTCCCAATACTAAAGCTTGTACACCCTTGGTCAAATAATTCTGATGACCTTGTAAAGTCCTTTCCAGTTCATCGTTCCCTCTCTAGATTTCTTGTATTCAACATGACTCATCTTAATACAAGATCTCCTACCTGCAATATCTTGGGGCGAACATTCTTATTGTGGTATTTGGCCACTTTTTGTTGATATACAGCCAATTTTACCAATACTTGATCTCTCTTTTCCACAAACAAATCCAAGTCATTGAGCATAAGTTCTTCATTCCTTTTTACTCAAAATGCTTGACCAGAAATATGAGAGCCATAATTTCAACTAGATTTACTGCTTCGAATAAGGTGTTTCACCAATTCGAGATCAGGCAGTGGTTTTGTAGGCTCATAATACCTAAGGCAACTTATCTACCCATGCTCCTTTATAACCATCTAGCCCTTTCTTCAGGGCTATCTTAATGATCTTATTAATAGTTACCACCTATCCATTTGCCTTTGGGTGAGTAAGAGACACCAATCTCAAGTTAATGTTCAAGTTAAAACAAAATCTTGTAAATCTTTTGTTGTCAAACAGCTTCCCATTATCGGTGATTGTGGTATGTGGTATCCCAAACCTATAAACCAAGGTTTGCTTAATGAATGTTATGGTATGCTGTTTCTTGGTTTTAGCCAATGGCTTTGCTTCAACCCTTTCAGTGAAATAATCAATTACCACTATAGCGTATTTCATTTGGGGTTGTCCAATGAGCAATGCACTAATTAGATTTAGCCCTCATTGTGCAAATGTCCAGGGACTCAAAAGTATGTTGAGCTTCTCATGTGCTTGCTTTGACATATCTCTATGAATTTGGAATGCCTAATAAGATTTAGCTATTCGAGTGGCATCCTAGTGTGGGGCAAGCTAATAATATCCTTGCTTTAATACTCGATGGGCCAAGGATCGAGCACCTTTATGATCTCCACAAATCCCTATATAGACTTCTGTAAGTATATATTCTACCTCTTCTACTGTTAAAGACTCAAATAGAGCAGTCTAAAACTTCTCTTATACAATACCCCTTCAATGCTACTGTATCTAGCAAACGTGTTCATGATTTTTCTAGCCTTGTCTTTATCTTGCAGTAGTTTCCTCACCTGGATATATGCATTAATAAGTCCATAAATGTTGCCACTGTAGCTCTTTTAATTGTTAGAACCTTAACCATAGCTTTCTGATCCGTACTTTTATAATGCAACAACTCAATCGGTATGGTTCTTGGTATTTTTCCCTAAAGTAAGGAGGCTACCCTAGCAAAGGCATCAGCCTGTGAATTTTTCGACCTGGGATTCTTGGCTCAAGGTTAGAGATATTCTTGGAGGTTTGTGTCAACATGACATCTATAACTCGAGTCAGGATTATTTCGTTTGCAAACCTTTCCATTATAAAATTTGCCAAAGCTTAGGCTTTGATAGCTTTTCTTGGTTTGTAGTCAATATTGAACTCTCCAGATTCTTTGGACTATTTTACTAACCGACTAAAGAGGCCTGGCCTATGTAAAATCTATCGCAGTGGCTGGTCATCAAAACTACAACTTTGTATACCTGGAAATAGGTTTAGAGCTTTCTAACAGCTATCACTAACACTAAGGCTAGCCTTTCCAAGGGTGAGTACCTTGTCTTTGTGTTAATGAAGGATTTACTAGTGTAATAGACTAGCTGATGCACCTTCTTTTGAGGTAAGTATCTTGTCTTTGTCTCTATGTCAAGCATGTCTTGAACTGGTCCTTTATCTTGACCAATGGTGATCACATTGTTTATATAAACACTTTGTTCACCAACCTTTAGAAAGTTGCTCTAGCATTCTTCAATCTAAAAGGTATTACTTTATATCAATATAGACCCTGATCTATGACAAATGCCATTTTTTCTTAATCCGACTCATACATTCTGATCTGATTATACCACAAGAAAGTATATATAAAACTCAAGAGACCATGTCCAACCTTAAAATCAACTGACTGATCCGTTCATGGAAGTGGAAAACTATCCTTAGGGTAGGCTTTATTAAGGTCCATGAAATTTACACACAATCTCCATTTTCTATTGGCTTTTTTCACCATGACCATATTGGCAATCCATTTTGGGTAATGGACTACTCGAATGAACTTTGCTTTCAACAATTTGTCCACCTCAACCTTTATCGCCTCCCTCTTTTCCTAATTGAAGGCTCTTTTTTTCTACTTAATGGGTTTGAAAGTAGGGCTTATGGAGAGTCAATAAGAAATTATCCTTGGATCAATGCCTAGCATGTCCTTATGTGTCCAAGCAAAAGTATTGTTGTGTTCCCTTAGGAATATTCTAAGCTTCTTTCTCTCCACCTCAGGTAATTGTAACCCAATCTTGGCTGGATTCCCTAAGAATTGAGGATCTAAAGATAAGACTCGTAGATACAGCACTATACAAATTTGCATATTCATATACCTTCCCATTAGGCTTAGTTCAGCTATCACTGACCATAAGAGATAGACCGTATCAGAAAATCGTGATGATAGAATTCTAAGTTGTGGATCTAAAAATGTCATATACCATAATTTTAGGAAGACCTTTATTGAGAAAAACAAGGTTATGGAGAGTATACAATACTTGAAGCTCAAATTTAGGGCAAGTGAAGGAATTGGCATGATATGAACGGACTAAAAGGTCACCCGAACATGTTTTGCGGCCTCTTAGAAAAGGTCCTATTGTATAATAATAAAACATGTTAAAAAACTGAACGAGGAGGACGCTAAACAACGAAGGTGATGGATAAATTAGAAAAGAAAATAGGACAAGAAGGAATAAGGCCAATAACCAAGCCAGTAAAGAAGTTGGAATTATATCCCTTGACCGATTAAGACCCGAGCGGGTGACGAAAATTGGCTCTCATTTACTTGAGGAAGAAAAGAGGAGGTTGATCACCTTCTTGAGAGAACATACAGACATGTTCGCCTAGACCCACGAAGATATGTCGGGGATTGACCCTAAGATGATTTTGCATTTTTTGGCAATTAACTCGACCTTTAAACCTGTTAAGTAAAAGTGAAATACATTCAATCAAGAAAGAAGGAAAGCGATTAAAGAAAAGGTGGATAAGCTGTCACAGTGGTGTTCATAAGAGAAATGTATTATCCAAATTGGTTGGCTAATGTGGTGATGGTCAAGAAGGCAAATAAAAAGTGGAGAATGTGTATTGACTTCGCCGACTTAAGCAAGGCTTGCCTAAAAGATAGCCTCCCACTCCTATGGATGGATCAGTTGGTAGACTCAATAGCTGAACATAAATTGTTAACTTTCATGGACGTGTTTTCAAGATACAGCCAAATTCGAATGCATGAAGTCAATTAAAAGAAAACGGCGTTCGTGACTGATAAGAGATTATATTGCTACAAAGTAATGACTTTTGATTTAAAGAATGCAAGAACAATGTTTTAGAGACCGATTAACAAAGTTTTCAAGCCTCTAATCGAGAGAACAATAGAGGTATACATAGATGACATGATCACCAAATCGTTTAAGGTCGAAGATCACGTTCAGCACTTATGGAAAACGTTTTCTTGTTCAGAGAATATAACATAAAGCTAAAACTAGAGAAATGTGCATTTAAAATTAGCTCCGAGAAATTCCCAGGGTTTATGATTAATGAACGCGAGATAGAAGTGAACCCTCAAAAGGTTCATGCTATACTAAAAATAAAATCCCCAACCACATTGAATGAGGTGCAAGGTTTAATAAAGAGGTTAGCCACACTGAACAAATTTATTTCTAAAGCTACTAGTAGATCTTTCCAACTTTTTCAGGTCATAAAGAAAGAAAGGTATATAAAGTAGACAGAAGAGTACAAAGCAAGCTTTCAGGAGTTAAAAACTTACTTAGCAAATCTGCCTTACTTGATGAGCTCGTTGATAAGGTATACAGTGCATTTGTATTTGGCAGTGACTGATCATGCAGTGAGTTCAATGTTGGTAAAAGAGGATGAAAGGATTCACCGACTAATCTATTATACAAGTAAATCGTTGCTGGATGTAAAGAAAAGATATTCACCCTCAGAGAAGTTGGCCCTTACACTTGTAGTCGTAACATGAAAGTTACGACCGTACTTTCAAGCACACACAATAGTGGTCTTCACCAATTAGCCTCTAAGGCAAATACTATATAGACCAGCTCCCTTAAGAAGAATGGTTAAATGGTCGATCATGCTCAGCGAATTTGATATAGAGTATCAACCCCGCAAAACTATTAAGGCTCAAGCGTTGGTCGATTTTATTGCAAAGAGATCATTGTTGAAAGGGATAATGGTGCACAAAGTAACTAAACCAACAACGTCCTGGGGGGTTGAAAATATGGAATCAAAAATGGAATATGTTCAGTGCCACACGACAACAACAAAAAATAATAATGTCCAATTACCTGGCGATACAATTAAACAGATAGTACGAGAGGAGCAAGGGGATTCGAGATTCTGGCATCTCTATATAGATGGGGTGTCAAACATTCAGGGTAAAGGAGCTGACATAATCGTGGTTAAGCCAAGGAATAGGGAGTTAGCCTATGCCCTACATTTTGATTTCAAAGTAATAAACAATGAAGCAGAATACAAAATTTTATTAGCTGGACTTGGTCTAGCATTGTTATTTAGAGTAGATTGCCTCGAAGTTAAAGGAGATTCACAATTAGTGGTGAGCCAAGTCTTTGGCGAATTTCAAGCAACAGGTGGAAGTACGCACGCGTATTTGAACAAGGTCGCAAAATAGATAAAGCACTTCAAAAAGGTGGTAATAACACAAATCCCACGGTTAGAAAATACTAAAGCAAATGCTTTAACCAAACTAGCTTCAACATTACAAGGGAAGTTCCTAACAACAATCCTTACGAAGGTGTTATGCCAAAAAAGTGTGGGACAACAAAGCATGGAAGCTGATCAGATCAATACAGCGTATCAAGTCCTAACTTGGATGGATCCAATCCAAGAAAACATTCTTGAGGGTAAATTACCAGAAGAGAAGGAAGAGGCCAGAAGAATTAAGAACATATCCTCGCGCTATTCAGTGATTAACGGTGTATTGTATAAACGAGGATTTCAGCTACCATACTTGCGTTGTGTCGATGAAAAAGAGGCAAATTATGTGCTTAAAGAGATTTACATAGACAGTTGTGGTGACCATGGAGGAGGCAAGTTGTTGGCATACTGCGTTTTGCGTCAATGGTACTATTGGTCGACACTGCACCAAGACGCAACGAAGACAGTACAAGCCTGCCCAGGTTGTTAATTTCATGGAGAGATCCTGAAACAACCCCTAACAACTCACCCCTCTACTCAGTCTGTGACTTTTTGTTTAGTTGGGACTAGATTTGATCGACTTGTTGCCAACGAGACGCCCCATACGAAGTATGCAATTGTCGTTGTCGATTATTTTACAAAATGGGTAAAAGTAGAGCCACTGGCTATCATGACGGTGAAAAAGGCCACCGCCTTCTTAAATGGTAATATAATCTGTTGGTTTAAGATCCCTCGTATATTAATAGTAAATAATGTCAAATAGTTTGACAATGTTAGCTTCAAAGAATTCTATGCCAATTTAAATATCGACCTCAAGTTTGTCTCTCCTACTTATCCCAAAGCAAATAGACAAGTCAAGGCGATGAATAAGACTATCAAGAAGACATTGAAGAAATGACTTGATGGTAAAAAGGGAAGAAGGGTTAACGAATTACTTCAGGTCCTTTGGGCTTATTGAACAATAGCAAGTACCATGACTGGCAAAACACCCTATTCTTTAACTTTTGCTTTTGAAGCAATAATACTAGTGAAAATTGAGGCACGTTCATTCAAGGTAAAATATTTTGATGACGAATTAATGGAACTGAGTTTGATCTATTAGAAGAGAAATAAGATCAAGCGCTCTTCAAAATATCCGTCTATCAATAGCGAGTGGCTAACTATTACAACAAAAGAATTCAATTAAGAACCTTCTATGAAAGAGATTTAGTATTGTGACAAGTTACACAAAATACCAAAGTACCTGCTGAAGGAGCCCTGGGAGCTAATTGGGAAGGGCTGTATAAGGTGACTAGGATTATTAAACTAGCAGTTTATAAGCTATAGCACCTAGATGGAAAGGACGTTAAGAAGTCGTGAAGCGTAGAGATGCTAAAGAAGTATTTTCCTTAAAGACTTGAAAAGTTATTGCTCAATCTGACCTCAGTTTAAATCACGCAATAATTGTTTTGATATACCATTTTTTGGATTGTCATAAAAAAATCTAACTTCAATTTAAATCAAACGACAGCAATTAGGAGATTAACAGATTTTATTTTATTTGAAAAATTATTATAAAAAAATCTAACTTCAGTTTAGATTAAACAAAAAATATTGAGAAACTAATGAATCTTGTTTTACGCAATAAATTATCGTAAAAAGATCATATCTGAGTTCGGATCAAATAGTTGACGATCACGAAAGTAATGAATCCATTCCAAGAATTTATCACAAAAAAATCTAACCACAGTTCAAATCGAATAGCAAGTTATTATTAGATCATTGAATATAATTTAAAAAAAATTGTCTCAAAAAAGATCTGACCTCAGTTCGGATTAAATGACAATGAGTAGAAGAGTTAATAGGTTTTGTTCCATTCAGAGAAATCATTAGCCTGACCATAATTTAGGCTACGTAAACAATGAACAATGAGCTAACAAAGTCTTGTGTTGACTTAGGAAACTTGCAATATGCAATTCCTATTTTTGTTATTTAACATGGAAAGAGATCTAAAGATGAGTTCAGGAAAAATGTCAACTCATGGTAAAGTATTTTAGACAACTACAAATAGATAAGCAAAAATAACATTCATCAAAGCTTTTCTATAAATAAATAGTAAAGGTTCAGCCATTTACAAATTGTTCAAATTTTACAAAGTGTAAGGAAAATAAAGATCAGGTCTCCTTCGAAGATAGAGACAAAACGATGTTGAATGTTGAAGTCTTTGGAGAGGCCAAAGTCTGCTTGGCTCGAGTGAGGACAAAATCCTAGATAGGCTCCTCAACAGTTGCTTCCTCTTAACCTTCGACGTCTTGTTGAACAGGTTGAGGAACTCTGAGCCTATCAAATAGCCAACTAAGTCGAACTCTTTATATTCTTTTTGGAAGATCTTGCAGGCCAATTCCAAAGCCTCCTTAATAGAATCATTGCACTACTGCTCAACTTTTGCTTTGGAAATAGCAAGTTCATCTTCCAGATCTTTAATAGCATGGATAAGGTCAGCCACACAAGAACCAAGATGGGATACTTAAGGCTTGAGCCCACTGCGCTCTTTTGCCTGGCTCAGTTGAGCCTCCAAGCTCTCCTCCCTCTTTTTTGACTCCTTTAAGTTTTGA
Organism: Azadirachta indica; assembly: GCA_022749755.1. Lineage (NCBI taxonomy): Eukaryota > Viridiplantae > Streptophyta > Magnoliopsida > Sapindales > Meliaceae > Azadirachta > Azadirachta indica. The sequence continues at coordinate 15,621,964 of CM040447.1, read as the reverse complement.
TTCAGTGCGTCCCTCTCTGAAATTAGCTGATCTATGGATTTATACAAATTATATTTGTGATGGAATGTTCCTTTGTGTTTTTAATATGAAAGGTAAAAGAATGGTATGCCTGCATAAACCAAGCAACATATTAAAAAGGATGATTACAGTTAAATAAGGATGAAAAGATCAGAAATGATCACCTTACCCCGCTACTTATGTATCTTGTCTATAATAGTATTAGTACTGTCAGCCTCTACCTTTGAAGACAGAAAAAAGTCAATCGCACTAGCCAAGTAGTTGATAGAAGGGATCAGTGCTCAAAAAGTTCTCTCTTCTCTTCAGGGATGTCTGTCCAAGAGAGATCGTTAACTTCAACAATCTTTTCTCCTTGTTTGGTATATTATTTCTTAGTCGACCTCTCCTCAGCACCTATAAAAATGTCTACCAGACATTTTCCTTTGTCCTTGGGCAAGTCCTTTTTATCTTTTTTAGGACCCTAATCAGCCTTCTTTCATTTTGCCTTGGGATTAGCTGCCTTCTTCTTAGGTGATTTACCTTTCTCTTGTTCAAGCTTCTTAGAAGGTTCTTGCTTTTTCTTACTGAGGCCTTAGGATGAGATTTCAGTGAAGAAAGAACGAACCTTAGTGAGCTCAAAAGTTTTCCTTTGCCTTTCTTTAAAGCCATCTTCTTTGTGAAATATAAAAGAAAAAAGACAAGAATTCGCACAAACAAGAAAAATCACAAAAAGAAGAATGAGTAAAATACTCACTTTGACCCATGGTAGAGGTGTCCTGGTTAGTCTCTGAGGTGAGCCCTTTTTTTACTCTGAAAGCGGTATCGAGTTCGTCACCGGTGGGAGCAAAATTAACAAGACCAAAACCTATAAGTTGGTTAGGTGAGAGTAAGGTCTTCTGATCGGCTTGCTTCGCACACCCAACACTAGTCTTTGATAGAAGAAAGGTGCTAACTTAGGTTTTGAACCCCAAGCAGCTGCATAAGTAAAGAAAATACACTTACGAAAAACAAGTTTGAATGTATAAGGCATGGGAACATATATGTTCATCTTAACTAGTGAAGACTGTCATCAATCCGCGCCTACATAAAGCCATTTATCTTTCTAGTTTTTGTTGCAAGAGGGGTTACCCATAACTAATTTATCAACCTTAGTACGGGCTTGGAAATAATAGAACCTTGGGTATTTCTTTGACCCTTTCTTAAGCACAAATAAGTATTTGATCTCACCAATGGTTGGTGGGATTTGCTTAGCCATGGCCCAAATAACATACAACTCGGCAATGGTTCTCCAACTATTTAGGTTTAGTTGGTAAAGAGGAATCCCAAAATCATGAAGAAGACAATGAAATAAGGTTGCAACGGTAGCCTAGCGCCAAAGAGGAATAGCTCTTCGTTGAAGGCTACCTCGTAACCCCTTAGGTGACTCGAGAATTCATTGGCTTTAGGTACTCTAAGGGTGACTAAATTTGTAATTTGATAGAGTTTCCTAAAAGGCCCTTAGGTCAACCTTAGTGATGTTAGAAGGGTATTTATCAGCTTCAAAGGGACTAGTTTTCCTAGTCAAATCAAGGAGGGAGTGTTGAACCATTAGTTGATGATTAAGATTCTCCTCAGAGTCTAATTCATTCTATTCATCCTCAAACTGGTTTTTCCCTTCCTTATCTTCACCACTCTCGTTCCCACTATTCTGCCTACTTTGAATTGGAGGCGCTTCCTATATGTTACTCCAAGGTGTCAGTTCTTGACTGCCAAGTTCAACCACTAAACTTAAGGGTGTGGGTTGATCATGCTGTTGGGTGACTCTATCGATAAGGTTTGGGAGATTCTGGAGGACCTCTTTGTCTCCTGCATTAGTTGGTTCAGGGTCCATTTCTCCCTGCATATGATTAAAAGAACTGTTCCAGTTGAAAATACTTAAAGGCATTTGATCTAGGATTTAAGATGGTTAAAGGGATCTCGGTGTTGGGGTTAAAAATAGCCAAAGGTTAGGCTTTCCTTAAGGGAATGGCTCTAACTTTAATGAACTCAACTCTAACCCTACGAGAAAGCCGATTCCAAGCTTCATTATCTGTCTTGGATGAACTTGTTAAAGAGTTATCAAATTTGCTTCTTGAGCTACTAGAAATCTTTTCTATTAAGTCTCTCAATCTCACCATAACTAACCTAACCAAAAATCAACATGGGCTAGTCAGTTCAGAATTTATCCTTAAATATAAGTATAGTCAAAAAATAGTTCTATTTAGAGAAATTCTAATTTCCCTAAAAGGGCAGCAGACCTTGGTCCATAGTTATAAGGCTCGTCTTTAAGTTTTCTATAGGGTCCCCATATCCCGATCTAAACACAGTCAAAACCCTATTTGGACAAGTGAAACCTAATCACCTGAGTTTAGTTCCAATATGTTTTCTATCAATTTACTTAACTGCAGGGTCTACTTTAAGATCCTAAAGCAGAAAAAATAAATTTGAAATTGCAAAAAATCACAGCAGCGTTTCTTCAAAGATCTTCCAGGCAACACATTGTAGACTTTCATTTCAACAACAAACAAAACAAAGTATATGTAATAAATAAGACATGAGGAAAAGAAAAACTTACTTAATCAAATGACCTTCTAATGAACGGAAAAGAATGTCGGAGATGCACAAAAGTTGTCGGCGAATGGAGAAAAAAGCACTCAAAGAACACCAAAGAGAAAGTAATGGCAAGTTCACAAAGTTTGCAGGAGTAAAATGAGGTTAAAAGACACAACTAAAGTTTATATACCCATTACGTCCACCCTCGATCCTCATGCTAGGATCAATAGCCCAGATGATTCCACAGCACCCACCACTGATGTGGATATCTTACACCAAGGAGAAGGCATAGCGGACTAGTAATGCAAAGGCACATGGCAAGGTAATGAAGGGTTTAAAGGTGGTAATAGTTACTGCATTTATGTACATCAATTGTTAGCGCGAAATTCAAGGCGATGTTGACATTTCAATTGAAATTTAAAAGTTGCTCTTGTGTTTGGTGTTCAGCTGCCAAGTGAAAGCCGATATTTGTCAGTTGTGGGGAAGACTTAGTGTTCAGAAGAAGCAGTAGGTATATTTGATCAGGAGGATCTATAAATCATATTCGACTTAGTACTTTGATTAGTCTGATGTTGTTTGAAAAAGATTTGAGTTATCTTAAAATAAGGTTTCTAGTGAAAACATTAATTTCACTGAAAATTGGCGGACTTTATGTTTAGGAGAATGGCCTGAGGCCTAAGAAGTTAATGGGCTACATGCCAGTAAGTCCATATAATTTATTAGTTTAGCTGAAGAGGGATCCTAGTCAAACCATGTCTGGTCAGAAAAATCCGACTGATGTGGCAAGCTTACACTAACCGTTTTCGTGTATAGGAAAGTGACCTTGGGCCCATGGAGCGAATGGGCTATGTGATAAGTGACTTAATGCTTAGACAATTCGAATACATCTTGTTCGGATTAACTTGAGAAAGGTTCTGGTCGGGCGTCACACAAGTGAATATGATTTGCTAATAAGCCTTTTCATTCAAAGGTAATCCTTATGAGAAAAGCAAATCAAGAATTAGAAGTCTTAATTTAAGGTAAATTAGAATTCTGCAAGATACATTTTATATTATATTTAAATTTTTAATATTATTAGAATAAGAAAATTAGCACTCCTATATATATGTCGCATTCTTTTCGTGTAAAGGCATTCTTAATCTCTCTGAAATAAGTAGTAAAGCAATTTTTTTTTTTGGTAAAACAGAGAGAATTTCAGTCTTGACTATGTGGTATCAAAAACACAAATTTCGGTATTAATAATAAAAAACAATGATGTTTTGTAATTTTTACTTTTAATTTATAATGATTACTATACATTTTTCATTATAATAGAGATAAATAATTATAACGAAGGGGAATTACTGACAAATATTTTCGATTTAAATGATTACTCGATATTTATTTTAAAAAATAAATATCCATGTCATTCTCTCTAAAATATAATTCGAAACAATAGAAAAAATAAGTGGTAGAACCATTAAAAATCAGGGTGAAATTGGTATTTCTCCCTATACAAAAGTGGATACTGAGTTTAGTTATCCACGACGTGCCTTTTGGTATAGCATAACTTTATGTCATCTCCTAACAAAAGAGTTTAGAATCAGAATCATATTTTCTCAATATACATTGTTCATACCTATTTTGAAATACGTAACATGTTAAAATTACTTCCATGCCCATAATACAAATAATATTTCACCAAGCAAGTGTGGATTTTACAAACCGGCCTCCACGAGTTTCTGTTTAACTGTCAATTAGCTAGCGAAATTGTTGGCCATCCACAATTCATGCATCTATTCTAATTTCTCCCAATTTTCCTGGTCATCGTATCAATGTCAGGGATATAAATCTTCATTGCATTTACCTGAATTAATTTTTCTTAGAGGCTAAAGGAGACCATTTTCCAAATTTGTGGAAGCTCGTGAGATAAATTAATTAGCACCCGGATCAATTGATCTTTAAAGAACACTTGATCACGTTCATGACCACAAGCAAGGAATTTTACGCTCTTGCAGCTACCAATTAAAGACTAGCAAGATAAGGCCGGTATGTGATAGTTTTTACTCTGCTTCCTTTCTTCGTAATCTTTCCAGATCGCATTAATAATAAATTTATAAAAATTTACACCCCTTCTCATTTAAAAAAACAAAAAGAAAAACAAAGCACAACATAGACAGCATGATGTATATTTATTTAGAAATCATGCAAAAACAATTCTTGTTCAGATAGTAAATTTAGAAACGTAGAAAAAAGTAAGTAACAAGACCTAACCAATAACAGAAAAATTCATTTTCTAATGCAAAAGGCAGCGTATTTGCTGCAATTTTGGTTTTGGCGGCCATTATTGTCAAAGAGTGAGAATTTATTGATTTTTGTTTTGACGTCTTTTAGCTTGATCATCATGCCCCAGTTTTTTTTTCTTTTTATTCACAGTTTAAATGAAAGCAAGACAATATTTTAAATAAGGGATATTTCTATTTAGCCCTTTTGACTTTTAAGAAAAGGCTAGATACCCCAAGTTTGAAGGTGCGCTGAAACTTTTTTGATTTAAAGAAATAGGGAAATACCCTTTCGTTTAATTTATATTAGTTTGATCGTTTTAATATCGTTATTTTAATCCTCATTATTTAGTGAAATAACAAAATAAAATATACTTTTATCATAATTAACAATTTAGTCTCTAGGATTTTTAATTTACTAGAAACTAAAATATTAAATGAAAAAATTATTTTGTTATATTATTTTATAAAATTTTAGAAACAAAAATATAATATTTAAAATTAAAATGCTACAATAAATTTGGAGAAATTGATATAATAAAATACTTCTAATTTTTTTTTTTGTTTTACTTTCGTGATAATAATTTAGTATATAATGATTATAAAAATCTTTAGAAAATGTGTTATTCCTGTTTTATTATATATATATATATATGAAATCATATTTTTCATTGTATTTTCTTTAAAAAAATCGACTGCATAATTAATATAATAAAAAATATAATACGTTATATATTTATTACAAATAAACATAATCAAAATTCTCTTTTAAAATTTTTTAACTAAAATTAAATTAAACTATTAAATAAGAATATAAAAGTATATATATCTAATTATCAATTTTATTAACTCAATACAAAATTTATTAATATATTATAATTTATTATTCTTTTTTATTGCAAAATAAATATTTATACACTCATTTTCCTATGAGAAAATACTAGATCAATTACCCAAATTAAAATGCTAACAATGGGTTAGAAAAAATTTAAATAATTATTTAGTGACAAAAAATAAGAATAATATATTATAAAATGTGAATTTAATTGAGTATCGTATTAATAGAATTGATAATTATACACCTTTATATTATTATTTAATAGTTTAATTTAATTTTGATTAAAAAATTTAAAAGAGAATTTTAATAATCTTTATTTACAGTAAACATAGTATGTATATTTATTTTTTTTTATTTAGAGATATTATGATATACCCCTCTAGCTTTTGGAGAACAATATTTACCCCTTGGAGTTTTAAGATGTACTAGACACCCTTGAATTTTAAGAAAATACGAAGATATTCCCTTAACCTAGTTTTTGTTAGGTTGACCTATTACTGTATTATCATTTTAGTCATTAAACTTATGTAAAATAATAAAATAAGATATAAATTTCTCATAGTTAATAATTTAGTCTCATTATTTCTAACAAACTAAAATGTCAAGTTTGAAAAGGCTTATTTTATTTTATTATTTTAAAAAACTTAAGAAAAACTATAATTTATTCAAATTTAAAAGCTCATAATAAATTTAAACAAACTTATATGGTAAAATACTCATGACCTTCTTTTTTTCAGTATTAGAAAAAATTTACTATCTAATGTTCATAAATTTTTTTAAAAGAGAATTTGGATAATATTTTATTTAATGTATATTTAAAATTATCTTATTTTGTTGACATAATAGTAAATTCAATTCACATATATAATTTATTATTTTCTTTGTTTATCATAAAATAATTATTTAGATTTGTCCCAACTTATTGTTAGCATTTGAATTTAGATAATGTATATTCCTATGGATCTACCTGACTCGTGGAAAAAGAGTAGATCTTTTACTAGAATTAAAATAATAATGATAAGTTCGAAAAATATAAATAATTTTTTGTTATAAAGAATGAGTTAGGAGTATTTATGAAATATTAGAAAGGAAAAAAACTTTAGATAAAATAAAAATAATAAATTATAATATTTAAATTAAATTTAGTATTGCTTTAGTGGATAGATAATTAGATATAATTTATATTTTTATTTAATAGTTTAATTTAATTTTGATAAAAATTTAAAAGAGACTTTTGATTAGTTTTATTTGTAGTAAATATATTATGAATTTATATTTTCTTTTATTTCTATTAATTATGCATTTGATAATTTCTTTAAGAAAATACAATAAAAAAATAATCTAATTATACACGCAAACATATATTAAATAAAATGTTATATATCTTTTATTAAAAAATTTTATGATAATTACATGCTAAATTATTACTAGAAAATAAAGAAAAAAAAAGTTAGAGTACTTTAACATATGTCCAAATTTATATTGTTAGTATTTTAGCTTAAATAAATTATCTTTTTATTATAAAGCTTTTAAAAAAAAAGGTCTTTTTAAGTTTAATATTTTAGTCTCTAATATTAGAAATAACGGGATTAAATTGTTAATTATTAAAAAAATATATCATATTTTATTTTTTCACTCAAATTTAGAAACGAAAAAAAAATATTCTTTAGGTCGAATTAAAGAAAGTTGAGTCCACAAAAAAATTTTCATATATATTTAATACTCAAGAGTATCCAACACATATGAAAAACTTAGGAAGACTAAAAAAAAAAAGAAGAGAGTTAGAAGCATTTTATCATAAAATTTTTTTAAATAATAAAATAAGTAAAATTTTTTAATTTAACGTTTTAATCCCTAAAATATTTTAAATAATGAGGACTAAATAGTTAATTATAAGAAAATTATATTTTATTTATTATTTTACTACAGTATAAGAATTAAAAAATAATATTTTAACTAATCAAACTGACAAAAATTAAGTCAATAAAAATATCTCTCTATTTTTATTTAACACACTTCGAAATTTCAGCTATATCTAACCTTGCTCTAAAAATTAGGAATAAACGGAAATGTCCGTTTAAATAATTTATCTTTCCCTTCACGGTAAATATGATTTCGAGAAGACTGAATACAACTTAAAATAAAACTAACTTCGATACCGTATTGAATTACCTCTTAAACTAAAATAGTCGTTAACTGATTTTTTAAACACAGTAATTAATTTTGCGACAGAAAGGAGAGGATACATTTGATTTAGGAGCTAAATAGACAAGACATAATGGTTATAGAGAATGGAGATTCGCTTGAAGATGTGATGATTGAAATTCTAGCAAAGCTACCAGTGAAATCTCTATTGCGATTAAGGTGGGTCTGCAAATATTGGTATACTTTAATTAAAGACCCAGTTTTCATCAGCAAACACCTGAAAAATGATAACAATACGCGTCTAATTGTTATTTATGCAAAGGAGGTTGAAAAGGGGAGTGATACTGAGGAAGAAAGGGCAGACGGCTCAAAACCCGTCGAGCCAAGAGATTTTATTGCTTTTTACCCTGATGAAACGCTCGGAGACTTGTCATTACAAGAACTTGAATCTCAACAACCTGTAATTGGATTAATCTGGGGTCCTTATAGTGGCATAATGATTATAATTGGAGTAACTAATCGGGTAACTTTATGGAACATTGCGACTCAAGAGTCCAGAACTCTTCCAAAACTTGGAATCCTTTCACAATATTACATAAGGCTTCACACCACTGACGCTGGATTCGGACTTGATCTCGTGACCAATGACTACAAGTTGGTTTTAATAATGAAATTGTTGGATGAAAAACGAATGTTATTATATGAGTTCCATCATGTTGCAGTGTACACCTTACGAACTAATTCTTGGAGAGTGTTTGAAAGTTCGAAGTCATTTCTTAACGACATATCCTCGTATAATGATAGTGTACACTGGGATGGAGATTTTTATTGGCTATTAGAATCCAAAAATAAAAATCATTGTGGGATCCTTTCATTTAACTTAGGTGATGAAGAATTTCAAGAGATAGAGGGACCACCCATTCCTGAATCAGCAGAAGTTACTCTTGATGTCTATAATGATTCTCTTAGTGTGCTACTTTTAGATACCAGTAGTCATCATTTTGAAGCATGGGTGCTGAAAAAAGGAAATTGGATTGAACAATTCACTGTTGGACCTTTTGTAGGATTTTACAAACCACTCCAATTTTGGAAGAAAGGGTCATTCTTTGTAGAATTAAACACTAGACAGTTGCTCTTGTATGAGCCTAGTACCGGAGAGATGAGGGATTTTGAACTCGAATGTCTTTGGTTTTCAACTCATATCTATAAGGAGAGTTTAATTACAGTAAAAGGAGGGGATAATTTATTAGATGAGTGATTTTGTCTGCTATATGTTATTTCAATAATTTTATTTTAAATGACTGTACATTTTATTGGGATATGTAACTTTTTTTCAACAATAATTTGTATCTCTACTTTAATTTTTATTGGGATATGTTTGTTAATTAGACTATTAGTAATTTTTTGGTTTTACAGAAAATAATATTCTTTTTTTTTTTTCATTATAAGCACTTTTCCAGATTTAATATAGCTATAATGTTGGATTTGGATGGGATCTTATTAGCAATGACTCCAAGTTAATTACAATATTAACCGTCTGAGATAAATATATATATATATTCTTTGAGAGATTTGGAATGTTTGAAGTCAATTTGTTATTCGATCGTGTTATACTGTTATTGGTCCAACAGCAGAGCAGCACATATTTGGATGGAATTTGTTGCGGCTGATCGTCGATTGATTAATTAATTCTTGAAGAACCATGTGGTATTTATTCTTTGAGATTGATTAAACAAATTTGGGTTCAAAACATGTGACATATTTTTAAACGCTTTAATTTGAAATTTACTGTAACAATTACGCCATTGTAGCAAATTTATTTCCTGAGCTTTAAATGTTTCCCGTTAGCCAAACAAATTAGAAAATAAATTTATTTTGGATGGAATTTGAACCTGGAACGTAAAATAAATATACTAATATTTTTGCTAGTGGACCAAACGTATTATGGTAGTAAGTTTTCCAATTCTTAATAAATAAACCTTTTAAAAATATGTGATAAATTTTATTAATAATAAAAATTTGTTATAATATAAAAAATTTATAATTCAAAATTAGTTTTATTAGCATTAAAATTTTAAACTAATTCTAATTTAAAATTATTGTTATCCATAAATTATGAATCTTAAAATTGGATTTAAAATTAATAACGATTTTAAAATAATTTTTTTATAATAAATTAAATTTATTTTCTTTAACAATTATTTAAAGATATTATAAAATTTTAAAATTATTATCATTAATAATGATTTAAATTTAAAATTAATTAAAATGATAATAATTTTAAATGAATGATAGTGATTTTAAATTTTGAAACACTTCTTGCTCATAATAATTTTAAAAATTTATAATATTTTTGAATAATTTTTAAAGAAAATAAATCTAATTTATTATAAAAATAAAATTATTTTGAAATTATTATCAATGATAATAAATTTAAATATTTATAATATATTTTAGATAATTGCTAAAGCAAATAAATATAATTTATTATAAAAATAAAATTATTTTGAAATTGTTATTATTGATAATAATTTTAAAATTTTATAATATTTTTAGATAATTACTAAAGAAAATAAATTTAATTTATTATAAAAATAAAATTATTTTGAAAATATTAGTAATGATAATTTTAAAAACTTATAATATTTTAAAATAATTGTTAAAAAAAATAAAGGATATTATCACATTTTTCAATAAGATTTGAAATTGTATCAATTTGATAAAAAGAATTGATAATATTATCACTTACCTCTTCTAAACTATTAGTCAACTAAATCAAAATAATAAATTTATTATAATGCCTCCAATTGACTCTAAGGTAGCTAACAGTGAAAAAGAAATGGGTTTGTCAAGTGTTCATACTTGATAATTCTTATTTCCCAATCAGATAAAGATAGTTGCTGGACAACTTTTTCCCAAGAGTATATCTTATGGCTTCCTATGTTAAAATACACCTTGATTCAATGATTGACCGCATGCAATGCTTGCATCGATGAACCTTTCTAGTTGATCTAACGTCTTAATCAGGCTGTCATACATGAGAAATAGGAGCGACAATGCCTCGTCAATCTTTCTATCCCTACAAAGTGCCTGACTCGCATTGTTAAAGGTGATCGTCTGAGAACCCATTTCAATCATATATTATAATTGGATCAAAGCCTCATTGGTTCTCTTTCTCATACTAACTGGATCACAAGGGTCGCTGACGGAAATTTTCTTACTCATTTTCTCAAACAGTTGATAGATATTTTCAGACAAGTTCTTTTCTTCCCATGACCTCATGCATAACCTTCTTAACGGAGAATTCATTATTCTCTCATCTACCACAAAAGCAAACTTCAGTATTTCGTTATGAGTTCTCAATGCTAGCCTTATTTCTCCCATTTCAAATTTTCAACGACCCATTCGATAATGTGCTATAACTGATATTATTAGATTTACAATTGCTTTTCTTTGTAAGCTTTAATGCGTAGGTACCTTTCATTGGCTTCCCTTCTTTACAATACCCATCTGAAAAAGTGTTAAACGTACCGCACTTAGTGCCAATCTACTCTCCGTAACTTCATTAAGTAATTGCATTGCTTTGTTTGACCTGTCCATTTTACAAAGTCCACCCATAACAACAGTATATAAATAAAGGTTTCATAGAATCTTTTTTACTGTTCGTCAACATTTCATGTGCTTCCTTCACTCTTCCAAGATTTCATATGCTTCCTCTAGTTTCAAAGCAGTATCTTTCTCATTTCCCATTGTTCATGAAGCCATGAGAAATTCAAGTCAAATATGCTTAAATTTCTACCATCTTTTTTCACTTTATTGAATATATTAGCTCTCTCTTTCATGGGTAGTGCTTTGATTATATCTAGAAAAGTTTTTAAATTGCAAATCATCATTTTTTAACGAGTTTGTTTAGAAAATAAAACAATAACCAAATCTTATTACATTTATATTTTTGTCCTTAAAGTTATCATAATAGAGGCAAGTGTCAAACCTCAAGAAAGAATATGATAATATCTCAAGAAAATAAATCTAATTTATTATAAAAAATAAAATTATTCTGAAATTATTATTGATTTTAAATTTAATTTAAAAATTTTTATAATTTAATGATAATAATAATTTTAAATTCGAATTATTTTAAAATTATTTTAGAATTATAATTTTTTATATTAAAAAAATTATTATATATATTTTCTAAGGCTTATTTATTAAAAATTAGATAATTTACTGTAAAAATACATTTGGTGCAATGGCAAACATATTGATACATTTTATTTATGTCCCGTATTTGAATTTGTTCAAAGTACAATAATTTGATCAAAACAAGTTCAAATCACTGGTTCGGTTCAAATTATTAGTTTAATTAGTGTTTAAAAGTAAGGTATTAGATGTTCTCCCCAAATAGAATGGTGTAAATTAATTTAAAATACCATATAGAATTGAACATTGTATTTATAATCTTTTAGCCATTCTGTCTTTGCCACATTTTTAGTTTCTTTCACTGTATAAACAGGTTTATTTTGTAATTTTATAACGGTAACCCCCTCTAATTTAGTCTACTATCTCAATACCCTCTTATATTTTTAAAAACATCCCATTACATCTATATGTTAGTTTGAATATTGGTCAAATGGTTTTTTTAGAGTATTTTTATTAAAATAACCTTAAATGACTTATTAATTAAATAAATGAGTCCCATGTGATGTAATGGACCCTATCAACAACTATTTTGATTTTATATATAATAAAATAATTGTAAAATTACAAAATTATCTATATTTATTACTATTTAAATTCATGTTCTTAGGGACATTTCTATATTTTAGTAAATCACACTTACAAAATAAAATAACCTAATGAAAAATACATGAAAAGATAAGAAAAATCTGAAAAGATTAATTTCAAATTGAAAGAAAAAATCTATAAAAAGATAAGATAAATCAAAAATAAAGTTTAAATTAAAAGAAATAAAAAATATATCAAAATAATAAATAAAAAAATAAATTCCAAATTGAAAGAATTACTATCAAATTTTCTTCTGGAATCTGTGTCTTCAACCAAAAGGCGATGGATGAATCCTACAACAGCCATACACATTTGCCCGCCTAGCCATTTACAAAGCATGTTGGGCTGTTCCTCATGCCATTTACATGCTCTTGGATCAATAGCGCACTTCGCAAATATCACTCTAATTGTAGCCCAGCAACGACACCAGCGAACTTGACTGATTCGACGGAATACACATTTGCCCGCCTAGCCATTTACAAAGCATGTTGGGCTATTCCTCATGCCATTTACATGCTCTTGGATCAATGGCTCACTTCGCAAATATCACTCTAATTGTAGCCCAGCAACGACACCAGCGAACTTGACTGATTCGACGGAATACACATTTGCCCGCCTAGCCATTTACAAAGCATGTTGGGCTATTCCTCATGCCATTTACATGCTCTTGGATCAATAGCTCACTTCGCAAATATCGCTCTAATTGTAGCCCAGCAACGACACCAGCGATCTTGACTGAATCGACGGAACGACGGAATCGGAGGTGACTGAATCGAAGGTGAACAAATATATCTCCTTCCAAAATAAATTCCTATACTTAAACCCTCATTTTCACGTTCCCTCCCATATTTTCACGCCAAATATTCATTATCCGGGTCAGCTCTGTAGCCTTTTTTTTTTTTTTTTGTTTCTTCTGTTTGTTTCCTGAGAAGCTCAAGGAAAATAAAGGCATAATTTTTCTTTTTCAAATATTGTATCCTTTGAACTTTCTTCCTTTTACTGATCCCAACCAAACAATAATTATAATCTTCTCTTAGCTTTGAGTTGGAATCACACTTACTCTTCCGGGATTTTAATATCTTATAATGAACTATTAATTATTGTTGATGCCGAAAATTTGCTCTCTTCGACCTTAAACAACAAATTTCAAATCTTCTAACCCTCTAAGAAAGCTTCCTCACCTATAACACAACAAAAATTAGAGTATAGCCAATCTCCATGACGTATGATCTCCGATGCTTAAGTTAGCAAAGTGTTAGGAGAAATATAATGTAATTGACTTGCAAATTTGGTGGAGTTTTGCCTTTGAGGAATGTGTGTACCTTGTTTCTCAAATCTTCAGGATTTTATAATTTCAGGAACCAATCGTTTGGAAGTTATTTCTGGCTATAACCACCCATGATTGACGGTAGGATGGTGGATGGTTACTAGGTAAAGCTTGTGGTTGGTTTCCATTATCTCCATCATCTCTGGTTAGGTTGTATTTTATCACCCGACTTGGACTGCATTTTTTGCCCGACCATGAACCCTAATGAGGCATTAGTGTATCCTCTAGTTTAGGATCCTCCACCTTGGTCCTTGTATCAATACCTGTTCCCAAGCGAAGTTTTTGCCAACCATGTGAATGCATTCTTGTCCAATGTTACATGTGCTGGATTTAGGTATTTTCCCAAACATAAAGCCCGCGAATTTCTAATTAAATGTTATTTTACTTAAAAATGAATTATTCTTTCATGTCAAGTCTGACTATACCTGAACTTAACGGTGCCTCTTCAGATTTTTGGAAAATTGGTGGCCTTTTAATATCACAAGTATCGAGGCCTCAGGAAACGTTGGATGGCTACCAACAGTGAACCTCATCACGAGTTGCTTTTCCATTTTTCAAGTTCTTGCCACATGTTAGCATGTAATTAGGCCACATTCGATATCACTTCCCAACTATCATTTCATATTAAAATTTTTTCCACGATGCACCTAAGCCTTTCAATTTTGGACAGTCTGGATTAAATCTTGCTTTGGTATAAATCCGTGCCTTCTTCATTTACCCATTTTCACTAAACTTCTTTCAAATGTTGCAAACTCTATATCGTTGACGTTGTTGTTGAGGCTACCACCGTTCTCATTGTCGCCAACTAAATCGTTGCTTTTAGATTTCATATCTCGCTGATATCATTTTCGCCAACTAATTGGTGAGGCTTTTCGTTCTTTACTCTCTTTTTGGTTTTCTAGCATGCTTTATTCTTTTATTTTTCTATAACTCTTCGAAAAATCCTACAAATTGTTTGATTTCTTCTGCTTTTTGTTCGAGGAAAATGGTTGTTTATCCTTTAGCTTATTTTGAGGCTTTGTAGACATTTCGACATTGGGATTATATATTTGTGTTTTGGAAAGTTTTGTTGTTTTTTGGGTTTTCAAAACTTACATTTAAATCACATCTTAAGGCATAGAAAGTGTTTGAAAAAATGGTTATCAATGTAGACCATAGTTGCACAAAGAAACTAACCTAAAAATATCACCCTTGCTTTGATATGGTCTTAGGTGGGGTTGCTTTAGGACTCTTCCCTTTAGTAACTGGGTTACTTGCATGAATTAGGTTGCATGGCACCTTCCAACAATTCATCAATATCTTTTCTCAAGTCATTTATTATGGAGGCATGGAATAGATTGCCCCCTCTATTAGGCACAATTATTTACTTATATACGGTGAAATCCCATTTAAGATAGCCATCCCTCTAAGGTAGTTTACTCGTATACTGAGGAGAAAACCTCTGGTGAAACTTCCATAATACAATACTCTGAGACTAGAAACACCAAGACTAAACCATTCGAAACCATAGTCATTTTTTATAGTTTTTTTACTGACATGCAGGAATATATGGAACTCAACAGATCCGAGACTGTAGATCAAGATGTTTTCCAAAATCTTGATAACCTGATAGATAGGCTCACCACTCAATACAATGATGATGCAACCGTTAACTCTGCAGGTGCTCCTCGGGGTGTGGAGCAAACAAATCAGAAGCTTTAGGTCACCTCTTCTAGGACAGGGAGCAATGATGATGATATTTAGCATGGAGATGATGATGATAAGATTATTGAGAGTGATGATGATGAGAGCATCCCTGAACTAGCTAAGAAAGCTAGACCGTACGAGGTGGATTGCTTCACTTCTACAATTACCCTTTCTGACCTCAAAGCCTACAAGAAAATGTACTAAATTCCTAACGATATCACTCTTAGACTTCCTAATCGTGAGCTAAGAGAGAGTCAGATAGCCCTGCACGAATAATTGTTTCCCTTCGGGCTTAAGTTGCCCATCCAAGAGTATTTCACTCGACTTTTCTGTTTCTTTGACATCCCATCCTACCATCTAAACATAAAGGCAGGTTATTAGTAAACTTTTTGTAATTTAGGCCATTGTTGGAAATCCTGCTCTAAGCATCAAGGAAATTAGATATACATATATGCTAAAGAAGAACTTGAAAACTAACCCCAGGTTTTATTACCTTCGGTCACGACCAAAGACCAAGAAGATTGTGATTGGCGCTCAAACCTGTAATAAGAGCTGGAAACACAAATTATTTTTTGTAAGAGGAAACTGGGATTAGTTACTTTAAGGTTTGGGTACTGGTGGTTGTGTGCCAACTATTTTCAATAGTGAGGGTAAGCACAATTTTCCACCAAAACTTTTTTTCCTGCTAAAATCTTTGGTGCTCTAATTATTTATTTGTTTCTTTTCTTAGTTGCGCTCTGGGGGAAAGTTCCTTCCATTGGCGATATTTCACTAGAACGGATTGCTATTAGAAGGGCTGGCACTGCAGACTAAAGAAACTTACTTTCCTCCGACGTGCTAGTTAGCCATTGGCTGTAGCTATTGCCCTAACTCACGGTGAACTTCTTGCTGCCAAACACAAGGCCAAAACAAGAAAAAATAATTTCCCCCCTGGGCTTATTTGAAATTCGGGATTTTTTAAATTCTTTAAAATGTTCTATTTCTTCTTGTAGGAAAAACGACTTTAAAGCAAGTTAGGAAAGGTTCTTCTCCTAAAAATGGTTCTTCTGCCAACCTGCAAGCTTTGCTTAACAAGTTAAAAATAGCAAAGTGAAAAATAGAGTCGGGCCAAACCTCCAAAGGTGCCCTCTCTAACCAGACCAAAAAAGTTCTACCTAAATCTGGTAGCTCTAAGACCTTGCCAGCTCTAAAAGATAAAGGGAACATTCAACAAAGGCTCGAAACAAAGGGGTTGAAGTACCAGGGAAAAGGCTTTATGATTAGATTGAGAAGGAGGAGGATTCAACTGAGTTTACCCTACTAAAGAGAATAAAGCTATTAGCCTCCAAGTTAGGGAAGAGATGTTGCAAACTATTTCCTAAGGATTTTTTGATCAAGAAAATGATAACTTCAAGCACTTGACCCCGACCATTAATGATCTGCCTGCAATAATTACGCCAGCCATTTCTGACACCATTGAGAACAAGTCCATAGAGGAGGCATTTAACCTTTTGTCTAAATGGGCTATCAAGTATAATCTTAGTTCCCTCATTTTCTTATGGTTCTTGAATTTTCCTTTCTTTTTCCTTGACCTAGTCTTTTTTCCTTATGCATATTGTTGATGGTCTTCCCCTCTATAAAGAGCAAGCCAAAGGAAACTCTTTTGCCATTGCTTTGACTTGAGAGACCATTTTTTAGCCCAAAGAAGAAAATAACAACTTAGGAAAAAGGATGATGACGCTAAGAAGGGTTGGGAGCATATTGAGGTTTAGCTCTCAAAGAAGAGGAAAAGAAGAAAAAGGAGTTAGGAACGCTCCAAGCTAAAGGCTACAACATTGAATTTGAGCATTCAGAAGTTCTAGCTGAGGAAGCAATTGACTGCTATAGAGGAATATGTCTTAAAGGCTCACAATGAAGGAGTTGATGAAAGGGTGGACATTGTTTACAAGATTCTTCGCCTCAAGGACCCAGAGTACAACATTGACTACATTTACAAAGCTCTAGGTTGTACCTCTCTTGAGGTGAAGCTGCCTCAAGCTAAGAGTCTTAAGGAAAAGAATGAGGAGTAAGCAATTGATCTGTTTACTTGGCTTCAATTTTTTGAACTCAAACTAAATTTGGTCACATAGATTATGTATATAAATTTCACTGAACTTATTTCTATTTCAGTTCATGTATGTAACTTATTTAATATTTTGCAAGTTATATGAATCTTTGTTTTGACCTCATCTCAAAATGTTTATTTAGAGCAATATAAACTTTGTTTTCTTATTAGTGGTACTTAAACCTTGAGCTAAAACTTAAAATAAATTTCAAACTATATTTTATCGCTTGAAATATCCTAAAGTAATGCAATAATCAAAATAACCTTGATCTAATTAGAGAATCTTTTCAAATCCTCAAGTTAGATCTATATCACACATAACTAATATTTTCATGATTAGTGCCCTATTGCCAACCTCTCCAAGTCAGTATTTTCTTGACTGGGTGTTGTTGGTGACCTCACCAAATCTGTATTTTATTGACCTGACGAGAATCTCTTTGAATCCTTTGATCATATCCACATTGCACCTTATTGATATTTTCTTGACCGGTGCCCTATTGCCAACTTCTCCAGGTCGATATCTTCTTAACATGGTGTGTTATTGTTGTCTTTACCGGATCAATATTTTATTGATCTACACAACATATCAACCTTTCTAGGTATTTTATTGACCTAGCGCTGCTACTAACTTCACCAAATCAATATTTTTTTATAAGTGTTGTCGCTAGTTTTTTTAGGGTTTTCTTCTCAGATCGGTATTTTCTTAATCTGGGCGTTGCTTCATTTTATGCAGAATGAACGTTATTCGCCTGCCAACTTTATCCTTGGGTGCAAAATACAATGAATGGGAAACAAAGTTTCATTGATATTCACAAAGGGAATTATAATCATGAGATTTTTCAAACTTAAGGATAATACACCTTGCGCATTTATGCATTCCATTGCTTCTTCACCTTTCTCCCATCTGAGTACTACAACTTATATAGCCCTGGCTTCAATATGCTGGTGACCTAATAAGGCCCTTCCTAGTTTGCCCCAAGAGCTTCCTCTTCTAACGTCTTCATGTTCAAGGTGATTCTCCTAAGAACCAAATCACTTTTTTTTATTGTCCTAGAGCAGACTTTCTAATTATAGTACTTCACCACGTTTTGTTGGAACGCAGCCATCTTTAACAAGACCTTATCTCTTTTTTCCTTAAGTAGAGCTAGATCATTCTACATATTTTCTTCATTGTCCACCTCATCTTGATGCGAAATGTGGGGACCTCGACCTTGGTTGATATCACCGCATCAAAGCCAAACACTAATGAATATAGTGTTTCTCCTGTTATGATTTTCCTGTGGTCTTGTATGCCCACAATACTTGTGACAATTCATCTATCCATGCCCTTTTATGATCATCTAATATATTCTTTAAAGCCTTTTTGATGATCTTATTCACTATTTTCACTTGCCCATCGGTTTTTGGATGAGCTGGGTTCACAGGCCTGAGATCGATATTCAATTCAGAGCAGAATGTACTTAAATTACTATTATTGAACTACTTCCAGTTATCTACAATCTGGGGCATGGGGTATCCTAAACCTGTAGATCAGATTTTTCTATACAAATGCCATGATCTTCTTTTCAGTGATCTTTGCCAAAGGTTTCGCCTCCACCCATTTAGTGAAGTAATCAATTGTAACAATTGTGTACTTTATCTAAGCTCAACCTGTAGGTAAAGGCCCCTATAATGCGAATGGCTATGGGTTGAGGAGTGTGGTGAGCTTCTCAAGGAGTTATCTAACTACATTGCCATGGAGTTGACATTTTTGACACGATCTTACAACTCAAATCGCATCTTGATGCAAGGTCGACCAATAATATCTTCACCTTAACACTCAATGTGCTAAGCACATCATGATCCTTATGATCTCCACAAATTCCCATGTAGGCCTTTCTCAGCATATAATCTACTTCATCTGGTGATAAACATCTAAGATAGGGAAATCCAAACCACCTTTTGTATAACACTCCATCCATAATTAAATATCAAGCTGACTTATTCTTTATTTTTTTGGCCGTTTCCTTGTCGTTTGATAATTCTCCCTCCTAGAGGTACTTCTAAATTAGATCCATCTAAGTTGATCCCGTACTTTTCTCTATTATAAGCACTGTAGGAGAATTCTTCTGTTCAACACTCTAACAAGGTAAGAGTTCCACCGGTATAAACCTAGGGATTTTACCTTGTAATAAGGATGCCAACCGGTAAAAACCTGCTCGGGTACTTTCATATCAGAGAACTTGTTTTATACTCACTTTCTTCATTTTACTCATTAACTACTGAGCCTTATCTGGATAGGATTGCATACTTTTCTCCCAAGTCTAAAATTGCCTATTGACTTGATTCACCTTTTGCCTCGAAGTAGTCCATACTAACTAACTCAAACCAGCTAATAACACCTCATATTCAACTTCGTTGTTCATTGCTCTTAAGTCGAATCTAAGAGCATAAGCTAACTTTACATTATTTGGTCCCATAAAGATGATCCTTACTCCTCTTCCTTGTGTGTTTGAAGCATCATCAATATACAACTGTTATGGTCAGATTATTTCTGGTTGGTCAAATAGAGTCTCCTCTTCCTAAGCAGTTGTAATTTCCACAATTTGGCACATCATTAAATCCTTTGTTACAGATAATTCTACACACCATTTTATCACATTTTGTGGCTTGTAATCAATGTCAAATTCATTGATCTCCACAATCCATTTCACTAATCACTCTTAAAGGTCTGGTTGGTGAATAATCTGTTTTAATGGTTGATATGTCAAAACCACAATTTAATGCACTTTTCAGGAGGCAAATATCTAGTTTTAGCATTAAGGAGTGAATTGCTGCTGTAGTAAATTGGTACATGAACTTTGTCATGATCCTTTTTTAGCAGCACCAAGCTCACTACAAGATTTGCAACTAATAGGTACAAGTAAAGAACATCTCCACTTTGTGGGCTAACCAGGTATATCATATTTGCCAAGTATTGCTTCAACTTTTGGAAGCTTGCCTCACACTCTTTCATCTAGCTTATGTGCTTCCCTTTTCTCATAACTTAAAAAAACTAGAAATACTTTTCAGTGGCTTTTGAGATAAACCTATTCAATGTTGCCATCTCCTTGTTAGGCTTTGTAATTCCTTTAACGTCTAAGGCGACTTCATCTCCAAAATTGCCTTTATCTTCTAGGGGTTAGCCTCTGTCCTTCGCTAACTAACCGTGAACCCTAAAAATTTTCTTGAGCTTATGCCAAAAGTGCACTTGTCAGGGTTGAACTTCATGTTATACTTTCTCAAAAGTAAGAAATTCTCTGCCAGATATTATATATGATCACACATAGTTACCGATGTAGTGATCATGTCGTCTATGCACTTGTCAGAGTTCAACTTCATCTTATACTTTCTCAAAAGTGAGAAATTCTCTACCAGATATTGTATGTGATCACACATATTTACTGATTTAGTGATCATGTCTTCTATATACACCTTTATTGTAAGCCCGATCAAGGGCTTAAACATATGACTAACTAATCTCTGAAAGGTGACCTGAGTATTCTTCAACCCGAATGGCATTGCCTAATAGCAATATAACCCTTGATCAGTAATGAAAGCCATTTTTTCCTGATCAGGTTAATGTATCCTGATCTAATTATAGCTAGAGAAAGCATCCGTGAAACTCAAGAGTTTGTGACCCATTGTTGAGTCCACCAGTTGATCTATCCTTGGAAGTAGAAATCTATCTCGAGGGCAGGCTTTATTCAAGTCGGTGAAGTCCACGTACATTCTCCATTTACCGTTAGACTTCTTGATCATGAGTACATTGGTAATCCATTACAGCTAGTGAACTTCTTTAATGAAACCTGCCTTTAAAAGTTTATCAACTTTCACCTAAATTGCTCCCCATATATCCTAATTAAAAACTTTTATTTTTTGCTTAACATGCTTAGAAGTAGGATTTGTTGCAAGACGGTGGATATTATCTTGGGATTAATACCCAACATGTCATTGCGTTTCCAAGCAAAAGCATCTACGTGCTCTCTCAAAATCCCTGAACTTTTCCTTTTCTGCATCTGGCAACTATGACCTAATCTTGGCCACTTTCTTAGGATTTTTTTAGTCCAAGATCATCTTCTCCAATTTCTTAACAGGCTTCATTGTCGGCCTCCTTCCTTCTTGGCTAGACTTCTTGTCCAACTTTTACAAAATTTTTTCTTGCTCGATATTCTCCATGGTTGTGCCCAAGCTGTCTCCTTGCCAATGATGAAAGGTGATACAATACATTCTCTTTGAGGAAACCGTAAAATAGCTTTTTGTTTGCCTTTAATTCTCCTCGAACCACTTCGATTCTATCACCTACCCTAAACTTTAGCTCAACTAATGGATGCTCTTTAAGGCCTTTATTAATCTTAGCAATGGCCTTCTCAAGATTATAAAACAAGCCATCTTTAGATCAACCACCTAGAATGCCACCATTGTGGTTTTCTAGCATGGCAAACTCCTTATTATCATTGGCAACTACACTGTTCCAACAAGGAGAATGTAAGACTCCACAAACTGGTACAAAGTAGTGCTTATCGACCTTAGCCTTATGTCCTTAATTTCATCGAATTCAATATGTTCTTCAATATAATATCTGTTGAGCTACTTGTGTCTATTAGAATCTTACTAACCTTAAAAGGTCCTAAACCCAATGTAACTACAAGTGCTTCATTTTGTGGGTAGCTCACACTCACTTTATCTTCATTAGTGAACATAATAGGTACTGTAGCTATTTGTGGCTTTTTTTCTATGTGCATATTCATGATATGCGCACCAGTCGTTAGATTCGACAAAGAATATCTAGAGTAATTTTTATTAGCCATATTTTAACTTTCAGCTAGAGTAGGCCCCTGAGATAATATCAAACTCTTATACTTAGGGTCCCCTTAAAAATTTCCCTGATCAGTATTATCTTTACCACTTCGCATATGATTTATATACTTATCTAGGTAACTATTCCTGAGCAGCATCTTTATTTGCTCCTTTCTCCTTTAAGTCCACCTACCAAAAAGAAAAAAAAAACACTTTTTTAGCGACAACACAAGTCATTGCCAAAGGTGCCAAATTTTGTCACTAAAAGTTTTAGTGACAACATCGTCACCATTTTTGTCGCTAAAGGTTTTAACGATGATAAATAGCTGTCACTGCCAAAGCTTTCCACAACAACAGCAATATCATAGCTAAAAGTATAAACAGCGACAAACATTTTTCATCGCAAATCATTGTCGCCTAAGACAATGCTGTTGCCAAAAGTGGCTGCCAAAACCATTTGGCGACGACACATTGTCGTCGTTGAAAACAATACTAGCGATGAATTAAGTCGTCACTGAAGACACTAGTAGCATCGAAATTCTTCATCACCAAAACATCTATTAGCAACAACATCATGTCGACAACACTGGTATGTCTTTAGCGACAACATAATGTTGTCACCAAAGCAACAAGAATTAAGTTTAGGCAACAATATTTTTGTCGTTGCTGAACCCTTTTTGTTGATTATCATTTCTTCGCCCATATTTTTTTAGTTTTTATTATATGTTCATAATTTTTTAATTTTTATTATATATTGTAATATTTAATATTTATATATTATAATATTTGCTGCTACACGTTATTATAAATTTCATTTGCATAAATTTAATTTATCAACTATAATAAAAATTAAAAAATAGACTAATGATAAACATAAAGATCAATTTAAATAATAAAAAATCAAATTCATTACACGTAATTTAAATATCATGACAAATATTGATAAAAAATATATATATTAATACAACTAAGAATGTGGAGGAAATCAATCTGGTGTCAACTCTAACAAAGAGAGATATAACATCCTTCAATTCATTTTCATAAGTTTATAGCTTATTTTGAGTAATCTCTAACTTATTTTCAATAATTTGTAACTTATTTTCAATACATTCTAAACGAGATTTTATAGCTTATAAATCAAGTAAAGTAAACTGCAGCTCATCACGTAAACATGCATCGTCGGAGGAAGAACCTCAATCAACATCACGCGCTCGTTTATGTTTGGCAAGCCCCCTATAATAGCATGATCGATCTCCAAATACTTGACAACAAATTTTCTCTCGCTGATTGATTGAGATCCTTCCTTAAGCGACAGTTGTATCTCCAACAATTTTTCCTATCTGAAAATAAATTTAATTAAAAACGCAATAATTTTAAATTTAAAAATAAATTTAATTTAAATGAAATAAACAAATAATGAAGAACTTACAGATCCAGCTCGATGATTAAATGGAAGTTTACTCCTGTTTTCAGTATTTTTTTAGCACCTTCTCTAAAGCACAAGTAAGTAATCAGAGTAAGTTTAATCTCTCTATATCCTTTTAGTTTTAGAAAATTCATATATGTTCAAAATAGGTAATTAGAATAATAATAAACACACAGCAGCAACAACATAAAAGTTATATAATTTTTATAAACACACAACACTTCTGCATGATAAGATTCCAAAATCCACTTTTAGCACAATAGGCCAAAAAAAAACCCTTGAGAAACTAAAACTATTCAACGGAATACTCTGAAACTATGCCCAAACATCAACAGTGAGTTTCTATTTATAACGTGGAATATTCAGGATTGAGTCATTGTTGCAATATGATCAAAGTAGGCAAGATATAGACATGTACAGAAAAGTGCATGAAGATTGATTGCAGCAGTGAGTGGTGTGCAGCATTAGGTGGGTGGTGAATCTGCTTGTCATGCTTATGTTTATGTGTGAATGCATTTCTGTGTGTTTTAAATACTATGCTTCCTTTGCTTGCATGATAGCTTGAGTTCTAGTTCCTCTATATGCATGATGGTATAAATAGTGATTTGGTTTGAGCTTCTACACGTGCATTTTTCACTACTAAACTAAATTCAAATTCTCAAAATTATCAATCTTCAATAAAATAACAATATAGGTTTCCTCTTTTCTAATACATCTCAACCAAACTTACTATTTCAAACTCCAATTCTTAATCACCTACTCCCTTTCCTTTCTACTAAAATGGCCTTTTAAGTCACAACAAACTTCTTTGTAACCTTAAACAAGTATAAAGTGAAGCAAAAAATTCCACAAAACAAAAACTAATGATTCCACGTGTCAAAAGCCCTAGCACAAGCCTGACTATATCTTTAGCACAAGTTTTACAAATACATGCCAGAATCATGTTTCAAACATTCTTTCCATCCAAGATTCAAATATTGGTAAGAAAGAGTGGTAAGTTTATAAATCTATCAGTTAAATCACAATCAAGTAATAGCCAATAGAGCATAATAATCACCACACTCCTAGAAATCATTTATAGAGCAATTAAATAACCACATTCCTAGATGAAAATGTAATTTAATATGCAGTATAGAATTCTACACATTAATGCCATGGATGGCCCCAAGAGTATATATTATAACTGCCCTTAATTACTCATTGTACATTGTTTGTCTGCATTTCTTTTTATCTAGGACACCTTGTATTTATGTTCCTAGTGTCTGGAGCTAAAACCTATTAACACCCAAATAATTATGATTTCTTATCGATTATTGACTTAGCTAGTTTATAGCTACCCTGCTGCTTGCTTCATAGTCAAGCACATTTTTTTTATTGCCAATAGGACAGGGAAAACTGATACCTTAGTCAACTTTCTTATACTCTTGTTGGGTATAATTTCTTTCATGAAAGATTCATTTGATCCATTCATAACCACTACACATCTATCTACCATAAAGCAATTAGTACACTTATTTAGAACTAAGAATATCTAGGATGGTTTGCAGAACAAGAAAGATTCATTTGATCCATTCATAACCACTACAACTCTATCTACTATAAAGCCATCAATACACTGTTTTTAACACTAAGAATTATATTTAAAGAAAAAGGCTTGAACGTTCAACTTATAATTCTAATCCTGGTTGACGTTAGGATTTCATGCAAAGACATAACTATATTTAAAAGTAAGAATTCAAGCTTTAATCACAAAATTAAGATGCGATAAAAAGAGGAAAAGGAAAGGAAAATAGGAACTCACCTAGATTAATGATCTCCAGAAATTTTGTCTCTTCTCGAAATTAAGAAGCTTTAACTCAAATCTTGATCATGTATAGGAAATTAATTAATTGAGTGATAATGTATAGGAACTTTGATTTCTAGCATAACCAAAAGTTTCTCACTTCTGTAGCACATATACAGGAATCCATCTTCATCCTTGAAGGATTCATAAACTGAGTCCATTAGAGTAGTTGCAGCCAATTAACATAGATTTGAATCATCTTATGCAAACTTCATACAATATACGGATAACTTTTGTCAAAACATCACCTGTTTGGGGTAAAGTATTTTTCACAAATAAAAAGGGAGCTTTTCCAAGGGCGAGGTGAAGCCTGCTGCTTAAAATGTGAATGAATTGCCCAACAGACATGTCTTGAGGAACCAGAAATCTGTTGCAAAGTACCAAACAAAATGAATTTATAGAAATACTTAACCAAGTTAAAGTTACCCTTATAAATGTGAAAGAGGTAAGAAAAGAGAGATCCATAAACTTGATTAGTATGTCTTTTTTTCATTCTATTACAGTTGTAGAACCCATGACTATGTCTCTAATAGAGGATGCAATCAAAAATTTTAAAGAAACTTGTAAATCTCAAACAGCTCAACAATATTGTTCATGACTTGTGACACCAAAATAATAATATAGTATCTACTCCTCAGAAAACACAACGTATCTAAGTTTTAGGTTCATACACCAATATGATTGATCAGAATGACTGGCCTATAGATCATTGTCACAACATTAATAACAAAAATGAACAACACATTAAGAGTACAATACAGTGTCTTTTTGTCTTGATTTAACTAGACATATCAAAGAACAATTCTTTTAAAGCTGAACATAAAAAGTCAACTACATAAACTAATTAAAGAATACAAAAAAAACTGATAGACCATTAGTAGTTACATTTTCACTAGGCAGGGATATTCCCATTAACAAGTCTTAGGAGACTAGAAATATAAGGAAATAATGTTAAACAAAAACTTAAATACGAGAATTATATGTCACCCACAAAGCATATATTATGTTGTAAATGTTTTGGAAAATAAAGCCAGAGATGACAACATACTTTTTCTTTTCCATATCAGGAAGGTCAGTTTTTGAATATCTTTAGGAATTACCTATAAAAATGAAAAATAAAAACGAAGTAATCTATTTTATGCAATAAGTTATGGAATCAGACAGTCTAAGTGAACAAAAACACCCCGTTTTAATAGATTATAAAATATTACTCTATCTATTTGTAGTTGCTTATTAATTTGATAGCCAACTAATTCATCAGACTCAAGGTATCATTCAATTTATCATATCTGGAATAGTAATATTGTGTGCCCAATGGACAAGAATAAGATAAAAAGAAAAAAGAAATTAGAATGAATTGATTTAATTCTACAATAAACAATTCATTTGTCAAATTTAGAAATGATTTTATGAAAAATTTTGCCAAGGAATTCTTAATTTTGACATCAATAGCTTCGAAACTCCAAGTTGTCAAACGAAGTTGATCTTCCTAAACCTACTACCATCATCAATCAAATCCCAATCACAACATTTAACTTATCTATTTCATATAATTAAATATAATGTTTCAATAATCCTAATACCTTTTAATCCTTTTAATCCTCAACAATTTGGCATAAGAAGGAGAAGAAGAAGAGGTAAGACATGAGCAAGAGAGGAAACGGTGAACGGAGATAGTGTAGGCAGCGGCGGCGAAACTAAAAATCGACATGTAAGAGTGCTTGTCACAAGAAGAAGAAGTAGTGACGGCGTAGGAGAGTGTTTAGAGTTTGGACGGAAAAAGACGATGCGGGCGACGGTTGAAAATCCGAAAAAGAGGACAAGTTAGGTTTAGGGTTATGACATATATACATAGTTTATTAACTTTAGGATCCTTATACGTTTACAAAATATCATATTTTATTAAAAGTCACAAACTTATAATACTTAAATCCCTATATTTAATAAATTACAACCCATTTTATGGACTTGTTTGTTATAAATAAATTAATATGATAATTATTTTTATTTTATCAGAATACTGCTTTCAGTGATGATAGAATGCCGCCGCAGAAAAGGCTTTTAGCGACGAAGATATATGTGGTACCTAGAAACATATGCTGGAGACAACCTAACATGTTTTTAGCGACGACATATACTTTTGTCACTAAAAGTACCTTTGGTGACGATAAATTGGGGCCACTAAAGGTGTTTATTGCAATGACAAAATATTTGTTACCAAAAAGCTCTTTAGCAACGACACCATGGCATCGCTAAAAACATTATCTACGACGACAAAAAACAACATTGCTAAAGATAGTATTAGCAATTATTTTGTCGCTGATTTTTCAACCCCAAATGGCACCAATACTATGAGTGACGACTCTCTATCATCGCTAATAATCCATTTTCAGTGACAACAATGTTTTCACTAAAGGTTATAGTTATTTATTAATTTTTTTTTTCATGTTTTAGCAAAAACTTTGAAATTGTTGTCGCTAAAAACTTATTTTCTTGTAGTGGGCAAGCAATTATTGGTCTTATGCGCATAGTATTGATGGAATGCACAAACTTTATCCCTGCGCCTTTAGTCTGGGTCTACCCTCAATAGGCAAGGATCCAACGCTGGTAATCCCAAATTCTTGATATCCTCATAGAATCGACTAGACGAATTAAGCGGTGTGAATCTTCGCTTATCCTGCACTTGAGCTACTCTTTTTGCTGCTTCCTTTAACAGTAGTAGGAGCTTGTCTTTTTCTAATGCTTTCTCTCCCCATATTTCAGATTGAGATCTTTGAAAATCCTACTCTTATTTTTCCTGACCTGCTATATGCGAAAATTTTCTTTATTTCTTTCACCTATCCGAAGGATGTTTGACTTGTCCTGAGATCCACTTATCTTGTCCTCCTTTTGCCAAAGGAGCACCTGATCTTCAAGCTAGATCTCATTAAACAGTTCCTTACAAGCTTGTTCGAATGCTATTCTATCGTGTTTGTAGATCACAAACCATGCTTTGTCCATTCGCAACCCTCTTCTTAATCCTTCCAATGCCAAAGGGTGACTGAAAGCTCCCAGTTCCATTAACTTGCAAATTTGGCAAAGTTTTGCCTTAGAAGAATGTGCGTTCCTTGTTTCTCAAACTAGTAAGATTTTATAATTTTAGGAACCAACCATTCAAAAGTTATTTTCGGCTATAACCATCCATTACTGAAGGTGGGATGGTGGGTGGTTATTAGATAAAGCTTGTGGTTAGTTCCCATTATCTCCATCATCTCTAGTCGGGTTGTATTTTATCACCCAATCTGGGCTGCATTTTCTGCCCAACCATGAACCCTCATGAGGCATTAGTGTATCCCTTGATTTAAGATCCTCCACCTCAATCAATGTGTCAAAACTTGATCACGAGTGAAGATTTTTCCAACCATGTGAATGCATTCTTTTCCAATGCCACATGTGCTAGGCTCCAGTATTTTTCCAAACAATTATTTACTATAAGGGGTATTGGGATATTTTACCAAACCACTAGTTTGGTCCAAATGTAATTTTATAAGAATGGATTTACATCACTATTTTGGTTGAAATTACTAGTTCAATTAATGCCTAAAAGAAACAGGGTTATTATAAAAGGGTATGAAATCATTAATTTGAAATTCCAAATAGAATTAAAATTTGCATTTCTTCTCTTTTAGCAATGTTGTTTTACCTACATTTTTAATTTCTTCACCATATGTAAACTCCTGATAGTTCTTTTTTTTTTTTAATTTTTAGTTAAATATAATCGTTCATAGGAGTAAAAAAAATAAATATAAGCGTTCAAATAAGTATAGTTGATTGCGTTGTGCATAAATACAACTAATTATGTATACAACCACTTAATATATTATGTGGCATACGTCTTGTAAATAAAATTGATGTAGGCTAGCAAGGTTATTATAATATTTCGAACTCATTTTAGGAGTATACCTTTTAGCATATATCCAAAAATTTTGAATCATGCTATTGTAATATATACTCCGGACTTAATTTATGAGAGTAAACCCTCTCAATTCTAATATGGGTGCAAAATTTCTAAATAAGCTATAATAAAAATACTTTTAATTATGCTGTAATAATACTAAGAATATATGCAAAAACGATTATAATCATCAATCAAACAACTGCAACAAAAAACACTAAATGATATATTTTATTAACATAAACGAAGACAACAGATTACATATGAGACTTAAAGCGGAACCACAAACCGAAAGATACAAACGGATATATTTTGTTACAGTAAATTAAGAATTATTTAACACAAATCTTCTTTCAGTTATGATAAGGAAAATCCAAGGCCTTGCCTAAGGAAATGCAAGATCAAAGAATTTCTCACTCTGCAATTCGACATCTGAATTTTCTGCTTTGTGATTCATATGCTGCTCCATCAATATACTACACATAGATTTAATTAAGCTGCATTCACTATAACTCACTACTACTCCACTTGGAAAACAGTAATAGATATTAAGATGATTCATCTACAAAATAAATATACTTCTTACATTTCTAAATATACGTTTTCAACTCAAATTCGAATCTGTTATACCCAAGATATGCCAAGGAATATCAAAAATATCCACTGAAATATCCTCTGCTTTGATTGGAATTAGACTCTCCTTTAGTATATGAACTGAAAACCATAAACCTGTAACTCCGAGATCCCTCATTTCTTGTGTTCCAGAATTATATAAGATTAGTTGTTTGTTACTAGATTGTAAAAAGAATTCACCTTTTCTCCAATATCCAATTGGTTGATAGGTTTCAACAAAAGGTCCAAAAGTCCGGTATTTGATCCAAGACCTCCCTTTCATCGTCCATAAATCAAAAGAATGTGCATACTTATCTGAGTAAAGTAAACCAAGTGAGTCCTCGTATGTTCCGAGTGTCCAAGATATTAGTGACGACTCAAAAGTATCTGCTCTTTCAGGAAGATTTGGTCCTTGTATCTCTTCAAACACCTCCCTACTCATGTCAAATGAAAGGATTGCTTTGTGATAATCAGTTCGCAATACCAACCAATAACAAAATCCGTTTAAGTATATGTTATCTAGCCTATCATACATGTAATCGTGTCGCATTTCAAAGCCTTTTAAATCTCTCCAAGAGTTAGTTCTAAATGTATACACAGTAACATGTGAGAAATCATGGAACTCACGTCTTGTCTCATGCCACAAAGTAAGTATTATAACCAACTTGTAATCATCAGCCGTGGGATCCAATCCGAATCCAAAATTAGAATAGTGAACCGTTGTATAGCACGGAAGATGAGCTCTGCATTTTGGGAGAACTCTGTATTCATTAGTTGTAACGTTCCATAGAGTTATTCGTCTAGGATTATTGAATAAACAAAATATGCCATCATAAGGACCAATACGGATGCCAGCTACTTTAGGATCTAGATCTTTGAACGATAAATCTGTCAATGTTTTATCAGGAACCAACGAGAAATAACTTTTTAGTTCGTCATATTCATCTGTATCATCATAATATGTACAACGAATCATGATACGGATGTTGTCATCTTTTTTGAGATGCTTATAAATGAAATTAGAGCTTTTGACTAAATCATACCAAGATTTGCAAACACACCTAAATCGCAATAGTGATTTCACGGGCAATCTTAATAGAGTTTCAACCGCAAGATCATCAGGCAAAGCTCCATTGCTTGTCAACATTATCACTTGCTCCATCTAGATTCTAAATGAAATCGATACCTTTTAATTTCCTGTTATAAGTATTTAGAAAATTTTGTAAAACACCCATTTCAGTTTGTTATCATTATCACTAATGATTTTCATTGATTGACAGGGATTGTGTCAAAAAATATGAACAAAAACAGTAACATACGTACAAGTACGTGAAAAAAGAATTCAGTAAAATTGGTTGGAACGAGAAATAAGATGCATTCGGTAGACAATAGCAGACAGAGAACTTGTATCATATCAAATATCAACTACGTGTATAAAATCAAAAAATATCATTCATGTAAATATTTATAAAAGATTTTGAGTCTCTATTAATACAGGAATTTTGTCGGGGGAAGAATAAACAGTGAAAGGATTTTCTTTTCACACGGTTCTTGAATTAAAACAAAGTGTTTATGGTTTTCTAAAATTTCACATTTTGCACATGCAGCTAACTAAATTATGAAATGAAATGATCTTCAATTTCGACTTCATCCACATTAGATGTGTTCCAATATTTTATATTTCCATGAAGAGATGACATAGACGAAAGTCCAAAACAACAACAAATTAACAATAAACAATAATTTCATAGCAATAACAAAAATCAATATACAGTAATTTCCTACAGATGCTTTTTCATGGATTTAGGAATATCCGAGATGTTGTCAAAAATATAATCGATAAAATGGATGATATTTTTACTTGAGAGCTAATATTTAACAATTATCTCATAACAATTATATTTTAAAAAATTTAACTCTTCAATTATATTTCAAACATATGTACACAATATTATTTTACACATACATTTATATCATTTGTAGAAAATTAGATCTAGACACATCCAAAATTCATCATGATTTCTTTATGAACATTAAGTAAAGCCAGATTCTTACATAATTACGGAAATCTTCGCCCAGAATTGATGAACGTATTCAACAGAGATTGTGATCTTGAAAGCCGATATGATGACATAGGAAGTGGAGTTGCAAGAAAATCGGATAATTATGGATGAGCAACAACTACGTAGTCAACAACGAAAATTGAGAACCACGTGACATGTGGCAAGAAAAGGGGATAATTTAAGGGCAACGATTAGCCTTTTTTTTTTTTTCCGATAGTATAATGAAAATAAAATTTCATTTATTTCATAAAAATAATAGATTGGAAATTAAAAAAAATTAACAATAATCACTAATTTACTACAACTTACAAGTACTTTGTTAGAACAGAACATCAAATTTGGTTGATACATATAAAAATAAGAAAAATAATGTGATTATGCATCTTTAATTATTTGAATTTTTATATAAGCATTAATTTGAAATAAATTAACATGATTGTAGCTCTAATCCTTAATAGAATTAATAAAAATAAAGTTACAAAAAAATATATTAAATGAATTTTGGAATGTTACATTTCTTAGAAACTTTCTCGAAAATATTTTGTCTAATAAATGAGAAAAATAAAATATAAAAAAAGAAATAAAATCTTTGGAAGATCTGTCTTTGTTAATCCTGTGTTATTGTTGTTGATACTAGATTTTGTTATATGATATCAACTAATAAATTTGTTTGTATATGGGAAAAAAGACCATTTTCTTGTCTTTTTTTTTAAATATATATATACTTCTTATTTCCTTACATTTTCTAAAATATTAATTTTAGTTGAATTCTAATTATAAATAATTAAGGATTTTATTTTACCTACTATCCTGATGAAACAAGACTTCTTAAAAAAGACTCTACATTGAGCATACTTTTAATAAGAAATATTGAATTAAAAATTTTATAAATTTAAAACTTTACCCTTTATTTTTTAGGTTTGTCTGTTTTAATATGGATGTAGTACCGGGCTAACATGTAGATGAAAAATTAACTTAATTTTGACTGTTAGAAAAATAGTCCAATAGTAAGTTTTATAGTTTTAAAAGTAATATAGTTACTATTTAAAACTAATGAAGAGTTTGGAAACCCAATATTTTTTTATCGAATTCTCTAGAATCCCTTACTTTATTTTATATGAAAGCTAAATATATGAGAATCTCCAATGGAGTAGCTGATGTTTTGTTACCCAAGGAATGAAAGACGAAGGTCTCAATTAATGAGGCCCTAATTAGCAAGATGTCGTAAGTACATGTTGAATTTTTAATAGTTTGTCCATGACTTTGTTTATTGTTTTCTTTGTTTTCCTCTACTTAGAGCGCAAAAGAAAAACTTTTTTTTTGCTAGAAAGTTTTGATTTATGCTTTCCTCATTTTTTTTCATCTAAATCAATTCAAGTACTAAAACCCTTTTGTCTTTCGATTTTTCGTTTTCTGCCTTCCTTTTCAATTATTATTAATTGTTTCAGTGTTTCTATTGGATATTTTTAATGAAGATTGATTTTGTTTTTGATTTGACGTCATTTTATGTTCTTGTTTTAGTTTTTTCTCTTAGTCAAGATGTCGGTACTATGCAAGTATATAAACTTTTGTTCCTCTAGATTTTTTAAATTAGTATAACGAAGGTATAATGTTTGGTCCTTCTAGGATTTTAGGTCAATACCACAAAGGTATATTATTTTCATCCTTCTGGACTAAATATTGGTACCATAAAGGTATATTTATTTTTGTCCCTCTAGACTTTGCATTTTGACACTGCAAAAGTGCATGACTTTGTCAATAATTTTTAACATCACGTAGATGTGTGGCTCTTCTAAGTAAATGATGTCGATATCTTGTGGTTACGATTTAGTCCTTTTGAACTTAATAATTTGTAGCATCACATGAATGCATATGGCTCTTCTGAGTAGATGATGTCGGCAGCTTGTTGGTATAATTTGGTCCTTTTGGACTTAGTATTGGTACCTCTTTGGCGCCTTTTTTTTAGGCCATAATCATTTCATAGAATCATACATAATATGTTAGTCTTTTTCTCTTGAAAACGATAAACAAATAAAAGCTTGCAAAATAACAACATAAATTGATTAAATATAAACATTTGGAAGATGACATATATACTCAAAACACTTAGATATAAGTTAAATATATCATTAAGTTATGATATGTAGAAAAAGATTAGAGAACATATATGAAACATAATTGAAATATTATATTTTATTAATTTATTTAAAACATAGATTTTCTTTAATAAAAATATTTAGCATATACAAATATTTTGAATAATATTTATTATTCTCATAATTTAACTAAAAATATTTAACCATGATCTTTTTTTTTATTATTATTATTATTTCTTTATTCATGCTAGTAATTGATATATTTATTTTAAAATGATGGAGATAATTATACAATTATAAACAAAGAACAAAAAACTATAAAGACAATTCAAAATCATATTGTAATGAATTAAAAATCATAGCATCTTCAATTCAACACACAAAATATGCTTACAATAAATATATAAATAAATTATAAATTTTTTGGGTTATATTGCAAATAATTAAAATTATTAATCATATAAAAATCATTTTAGTAAGTCATTAGGGTCTAATACTAAAGTTTTAGATAATTTTTCCATAAAACATAAATATTTAATGCAAAAAAGCATAAATAATCAATAGATAAAGATACATAAAACATTGGATTCAAATGATATTTGCCTTTAGACTTAAATGAGATTTATTATGAATAGGGTAAAATTTTATGATAGAGTTAATTGATATTTAATTTCAGACTCTAATGATATTTCATACTTGACCCCAAAACTATTTACTTTTGAACCTAATTAGAGGTGAGAAAACAATGGAACTGGGCTCGCATGACACTGGTCACAAGCTGGGTCAAGAAAAAAGCCCATGGCTAGTGTTGTATCGTGAACAGCCATTGTGTCGTATTGGGCCAAGGAAAAAAGCTTACAGGCTACGATTCAGCCAATGAAGAATGAAAAATTAGTTACTAGTCACTATTTAAACAGTAGTTTATT
The DNA here is from genome assembly GCA_022749755.1 of Azadirachta indica. NCBI lineage: Eukaryota > Viridiplantae > Streptophyta > Magnoliopsida > Sapindales > Meliaceae > Azadirachta > Azadirachta indica. The sequence goes on along the minus strand of CM040447.1, from coordinate 15,586,553 downwards.
TGTTACTGTTCATAGATACAGTTGAGCCCATATGAGCTTATGAACTGTGCTTGAGCTACTTTCTAATGAGTTGAGTTTGCATGTCATGCATAGTAACCAGGCTATGGGCTGAGCTAGGCTTATTCATTTAATTGTGCTTGCGGTACTGGCCTAGCTTGAGAGCTCACATGAGCTTATTTTTCATAGGCTATGCCTGCTCGATACGACCCATTTGCGACATCCAAATCTAATATTTAAATCCGAGCTCAATTGATATTTGTTATTAAACCTAATGATATTTATAAGGGACTCAAATGACATATTTGTTTGAACTTAAAAATATTATTCGTAGTTTCTTTAAACTATGCCTATTTGTTTTTTATTGTTATTTAACATATTGCTTCTCTCTATCAACTGAATTTTTTTAATTTTACTTTTACTTTCTCTCTCTCTCTTTTTTGTTTTTATATTATATTAAAATTTAGATACATACAACACATTTACTAGAATTTATATTGATAATTACGTTACACCTAAAAATCTACGCACAACAAGACACTTAGGAATATGTACTGCTATATCTTCCCACAAATTAGAGGAGAAAACGCAACAATTTGGGGGAACACCAATAATATTACCATTAGTAAGGGTCAAACACACTCCATCAAAATATTTTATCATCAAGATCAAATATTTTAAATAATGTATGCAATTAACACAAATAAAAATAAACACATACTCAAATCTTTATCATCAAGATCAAATATTTTAAACCATATAAGCAATTAATACAAACAAAAATAAATACATACTCAAATATTTTGTCATCAAAATCAAATATTTTAAACTGTGTATGTAATTAATATAAATAAAAATAATTCAAATATTTTGTCATCAAGATCAAATATTTTAAATCACGTATATAATTAATACAGATAAAAATAAATTCAAACATTTTATCATTGTTAGAATTAAAATTAGATTTATTATTAGTCTTTTTCCAATTTATTAAGATTCCTAAATTTATAAGGATTCCTAATTTATATTGCTTTATTATTTTAGCCTATATAAAGATATGTCTATATACTTAGTTTATAATTTAAGAGAGATTCAATATAATTTTATTTTCTTCAACATGGTATCAGAGCAGGTTTAATCTTAGGTTTGAGAGTAGTATCAAAAAATTTTGATAACGATGATATGCTACCCTATAAGGTAGTTAATGAGTAAGATTATGTTTTGTAGCAAAAAAGAATTCTAGAATGTTAAGGTTTTCTAGCAAAAGAAAAGAAAAATTCTAGAAACCTTAAAAAAAAAAGAAAAAAATAAGAAAAAGTCTAGGAACCCTAATCAGTTAGGGTACTGTTGATGGGTATTGTCAGAGGACTATTCATGGACACTGTTTACTGTGTTGTAGCAGATTATTATTCATTGGTCCCTAGTTTTTGATATGGTTGCTCGTTTGTCTATTACTACTTGCCCATAGACGGCATTTCTCACTTATGGAAATGCATAATTAGTATTTTTTGCTTATGAAAAAGTACAAGGCATAGTCAAATATTTTTTGTCTAGAGAAAAAGGTGCTGTCAGTATTTCTCGCTTAGAAAAAGGCACAATTAGTATTTCTCGTCTAAAAGAAGGCACAGTCAAGTATTTCTTGCCTAAAAAGAAAAAAATATAGTCAAGTATTTCTCGTTTCTTAGAAGGCACAAGATTGCCTGTTGAAGGCATAAGTGATTTTCTCCTATTTTTCAATGTTTTGGGATTTTCTTATCAATCGCATTACCTTCCAAACTCAAGCTTGCTCTACCATCTTGAGTTTGAGAGAATGTATTAGAATTAAAATTAGATTTATTATTAGTTTTTTCCTAATTTATTAAGGTTTCTAAGTTTATGAGGATTCATAAATTTATAAGGATTCCTAGTTTATGTTACTTTATCATTTCAGCCTATATAAAGGTATGCCTATATATTTAGTTTATAATTTGAGAAAGATTCAATATAATTTTATTTTCTTCAACAATCATCAAGATCCAATATTTTAAAACTAAAACACATATGTAATTAATACAAATACACACCTTGTAGTGTGCCATGAAGTTTTTTTGTCGTAATAACTTCTTAAATAATAAGAAATTGACTTTTGTCTTCTTCTCACAAATGGTGCCAGTTGTTGATACTAGATTTCGTTATCTAATATCCGTTAATGAATTTGTTTATATACAAAAAAAGACCTTTCTCTTGTCTCTTTCTTTTTTTTATATATACTTCTTATTTCCTTAGGTTTTCTAGAATATTAATCTTAGTTGAATTTTAATTATAGATAATTAAGGATGTTAGTTTACCTTTTATTCTAATTAAAAGGACTTGCATTGAGCCTATATTTAATAAGAAGTTTTGATTAAAGATTTTATAAATTTGAACCTTTACCCTTGTATTTTTTGATCTTTTCTTCTTTAATATGGATCCGATAGCTATCTTATCAAGCTAACATATAGATGAAAAATTGACTTAGTTTTGAGTATTGAAAAAATGGCCAACAACCGTATTAAATAAAAACAAAAAGTTAACTCATTGATTATGAAATGTTCATTTTATTTGATATTTAATTATGTTTCTTCTATCAAAATTTATTTTTTCAATAATAAAAAATTCTTTAATTTTTTTTCTTTACCAACAATTTTTATTTTAATTTGAAAACCAGAAGGATTTAATTGATTAAATTAAAATTTTTAAAATTTTATGATACTTTATCAAATTAATTGAATGGACTCATATGCAAATTATCTATAAAAAAGGATATTATCATATTCCTCCTCAAACCTTAAGTTTGGGATTATATTACTCAAATAAAAATAATTGATAATGTATCACTTACCTCATCTACAATTACATTTGATCATTAGTTGATCGTCAACTTTAAGAAAAAAAAATGTAAATGTTATAATATTTGATTGGTGCTTTATTTTCTAAATTAATACTCAATCTCGTTAACAAAAATGATGATTTAAAATCGTAAAATTCCTAGATACAATCAAAGCACTACCCATAAAAGAGAGAGCTAATATATTCAATAAAGTGAAAAAAGATGGTAGAAATTGAAGCATACATTTGACATCAATGAATTTCTTATAACTTCAGCAAGGGGAAATGAGCAAGATACTTCTTTGAAACCAAAGGAAGTATATGAAATCTTGGAAGAGTGAAGGAAGCATATGAAATATGTTGATGAACATTAAAAAACATTTTATGAAAACTAACAACTATTTATATACTGCTTTTATAGATGACTTTTGTAAAGTGGGCAAGTCAAACAAAGTAATGGAATTACTTAATCAAGCTACAAAGAGTAGATTGGCACTAAATATGGTAATTTTAACACTTCTTTTAATTGGTATTATAAGGAAAGGAAACCAATGAAAGGTATTTATGCATTAAAGCTTACAAAGAAAAACAATTGTAAGCCTAATAATATCAGTTATGGCACATTGTTATATAGTTTGTTGAAATGAGAGAAATAAGCCCAGCATTGAGAACTGTTTTGATATGATGTTCCACCACTCACGTGACACTATCATAATTATATGCATCAGCAGCTATTTTTTCCACGATGGTATGTACCAATATGATAGCATCACATTAATGAAATTATCAATAATAATATAACACCTTTATATCCTCCTTACTAGGGTGGTATAGGAGAAATGCAGTAAGCAATGGTCCAGTGAGTTGCCTATGTGGCATCCTAGAAAGCATCCATAAGGAATACTGTAATGATGTAGGTGATGCTTTGTTAAGAGATGTGGCATTACCTTTGTGGAACTATATTTGTTAAAGCCATGATATTGTAGAGGTATAATGACCACCACAATATAAAACAAAATTAAGTATTAAACCTTATGAATGATAAAGTCTAAACCATAATCTGGATCCAAGTGGATGATATAAGTTCAATGATATAGCAAGTGGTTTCTACAATAGCAGACTCATTAAGTGTGGGACATATAGCTCTACGACAATAATCATTGCCTACTAAATCAAGTGAGCAAATATGTAATTCAATATTCCACCACTACCATGGTAACGTGTTAAATGGAATTGCCTTTGTAGCTAATGAGAACTAGACATAGAGCAAGATAGGTGGTGAAAGTTTTCTCTTCTTAAGTAAGTAAGTAGAGGGCACGTGGAGAAGAGAGGGCAAGTGAACATGCTCTCCCTTATGGAACGTGAATAATGGGTGACGTGACAAGGATGTGGAGAGTAAATTCATGCACTATCCTCACCTATAAAAACCCCAAAATTTCTCTAAGAAAGGTAAGTTCACTCTCCTCTCTCAAGATACCTGCACACTATCAACATACTTCTTCTACCTAATACATTGTCTTCTAAATTTTCTCCAATAAACATTTTACTTAACTTAGTCGTCGAAGAGAGTTCACCACTAACACCACTGACTATTTGCTTGTGTTTTGCAGATATTGGTTACCATAGTATTTAAGGCTAATACCTTGATGTAAAAGGTTGTCAAATGGTTACTTCACTAAGTCCCTGGCCTCCACTAAGGCAGAAGCATCAATTACACAATGGCGTTTACGGTTTCCACCCTAGTGTTAAGGCCAACAAATAAACCATTTCTCGAATTCACAATAGTTACCGAGGCAGAACCTGCTATTCCACCATGGACACATTTTCTACAAAGGTTGACAGGTTATGTTTGTCAATTAAAGCTTTGTCTATATGGTAAATATATGGCAACAAGTAAAATTTCAACATCAACAATCATGTTGCCAAATAGGAAAAGTAATGGGAATCCTCCACCATTTGTCTATATAAAATTACAAAAAAGGTGTATAATCTGGGAGTACAAATAAAGGATAAGCCATCTCAATAAAAGAGTCAGCTATCTTGATAGGAGTGTAAACCATCTCAATAAAAGAGTAAGCTACCTCGGCGAAAGCGTAAGCCATCTTGGTAGAACAGTAAACTACCTCGATAGAAGAGTAAATGACCTATGTAAAAGAGTAAACCACCATGGTATCCAAGGCAATAAGTAAGCCACCTCGATGGAAGAGTAAGCCGTCGTGGTAAAAGAGTAAACCATCTTAGTATCTAGAGTAGTACGAGATACCTCCTTGGTGTCGTTATCTAATATCGCGAATGAGCTTCCTATACAGTCAACAAATTGTGTTTGTTGACTGCCATTTGTCAATGTGGTGTGTACATGTCATAAGCCCAATTTCAGCATTAACATTTTGGTGGAAGAACACAATGAAAAGCAATACGTAGGAACATGGAGTGATGATGCAAAATGTATCTAATAAACATGTGCAAAACTTTATGACAACCAGAGTAGGATGTGAAGGAGAAAAAGAGGACTTACAAAATCAAGTGAAAGTGTTAATTCAACGAAACAAAAGCCCACAACAAGTACATAATCTACCAATCTAATTGGAAAAAGAGGAAAATAAAACGGCATCAAGTGGAGCCCTATAGACCATGGGATGGAGGACTTTAAGTTAATGGATCTTGAAGTCATGGTCAACATAATCAACATAAAAAAGAAGGTGTCACATTCTTACAACGAAGGTACCATGATGAGAGATTGCAGAGGAAACCTCTTTCACAATGATAGGCAATATGATATGCCAACTTGCCCACACTCTTGTGGCTAAGCTTAGATGGGGCGACCTATAGAGAAAGGCCATGCAGAAACCATGTACACTAGTTCAAGAATGCGAGCTTGGGATGATTGTGTTCATAGGAAGGAAGTCACAAATGGGCTAGAAATGTATCACTAGATGAAAAGGCAACGAATGGAGCAAAATGATGAGCATATCTCACAACATGTTGTAAATCGATTTTGACTACTAGCAAAAATGCTAGTCAACCTACAAGGAACCATGCAGACACCTCGACAAACAAATGATCCCTTAGTAGGATTAGATTGACCATTTGTGATAGAGATACAATAGTCAAAGCCACCACAAAAGTTCACAATGCCACAGCTCTAACCATATATAGGGTATACAGATTCAATGATACATTTAAAGTTGTAGGATGAGCTTATAGAAATAGAAAGAGTTACCTATAATGTCACGTGTAAGTTATTTGCTTTGACCCTTTCTAGACCTGTAAGACACTTGTATGAAAAGAAAAAGCTTTGAAGTTTTCACTCTTTCTCCCACCTATACATCGCACTTGTGCATTGCTTTAAACGAGCAAAACAACTAGAAAAAGATCTAGACAAGCTGTTTGACATAAAAGAAGGCAAAAAGGAATCTAATGAGTCATTTATACAACATTTCCATAAGGTCATCATACAACTTAGGGCATAACATAATCCGAATACATTGAAGGCACTTATTGCGGAATACTCGTACTTAGAAGTTATGGCTGTCTTTTACAGATTTTTTCCTGAGGTTTGGGATTGTATTAATTAAAAAGAAAATTGATAATGTATCACTTGCCTCTATTGTAATTACATTTGACTGTTAGTTGACTGTCAACTTTAAGGACAAAAATGTAAATGTAACAAGATTTGGTTATTGCTTTATTTGGTAAACGAACATTTAATCTTGTTAACAAAAATTATGATTTACAATAGGGAAAATTCCTAAATATAATCAAAGGACTACCCATGAAAGAAAGAGCTAATATATTCAATAAAATGAAAAACGATGGTAGAAATTGAAGCATATTTGACTTCAATGAATTTCTCATGGCCTAAACAATGGAAAATGAGCAAGATACTACTTTAAAGCTAGAGGAAGCATATGAAGGACGTACATCAAATGTTGATGAACATTAAGAAAGATTCTATAAAACCTAATAGTTATTCATATACTATTGTTATAGATGATTTTCGTAATGTAAGTAGGTTAAACAAAGTAATGAAATTACTTAATGAAGCTATAGAGAGTGGATTGGCACCAAGTGCAATAACTTTAACACTTTTTTTAATGGTATTGTAAGGAAGGGAAGTCAAAGAAAGGCATTCAAGCATTAAAGCTTACAAAGAAAAGCAATTGTAAGCTTAATGATATCTGCTATAGCACATTGTTAAATGAGTTGTTGAAATTGGAGAAATAAGTCTAGCATTGAGAACTTTTAATGAAACGCTGAAGTTTGGTTTTAAGGTAGATGAGAGAATGATGAATTCTCTGTTAAGAGGGTTATGACTGAAATCATGGGAAGAAAAGGACTTGTCTAAAAATGCCTATCAACTATTTGAGAAAATGACTAAGAAAATTTTTGTTAGCCTCCCTTCTCATCCAGTTAGTATGTGAAAGAGAACTGACGAGGCTTTGATCCATTTGCACTATATGATTGTAATAGGTCATATTTCTCAGACAATTACCTTTAACAATGTGATTCAAGCACTTTATAGGGATAGAAAGATTGACAAGGCATTGTCGCTCCTATTTCTCATGTATAAATATGACTAAATCTTGAGTAGAACATAGTACGACAGCTTGATTAAGACGTTAGGTCGGCTAGAAAGGTTCATCGATGCATAAATTTATGCAGTTAATCATTAAAGCAAGTTGTATTCTTCTATAAGAAGCCGAAAGATATAGTCTTGTTAAAAAAATTTTCAACAACTATCTTTATCTGATTGTCAAATAATTATTGTCATGCGTATGAATATCTAGCAATCCCATTTCGTTTTCCTATTAGCTACCTTAGAGTAAAATAAGGGTGTTATAGTAAATTTATTATTTTAGTTTAGTTGACTAATAGTCTAAGGGAGATAAGTAATACATTATTAATTTTTTTGGTCTAAGTGATATAATTTCAAACCTTAGAGGAGGAATGTGATAATATAACCCCAAAAAAATTAATAAGTTCACGAAGGAAACAGAGACAAGCTGAGAAAGAAGCTTACTTTAGGACAAACAAAAGGGAATTTTTTATTCTGTGAAAGTTGATTAACGAAGAACTCAAATTACCCTAAACCTACTGCAATAACTATACTCAGATACAAATAAGAAAATAATCAATAAATAACTTACCAAACACGATTATAGTTAGTTTGAAAAAATATCAAAGTTTATGACTTTAATTTTCCTTTTCTCTTAAAGAAAATCCATCATCAAGTTTTGCTAGAGGAGGAAACTTGCAATAATGCATTAAACAACCTTTTAACTCAAACTTGTAGCCTTGCTTATTGTTATAGGGAAAATATAACTAGACACATGGCAAAATACGGGCCCATAATAGTTCCCGTTGGCACTAGGTAAGGTGACCCATCTCGCAACTACCTCGATATAGAGCAAGCAAAGAACCAGGTCAAAAGCAGCTAGGTAAGACCCATCTTAAGTTGGGCTCCCCACTATGTGTCACCAAAATATTTGCCATTTGCTAATAAGGCTCCGCGTGACCATGCACCTCGGCACATGTGAAAATGACTATATACTGTGGCACATATGCAAACAACCATGTGACCATATACCGTGGCACATACGAAAAACGCAACAATATACTGTAATGCATGTGATAAACATGGTTGTATACCATAACACATGAAAAAGGGCTAGAAAAGTGCCCTCAGTTCTCTATTTACTCCTTGAGATACATATTGACTTGCTCCAAATAGCTTGATGCTAAGCATTTCGCCCTTGTTAGCCAAGGACTAGGACTAGGTACATTAGGGATTAGGAACCTAAGTCACCAAGGACCAAGTTGACACCATTTAGGTTTCTTTTTACACTCAGAGGTACCGTGTAAAGGACCATTTTACAGTGAAAAGGAACAACATTTGAACCTGACAAGCGATGGGGAGCATTTTGGGCTGGCCAAATACCAAGTAGCAAGGTGGGGATTAACTGCCAACTAAAGGGGGACCACAGGCCAACTCAAAGTTGAATGGGACTTTACCACCTAGCAAGCAAGAGATAACCAGATCCCCTTGCCCAATGAGATCAAGCCACATGGCATAAGAGTGTTAGATCATACAAAAGCTATTATTCCAGCCCATCACATGGCACCACCAAGGTCAAATAAGCGAGCTTCGCATGTACCAAGTTGAAAAAAGCTAGAGCAACATACATTAGCCAATCATTGCCCAGTTTTTTTTCCTAGGTTTAAGATAAGTTGTCATTTTTTGCCTTATTCACTCTAAGAAAAACCTGGTGTGGAAAACTTAGGGTAGTCTAGCTAACCACGTCAACAACACCTAGACCTATCTCCAAACTTAGTGCAAGAAAGCAAAATTTATGCATCAAAGTGGCGCCGTCTACGGAAAGCCAGATCAAGAAGCCTTCTTATAACTTACGTGCTCACCAGAGGAGCAACATCCTAACGTTCAAAGCTTCGAGGAAAAGTGGCTGGGAATATACTCGAGCCAGCCACAGTAACTGCCAATTAAAGAGTCAAGCTCCTTTAAAGATCACCAAGAGCCAAAACGGGGGAGAAATGGCAGTGAAGTCAGCCAGAAGGTGAAAGGGTAAGGTAGTGATGGAAAAGACCTCAACGAAGAGATAGCTAAGGAGGTAAAAGAATTGGTCGAAACCTTATGTAATGTCATACTTATGTGCCAACCTTGGAATCCCACTACCGCTACAACAAGGTCCTAAGGACCAAACGAAAAGTCACCTTAGACCTAAACCTACCATGGCCAAGCAATGTGAACCTACTCAACTTGCTTAAGGTGAACTAATCTAATGTAACAAGTGGCCAACACCTACTCGGCCACAGAACCTCACACATAAGTCTCCGAAGAGCCATCAGAGCGATAAAAAGTCGACAGTAAGCAACAGGATTGGAATGCCTAAGAGCCAAGGCAATGGGCTCATGCATAGGGATTTAAGGTATACCTAGATGGCTAAGCGCCAAGGGTACCATGTCCTAAAGTCATCTATTGAGAAAAGCTTGCAGAAGCAATTGTTGAGGTGCAAGTCAAGGTCAAGGAGCTTAGGGTGGCCAGAGCGGATGTTGGTTAAGTAAAACTCCTTAGAGATTTCAATTCACTACTCGCGGAAGAGATTAAAAGTGCTAGTCTCCCTAAGAATTTTAACATGCTACACTTAGAGTCCTACCAAGGTCAAACAAACCCAGTCGGCCACGCTAAAATGTTCCAAGACTTTATGTTAGTGCAAGAGATACCTAATGAGGTGATGTACAAGCTCTTTCCTATTACCTTGTTGGACCTATGAAAACCTAGTATAAGAAGCTTCCACTTAACAGCGTTCGTGACTTTCCCAATTTCGCCACTGAGTTTGTGCACCACTTCCAAGTAGCCAAGCCACCAAACAAGGATCTGACCACTTTGCAGTACATCAAGCAAAGTGGGTAAGAAGCCTTGAAGGATTTTGTCAAGCATTACTATAACAAAGTGATACAAGTATGAGTGTATGGAGAAGTTGAAACCTTTCGCAACTTTTGACACAACCTCCACACTGGTCCATTGTAGTTCTCTTTCGAAAGTGACTACCCACCTTATACCAAAAAACCTATAACATGGCTATTAGGCATATAGCCATTGAGGAAAAGTGTAACATCAAACGGAAACGTGAAAAACTTGAGGATATTAGTAAAAAAGCTAAAGAAAAAAAGAAGGTGGACACGTGCTCAGCTCAAACTAAGCCAAAACTGTAAGGGAATCCATCAAGCTAGTGAGGACATCAGCACGGACCATCACCATTCAAACACCACTCTCCACCAAGGAAGAGATGCATAGGCCTCCACCTCCATGAAGAAAGGAGCCGATTTATGCAGTAAAGGGTAAGCAGGGTCCCACGTCCTCCCTGGTATACAAAACACATTTGGGGAGCATATTTTTTATACCATTTAGTATAACGGGCTCTTGATAAAACTCCCTAAGTTGACAAGCCCACCTAAGAGGAGGAACATGTAAAAGTGCTATGATTTCCACGAGAACCATGAACATAGCACTTATGAGGCTACAGCTTGAGGGAGCAAATCCAACACCTGATTAATAATGAGTATTTGAAAGAGTTCCTACTCAAGGTTAGGGGTGAACCTAAGAAGGAAGAAAACCAGGTGAAACCTTGAAAGAGGATAATGGAAGCCACACGAAAGTGCGAAAGGACCATGATGTAGACTTTGTCAACATAATCAATAGGGGACTCACCTTGGCTAAGGACTCTACTAAAGCTCGAAAAGCCTACTCCTCGACCCGTCGTTGTCATATACTATGCATAAGGTAAACCTTGCTACTGGGCTGTCAAAGAAACCTCATAAGATCACAACCCTAATCATGTTTACAGAAGAAGATACAAAGAATGAGGTACATCCACAGGACGACGCAGCGGTCACCATTCTGCGGATAGCTAACAAAGACATGGCAAGAATCTTGGTGGATACTAGAAGCTTGATTTACTAGTAGTGGCAAAGACTCAGTGTGTGCTCACTTTTCTCATCGATTTCACTAGAGACCAAAGCGTGCCATAGGGAAGCATTATCCTACTAGTGACGATGTGAAAAGAACCTGCTGAGTTAATCACCATGGTAGATTTCATTATAGTAGATTAGCCAAGCTTCTACAACGTAATACTTGGGGCACCCAAGGGGGTTGTGTCTATGCATCATTTGAAAATAAAATTCCCAATGGGAGACAGAGTAGGGAGTTATCCAGGGAAGCCAATCAGCAGCGTAGAGATGTTACGCTACCTCTGTGGGAGGATGTCACCAAGTCTCAACCTTAGACCCCAGGGCAACAGAGCTATAGCAAATTGGAGAACCAGTAGAAGACTTGGAATTAGTTCCGATTCAGGAAGATAGTCCAACCCGGTCGATCAAGGTGGGAACAAAACTTAGCCCTGAGGTTTGGGCTTGCTTGGTTGCTTTCTTTAAAGAGTAAATGAATGTATTCGCGTGGGGCCATAAGGACATGCCAGGCATAGACCCTAACATTATCCCTCACCACCTCAACATGAACCTCTTTCATCACTTGGTAAATGGTGCATGTGTGTAAACTTCACTAAGTTGAATAAAGCGTCCCAAGGGATAGTTTTTCCTTGCCCTACATAGATTAGCTAGGCAAAGCCATAGTTGGGCACGAATTATTGAGCTTCATAGATGTCTTTTCTAGTTACAACCAGGTCAAGATACATGCTCTAATGAAGACAAAACCTCATTCATCACTAATAAACACTTATACTGCTACAAGGTATTGTCATTCGGGTTTAAGATGTCAGGTCTATATATCAGTGTTGGTGAACTAGTTGGTTAAGGAAGAGATCGATTAGGGATGGTAATGGAGTAAGGTAGGGATAAGCAAGCCATTCCCATTGCACACCGCATTTTAATTTTGATCCCCATTCCCTACTCTATTCCCTAATAAAATTTAATGGTCTAGGGATAAACAATCTCCATATAGTGAATGGATTCGTTATCCCCATTTATTTTTCCCACTTTCGCATTTATTTATGCTAATACTAACTAAAAAAAGTCATTAATATATTATAGTGTTATTCATATGTAATAATTATATTAAAAATATAAACTTTACTTCTTAATAGTATAAAAAATATTATGAATTATAAAATTTTTTCATTAAATATAATTATTATATTTTTTTTGAAAAATTAAATATTATAATATATTATTATATATATTTAGGGAATAGGGCAAGAATGGGGTGGGGAGTACTCAATCGTTATCTACCTTATTTATAATATGGGGATTAATCTCCCTCCATTCCTCACCCTATTCCCCATTATATCACCTAATTTTACCTTATTTGGGGCAGATTCCAGTAAGAACCCAAACTTGTAGGGGATTTTGCCATCCTTAAGATCTACAAAACCATGGAACTCTACGTTATTAATATGTTAACCAAGTCAATGAGCACGGTAAACTATGTAACCGACTTGAAGGCGACCTTTGATATGTTGAGAAAGTACAAGATGAAGCTGAACCTAGAAAAATCTACCTTCAAAGTATCGGTTAGGAATTCCTAGGCTTCACGGTACACCAACAAGGTATCGAGGCCAATCTTGAGAAGATCAAAGCAATCATGGACTTAAGATCTTTACGCACTACCAATAAGATCTAAAGCCTAGTAGGCATGGTTATTGCGCTTAGTCAATTTGTCTCTAAATGCATAGATTGTTGCTATCCGTTCTTTCAACCTATTATAAGGGCTAAACGTAGTCAGTGGGATGAGAAGTGTGAGGCCACGTTCCTAAATTTAAAGCACTACCTAACCAATCTGCCAATACTAACGAAGCCCCAAGTCAGGGACAACCTCCTAGTCTCTCTCACAGTCTCAGCGACAGCAATAAGCTCAGTCTTGGTTCGTGAAAAGGATGGTAATATATAAAGTCCTGTGTGTTAAACCAACAAGGCGCTGCTGGATGCCAATAAAAAATACTTAAAGCAGGAATAGATCGTGCTAGCCTTGGTAATGTCATCTAAAAAGCTACGACCTTACATTCAAGCACATTCCATCACTGTGGTTACTAAGCAGTTGTTGAGGTAGATCTTGCATAAACTAAAAAGTTCCGGAAAATTGGTCAAGTAATGTATGGAATTAAGTAAGTTTAATATTCAATATTGCCCACATAGAGTCGTAAAAGCCAAGCCATGGGCAACTTTGTAGTCAATTTTATTGTTAGTGCAGAGGGGCATAAAATGGACTCGGACCTAAGCATGGATAAAGAGAAGGAAGAGGTGGCAGTGTGGGTGTTGCACATAGATCGATCGTTAAGCTCCCAAAAGCGTGGAGCAGGTATTGCAATCATTAGACCAGATGAAGTAGAGGTAAGTTATGTATTATGGTTTGAATTTAAGGCCTTTAACAATGAGGCAAAGTATAAAGCACTTATTATGAGACTAAAAATAGTTAAAAGCCTAGGTGCGGAGAAACTAGAAGTCGAGCCACTTTCAACTTGTGGTACACCAGGTTAATAGGGATTACCAGGCCAAGAAGAACAATGTGGTCACATATTTAAAAAAGGCAAAGGAGTTAATAGGGCGGTTTAAGTAAGTGACTCTCTAGCAAATCCTTTGATAGAAGAATTTTAAAACCGGCACCCTAGCAAGGTTGGCATCATTAGCTAACACGTTTTTGCCCAACTCAATTCTAGATGAGGTACTGACTAGGTCCTCAATTGACAATGGCCATAAAAAAGTACAATTGTTTCTAATAGCCCTTGTTAGATGGATCTATAGTGAAATATTTGACTTTAGGAGACTTGCTGAAGGACTAAAAAACTGCAATGAAGTTAAGGTACCATGCAGTTAGATATTGTTTGATAGACAGAGTGTTATACAGACGTAGTTTCTCTCTCCCTTACTTGCGGTGTTCGCTCAATGTGACATTGACCTTATTAGACTTCTCCCCATGGAAAAGAATCAGGCCAAATTCACCATTGTTGTCGTGGACTACTTCACTAAATGGAAAGCTATTGTATGTCCAGAGAAAAACAACCGACGTTGTTTGTAAAGCTATTATATGCCATTTTGGTGCACCTTGTGTCATTGTCACCAACAATGAAACATAATTTAATAACAAAGAATTCTAGGGTTTCTGCAAAAGGTGGAGGATTGAGAACTATTAGACCACCCTATCTCACCCTCAATCAAACTAGCAAGTAAAGGCGGTTAATAAGGTCATCAAGGATGAATATTTAAAAGTGTAAGTTTATCAAATGAAATATTATGATTTACACTTAATAATGTCCTTCTATTCCCTAATAATGAAGCATATTCCTTTATATTGAATTGTAAAACATGAATTGGACTAAATAGTAAGTTTTGCGCAGGTTTTATATAATGAGCGTCTCTTTCAATGCAAAACATCAATTGATACGATTTTTGGGCTGGATAAACATAAACTCATCATTTCACAACTTTGTAAGACAAAGGTTAAATTAGTTCGAGCAATTAGTGGGACAAAATTGGGCTTCAACATAACTCAGGCGCATCTTTGAACTAGCCAACATGCTTCTGGAGGAGGTAGATCTTAGTTATCATTTTTGTTTCCTTTTTGTAATTTGAAATAAATTAAATGATGTATTTCTAATTTTGTAATTAGGGTTAAGGGTGTAGTTTTGTTGATTTTATAGCATTGTTCTTTTATCATTTTAAGTTGTGCTCAATGCAAAATCTTTTCAATTGAGTGAATTATATTTCTTAAAAGTGTTTTGGTTTGTTAGGAGGCTTGATTCATTGTTAACAAAAGGTATACTGAATACTAGCACATTTTCTACAAATCAGGAATAAGGTATGTTATATTTTTCACAAATAAATTGCATGATTAATCTTTTATTTTGTTACCTTTTCTTCAAAGAGGTATTATGATGTATTTCAATATATTTATCTTCCGATTAAGATTATCTATTAAGTAATTCTTAATTGAGTTTAAAACAAAATGAGTAAAAAATGATTTCTATAATTATCAACAAAATGAATTCCTAATACTCTAATAATTAATAATACTAAATTTACATTCAACAAGTAACAAATTCATTTTATTTTCATCATATTTTGAAGTTCGATTTGTGGACCTTATATAACGTATTCCTTGTGAACCGACACTCGGACTTCCGAATTTTATTAGTTGAGACAACCTATACTTGAGAGTTACAACCTTTAAATTGTAGCAAAGGACTTATTGAGGAAAAAGCTAGGCGACAAGAATAGAGCTTGGGCTGATGAATTGCATGAGATAGTGCGGGCTTACCGCATCACGTATAAGACAACAATCAAGGAAACATCCTACTTATTGGCTTTTGGTGCAAAAATTGTGATCCCTATTAAGGTGAGAATGCTTATGTTTAAAACTCTCCATTTTAACGAAGTGCAAGACATAACCCAGTTCAACATAGCATTAGACCTTCTTAAGGAAAAAAGGAAATGAGCTCAGGCTAAGGTGGTTGTCTACCAACAGAGGATCACCCGATACTATAACTCCAAGGTCATGCCCAAACGCTTCAAGAAAGGTGACCTAGTCTTAAAAATGGTCACCCCTGGTCTGACAGATGAAGGTTCTACCAAGCTTGCTAAAACATAGGAACGCCCATACTAAGTCCAAGGGGTTATTAAAGTTGAGGTATACAAGCTAGTTTACCCAAATGGATGAGCAACCAAGAGTCCGTGAAATGTAAATTAGCTTCGTTAATACTACCACTGATCGAGGTAATGTTTGTGCCTTTTCTTCTTTTCTTCAAAGTCAGTGATTTTCCTGATGTTATTTCTCCTTAATGTAAACATGCCTAAGGATGCTTTGTTGTGTGATTTTATAGCTCCAAGCTAGAGGCAATTGTGGATTAATCACTGCCTAGGTGTAGTTTTCACTTAATACCCAACCAAGCCTTGGTGTGTGTTATATCACCCATGTTTGCGGATTAATGAATGGATATTTTTCTCCATTACTACAACTCATTTACTCTGTTATTGTGCCATTGTTATTAAATAGTTTATTTGTGAACTGTTTATTTGAAAAGACCAGGTCACTATAAAACTTATACCATGTGAGAAGAAAACCACCTTCAGTCGGCCCTTATCATAAAAACAAGATACAAATGAACACATTACTGCGCACAAAGTTAAAAAGCAGTAAAGAAACACCAGCACAAAGTAGTTAACATGTATCGTAATATTACCAAGTTCAAAAGCAACAAAAGGACCTATGAATATAAACGGTAGAGCACAGCGCAAATACTACTCCATAGGTCAACAACATTAACAAGTCCAAGTTTCAACTAAGTCCACACAATCAACCAAGCATTAAAGAGTTTATAAAGAAACTAAAATCAACAGTAGGTTCTCGATGAACTCAATCTAGAGCAGAATAAGTAAAAAGTTGTGACAAGGCAGCAAAGAAGGCTGAGGCTCGCTCAAGCAATAATATCAGTGTTGTCTTCTCCCTTGTCTTTCCACTAACCATCTTCAGCTCACTCAAAAGCACGAAAGAGTTCTCCACTTAGGGATGCTATTCGATAGCGGGCTCATCAAGTAGTACAATTGATGCAGAAGCCTTTGGTTTCTGCTATTTTTCTAGGATCTATTCCTACACAAAGCCGAGCTTCATAAATTCCAAGTCCAGTAAAGGGAGTTTCTTGTGAACATAGAACTATGACAACTGGCAGCCATCTCTATAGCTTGATCTTAACACCACCTTGAGTTGGGCTACTCTCTTATAGAGCCCTTCAACTTGGACCAATCCGTCTTGCAATTGAATAGACGCCGAGTCTGCCTCCTTTTATGCCGCAGCAAGTTCGTTGACCAATCGACAGTTCTTGGCACCTTTCTCTTTAGCTTTTTGCTGAAGGTTGATAAGTGCATAAAACACGCACTTATTTAATGTGTTTTGGGGTTTCATTGTGCAAGTCATGAGAAAATCGACCATTCAAAGCGAATTTAACTCAAAATGATTAAATTCAGCTTGAAAAGGAAGACGTTCGGGGACCTATTTGCAAGGTGCTAATGTGTTTTAACATGAAAGACATGAAAACGAAGCATAAAAGCACGTTCACTAACCATCGTTAGAAATCACAAAGTTTTATTCTTGTGGACCAAAATGCAAGCAATTGAGGAATAAAATGCAGAAACATCAAAATAGAGAATCAAATTCAAAATAATTAAAAGTAAGAGAGACCAATTGAAATATGCTGTATGAAATGCCTTTGTTAGCAAAATTAATGGCGCGCCTACTCCATGCCTCCTGCCTCCTCAGCTCCTTCACGCTGTTTATGGTGCCCCGGCACCCGTTGCAATCATTTTGGACGGTTTTCAAACTTATTTTAAGCCCTCAATAAAAAATGAACAGTTAGGTATGGGAAAGATTTAGGTTTTATATATTTTTTGGATATGGAAGAGGGAAGCCACTTTTAGGGGAAGATTTTTTGGCTTGGAAAAAAAGAAAAGAAGAGAGAGAAGGAGAGAGGAAGAAATGTCGAGAGAGAAAGCTACATTTGGAAGAAGAGAAAGAAGGAACTTGATTCTTAAAGGAAAAGGCTCTCCAAATCATAGTTTTATCTATTCCCTCATCTTATTTTACCTTGAATTGAACAAATTAGTGTTTATTGACTATGTTATCATTTGTTGAATTCATATTTATAAGATTTGAATATTTTATCATGTATAACAAAACTTATTATCTAGGACAATGATTTAATCTAATGGAAACAGATGTTGTATTATTTTTTATTTGATATCTTGTATTGAGTATTTATCATGATGATTAATACTTTTAAATATTTGGCTAGTATTTAAATGAAATGTGGATTGATATAAACTGATTAGTGAATATCGTATCTAGACTATATGATAAATATCGTAAATTACATATTAGACAGAAATATACTAATATAATTTACGTAATTTAATTAGAAATTATCAATAATCGTAATGCACTTCTATTTAATTAATTTTACATATAGATATAGTGAATTATTAGGTACAAAGTAGTTTCGATTCATCTCAAGAAAGACTGTCGAATAGGATAGAATAATTAACTAATAATACCGGTATCAAATCATAATAACATCAATAGAAGGAGTGGATGCGACTAATTAAAATAAAATCATTGGCCCTAAATATTTTCATTAACTGAGTCTTTTATTTAATATGTTAAGGAGTTAATTTTTATCTATTTTAATTTCCCATTCAAATTAATAATCGATTCTTCAAATAAATTCAAAAAATAATTATTTTTGGTACTTAATTGGTTGTATTCCTCGTGAGATCAACATTCTCTCATTATTGTACTACTTGTTACGATCCTGTGCACTTGCAAGTATTGTGCACACACTGCACAAATCAAACAACAAAGGTGCAAGATGTAGGTCTTGGTCCTCTCCAAGCACTCTTAAGTAGTGGCATCCCTTATAAAGGACAGATTGACAATCAACATCAAGGAACCAAACATAAAATAACCCCATGTCAACTGAAGCCAAGTCAAGAAAGACCAAATACCTAAAGAGATAAGTGAGCTCTAGGGTTGACAGTGTCACCAGGTCTCAAATTACATTGTTTCGAACCCTCTTAGCGCCAATGAACTCAATGGCTGATTGTAGAATAGTAAGCAACGAGGAAGCATCGCCCAATGGTCAATTTGCTTTACCTGATAATTGAAGAGACCCGGTTAATGTGTCTTCCTTCTTCTCTCGCTTAGACGATCATCGTAGGGGTTCACTCACAACGAAACCGCTAGAACCTTGAGGCCTTCAAATTTGAAAAGACCCTAGAGCCATAACTACAGAGCTATAAATCCTATCAAGAAGGCTCTCACCAGCATTGACCTTGACAACACTTCTATCACCGTCGTCCCCTAACACGAAAGCAGTATTGTAAGATATCACACACTACCATTAAAACAAAAAAGAAAAAAGAAAAAAAAAAGTGACTAAGTGACCATTTCAAAGGGAAATCAGGTGTTTTACCTCTCTTCTCGCTTGAGATCGGGCATGTTGTTGGAAGCTTCACCTACAGTTCAAACGTAGTGGGATTCTCCTTTAGATACTTGCCAACTTTCTTTACCTCTTTAGAATAAGACTTGGATCATTTCCACTTCACTAAACAAATATCACCATGATGTCCCAGTTTTAACCCCAAATATTTAAAGGAAAGGAGAAGAGACAAAAGGGAAAAAGCATACCGTCACCTTGAACTCAGTGGGAACAACATACCATCCTCCTTCTTCGGTGTGAGTACAACCTCATTCACCTAAAGTGATGAACCAAACAACATGCCAAGCCTTGTCCATGTTGGATGAGGTGCTAGATGAAATAATATTGTAGTAGTGGCCTTAGTTCTGAAAGTAGTAATGACCTAACTTGCTCAAGGTGCCAATGATAAAGAAACAGATTTGTAAAGCCATGAAGTTAGTGTCCACTCTAACTGCGTCCTTCCACACAATACACAATTCGATCAAGCTCCTTCAAGACAGAGCACCAAGCTACATAGGAGTGAGTCTGGTGGCGCAAAAGATTTTCATAAAGTAGGGTTTAATAGGAAGCTTCAAGCCCACCTCCAAGTATTACCGTGAGATCACGACCTGGTTGGGATTAGATTTTCTAGGTTGAAAACCTCAACCAGATAAAGAGAACTTCACAGAGTCAGGATTGTCAAAATCCACTTGTATCTGAGCCAAACCAAGATGCCAAATCAATCTTAGTCAACTTGGTAGGATAATGATCGATAAAAAGATAAGTCTTTCTCCACTGCACATTTGGGATGACATCTTTCTTCCTTTCCCAAGAGTTACTGTCACTGGATTCCTCCATGTTGTCGCTATCTTCGACAAGGTTTACGTCATCCACCATGAGAGCTTTACCCGATCCTTCTTAGAAATTAGATTCTTGGCTAGAATGGTCTTGTAATAAAAGCCTTTCCCTTGACATCCTCATTCTTAAAGCCAATAAGCTCAGGGTCCTCTCGAGTAAAACTACTTCTGTTTAACGAGGATGATAAAGAGATAGATTGAGATGATTCCTCCTCCTCTTTCACCATGTCTGCAATAAAAAAGAAAACACACTTATGAGGACAATCAATGTGATACATAATGAAAGAAAAATCATAACATTCAAACCTGAGAATACCAGAGGCTGAAGACACACAACACCAAAGCAAGCTCATAACCATACCACAACACCATAGTAAACCACCCAAGTATAAGATGCATCAACAAAGACAAAGGATGCAAGACAACAAGGTTTGACACAAGGTCAAACCTATAACTGAAACAAGCAGATTCAGTCCCCAAAACACCATGTTCCAAATAACTATAAAAAGAAGATGGCTTTCTCTCCATATTAGTTACTAGACGTATGGAGTAGTAGATAGCTAGGGTTGGTTATCACAATCACTCGCACTACTACCACTCCACTATAAAAATGCCCCAAATCTCGCGTAGAGATAAATGGGTCAATGCTCAAGCAATAGGCAAAGGGTTCGTGGGGAGGTGGTTTCACAAACAAAGGGCACAACCTAAATCAAAGCAACCCATGATAAAATAAAAGACAAAAAAAAGAGAAAACCAAAAATCAAAATGAAAAGAGAAGTGCCGACATTGGCATGTCCTTCTAGCAACCTAGGTCAAGCTGACGATCGACGAGCCCAAGCTGCTAACCACACCAACCCCATACCTAGTCAGGAAATAAAGAAAGACGTTTACCTAGCATAGTGGTTTCGCGTTTGAGGTTCAAAGACAAAGCCTCGTTAAGCTTTGGTTTCAAGTGATGAAGAGGACTAAAAAGTGAATATTTTTGCCTTGTCCCAAGGTCTTTAACTTCTAGTCACGTGGGCCTATGGATAAATAACAAAAAAAAAGGGGCAAACCTATGAAATTTGAAAAAGTGATAGGTTTTCCCATTTTGAATTTTTGTGGGGCCATGTTAGGTGAGTAAACTTTGGCTCTTTCAGTTGGTGGGGCTTATCAATCAGAAGTAAGCATACAATGCCAAGTCATAAGAGACCAAGTTTGCCTAAGTGGTAACCCTAGGTTTTTTTTTTACGAGGGGCAAAATAAGCCCCTAAAACACCCAACTTAGGGGATGTACACTTGGAGGGCATACATACCACATAATGCTTAATCATTAGCATGCTTCATTTCGCCCTATCAACGTCAGATCACTACCATGTGGCATTTCACCATTTATTGCCATGTAACACTTAGCCATGTTACTGTCTTATATTATTTGACCCTATAGGGACAATGATATATAGACCCCTGTTTTTGAAAATAAATGTCAAATACACCCTCGAAGCCAAAATATTTGTTAGCGATACCCCTTTTGTTATATTTTTCCGTTCTCCATATAGGTTTCAAGGATAAAATCTCACTTTCAGACATGATTTGATACCAAAACATAATGAAATAAAATAACAAATGTGTGTCAGTAAATAAAAGTCAAATCAATCTTAGTTTGAATAAATAAGAACCGTCTATGTGTATACGTTAAATCTTAACCATCCATCCTCTGAACCATTTACCCAACATGTCATCTCTCTTGTGCCAAAACTCACAAACCCACGAACCAACTACCCACGAAAACTAGACAACCATTTCAACCATAAATTGCTACGCACTTTCACAATCCATAATTTAAATCAATTGACTAGAGTGTATTCCGTCGAATGAACTTTGTTAGGAGCCAAATTGAAGGCACGCATGCGATTGTCCATCGATGACTCAAGTATAGGCTTATGTATTTTGCTTAAATGTCAACTTCGCATAAACACGGTAGTTTTTTGGGTTCAAAATGATTCATATTTCTATAGATATATGTTTGTTTAGCCACCATATATTGAGAAACTAATAACTCGTAGTGAATGCATAGTGGGTAATTGCTCTGTTTTTTATGTTTATTTTGTCAATTGATTTACCTAAACTATATTGTTGAAAATGTGTTACAAATATGGTGTAAATATATGTTTTATATATTTCAATGAATATTGTTGAATATGGGTTACAAATGTACAAATTTGTAACCACACGCTTGTACAAATGTATAGGTCTCTAATCAAGTACTCATAATCACCTCTATTTTTGGTCTATGCAAATTATTTTATGAATGTGTAAATACATGTCTGATTACTTGGTTTGTGGTTCATAAAAAGTTTATTGGACATAGGAATTCTTGTTATAAGATGTTCAATTGACTGTAAATATGTATATTGCAATGTGTTGGTTTATAAATGCTTGTGTTTATTGAAGATTATATTGATGTAGTATATTGTTATGATGTAGTTTGGTGATGGTGTGGTATTTAGAAGTTGGCTTGATTGTTGTTGCCTGAGCCTTGCAGTGAAGAGATTGCAAGTGATAATTGTTAAGGTGTGAGATTGACTGTAAGATTTTTGGGGGAGATATATGATTTAGGGCTGGCTAATACTGATGACATTAATATGGTATCCATCTATAATAAGCTAAGTCAAGAGGTTTTTGATAGAGAGTTGTTGATTGGGGAGAAATTTAGGACTTTTGTTGTTGCACCTCAAGAGTTTGAGAGAACTGAGTTAGCAACAGATTTATAGCTATTGGATATGATAAAAAGATATAACAAGGTGGAGTTATATGACATGGAGATTAAGGTCGATTACTTGCCTTTGAAGATCCTAGCCTACATGGTAACAATATAGCCAAGAGGAAGCTTTTTGAAAGCTAGCCAAATACCCGCACAGCAACACCCACTAAGGCCCAAATAGATTCCCAAACAGTAGCAACTACTGAGGCCCAACCAAATTCCTATACAGCATCCTACACAACAACCCTATAGATTGAATAGATCCCTACACATAGCCCAGAGCCTGAATTACAATTCCAGGTTGTTAACCCCACCTAACCCATAGAATCACAGCTTACAGCTCTTGAGCATCTAAGACCTCAGCTCATAACCCCTGAAAATTTAGCAAATGAACATTTACACCAGATTCTATATCTTCTGAGCATTTACCACATGATCCTACATCCCCTGAGCAATTACCACCTAATTACATAGCCCTTGAGTATTCAGTACCTAATCCTATAGCCTCTGAGTATTCAGAATATGAGCCCATAGCCCTTAATCATTCAACATCTAAACCCCCAACAACTAAGCATTTAGAACTTAACCCACATTAACTTAACATTCAGACCATGAGCCTAGAAATGACCATATCAGTGACAAACCAAATTACCACCAATAGTATATACCTATTGGAAAAGTTAATGATAAAGAGGCTAAGTGGTTTGATGATGGTATTAATATGTTAATGGTGACACTGTAGATGAAAATAATGCTGAAGAGATAGATGAAATCAATGCTGAGTAATCTATGAGTGATGACAATGATGGGCAATCATCCAACTATAAGAGTGATGACAAAGGAGAGAGTTTATTGACATCATTAGATGAACAACCAGTAAGCAAAAAAGTCTTAAAAAAGGCAAGGGCAATGGGTAGAAAGATGTACAAAAGAGGTCCTGGTAGGGAGATAAGGTTCGAGGTTGGCCATGAATTTCCAACCATTGCAAAATTCAGGGCAGAAATTAGAGAATATGTTCTTAGGAATGGGTATCAACTTTTAAGGAAAAAAATAAGAAGATAAGATTTATAGAGTGCAAACATTCAGGCTGCCCTTGGAGAATTTATGCTCGTTTATACAAAAGTGGCCTATCCTTTATCATCAGGCAACTAAATGATGAACATACTTGCTTTAGTCACAGTAAGAATAGAGATGCAACTGAGGAGTGGATTTCCTAGTAATTTCAAGTAGTATTGACTTACAACCCTCAAATGAGTGTTGACGCAATAAGGGATGAGCTTTAACATAAGTATGGTATGCAAGTCCAGAAGAAGAAACTGTATAAGGCAAAGATTTAAGGTATTATTCCGGTCAAGTGGAGACTTTGCACAATCATATGCCAAGTTGCCTTCTTATGTTAGAATACTAACAAAGAGAAACCTAAGGGCAATGGTGAAGTTGTAGACTTAGCATATAGGAAATGCAATTAGGTTTAAGAGATTTTTTGTAAGTTTTCTAACTTTAATACATAGGTTTCTGAATGGGTGTAGAAGGTTCATAGGACTGGATGGGTGCCATTTGAAAGTACCACATTGAGAGGTCTTGTTGTCTGTCATTACTTGGATGTAAATAGTGGAGTGTTTTCCATTGCTATTTGCATTTGTAAAGGTGAGAACTTAGAATCATAGGACTAGTTCTTAGAGTTTTTAGAGGATTATCTGGGCATTCAAAATGAAAAGGCAGTAACCTTTATGATAGATAGACAAAGGCATTGATTGGAGGGTTGGTCAAGCATTAAAGAAAGGCAAATGTGAGGCATTGCGTGAGATATACTTGTGCCAATATGTGGAGCCAATGGCCAAAAATTATGTTAAAAGATTTGCTCTGGGCAGCAACTAAATCAAGCAACAAAGCAGATTTTTGTAATTACATAGACATGATAAAATTTGGAAAAAAAAAAAAGAGGCTTATGATTGGTTGGTCAAAATTCCTCCTAAGTTTTGGTCTAGGCATGCATTTAATGCTGTTTAAAGAGGGAGTATGTGACAAACAATTTGATTGAGTTCTAGAATAATTGGCTAAATGATCACAGGGCCAAATCAATGCTTACTTTGTTATAGTTCATAAAGAGGGAAGTAATGAAAAGAATGCACAAAAGAGTTTCTGAACTAAGAAAATGGAAGTTTAGTTGCCACCATATATGTACAAAAAGCTTAAAGCTACAACAAAAGCAGGAAGGGATTACAAGGTGATTTCAGCCTCTAACACTAAATTTAAGGTACTACAAGAAGGGAATAAGACATTTGTGGTCGATTTGTATGAGAAGGTATATGACTATGGGGTATATCTAATGGACTACCTTGCAGTCATGTTCTACCTTGCATTATATATGTTAGGCATGAAGTTGTAGATTATGTCTCAAACAAGCTAAAGAAGGAAGCATAATTAAGAACTTATAAGCAAATCATTAAGCCTATACCAGATAAAAGTATGTGGTCCACTATGGATGATTTTTAGTTGAGCCTCCAAAAATGGTTCCTAAAGATAGAGGCCAAAATTGAAGAGAACAGGGGAGGCCATTGAAGGATATCAACAGACAACCAATCTCAGGTATGGCTTATACAAACAAAGTGGACAAAATATAACACTATGCCCATCTATTCCAAGCAACAAAACAAAAGGGATCTTAGGCCACTAAGGGGCAATGTGGTATAGTTTCTATTGGTATTATATTTTGTTTGTATAATGTATTTTGAAGAAATTATTATTTTTAGTATTTGGTTGGTTTGGCAAGCAAGATCTAGCTCATCAACAACACCAACATCAACTGCAACTGATCAAATTGCACAGCCTGGTCCATCAACTATATGAATCTAGCAATGCTATTTATGCAAATCTCTTTTGGTTCATTATGTTTTTGCTATAATATATTTAAGGTGATTATTAATTTGCATTATTTGGTTGCTTTGGTAGGCTGTACTAAGTTCATCAGTAACACCATTCACTGCTGAAGCTTCTGTTGCACAACCTAGTCCATCTGTGAACTTTTAATTATGCTGCTACTGCATATGTTTGCATTATAGTTTTCAATTTTTTTTTGTTTTGCCATCTAGTTGATTGTTTGGGTAACAAATGTTATGTCCTTTTGATTGTATCCAGGGTTACTTCAAAGGGTGAGAGGACAACTTCAAGGTGAGGAAGGGTAGCACCAACGATGAAAGGACACCACAGATAAGGAAAATGACAAGAGAAAGAAGAGGAAGGAATACAAGTCATTAAAATTCACTTAATT
This sequence comes from Azadirachta indica, assembly GCA_022749755.1. Lineage (NCBI taxonomy): Eukaryota > Viridiplantae > Streptophyta > Magnoliopsida > Sapindales > Meliaceae > Azadirachta > Azadirachta indica. The sequence goes on along the minus strand of CM040447.1, from coordinate 15,560,366 downwards.
TCTAGTGACGTACATAGGTAATAATTTTTTTTTTAGTCAATGACTAATTCGGAATATAGTCTTTGTTTTCTGGGCCAGTAAATGATTTGGAATATAGTTTTTGTTTCTTTGGTCAGCCAAATGGGTTGGAATATAGTTTTTATTTTTTGGTCAATCAAATAGGTTTGAACATAGGAATGGATTTACTTTTGCACATAGCATTTGTTTGGAACGGTGATATGTGCACAAAGTATTTGTGTTCACTTAAGCATCACTTTTGTATCTTATGAAAAATTTGGCATTTGATGCAATTATGAATTACATATATTATATATTCTACGTATAACATTGCATTGATCTTTTTCAAATACTTTGAATCAATACCCATAGATGTAATATTAATACAACAAGAGTTATAATCATTACTGTTACATTGTCTTCAATTATCTTTAATTTGTTGTTGCTTGCTTTCTAGTTAATAGGTGATTGCAATTATGGTTCAGCAAGTACTATATGATTGGAGTTAGTTCCTTCATCTAAGACATTTATGATAACATTACTATTATTTATTACAGTAGTCATGTGCAAATTGATGTCATTTGCATCTGAATTCCACCAACTGAACCATACGCATTTTCCTAATTTACATGTGAAAAATAACTCGTTTGTGTTGTCGCTTATTTTGAAAATCTTGATGCAAGAACTTTTACGAGAAAAAGTTTAACTCTAGCTTTTGGCATGAAGCATTCATTACAAAAGCAAAATAAATGAATTTGGATTTATGTTTATATGGCAAGTGAAATAAGTATTCTGGATGCTAAAAAACCAATTTATATTGCTTGCTTTAACAATCAAAAACAGGCAAAAAACGATCACATTTTCAACTTATGCAAAAATTATAATTTTTCCCTTATAATCTTTAGTGCTCAAAACATTCATACTCATTGTGTAACAAAAAGACATAGGATATTTATGTTATTTCATTGGTCAAAGGCAGTCAGACCAAAACAGGAATGGAAAAATATAACGAAAGGGGTGTCGTTAACAAATATTTTGGCTTTGGGAGTGTGTTTTATATTTATTTTCAAAAATAGGGGTCCGTATGTCATTCTCCCCTCCTTATGACATCGTGAATTTTTTGCCAAAGAACAATGTCACAATTCTCCGGCGTAACGAAGACGAAAAGCTATAGATAGCTTTCAATGCCTTCGGCTTTGCCTCAGCCATTAGAAGTTAGGGGACCTCTGTTATAAGGAAAAATATAAATGGATACATGGTAGAATACAGAGTCGTAATAGTTCCAATCAACACCAAGTGAGGTGACCCACCTTACAACTACCTCGATAGAGAGCAAGTAGAGAACAAGGTTAAAAGTGGCTAGGTAAGACCCATCTTGAGCTAAGTTCCCCACTATATATCGCCAGAATATTTGCCATTTGCTAATAAGGCCCCATATGATCATGTACCATGGCACAAGGAGAAATATCCACATGACCATATACCATGGCATGTATGAAAATGCCGATGTAACCATATACCGTGGCACATGTGAAAAACATGACCATATACCGTAGCGCATGTGATAGATGTGTTCATATACCACAACACATGAAAGAGGGTTAGAAAAGCACCCTTAGTTCTCCATTTGCGCCTTAAGATACATACTGACTTGCTCTAAATAGCCCGATGCTAAGCATTTTGTCCTTATTAGCCAAAGACCAGGTACTTAGGTACACTGGAGGTCAGGAATCCAGGTACACTAGAGACTAAGTCGACACGACTTAAGCTTCCTTTTACACTCAAAGATACTGTGCAAAAGACCACTGAAAAGTGAGAGGGAACAACATCTAAACCTATCAAGCAGCAATGTGCATTTTAGGCTATCTAAATACCAAGTAGCAGGGCGAGGACCCGCTGCTAGGTAGAAAAGGATCACAGGCCACCTCAAGGTCAAGTGAGACCTTACTACCTGAAAAATAAGGGATAAGGGACAACCAGATCTCCTCTCCTAATAAGATCAAGCCATGTGGCATAAGGTGTTGGATGATACAAAAGCCACTGATCCTGGCCCACCACATAGCACTACCAAGGTCAATTAAGCAAGCTCCACATGTATCAGGTTAAGCAAAGCTAGGGTAGCATGCATTAACCAATCATTGCCTAGTTTTCCTCCATATATATGCATATTTTTTCCTAGGTTTAAGGTAAGTTGTCGTTTTTTGCCTTCTTCACTCCAAGAGAAAACTTATTCTCCTAAGAAAGCTTTCTCTTACACACACTCCTCAAAAACATTCCCCATGCTTATTCTGACCTCCATTAATGCTTCATGAACCCTCCATAAACATCTCTCCTTGACTATTTTCTCCAAAGGATGAAGAGCCTTAATCTTGGCAAACCTCTCTGTTCCTCATTTCTTTTCTTAACACCCTATTTTTATATGCATAAGAGAGGCATGGCCCACCTCTTTTAAATCCACTCTCCAATAAGAATTGACTTAAGCGTCAAAGGCAGGTTGCCAAAAGGTGACTTTCATCTGACCTTTGTTCTATTTTGCAAGGTGTTTGCAGAGTGGCTTGATAAAATCTAGGTTTCGAGACTGTTCCAAGACCAAAAAGGTAAAATGAAGTGATTTTGAATCAACAATGACATCCATTCACCATTTTAGAAGACTTCTAGCCAACTTTCCCTAGGTCTAACTTCAAACCACGTCGCCTATTTCTTAGAAACGAAGACTTGGTGTGGCCCAACTTACTACATTAAAAACACCTATACCTATCTTCGAACCTCGTGTGAGCGAGCGAAATTCCCGCATCAACACTCATCAATTTTTTTGGAAACTAAAAAATAACCGTGCTTTATCTTCTATTTTTGTGTTTATTGGTGGCTCTTCTAAAACTTTTCTTCTTGCTAGAATGAACCGCTTCCAAACATCTCATGTCTCTTTCCAAATCTCGCTCAAAATGCTAGCCAATTAGTTTTATTTTTGTAACTACATATTCGTTAAGGACAACTTTTTTGTCTTTAATATGAATAAGTATAATCATATTGTTGGTAAGTGTTCTATCTTTGACTTGAATTTCCTACATGTGCTTGATCACATTATTAGCATTAACACTCAAATCAAGATCCAATGATAACCTTACAATTTTTTGCATATCTTTGATATCTTTCCTAAGCACAGTTTCAATCACTTCCTCACAGTCATCTTTAATCATTTTCTTGAACATATTGTTGACGATGTCATCAACAACAGTTTTAATGGCTATATCAATGTCAATTTTCAATAGCAATTCAATTTATATAGGTAAAAGGATGGCATCTTGTAGTATGTCGATAGAATACGTAGACATTCGATTTCTAATATTAACACATAATCTAAAAATTTATTCATTCTGAACAAAATATGAATGCCCGTAAAACCTCAAACTGCATAGAGTAATCATAGATTTCACATTTGAAATTTCACATAGTTCTCAAGAGGAAGTTGTGATTTCATGATCAAACTTTGTTTCCCAATTCAAGAGTGTCCTTTATAATATAATCCACCAAATTACTCTCTTTTACTAGAAAACAAACTACAAATTGTGCATATTTTACTTTGAATATCCCCGGAACTTCAAGGTATTTATCAATATCATCAAAGCAAAGAAAAAAATCATCTAGGCCGGGGCACGATGTTCATCAAAGTACAACACATCAACCTAGGGTAAAGTGAAATGCTAGGTTATGACGGCCAGATTTGTCTAAAGTTCGATGGTGAGGCTGATTGACAGAAATGGAAATAGGAATGCTGCCGACAGCTACCATTGGGGTTTTCAATTTTTTTTAATTTTTTTAATATGACTGGAAACTTGTGGTGGTGGTGTTTGATGGAGGACGTGACTAATATAAAATTAGTCTAACACTTATTGACATAAAAAATATATATATTTTTCAGGTTAATATTTAAATTGACCAACAACTTTTTTTAAAATTAACGAAAAAATATTATTTTAATATTAATTAGAAAGTTAAATTTAAAAAATGTTAAAAATGTTGAAAAATTATCAATTTGAGACATAATTTAAGTAATAATACTAGATTTCTCAAGTTTTATCCGGACTTTAACCCCATGGGATAACTTAAAAATTACATGAATGCTAGTATTTCTCTAATTTAAGATAATAAGTATGTAGCATTGTATCGCAAGTAATTTTTCTAATTTAAGATAATAAATATGTAGCGTTGTACTCCAAAAACATATACCAGAAATCATATTTACCAAATATGGCTGAGAAATTCATAGCCTGGCATCCACGAGTTTCTATTTAATTGTTAAGTAGCTTGTGAAATTGTTTCTCATCCACAATTCATCTATTCTAATTTCTCCTAATTTTCCTTGTCAGCATACCTCCGTTGCAACCTGAATTAATTGTTCTGAAGGTAAAGGGAAGTCATTTTCCAAATTTGTGGAAGCTTGTGAGGTAAATCAGCAGTTGGTTGATCATTAATCAACGTACGATCATGCTGAGCGCCAGAAACAAGATATTTCAAGCTATTAATTGACTAGCAAGATAAAGGTATGGATTAAATTTTATTTTTCTTTGTTTGCTTGACTATGATGCATAATTTTTTAACTGCACAATAATGAATTTGTAGAACTTTACACTGCATTTCCTTTAAAAAAAAAAATGGAAATTCACAACATACTCAGTGATGTATAACGTAGAAATCATGAACCAAAAAACTCTTGTTTTCGTAGTGGAAACGCAGAAAAAGAATAAGAAACAGAAATTAATTAATAACAGAAAATTCATTTTTCTGGTACAAAAGACACTGTATTTTGCCGCAATTTTTGGTTTTGGCTGACATTCTTGTCAAAGAGTGAAAGCTTGTTTTTGTTTTGATTGTAGCCAAGTTTTACTATTTAAATTAAGGCAAACACTGGTAATTTAAATTATCTAACATACCCTTTAATGTTAAATCCAATTTCGAGAAGATTAGAATACATGACTCTAATTTCAAATTTGCTTTTTTACCAGGTTGAATTAACCGATTTTCTTAAAAAAAAGAAAGATGTTAATTATGATTTTTTTAACAGTAATTAATTTTGCAACCGAAGGAAGAGGATATAGTTGATTTAGAAGCTAAAATATACAATGGGGATAGTTAATGGAGATTCGCTTGAAGATATGTTGATTGAAATTCTAGCGAAGCTACCCGTGAAATCTCTATTGCGATTAAGGTTGGTCTGCAAATCTTGGTATAATTTAATTAAAGACCCAATTTTCATCAACAAACACCTTAAAAACGATGACAATACCCGTCTAATGGTTATTTATGCAAAGGAGGTTGAAAAGGGGAGTGATACTGAGGAAGAAAGGGCGGATGGCCCAAAGCCCGTCGAACCAAGAGATTTTATTGCTATGTACCCTGATGAAACACTTGAAGACTTGTCATTACAAGATCTTGATCCTCAACAACCCGTAGTTGGATCAATTTGGGGTCCTTATTGTGGCATAATTATTATAATTGGCATAACGAATCTCGTAACCTTATGGAACCTTGCAACTCAAGAGTTCAGAACTCTTCCAAAACTTGGAATCTTTTCACAACATATATGGCGTCACTTCACTAAAGTTGGTTTCGGACTTGATCTCCTGTCCAATGACTACAAGTTGGTTATGATAATGAAATTGTTGGATGAAAAACGAGTTTTGTTACAGGAATTCCCTTATGTTGCAGTTTACACTTTAGGAACTAATTCTTGGAGAGGTTTTGAATGTTCGAAGTCATTTCTTAACGATATATGTTGGTTTCGTGATAGCTTATACTGGGATGGAGCTTGCTATTGGTCATTGGAGTTCAAACACAAAGAATTGGAAAATCATAACCACATTTGCATACTTTCATTTAGCATGGGGGATGAAGAGTTTCAGGAGATTCAAGGGCCAGCCGTTCCTGAATCAGCAGAAGTTTCTCTTGATGTATATAATGACTCTTTTTGTGTGCTATTTTTAGATACCAACAGTCATTGTTTTGAGGCATGGGTGCTGAAAAACAAGACCTGGATTAAGCAATTCAGTGTTGGACCTTTTATAGGATTTTACAGACCACACCAATTTTGGAAGAAAGGGTCATTCTTTGTTGAATTTAACACTGATCGGTTGCTCTTATATGAGCCTAGTACGGGAGAAATGAGGGATTTTGAACTGGAATGCCTTTGGTTTTCAGTTCATATCTATAAGGAGAGTTTAATTACAATAAAATGAGGGGATAATTTATCGGACAAGTAATCTTATATATATTATCAGTTATCTCAATAACATTTGTATCTCAATTTTAATATGTTTCTTAATTGGACTGTTAATAATTTTCTTTCCTTCACAATATCATTAGACTAAAAATTTGTTTTGTAATTATAAGAACACTTCCGAATTTAATGTAGATGTTATGTTGAATTTGGATGTGATCTTGTTACTAATGACTGCAAGTTAATTATAATTCTGCCCTTGTGGGATCTGAAAAGAGACTTATTTTCTTAATTTTCCCATATTGCCTTGTGCAACGTATGTACTAATTTTTGAGAGACTTGGAATGTTTGAAGTCAATTTTTTATTCTATGGGTGGTTTTGGTCCAACAACAGTACGAAACATACAAGGATGGAACTTGTTACCGATGACTGATTAACTAATTCTTGAAGAACTAGTGCAATTTCTACTTTGTGATTGATTGCACAATTTTGAATTGAATAACAAATAACAGATCTTCAAAGGCTTTTTTATGAAATTTAATATATGCAATTACATTATTATAAAGGATGATAGAGCTATTTTCACTTATAAATAGAAGCGTGCAGAGATTATTTGAAATACCAAGAACTAAGCTTTTCATTTCTTCTCAATTTAGCAATTCCATCGCTCCTGCATTTCCAGTTGCTTCACCATATAAATGTCGGTGGTTGCAGGTTGTTATTATTCTTTTAAATTTTTAGTTAAATATAATTGATCATAGGAGAAAAAATAAATATAAGCAGACACATAAGCAGAACTGATTGTATTGCGCATAAACACATGCAAGGTATCACAACCTACGTAATGTGGCATAAGTCTTCTAAATACAATGGATGTAGAAGGCTAGATAATAATAATACTCTCAATTCATGTGCCGGAAGGAGTACATGTTTTTATGAATCTAAAATTTTGAATTATGCTATGGTAATTATTATGGGTAAATATTGATTAGAAACATAGCCGTAAGTAAGTCCTTGATATACTAGTCGATACCTTATGAGACAATACTACCTTCCAAAGAACCTTCCTGGAGCCATTCCTACCTTAGCACAGATCGCACCCATATCATGACGGGACGTTCATTAAGGAAGGTGTTAGCCACATGACCAATACCCACAGTATGTGAGCCTATGAGGACATTTAAATGGTCCCATTCAAATTGCCAAGCCTAGAAATTAAGGGATATTGTCACTAACTTGTTTTGATACCAAGGCACCTAGCAGTTTGGGGGATCACCTAACCCTGGTCTATAATTGTCTATACTAATCTTGGCAGCCACTTGAAGAAGGTAAGTGAGACCACCTGATATTGAAGTGGACTGGACCACAATAAAGATCAAATGAGGTTATGACATATGTCATGTTATGAATAAGATAATCTCCAAAGCAAATAAAGAAATGATATATGGTCGATAATCTTAGATAATGCTTTAAGAGCTACTCATCACCTACCATATATCGTAAGGTGTGACCAATCTCAAGCGATAATTCAAAAACCAACAATATGAGTGAAAACAAAAGGCAAATTTAGTTTCTTTGGCCAATGATAGCTAAGAGAGGGCCCCCCACATAATCATATTTTTCTCCAAAACCAAAGTGTCTTCATTATCATCTTTTATCATCTCAATATTCTCACCATCTCTCTAATTTTTGGGTTTATCCGTTCCCCTCTTCAAGAAACCCTAAACACAATAATATTTTGGTCTTCTCCTTGGATTTTTCTTGGAAGACTTCATCATTATTCTTTATGCTCCATGATTGACTTTTTATAACATCTCTATTATTATTCTTAGTATCAACAATATCAAAAGTCCCTCCTTTCTCCCATATGAAATAGCATTAAGCAAACCAATAAGGGGGTGAATTGAGTTTCTAATCACAAATTACAACAAATTTGATTCTAATTCCAAATCCAATGATACAAATTAAACACAAATGTAAAGGTTAAGGAATAGAGAGAAGAACACAAGATTTATAGTAGTCCAATAATAACTTGGCCTACATCTACTCCATCTGTCTCCACTAGAAGTCTTGAATCCCACAAGACCTAGCAATTACAACCTAGGGTTTGACTCCCAACAATCCTATAAAAAGACTCCCCCAAACACTTACAAATCACTCAACCAAGTGAAAGACCCACTTCTTTCACTTTCTTAAAATAAAATTGAACAAGAATAAGAGAAGAACACTTACAATATTGATCTCCTCAAGAATAGATGATGAAATTGAATGTTCTTCAAGGGATTTGATGTGTTTATGACAACTTAGAGCTCAAGCAAGAGATTGACGTTGTTTTTAGCTTAAGGTTTCTCAAAATCGACTTCAAAGCATATGTTTTATAAAAGAGAACTTCCAAATTTATATATATATATATATATATATATATATCAAAAGTAGCCGTTATGAACTTTAAAGCAACTAATTTCAAAAAAGTCAGTCGACTAGTTTGGTTAAATTTGTCAACCGATTAAAGACAGAAAGGGGAAAAACTATGAACCTAAGAGGTCAGTCGACCAGGTTGTCAGGGTCGATTAATTGGGTAAAAACAAAGAGGAAAAAATTGAAAACCCAGCAAGTTGGTCAATCAAGTTGGCAGGGTGGTTGATCAAGCACTATTTATAGTCATTGTTTATAGATTTGAAAATTTTGAAATTTGGTCCAATTTCCAAATTTGAAACTTTAGTATTTTGGTCTGATTTTCAAGTTCTAAAATCTTACGATTTGGCCCATTTTTCAAAATTCAAAAACTTTTGTCCATGGAAACCTCTCAAGCTTGCCACAAGCATCATACACACTTACATTCATAAGTATACAAGTACAAAAACAAAATGAAATATCATACTATATCTTGAATCTTCATTTTGAGCTTGATTCTCTTTTTCATGTCTTGAATTGGACAATGTATTATGTAATCATCAAAATCCAGGTGTGAATGACCTAAAGTCAACACCATCACCTTAAGCTTATTGAAAACTCTTCTTTTCTCTTTGACGAGCTTAAAAGAGGGATTTGTAGCAAGTTGATGAAAAATGTTCTAAGTCTTTCTTTTCCACCTCAGGTAACTACGACTGTATCTTGGCTATCTTCTCAGGGATTTTGTGGACTGCTACTACATTTTCTAGTTTCTCCACAAGTTCCACCATAAGTCTTCTCTCTTCCTAACCTGATCTTTTTTTCAATTTCTCAAAGACTCTAAAGGTTTTCTACATCATTGTTCTGCTGCAATTCTTCTAATCATCGTTTGATGATGTAAGCAGATCTTTTTCAAGATACTTCAAAACAATTTCTGGCCTTTTTTTGATCTCCTCGAACTACACCGATGTCATCTCCTGTTCTGAACTTCAACTTTAGGTAACATATATGCTTAGCAACTTTTGTCAATCTCAGAAATGGTCTTTCTAAGATTATTGTATATGGCATCTTCAACTCTACCACCTAAAATGTTACCATTGGTTTTCTAGTATGGCAAACTTCCTATGGTCACTAGTAGTTGGATTATGCATGTACAAGAGTGCAAGACTCCCGAACCATACAAAGCTATAGATCTTCTATTTTCATCAAGTCAAATGTGCTCTTGAAAATGATGTTTGCACAGCTACCAGTATCTACCAATATTCTACTCACCTTAAAAGGTCCAACTCCTAAAGTCATCACAAGTGCAGAATATTCACTTCGCACGCATATTCATGATGTGCACTCTTGCTGTAGGATTTGGCAAGGAATGTTTACAATGATTTGTTCTCACCTTATTAGAATTTCCAGCTAATTTTGGCCCTATGGATTTCACTATTCTCCTATGATTAGAATAATCTTCACGATTTTCATGATCAAGACTATTTCTTCTACATGATTGATCCATATACTTGTTCAAGTAATAATTCCTAGACAGGACCTCCACCTATTCTCTCAAGTTTATACAATGTTTGGCATTGTGCCCATTATCCTGAACCCTTCTTTTTCTTTGGACTTAGATCTCTTAGGGCAAGGTCATATTTAGGTAGTAGCATCCCTAAATCCTTAATGTCCTCATATATCTCTAATAAAAGTGCATTAAGGGGAGTAAACTTCCTCTCATCTTGGACTTGGGCCACCCTTTTTAACTAGTCTTGAGGTGGTGGTGGTAGTTTAACTTTTGGTAGGAACATTTCTCCTTAGATCGCAGGTACTAAAAATCTCAATCCCTCCTTTGACTGGACCTGAAATTATCCATAGGAACATCTTTTTTGTCCCTTCTATCTCTAAGTCAGGTGCTTCGTGATCTATCCTGTGACAAAGAACTTCTAGTTCTTTCTTCTTTGCCTAAGTATCATAAAGACAATGCCAAAAGTTAGTAAAACGATAAAAATAAAAGATCCTGTACATAATATTAACAATCATCCAAATAATTCAACTTTATAAAACCTTTTTTACCTGTAATGGATAATAAGTGATTATGAGGAGAAGATGCAGAGGTGGGAGTAGCTCACTCTATTTTAGATATAGGGTTTTCTCTTCTTATGTATTTAAAAAATAATAAATATTACAATTAGATATAAGATTTTCTCTTTATATATATTTATATAAAATATTACAGTTAAAAATTTTATTAAAACAAAATACTAAATTTGATTGATACATTTATTACAATTCATTTATTAATCTATATAAATGAAAAAATAAATAAGTATACTAGCAAATTATGATCTAATTTTTAATAGAATTGATAAAATTAAAGAAAATATATTAAATCAATCTTAAAGTTCTTTATTTTTCATAATTTTGTAAAAAAAAATATTTTGAGGGCAATTGTGAGAGGAGGGTTTTTTTTGTAGATTTAGAATTTATATGTATATATATATAATTAAGAATTTAGGATTTAAAAAAAATATATATTCATATTATATGAAGAACCTAATTGATTGAAATAAAAAATTATAAACCTTTTTAAAACACTTGATTGACTAAAATAAAAATATAAAACTTATGTAATTTTTTGTTAAATAATATGGATACAATTATAATTTAGCAAAATAAATTTCAAATTATTTTTGGGATCGGGACAAGTTGGGGAAAAGGGGTCATCCCTATCCCTAATCCGTTTTCAAAATGGGGACGAAAAAACTCCCTAAATTCGACCCATTCTCGAATTTTTCACAAAATCTCTCCCTGTTCCGGAACAGGCCCCTACGATTGCCATCCAGAATTCTAACACAAAAGGACTTAACAGTGGAGGTAAAGAACTTTTCTAAAATTTTATGGAGAAAGTAGGCAATTAGGTCAAACCCTAGGGGGATAAAGGAAATTTTCCCTTTCTTAATGTTTGAAAATGAAAATAGGATTTTCGACTAAATCATGCCAAGATTTACTAAGGAACCTGAATCTCAGTAATAGTTTTACAGACAACTTTGATATCCTTAATTTTGTTATTGTTAAATGGGTCTACTCAAGGCTAAAAGTTAGCTCAAAGGAGGAGGATGCCCTATTGGAAGGATAATAACAACTTGGGCCAATGACAATGTCAGACGAGCATTGACAATTATAATTCAATCATTTCATTTTTTTTATTTTCCTATGGTATAATATCTCCGCCCTATAGCTTATTATGTAAAATCTTTTTCTTTTCTTGGAAAATATAATAATGTCAGAAGCTTTTATTAACAAGAAGCTGCAACTCGGTTGCACATCTGTCTATATATACTACGTCTTCAACTTTGATTATGTTGATTAATACCATTTCATATGCTCAACAATCGTCGGATTTTCAGATAATAATATTTTTTGACAAGTAAAAGCTTTTGAATCTAGTTCCTGAAATCATGAATCAAAATCACATAGAGCAACAAATTGATGGTTTGACTGAAATAAATTCGGTTGCTTCAATACATATAGAAGAAAACAATATACTTCAAACTGCAATACCAAGCTTAGCTTGATCAAATTAATTTTACCTTATAATCCGTGTTGTACTACAGTCACTGCGCAGGGAATCAAATCCTTCTCCCATATGAGTAAGGAAAACCATCCAGTTCAACTATCTTTCCTCTTTAGTACTATAAGAACTTCCAGGGTGTGAGAAACGGCTGTGAAAGGATATGCTGAATCTTTTCCGTTGACTTGTCAAGTATTGATGAGCTGTGAAGTGTTGTTGAGTTATAATTTTAAGTTAGCCTTCAAGTGTTGCAGAGTCGAGAGTCTAAGTTGAAAGAACTAATTAAATGAGTTTAGAGTGTGTTATAGGTCACGTGTCATGCGCACGCGTGTGTGCGAATCTATATTGTAGAACTCAAGAGTTAATTGTAGATATTTTTCTAAGTGAATCTAGAAAGCTCTCGGACCTGTACAGCTATAACTAGCCAAGTCAGTTTCATACTTAACAAGAAGGTTAATAAAAAGAAAAATATTCATTGTCTTCTTACTCTGAAAATTTTCTCAATAATTTTCTATTTAATCAAACACTCTTATTCTAAGATCTTTGTCTCCTGTAAGTGTTGCGATTAATTTGTTAAACGTAAGATTTTACTCAAATATATATTGTGTATATTGCAGATGACCAAAAATCTTATTAGAGTGTCAAGATTGATTGCAGATAACAATCTCATAGTTAAATTTTTTGGTGATTGTCGTTTTATTAAGGACAAAAGGATGGGGACTATGCTATTGGAAGGTGTTGCTGTGAAGGGACTATTTAAGTCGATAAATTCTTCTTTTTCAATAGGTGGTTCTCATGATATTTGTCTTGACTCTCTTAAGTCAATGTTATCCTTCTCTAGTTGTTTCATTGTTTATGGTCCAAATAATGTCACTTTCCCTCAAGTTCTTTCTGCTTCAAATAAATGTACATTGAACTACACATCTACTTGTCAGTCTTTTGTTGGTTCTATTTCTAATTTCTTTGATTCAATAAATGTAATACATCAAAGACGTGGACATCCTTGTTATAAGACCTTAAATGCTGTATTATGTTCTTGTAATTCCTTTGCTTCTATCAATAAAATTCAAATTTCAAATTTTTGTGATGCTTGTCAATATGGCAAAGTTCATAAACTTCAATTTCTTCTTTCTAGCATAACACCCACTAAGCTTTTAGAGTTAGTGTACACTGATCTGTGGGGCCATTCATCTGTTGTTTCTTCAAGTAGTTTTAGATATTATATCGGCTTTGTTGATGACTTCACTCATTATACTTAAATTTTGCCCTTGAAAGTAAAATCAGAAGTATTGTCCATGTTTACTCAGTTTAAACTTCAAACCGAAAATAAATTTGACCATGTTACAAACACTTTACAATCTAATGGTGGTGGTGAATTTTTAGCCTCTGTGCCTTTCCTCAAACAACATGGTATCATGTATAGATATTCTTGTCCATCTCACCACCAAAATGGAGTAGTTAAAAAGAAACATAGGCATATTGTTGAGTTAGGCCTCACCTTGCTTGCTCAAGCAAATTTGCCTCTAAAATTCTAGTGGGATGCATTCCCTACAACTGTTTTCCTCATTAATAAGCTATCTTTTGTTCTCATTAAATTTTTATTTTTGAGATTAGAAGTCACAAAAACAAATTAATTTTTGTGTATAAAATCACATACTCCAACAAATTAAATTGAAGAAAATTAAAAATTCTTAATTCTGTGTAGTTAGATGATGAATTTTGTTGTAAGGAAAAGTAAAATAATTAATTAATTAATTAGCTGATGAGTTTTGAACTTTCTTATAATTAATTAACTAGCTGAACATTTTTGGACAATCAAATTTTAGTGGTGGCTAGCTACGACCACTCAGACAATGATGTTGTCTAGCTGAAAATGACTTGGGAATAGCCCGTTGATAAATTTGATATCAATTTTGAATGTGATATATGGAATTTAAATATTATTATTAATCTTTGTTTAGTCACTTGTTATGGTCCTTTTTAAGAATCAAGTGATAATTTAATATATAATAACATATACTATTTATATGAAAATTGAAATAACACTTATTAACTTTTATTATGATTGTCTGTTTTAAAGAATAGCCAAATATTTTGGAATTGACAATATTTTCTAATAATAAAATTAATTTGTAGCTAATAATTTTAATTAAAATTATCTCACATTAATTGTTACATGAGACTCTTTCTGTATCCTTTCACGTGCAACCAATATTATTGTATCAATTAAAAACATACGAGTGTGAAAAGAAAATACAAGAAGAAGCCAAAAGATAGAATACAAATAAAATTTTGAGCAAAATTCATAATAAAAACATCAACAAGCAACAGAAAATACAACAATAATGCAACAATACAGCAAACCTAAAACAACAAAAGCAACAGAAAACTTCATCTTTCGGCATAAAAACAGCTGAAACACTACAATAGCGGCTAATAACAGCTTCCCAACAACCAGTAGCAGTAAAAAGTAACAAATAAAACAGCAGCCACAATAACAGCAAAAAAACAAAGAGCAAAACTGCGAAAAACAATTGCAGACAACTGGAAACAATATTGTACAGCAACATCACCGGCAAAAACTTGGAATAGAGATTAATTATAAATGGAAATTTGACATGAACATTATAACCATAAGAGAATTTGTCAAAACAAAATAAATGTATAAAATTATTTCAGAAACCGTTACATGAAAATATTCAGATATACATATGAGAAACAAACATTTGAAAATTCTTGAGCAGCTCATAACTACCTAATCAGATTTCCCTCCCCAAAACAAGTGAGATCAGCCATAATTTGGTTCTAAAAGTTAAAGACTTAAAGTTTGATAAAACTCCTCTGTTTGTTTTAACCGTTCGTCTTGCTTTATCACACTTAGCAAGAAAAGTATGTGCTTGATGGTGCGTTCTAGCAGTACATATATATCACATTTTGTCCCATTCAGTATAATTTCCCGCAACTCTTTTATGCGATCTTGAACCATCTCATGATCTTTAAGCTCAGGTCTAGGGTTCTCCACTAATTTACGTCCTTCTCAATTTGATTTAGTTGTTTCATCTTCTTTCTTAGAATATAGTCAAAACGCTACTAATATGTTTAATCCAAAAGCTGATATGGGATCCATTGGTGGAAGTATTTTAAGAATAATTGTCTTTATTATCCGTGCTATGACCAGACCGAAAAGAAGTGGATGTTAAACACATTGAACTACCCTCGATCGTATTATGTCCATCAGCAAGCAAACCATTCAAGTCTCCATTAAGGAGAATATTTTTAAAATCCATACACAGAATGCCAAATAAGTAATCCCCCGATGAATTGCAAACCCCACAGTTCGTGCAATTCTGTTGCACCTTATGGATAAATTACAAGAAAGGAGGTATCAAAACCAAGATATAGATAAATTACAAGAAATGATGTGCCAAAACCAAGAAATAGTATTCTTTTTTAATTTTCTTTTAATGTTGCTCTTTACAAATTAAGCTAGCTTAATATTATGTTTAAGAATTAATCTTGTTGTGTGCCACACAAAGAGCAGATGACCTGAGAATCCAAAAGAATACAGTTAGAGAACAAAAAAGAAAGAAAAATACATAATAAAAAACACCCATGAAATTTAAATTAAACATTTTCCACTAATCAAGATCAACTGGTCCTGGTAATCAAACGTTGTCCACTAACATTTATTCGTCTAATTCATTTACGTAATATTGATGTGAATACGTGTAGCGAAAATACAATTTAAATCCCACAATGACCATGCAACTTGATCAATGTTTTTTACTTTTAGAACTAGAAGATTCAGTTAAAAAAAAAAATTGCAGTTACTATACTACGTTTTGAAATATATAGTAATTAGCACTCAATATTAAACTAAACATTATTTATTTGGATGATAATAACTATTTAACTAACATCTATACTTAAACTCTACTATCACAATCTCAATCAAGATAAGTCAACTGTTTGAAGTAGTCACCCTCAAACTATATTTAGTTTATTATCAATAAAAAGAACCACGCATAGATAAAAGAGAATTTATGATAAAATGATATAAAAGTAAATTTACAAGTATAAGAGAGAAACTAACTTGAATATGTTGGGGCTTAATTTGTCAAATCAAAAATCTCTTTACATGTACCAATTATAAGGCATTAAAATTAATTCTAGGAAAAGGTTTAAGATAATGTCTCAAATGTGTCCATATTAAAGATGCAAAGGCAATAAGGGACATCATGAATACATTAGAGAGGGACCCAAAAACACTAATGTCAATCTACAGCTAAGCATAAACCAAATTAATGCAAAGAAATCCCAAAAAATTTCTCTGACCAAACATATACATTTGATATCTTTATTAATTAATTTTTTAATTTTTGGTATGATCTAGCAATGTAGGCCTCTTTTACAGCTAAAAGACTTTTGTTTAAAATATCTTTATTATTAAAATTTATAAAAATTTTAATTTGATAAAAAGTTTTTGAAAATGGATGTAAACTTCCCATAAAAATTAATAGTAAAAAAGACCAATACTTTAATCACTACACCAAACATATTTTACCAATATATTTTTCAATCCTTAATAAATAACTCTTTTGAAAATAAATATATATAATAATTTTATAATAATTAAAATTATTTTGTTATTATGAATCTTATAATTCAAAAAAATTATATATAATAACTTGAATTTAAAATTATTATCAAATAATAATAATAAAATTATTCTTAAATAATTACTAAAAAATAAATTTTAATTGTTATGAATTAAATTTATTCTAAAATTATTATTAGCACTAATAATTTTATAACATTATTCTTAAAATTGTTAGATAAAATAAATTATTTTATTTAAAAAATCTAAACAATGATAATAGTTTAAAATTTATAATTTAATGATAATAATAATTATTTTTTATAATAATAATTTTAAAATTATCATTATCACTAAATTATAAAAACTGTTATCATTATTTAGATTTTTTAAATAAAATAATTTATTTTATTTAACAATTTTAAGAATAATGTTTTAAAATTATTAGTGCTAATACTAATTTTAGAATAAATTTAATTTATAATATTTTAAATTTCTTTTTTAATAATTATTTAGGAATAATTTTATTATTATTATTATTTGATAATAATTTTAAATTCAAGTTATTATATAGAATTTTTTTGAATTATAAGCTTTCAAATAACAAAATAATTTTAATTAAACAGGATTTATTATATATGTATTTCTAAAATAGTTATTTCTTAACAATTAAAAAATATATTATTAAATTGTGTTTGGTGTAGTAATTATGATAATGGTCTTTTTCATTAAGGTGATAGGTTTGAATCCAATCAAAGTAACTTTTTATCAAATTGGAAGTATTTGAAAATACCCTTAGAATATATATTATATCCACATTTTCTTGTTTTGTGGCATCAACGACGGCTTCCGAATAAGTTGCTAGCTAGCTACTTGATTAAAAATTAAGCTATAACATATATATATAACCTAGTTAACTGCATGTATGTTATAATTTACTTCAAAAGAAAATTATTATTTGCAAAATATTTGAAATTTAATTTGGAAAGAAATAATTTCTGTAATTAGTTCTGTCTAATATTATATCCTTATCTAATGTAATAATATTTTTTTAAAATATACTCAAAGCAACAAATTGGCAAGAAAAAAGAAACAAAAGAGAAGGAAGCCCAGAAAGGCTCGAAGAATCATGTTAAAAACATGAATGTAAAAGAATGAAAAAATGCAACAAAAGGAAAAAGCCAAATCTACAATCCAAACTGGCAAAACCAAGTAGCAGCTTCCAAACACAATAGCAGATCAATATGCCAGCAGACAAAACCCAGATGTAGCAGTAAACAAGCAAGCCAAAAATATTACCAGTAAGCCAAATAGCAACAATAAAAGATTTTAATTAATAATTATCTTAATTAGAATAAAACAATAAAAGATTTTAAAATAATAAATCTGTTACAAAATAAACATAACTTCATTGAAAAACTCGATTAATAAATTTGAGAAAAAAACAAAAGTTCAAATATGCATATAAATATATATATATGTGTGTGTGTGTGTCTGTGTCTCTGTCTGTGTGTCTGTCTGTCTGTGTGTCTTTGTCTGTATCTATGTCTGTGTCTGTGTGTGTGCATTTTATTTTTAAAGGAAAAATACGTAGCTCTTGAAAGGAAAAAAAAATGTTAGGTTTTATATTAATAATTTATGATGTAAATAAATTTATTGGACAGGGGTAGCTTGAGAAGTGAATTAGGACTTTCTTCTTTTTTAACCTATTAGGCTAAACTTTGTTGTAGTTGATAATTAAATATATTTTTTTTTACTTAACGTCAATTTTAAGTCACTTTTTACTTAAGAAAAAGGTCTAGTTTTTAAACCTTTTTACTGAATCTGAAAAGTATTAATAATTATATTACGTTTATTCTCAAACTATGCTCATTTAATTAATTTATTCACATTGTACTTAATCAAACTTATAATTTTTTCTTCATTTGAGGGACATAACTATTTTTGTTTTTGGGTGCGCTCTCTCTCCCTCACATTCATTCACCAAAATTTTCAATTAAAATAGTTCTTAAATTTTTATGACTCTTTTACTTTGATTTTAATTTAAATTTAAGAAAAAAGATTTATACACTAATAACTTTTAATGGTTTCAAAAATTATAAAAAAAAAACTATTAAATTTTTAATAATTTTATTTAGATATGCATTCAAACTATTCATTCAATCAAATTTAAATTCATTAATATAAGATAAAAGGACGAAAATTTACTTTTGTCTGTTGCAAATTAAAATCCTGTAAAAATGGACGTAGAATCACTTATACTTGAAAACCATAGAGCTAAAAAATACTATAAAAAGCATTCCTACAACACAATTAATGCACATGGTAAATAGTAAGGCCAACAGTCCATTTAATGATCGTTTACATCAAATATTTTATTTTTTTATTAAATAAAAGGAATATACAGCATAGGTGGCGATTTTATTAAAATAACAAAAAAAAGAAAAAAGGAAACAAAAGAAAAAAGGAAACAAAAAAAAAAGTTGTCGCCTATAACTTCTGCGAAATTATTGGCCAGCCACGATTTACCTATTTTCATTTCTCTCAGTTTTCTTTTATGCCATCAAAAGGACATTGTCATAATGCTTGATGATGAAGATTACCTTCTTCGAATATTACACACTATCACAACCATCAAGTAATAACAAGGAAGATACATAAAGGTATGAAGTTGTTCTTAATTTGCTTTCTTAGTTTGACATTGTTTTATGCTTTCTGTATTCTAAAAAATTACTCCTCTACAAAGCAAAATCAAAGACGAATTATCAAACGCAATGAACGTAAATGGAAATATTTTAATGCAAACAAAGAGGAATGTTCTTTTGTTCTGAAAGGTAATAAAAATTTTCCTGTATAAATTATTATATTGAGCCGTTGATATTTTTATCTTAAGAAATACCAGTTACCAATTCTTGGACAATTATCGTTCACCTCCTTTTTATTTTAAAAAACATCAGTTTTCCCTTGAACGTTATAACTTTTTTTTTAGTTGTTAAATTTTTGCCATTCGACGGACTCATCTTTAAGAAATCCAAATTCAACCTATTCTCAATTCGACTTTCTTTAATTTAAAAGAAAAAAGATTAATATGGAAAATTTGTTCTAAATTTTCAGTTGATTGCTTTATTTGTGTATCTGATATATTATACTTAAGGGAATCTAAATTCAAATTGGGCTTACATTATAATCTGACACAATCCAATTTCTTTTAATTGGAAAGAACTATTACGCAACAATTTTTTTGTTATTAATTGGATATGTTTTTTATTCTTAAAAGATTTCAAATCCAAACTGTCTGGATTATATCATAGAATTTGCCGATTCGTTTGGAAAGAAAAAAACAAAAGGAATAATGTGGAAACATGGAGGGTTCACATCTTAAAAAATTCAAATTCAACCCAACTCAATCTGATTTCCTCTAGTTTTCAGAAACATTTTTAACATCTTTCAATTAATTATTAATTTTTTTACCATTTGAAACATTTATTTTTCAGAAATTCAAATCCAAACTAAACCTAAATTACTACACAGCCTAATCTGAATTTCTGCAAGTTAAAAAATAATAATATTATGTAAATTTTTAATACTTAACACATTTATTCTTAAAAAATTTAAATCCAAACTGGCCCTAAATTACAACCCGACTTTTCTGATTGAAGAAAATACAACAGCAAATATGGATGCTTCAACCTTTAACTTCAATTCTTCATGACAATCATTATACAAGCTATATACTATACAAATATTGGATGAGTGACTAAACATTCTATTAAATAATGTTTGTTTTAAAAAAAAAATTAAATAATAAGGAACATGGAATTATCTGATCAACAATAAAGTCAAACAAAAAAAATAAAAAGATTAACATCTAAATATTTCTCAACTCATCATGAAAATTTTTTAAAATGAAATTTTTCATTTTGCTTGTGATTATGTTTCCATAATTTTTCATTATGAGTTAATTATTTTTAATTTTTTAAATTAATGTTAAACGTAAAAAAAAATTATGTTCATAATGAGTTTTTGCAATCTTTTTGTTTTTATTGTTGATTAGATAATTTCATATTTATTATTATTTAAAACGTTTTTGAACTAATATTTATTTAGTCATTTGTCTAATTTTTGCATAGAATAGTTTGTATAATAATCACTAAAATTAAACAATGTCGACCAATGTTTAAGCCTTTTCTCTTTTAAATTGAAGTCAAGGACTTGGGTTTTCCTTTCTTTTGGTTACATAATGTTTCTTTTTTTAAAATTAAAGAAAATCAATATTTTTTCCCTTCTTTAGGTCATCTGCTTTGGCAGACTGGATTTCATTTTGTATAAAAGCCCAAAAAGATTAACGGAAGTTGGGGCCCGTTTGATTGACTTTGTGAATACGATTTATTGTTTTTAAAAACATAAAATACAAAGAATTAAGAAAATATACATTTTTCTTAAAGAATTTAAAAACAGTTTTTGAATTGAATTTTAATATTTACTTTAAAATTAGAAAATTAAAAAAAAAAAACTGTTTTCTTAGTTTTCTCTTACTTGTATTCTAATTAAATTCAAAAAATTTTCTTATTATCTTAAAATATAATTTTTAAATTTATAATTTTAAAATTTATAATATTATATTATCTTTTTTCTAATTTTAAATAATTTTCTTTCTTGTATCATCCTTTTAATTCTAATATTTACTTACAAAAAATAAATTTACTCTTTTCTCTTTACTCATTATATTTTTCATGTTTATTGTTTGCTTTTGCCATAATATCTATTTTTATTCAATTTTATTTTATAGTATGGATCTTAAATTTATAACGTATTTAGTAAATAGTTTTGTGTAGAATTTGTCATAAAACTTAGTTACGATGGGTTGAATGTCATCTTACTATATCTATATTTTTATTGAACTAAAATTAACAAAATTCTTAAATTTTTATCAATATTTTTTAAAATTTATATTTCAAGAAAATAAATCATATTATCATTGTATTATTTGAATTGATGTATTTTAAATATTATTTTAAAGTAATCAATATAAATAAAATATTTTTAATGATTTACCATAAAATTTTAATAGAAAAAAGTTACTTAAAATTAGTTTTAACTAAACACATATTTCCATTTTTATTTTTTTCAAAAGTTATGTCAAATAGGTTTTTTAATTTTTTAATTTAAAAAACAGTATTTAAATATTATATCAAATATATTTTCAAATATTAAAAATGCTAAGAATACAAACTCATATTTTTTAATCATATTCAAATTTTTAAAAACAGTTTTCAAATCACAAATTAAATGGACCCTAATAGTTAACTATAAAAAAAGAAAATATAAGGGTATAAGCAATTTGTATTTTTCAAATAGGAAGGAGATAAGTAGTAATTGTCCCTTACTTTTGAGGACAAGTGATAATTTCACTTCTTTTGGTCCTTTATTCAAATTTGTATAATGATCTTCTTGCTTTTTTTGATTAAAGAAAATTGGTATTTTTCCTTCTTTTGATCATCTTTACTATCAGTATATGTGAAAATTGATATTCATTTACGTATAAAAGGCCAATTTGGATTTACATTTTTAAGGTTAATATATGTGTCAAATGAAATAAATAAATAAAGAAAAATTGACATATACTCCTCTAATATTTGAAAAAATAGACACATGACCTCTGATTTTAAAAAAAATAAATGCCTCCTCTCAAATTTAAACAGATAGACAGATATCTCTTTCTGTTAGTTGATCGGTTAAGTTAATAATATTTATATCTCTAAATTTTAAATATAATTATTTTAATTATAATGATTTACCACTTATTATAATATTTTGTACAATAAATTTTTTTTATTCTCTATTTTAATATTTTTTGCAATATATTAATGATTAAATATTTTTAAATTTATTATTTTAATAAAAAAATTTAAAAAATTATTATTAAAAAATCTAATAATGAGGTAGACCAAATCTATATGCTAAATATTTTAACCCTTTTATTTTACTTTCTTAATAATAATTTGATTTTTAGTTGTCAAAAAAATTGAAATATTTTTTAACATTTTATTTTTATATACACTATGTTTATTTAAAAGATTATATCAAGTTAATTATATTTATTATAAAAATATAAAAGAAGAAGAAAATTTAATATTATTTGTTAATAGAATTAGTAATTAAATATATTTTACATTCTTGTTAAATAATATACTTAATTTAATTAAAATAAAAAAAGAAGAGAATATACATATATATATAACATGTAATTATTTTTTTTTATTTTTTATTTATATTTTCATAATTTTTTAAAGAAAATATAATAAATTTAACATTATTTTATAAATAGATATATATTATATATAAAAATAAAATGTTAAATTTTTTTGATAATTAAATATTAAATTATTACTAAAAAGTAAAAAAAAAATTAAAATTATTTTAGCGTATAGGATTTAATTG
This sequence comes from Azadirachta indica, assembly GCA_022749755.1. Lineage (NCBI taxonomy): Eukaryota > Viridiplantae > Streptophyta > Magnoliopsida > Sapindales > Meliaceae > Azadirachta > Azadirachta indica. Next base: position 15,537,169 of record CM040447.1, on the reverse strand, counting down.
ACTCATTGTTAGAAATTTTAATAACAATATTTTTAATTTTTTAATGAAATAATAATTAAAAATTATTTAATCCTTAATATATTGTAGAAAATATTAAAATAGGGATTAAATTGTTATATTTAAAATAAGTATGTTGTAAATAACATTAAAGTAGAGAATAAATTATTATAATTAGAATAATTGTGTTTTACATTATTAATATTCAAAAGTTTAAGAATATAAATAATATTAATTTAACTGGTTAACTAATAAAAATAAAAGTCAAGGGGTATTAGTCTAGTTGTCTAAACTTAAGGAGGGCATTTATTTTTTCCAAATATTATATATCTATTTCTACAAATATCAAGGTGTATATGTCAATTTCTTATAAATAAATAACAGTCATTAACTAAAAAATTGTAATGATAGAAGTATGCCAAAAATAAGTGGTAATTATCCCAAAAGTAAGGAGTACCTGATTTTTTTTCTTCTTTTGTCATTTTCACCGCAATACATGAAAATTGATGTTCATGTTTGCATAATGTTCCTTTTAACCAAATTAAAGAAATTCGAATTTTTGCTTCCTTTGGTCATCTTCACTATCAACGCGTGAAAATTGATATTCATTTTATAAAAACTTGGTTTATATTTGATTTTTTAAATGTAAATATGTCGAATGGCCAAAAAAGATTAACAATTAATGAAAAATTTGTAACCATGAACATCCAATTGTTATTTTGAAACAATAAATAGATAAGTGGTAATTGCCTCAAAATAAGGACGTAATCAATAATGTCGTGCTTTTTCTTTTTTGTCATCTCCGCTTTGTGAAAATTGATAGTCATGTTTGTATAATGTTCTACCGTTTTCAATTAAAGATAATTGACATTTATCTTGTATGTATATATATTCACAATCAATACCTGAAAATCTATTTTCATTTTGGTGTGAAAGCTCACTTTGGATTTGAATTTCTTAAAGGAAAATAATTAAAGCTATAGAGAGTGTAATTGATCTTTTAAAATAATAGGAAAGTAAGTGAAAATTACTCAAAAATAAAAGAGTAATTAATACGTGAAATTTCATATTCATTTTTGTATAAAATTGTAATCCATGCTCTAAACTGTTATTCCAGGAAACATAAGAATTTGATTAGAAGCTAGCTACGTTAGAAAGAGACGTACTATAAGATGGTGAGAAATAATAATGTTTTGTTCGAAGATGCGGTGATTGAAATTCTTTCAATGCTACCCGTGAAATCGTTGTTGCGACTCAGGTGTGTTTGTAGATCATGGTATGCTTTAGTTAAAAATCCTATTTTTATTTCTAAACACCTTAAAAAGGCCACCACCCGTTTAATTGTGATATATATGGATGAGGATGACGGAACGGATGAGTATTACTATCCAACAGATTTGTTTTGTTTATTTCCCGATGAAACACTTGTAGACTTGTCATTGCAAGACCTTGAATCCCAACAGCCCATTTTTGGATCAGTTTCAGGTCCTTTTGATGGCATTTATTGCATATATGGATTAGATAATCGCATGTATTTATGGAATGTTGCAACGAGAGACTGCAGAATGCTCCCAAAATGTAGAGCTATCTTTCCACATTATACAACGGTGTTGAGTACCAATGTTGGATTTGGATTGGATCCCGTGGGTAATGATTTCAAGTTAGTTTTTATATACACATTGTGGAACGAAAAGAAAAGTAAAAAACATGAATTATCACATTGTGCTATATACAATCTACTTTCTAATTCTTGGAGGGATTTTGAATGCTTCAAGTCAACTGATTACAGTATACCTCATTCATGTAGTTCCACATACTTAGATGGAGTTTGTTATTGGTTATGGAATTTGCGTCGACAGCAAATTACAATCATTTTATTTGATATGGGGAAGGACGTATTCCAAGAGCTTCAGGGCCCAGACATTGATGAATCGGGATATCAGACACTTGGGTTATATTATGACTCTCTCTCTTTACTAGTTTTAAATTTGATCAATAATTGTTTTGAAATATGGGTGATGAAAGATAGGAACTGGAGCAAACAATTATCTGTTGGACCTCTCCCAGGAGTCGATGAACCGCTTGGATTTTGGAAGAATGGAGCAATTTTTTTGCGATCTGACTCTAAACGACTGCTCCTGTATGACCCTAATACGCAAGATATGAGGGATCTTGGACTAAGAAGCTTTGCTTTTTCAGTTTATAAATATAAAGAGAGTCTAATTCCAATCGCGGGAGAAGATAATTCTTTTGACATTCCATGGCATGTGTTGGGCGTGTCTGAAACAGATACATACCCAAATTGACATAATAGTATTGTTTTATGGGTAAATGTCTTTTTGGTCTGTTTGGTATAATACCTTTATTTGTCCTACTAATTTCAAAAATGTTTTTAAAAGTCTCAGTTTATTAGAAAAAGACAACTATACTCCTATATAATGATAAGTGTTTAAGAAAAAAGGTTAATAAATCTCTACAATTTAATAAAATACAATATATTTATGTCAAATATATCAATTAAATAAATAAATTATTATTTTATAACATATTAATAATATAAATATTTATTAACATATTATAAATTCATTCATTTTCTATTGATGTCTTATTTTTATTATTTTATTTATATTTTAATTATATGTGCATATATTCTATCTAAATTACAAAATAATCATAAATATTTATTTATTATAAAATAAATAAATAAATAAATTTATAAATCTATATTCTATTAACAAATTAATATTTATTATGCTTTATTTTTATTTAATTTATAATAATTACAAATATGTATTCTCACAAAAAATTATGATACAATTATTTTATTAATATAATATTAAAATAATATTATTACTTATTTATAAATAAATATATTGTATTTATTAAATTTTAAAGATTTTATTAATTATTTTTTTAAACAACTATTATTATATAGTGGTATAATTATTATTTTTTAATAAATTAAAACTTTTAAGAATATTTTTAAAATCACTAACATTATATTTAATACTCCCAAACAAATTTTAAAAGAAAATAATAGAACTATAAATACATTTTGAAAGGTTAAACTTATTAAAACGAATGTTGTGACTTTTTTTTAATGCAATCTTTGATAACAAATAGTGCTTAGAGAGATTTTTGAAATAATAGAGACGAATGCCATTAATTTTTAGTAATCGAAATCTTTATTGAAAGTAAACCAAATAAATACAAGAAAAGAGTCGGGGGATAAATAGAGCCCTACTCCTTAATAAAAACATCGAGCTTGAGACTCATTAACATCCTTTCACAAAAATCTTTGAATCTCCTCTGATGGATAATCCCACCAATGAAAGGAATACCCTTATATATTCATTAGACTTCAATATATCGATTGGAAAATTTCAACTTTCAAATGCTATGTATCAATTATCAGTTTAGGAATTTTGCAGCGTGTTCTTTGACTAGCGAAAGGATTTGAATGTTGACAATAAATATGTACAATAAAATCAAGAATCAAATAATATTAATTCATTGTTCATATAGAACGAAACAAGAGATTTTACTCTACAACATTTATCAAGTTGCCGTCGCTCCGTTCAAACACTGTTTCTGCCCTAATAACTTATTGTTGATCCACTGAAGACAAAAGGGCAAACTATCTCACCCCATGTTCAGAATATCGAGCAAACTATCTTTTGCCTTTAGCGTGATTAAACTCTCTTTGTAGTTATAAATTGAATACTCAGAACTTCTGAGTTGAAGGTCCCTAATTTCTTGAGTACTAGGATCGTATAAGAGCAACTGTCCCATGCTAGTTCTTATAAAAAATGCACCATTTTTCCAAAGTCCAATGGGCCTGTCAACTTCAGTAAAGGGCCTAGTGGTGAATTGTTTGATCCAATGCCTCTCTTTCATTATCCATGCATCAAAACAACTGTTGCTTGTATCCAGAATTACCAAACAAAGATAATCATTACATATTCCAAGAGTTTTTGGTGCGAATTCTATCATGCACGGCTCTTGTACCTCTTCGAAAATCTCATCATTCAGGGAAAATGAAAGGATCACTTCCCCATAACCGTCTCGTATTGCCAACCAGTAACAAACTCCTCCATGATACATGCTATCTAACACATCACGCAAATTGTACTGACTGATTTCAAAGCCTTTAAAATCTCTCCAAGAATTACTACTTAAGTTGTAAACCCCAACATGTGTGTATTCGTAAAACGTATTTCTTTTTTCATCCCACAAAGTGAGTATCCAAACAAGTTTGTAGTTATTACTTATGGGATCCAATCCAAATCCAACATTTGAACACGAAACTTCTATATTCTGCGGAAGGATAGGTATACATTGAGGGAGAGCTTTGCATTCTTTGGTTGCAAGATTCCATAGAGCTATGCGGAAATTATTTACGAATGAACAAAATATACCATCAAAAGGACCGAAAAGCACTCCAAGTATAGGCATTTGTGGAAGAAGATCTTGTGATGATAAGTCTGCCAATGTTTCGTCAAGGAATAACGAAAAACAAATTTTCGGGTAGTAAAAATCATCTGAGCCATCATCATCAGAATCTGTATAACGAACTATGAGACGAGTATTGTCTTCATTTTTGAAATGTTTGTAAACGAAACTAGGGTTTTCAACTAAATCATACCAAGATTTACAAACGCACCTGAATCTCAGTAATGATTTTACGGACAACTTTGATAGAATTTCAATGAGCACGTCTTGAGAAAAATCACCATTATTTGTCAGCATTATCTCAAGCACTGGAAACTATATCAAAGTAGATTCTATTCTTTCAGTGTGATAACGCCCAAAATTTGATGTGAAAAGCCCAAACACAATACAGTATGCGTAATCTTCATAAGTACCCGGTAAAAGAAAATTACATTGGTAAAAGCAAGAGACTTAAAAACTCTTATCTGACAAGAATGGAATATCTTTGTCGCACAAATCTCATTGACATCGATTAATCAGATCGTCCTAATTTACTCGAACCTCCACGTACTAGGGCAAAAGGTCACCACATAAGAGAAATTTTAGGAAATGAGAGAGAGTAAATCGTGGATTGCCAACAGCTTCGCAACCAAGTTGACCGATAGATCTATCAGATCCTTAATTTTCTTATAATTTACGCATTTCATTCTTTTTTGAATCTAGTTCTTCGCCGAATCATGAATCAAAAGCACATAGAGCAACAAATTGATGGTTTGACTGAAATAAATTCGGTAGCTTGAATACATATATAAGAAAACAATCCGCTTCAAACTGCAATACTAGATGTTACTTTATTTCTGTACAACCTCCATCAATGAGAAAACCAACAAAAAATTTTTTTTCTCCTCTTTTTTGTTTTGCACAAGCAAACTCCAATTATAATAAATGAACAAAGATGATACACATTTTAGGGGATAAAAAAAGAGTGATGTTACCGCTACCCTTCAAGTTCCTTTTAAAATCTCATTTCTTCATATTTTAATTTATGTTAAATATTTTTACATATTTTACAAATAATTAATTAATATTTTTACTAATTTTTAATTTTCACTTGCCATAAACCTCTTTTTTAAAACCCTAAATCGAATAAATATATCTTTTATTCAACAATAGATTTAGAAGAATTTTAAATTAATAAAAAAATCATGGATGGAGAGAGAATTGATGATGAAAAAAAAAAGTTTGCAAACAAAATCTTAAACTTGGTGAGAATTTACCTAATGCAAAATATTTGAATATGTTTTTAAAAAAATCAGTTAACTATTTTCAGTCAAAGAGATAATTTGAGAACACCAGGCTTTGAAAGAAGTGACACAGGGAGGGTTAGCTTGGAATTAATGAGATGTTATAAGAAATTTTTTTTATTTTAATATATTTTAATGAAGTAAATAAAGAAAAAAATTTTATAAAATTTTTGGATGGTGACAATAACATAACTTATAAAAAAAGTAGTCATATCTTTCTTTTTTATAATTATTTTCGTGATTTAATTTCTCTTTTTAAACTTTTTATTTGATTTTTCTATCTGAAATTACATTATTAAATAAATTTTTATTAAAAAAAAAAGGCATGGCTATGTACGTACGTACGTGTGTCTCTATTGTGTAGAAAAAAGATGTGTTTTGCTGTCCAAGAAAAGTGAAAAATAAATTAAATTTTGGCATAATTTTGTCAGCCATGCGAATAATGTGGATTGTTTTCATGCTATTCTTAGTTAATTTGCTGCCAAATTTGAGTATAACCTTACCACACATACTAATATGTAACCCCTAAATCTTTGCGGAGAGAAAATTACTTCTCTACTAGCAAATGCTTAATGATTATCACTTTTAATTCTTAAATCTTTTCCTGTTCTTCAGCGTACAAGTACTTGGACGCTTAAATCAATATTTACTGAAGAATATTTTAAAAGAATTTAGAAATATAGATAATTAATTTGTGAATATTATAACTGAAAAACAGAATCCTTTATATCATGAAAAGAATGAATGAGTTCTGCGACCCATTTTGAGAAAGCCGCATAATTCATTGTTTAAGACGTCTCATCGCATATCTTAAAAATAATTTTCTTTAAAAAAATTTTAAATTCATGATAGATTGTGATTTATTGATAAGGCTCCAACTCCTATATATGTAATAAAAGGATCAATGGATTCGAAATAAACGACATGAAAGTACTATACATGCGGATTGACTATGAGGTAATTTCAGATGCACAAATACTTTTGTGCATCTGAAAGTAAATACTACTTTTGTTTCTTCCATCAGAACTTAAGAATTGACGTTAATCTCCACATGATAACAAATGAAAGCTGCCTTGTTTCCGTGCTCCTACTTTAAAGTGTACATTACTTTCACTTGTACTAAGACAGAAGAATTATATGCCCAATCGCCCATCTTGGACGAATTATTTTTAATCTGGTAATTGAAGATGCAACAGTCTTTTATAGAGGGACGTGTCATCAACTTAACAATGCAGATGAAGTAATTTTGCACCCATGTGCATCAGTCAAGTTAGTTGCAAACTTTTTGCCCATGCATGCATGATTATACCATTTTTGCTGCAATTTTCCCTTCGCAGTTTGCTATCATATCGTCTTTCAGAATCAAAATCCTTTACCGGTATTTTAAAAACAACGAAATTAAAGAGTATATATTATCAAACCTTAAGGGTTAAACAATTTACTTTTCACATTTTTATTGAGTTTGAATGAGTAGCAAAATTATAATTTTTTTACCTACTGTAATTTTCAGTTCTAAATCTAGCTCATAGATCTAGATAATATTGTTGATTTTAGCTTGTAATATTGAGGAATGTAAGGTAGTTGTAGGTCCGATATTACTTTTTACTGCATTGTCTTGCAAATTGATCAAAAGTTGAATCGTCATCAGAAATTAATTGTCATGTGGACTTGAATAAGTTCTTCGGTTGATCAATCAACGTAATACTAAACAATAATAAAGTTCTTCAATAAAATCATATTTTCATACTGTCTGCATCAAAGAAAACAAAAATAACAATCCTCGTTTTTTGGTCTTGATAATTTTTTGGATAAAAAGGTAAATCCATTAAGGAAACAGAGATGATGAGCTTCTAACGTTTCACTCTACAATCATTAACTACTGCACTTTTTCAATTTCAAAAATCCTTGTTGCTACTCTCTAAACACAAGGGGCAGCTTCTATTACGCATTACAGATTGAAGCAAGAGTTGGTACAATAGATCAGTCATCAAATAGAAAATTACGGATATTCTACGGAATTATGTATCTGTTTGATAATCTCCCCTGATTGGAATTAGACTCTCTTTATAGTTAAAAGTTCCAATATAAAAACTTGTTAATCCAAGATCTCTCGTTTCTTGAGTATTCGGATCACACAAGAGCAGTCGTCCAGAGTCAGAAAACACGAAATATAAACCATCCTTCCAAAGGCCAAGTGGTTCTCTGATTCCCGAAAGAGGTCCAACAGAGAATTGTTTGTTCCAAATCCTTTCTTTCATCACCCATATTTCAATACAATTTTTAATCGTACTTAAAAGTAATAAAGAGAGAAAATCGTCATTATATAACTCAAGTCTCACATGTTCCGGTCTAGCAATTTCTGGACAATGAATTTCTTGGAATACCTCATTGCTCATGTCAAATGACATGATTATTTCGTGGTCAAGATTATCGTCCATTTCCCATAACCAGTAACAATTTCCATCCAAACATGTGCAAGCATGCGAGTGAGGGATGCGGTATTGATTTGATTTGAAGCAATTTATATCCTTCCAAGAATTAGTACTTAGGTTGTATATAGCACAATATGAGAATTCATATGTGTCCTCTATTTTTTCATCCCAAAAGGTGAATATCAAAAGCAGCTTGTAATCATTATTTAAGCTATCTAAGCCAAATCCAACGCTAGTAATATATTCCTCTGTATTTTGTGGAGGAGAAACTCCATATTTTGGGAGCATTCTAGAGTCCTTTGTTGCGAGATTCCATAAAGTTATGTGACCATTAAGTCCAAATATACAAAATATGCCATTATAAGGACCTCCAAACTCTCCACAAACAGGCTTTTCAGGATGAAGATCTTGCAATGATAAGTCTACCAGTGTATGATCAGGGAATATACAAAACAAATCACCTGGATAATAAAACTCATCTGTGCCATCATCCTCGTCCATATAAAGGACAATTAGTTGCGTGTTCATCTTTTTTGAGTGTTTAGAAATAAAACCAGGGTTTTTAATTAACGCATGCCAAGATTTACATACACACCTGAGTCGCAACAGAGATTTCACGGATAGCCTTAAAAGAATTTCAATCACCGTATCTTGAAGCAATTCTTTATTACTTGTGACCGTCATGTCTTTCTAATTATGTCAAAAAATAGATTGTTCTCCCTGCAATAATTATAATTTAAAGAACACCAACTACAATTTAATATATACCAAAATGAATTACACGTTGATAATGAGGCCGATGAACAAACATTATTCGTAGAATATCGTTCATAATTGTATGATGATATCATATTCATATATAGAAATTTTATTCCTTACATAAGAAGTTTTTATTTTTTTATTCTTTTTGGAATGAACAGATTTCGTTTTATGGGCAGAATGAAGAAATTATAAAACAACTCAAGTCAGGAAAGGCATGAATAAAACTTCATACCTGTATCTTCTTTGTTATCTGATTGATTGTGATGATAGTACGTAATATATGACGACCATGGAAAGGAAAGAAAGTTCCGAAACTTTAAAGAAAGTAGTATATAAGCAGGAAATTTGAAGACTTAATGGAAGAAAGAGAATTGTTGCCAAAAATAAGAGATTCCTGGGCAGAAACATGTCATGGTTAAAATTAAATCCGTTGAAAGGGATCGGTTTAAAAATAAAGGGTTAAAGTCACCGCTCATTTTTTCTACCATAGCCACTCCCCTATTTAATTTTTCTCAGTAATATCTTGTCACTTTTCTACAGTATTAAAAATTCTGTTAAATACTCTTTTCTTTTGCCATATTTACTCGTACTACTGTCACACACACACACATACACATATATATGAATGATTTATGAATGCATAAAATATCACAAAAATTACAAAAGTTAGATGAATATTCTTTTATTTTGATTTTTTAAGTTTTATATAGAAAAGTTCGAAAATAAAATAATTAAACTTTGAATGTAATTAATGGAAAATCATTTTAATTATATTTAGGCAACGTATACGAAAATCATTGGATCAATCACAAGCAACTTGGATTAAGTCTTATATATTGACATCAAATAAATCCAGAATTTAATTATTTTAAGCAAGCCTTGTGATCTATGTTATTAAGTGTTCTGAAACAGTTAAATGATGTATCACGGATGACAAATTAATGCGAAGAAATGTCAAGAAAAATAATTGGATTGGCAACGACTTCGCAATAATGTTGACTACAAGTAATGTGCTCAGTTTGTGGTGAGATTTTGATCTTTAGATCTTTTTAATGAAATTTTTTTTAAGATTTTAGATTTTCTTCAGATACTATATAATAGTACTTTAACGGATCTCCATTTTGGCAGTCAATTTGTTATCCTTTATCATTTCCTCTTCCAACTTCTCATATGTAACCAGTTTTATGCTCAAAATTCTCATTATATTCGAGCTTGATCGGTTACAGCAACAGTCAATTAGTTCAAAAGCAAGATCTGATATTGAATTATTTTTGCTGGCTATGCTTTGGTCTATATTTTCTTCACACCACCTATAAAAGAAAACATATTTTGTACCTGAACACTTTAAAATTTTTTTCTTTTTTAGAAACTTCATAATACTTTCGGCATGAATGGAATTGCCTAAAAAATCTCAACGTATTTATCAGAATTCATAATAAGACTTTTGATACTCTGTTAAATTTCTCAACAGTGGGCATCCGTTCTCTGGAATCTTTGGTTATATATGTTGGTACTCTAAAAGAATCCTATAGATTATTTATTTTCTTTAAGATTAATTTTGTATTGTTTGTCTTTAATTGATATTCCTTATCCTATTTTTCTTTTTAATTTTAGCTTTATTAGCAATAACTTGTATACAAGCATTTTATTATTTTTTTTAAAGTTGTGATTTTCAAAAAATTCATTCGTAAATATGAACAAAAGAATTTTATAAAGACATCCACAAATATTGAAAAGTGGAGTGGAGTTGTAAGTCAGTCAGACATTACCTTACAGTCGAAAGGCATATTAAAGAAGAAGTGAGGTGGAATATCACTATTCTTATAGTTTTTCTAATTAAACCCAATTCTGTCAATTTCATCTAACCCAACAAATTTTTGTAGAATTCGATTACAAATTGCCCAAACCAATCGTCCTTCAGTTGGGTTGGTTTGGATTCCAAACTGCCGTCGGTAAAAGAGGCAGTGATACTTAAAGCACCCAGCATAAACACTTCAGTACAGTTACAACTTATTTGTCAATGTGGTCTAGTTTCGACTTTGCATTACATGAAAGTAGGCAATGCCGAGAAATATGAGGGGTGCAATTAAAGCTCATTGGTTAAGAAAAAATGTTACTTTTGTACACCATAGCTAAACTATACACATATATAAAGTGTAAATTTTCTAGATAGTAAATCTGCTTATTCATTGTGTATTAGATGATGAGTAATTTTATTTTAGTTTCTGTTATTGTAGTTATGATTGATCTTATTTGCCAAGGTAATGAATAATTTTTTAGATTATCGCCTACACTAGTTTCATTTTTAAAAAAAGACAAATTTTCTATTTGTTTCAATGTAAATTCTTTTTTTCAATTTTTTTAATTTGTGACATACATGTGCTTAAATGTTTTTATTTAAATTTTTAGTTTAACCCATTATCGAACATTATTTTAAAGGGTCCTTCTTCAGTGTTGGGAAAAAATTTCCAGTATTGATAATGAAAAAATTGTGAATTATTAGATGAAATCAATGGTTCCATATTTTTTATTTTAAAATATTAATTTAATTTTTAAAATAAATTTTTTTAATTTTACTACTTGTATAGGTTTCAACAGTTTTATTTTGACTTTTTGTCAAATTCAACAATTTTTAATGGTTTTCTTCTAACTTTTAATAAAACTCAAACTTCAATTATACCGTATAACATGAATGTAAAAAATAAAATATTTGTAAAATTTAAAAAAAAAAATATAAGCCTATATAAAAAAGTATAAAGAAACATCGATTTCATAAATTCAATACAAAAAATGTAAACGTATTGAAATAAATGTAAATTATATCAAATTGTCCAATGACAATATCACAATTGTAAACAAATTAAAAAAATTGTAATTATAATGTAAAAGTTATAAACATAAAATAAAATTTTTAATCTTCATATAAAATATGAAATTATAACATATAATTTATATGTAAAAATAATATTTGTAAAAGTTTAAAATAAAATATAAAAAATAATAAGCCAATATAAAAGAGTAAAAATGAATATCAATTTCATAAATTTAATATAAAAAATGTATATGCACCGCGATAAATGTAAATTAACATTAAATTATTGAATGATAACAAACATAGCCGTACACAAACCAAAAGAATTAAAATTATGATGTAAAAGTTATAAATCCACATAAAATTCGTAATCTTCACATAAAACATGAAATTATAATGTATAATTTATATATAAATTAAAATACTTATAAAATTTTAAAATAAAATATAAAACAACATGAAAGAGTAAAAATGAATGTTAATTATTTAAATTCAATACAGAAGATGTAAATACACTGAAATAAATATAAATTAACATAAAATTGTCAAATGACAATAGTATAATTGTAAACAAAACAAAAGAAATGTAATAATGACCGTAAAAGTTATCAATTCACATACAAATTATAATATTTATATAAAAATATTAAATTAAACTATATAACACGTATGTAAAATAAAATACTTGTAAAAGGTAAAATAAAATAAAAGCTAACATCAAAAGGTATAAATGAACATCAATTTTAAAAATTCAATATAAAAATTATAAATGCACTAAAATAAATGTAAATTATAATAAATTGTCAAATGATAACAGTATAACTGTAAATAAAACGAAAAAAATGTAATTATAATTTAAACCTTATAAATACACATAAAATTTGTAATCTTTATGTAAAAGATAAAATTATAATATAGAACATTTATGTAAAATAAAATAATGGTAAAAGTTAAAAATAAAAAATAATAAGTCAACATAAAAGAGTAAAAATAAACATTAATTTAATAAAAACAACAGAAAAATGTAATTATGATGAAGTAAATGAAAATGAACACAAACTAATAAACAGCAATATTATAGTTGTATATGAAACAAAATGAGTATAAATGTAATGTAAAGATTGTAAATCAACATTTTACTTATAATTTTGATATAGAAAATTAAATTATAATGAAAATTTTATAGAAAAAACACAATACTTTTAAAATTATAAAAATGATTAAAAATTTTACATAGTTTATCATCATCATCATCATTATATAAATAAATTATATGTGACACACACACACACATATATATATATATATGTTTTTTCTAAACATATGGGTATTCTTTATCGCAAAGACAAAAATTGATTATTAATGCTTTGAATTTATTTCATTTATTTAATCTTTTTTTTACATGTGCTCTAATAAAATTTTTCTCATTCTTTTCTTTTTTTCTTAGTTGGATGATGTTAAAATATCACTTTACAAATGGCAAAGATCAGTAATTTACTAGTAGCATCCTTGTTGTGCCAAATTGAATTTTCTTTACATGTGATTAAAATTTCTTAAATTTTATGGTAATTACAAACAATATTGATTTTAAAAAATTAGATTAATTTACATTTGAGTTTTCTTAATATTCTTTTTCAAAATTTCTTTTTCATATTTGTACAATTACATGTATACTTTTTTTTACTAACAAATTATCAATTTTAACATATTCTTGTTTCTTTATCTATTAATGTGATATTAATTATAGGGTTATTTTACTATACTATTTATTCTCAACTATGACAGTAATGTTTACATCCTTAAAATAACATAAAATTTTCACTAATTTTTATAAATACAAAGAATATAAGTAATAAATGAGATGTATCGTACTTTCTAATATTGATTTTTGAGCTTAAATAATTTATTTTATTATTAATAATTTTTTGAAAAATTAAAATAAGATTGTGCATTTAGATAATATCTAAATTAATTTTTTTAAAATAGATTATTCATAACATGCATAACACGGTCTTTATCATTAATTTTTTTTATAATATATGAATTTATATTTTAAATATATTTTAAAAAATAAATTATATATAAATAGCTTTAATATATTAAAAAATAAAATATAGAAAAATAACTTTTAACCTGAATAGTAAGTTAATTTGCCATGTTACCTGTTGAACAGGTTAATTACCATTATTTAAAATGAATGAATCATATTTTAATTTTAAAATTTAAAGGCTAATAAAAAAGAGTTATTGATACTAAAATTCTTATCCCAATATATATAATTTTCCTATTTTAAAACTTGCAAAATTTACTAAAAGAATATATTACTATTTTTTAACTAATCCCTTAACCCCAACTTTAGTTTTTCAATTTCCTAATTTTTTTTTGCCTAGGTTAGTGTAATTAATTTTGTCTAGACCAACAAAACCTCAGGACAATTCTTATAGGACCATTTATGAACTATATATATTTGGTTTTAATAATTTATTAGATGTGTATACGTGTGATATGATACACCCTACAATTTAAAAATATATGTTTTTAGATCAATAAAAAAATTATGGTAACAACCCAATCTTCACATTATAATAAAGACTTAATTTGAGACTATATTGTGTTTCTATTTGTTTTGAAAGCATGTAGCTAAATTATTGAGTAAACATTAATTTTTACTAGAGATCCCCATTTATTTCTATTCATATTTAACACATGACGCGCAGTAGTTTAGAAGTCAAAAGACTTGAGTGGCAAATATAGTTAATCCTTATTATTTTGATATTTGGGAGGATAATTGTTTTGAAATGAGATAATTAGCTATTAAATACAAATAAATTCATGTTTAATAAATACTAATTTTTAAATAAACGAAATTATAAATTTATTAAATATTTAACTATTTAAAATTAAATTGAAACACAATAGTTACAAAGAAAATTATAGGATTTACTCATATAATGAATCGACAAAGAAATCTGATATAATTTTACAAGTTTAATTTGATTAGTGTCCCCAGTAATTCATAAAACGATACGACATTTCGTCATAGCCTTTGTCTTTCTGAAGCTCACTTGCTTTCGAGTCTCGCAGTCTTTGGTTGGGTCCCACTAAGTGTTAGAGCTTTTGGTCGCCGGAAAGATATAGTGTGCATTGACGAGGAGGGCGAAAGGACAGTGTAGCCAACAAGAGTGGCTGCCGACTGTTGATTGGATTGGAGTGAAAAAGGAAAATAATAATGTTTGATTTCTGAAAAGTCCCTAGCCTGTACTGTATTTCATGTCTATCTTATATACACTACAATTACTATTTGAACCCTCCCGGTTGAATCATAGCGGATGGGGTTTATAACTTCAAGTTGTATGTGGTAATGTCAAGGTGGCAAGGGTGTTTGTTTTGTTAAATTAGATTTTGTATCTCGTTCTTATTAGTCAAACAATTGAGGAGCTAACTCTAATCTTTCTGCAAATTTTGAGGTTATAAGTTCGGACCCTAGAAATGCTGGTATTCTTACAATCATGCATAAGTGATTATTTATATTTCAAAAAAGGTCCTAATCTTAGTGAAATGACCTAATTATCCTGTACAAATCATTACTACTAGATATATCGGTCGTTCTTTTCAAGCAGGGAATACCGGATAGAGACCTATTTGAGACAAATAGAAAAAACTCTTTTCTTATTTATGAAAACGCAAAAACTCAGTCAGTCGCGTGTAATAATCTCAGTACCCGAGTGATCTTGGTAATCCATATCGGCAGAGAAAAGAGAGGGAAACTAGGCGAAGAAGTGCGCGTTTCGTCCTCGGATGGACTGAAAAACCCAGTCGTTTCTTAAACCCTAATTTCATTTTTCACCCTTCGAAAACCACCCTAATTTAAGTTACCAGCGCATAAATTAATTCAATTCATATATTTGTGTATAGTTTATTCCAACCAAGCTTATTACTGAAGTTTGAAGCAGGGAAGAATTTCCTGGTGAATGAAGCCCTAAGTTGCGAAATTGGCTGGCAGCTAGTAATTTATTGAAAGAAGATAGCTAGAATTTTCGATTCAAATCTCGACTGCCAAAACATGAGCCCTATTCAGAATTTCGAGCAACACTCTCGCCATCTCGTGGAGCCGGACATTCGTACTCTCTCAACCCCTTTTGCATTACATTATTGCTTTGTTTCATTCTGAGAAAATTAAATGAAAAAGGAATATAAGAAAATCGTTATTGAATGTCTTCAGTTTGCTATCTTTGTTTTACGAATAAACTAAACTGAACAAGAAACCCAAGCTAAAACATTTACGTGTAAACATGATGATAATTTAATTAAAGCAGATTGAAAAGCTAGTGTCTCGTATCATTAGTCAAGTTATAGTTTTCTTAGCCCAATTAAAGTTGTAGCTAAATGGTAGTTCTACTCTGGCTTCTCTTATATGTAAATTTCAACTCAATCTTGGTTTGTCTTTTCTTCTAAATTTTCTAAATAACCAAATAGAGCATTTGTTTACTCTCTGAATTTATCAAACAATTGAATTATGAATTATAATATACTTTTGTACTAACTCTTTCATGAATTTGGTTTCAAACAGCAATCCAGACTAGGTTACAGATGGCAATGGAGGTAAGGGACAGTCTAGAGATTGCCCACACAGCTGAGTACTTGAATTTCCTTAAATGCTACTTCCGGGCATTCTCGGTGATTCTCTTACAGATCACAAAACCACAATTCGCGGATAATCCAGAGCACAAGCTCAGAAATATTGTTGTGGAGATCCTCAATCGGCTCCCTCACAGTGAAGTTCTTCGCCCCTTTGTTCAGGATCTCTTGAAGGTTGCAATGCAAGTATTAACCACTGACAATGAAGAGAATGGCTTGATTTGTATTCGTATTATCTTTGATCTCCTAAGGAACTTTAGGCCTACATTGGAAAATGAAGTACAACCATTCTTAGACTTTGTATGCAAAATATACCAAAACTTTAGATTGACAGTTAGTCATTTCTTTGAGAATGGAGCAGCAGGTGTGGAAGAAGTTAAGCCTATGGATACTTCTTCTTCGGAGCAAGGGATTACTGGTACTGGGTACATTGGGACTGGGCAGCTTAATCCCAGTACCCGGTCTTTCAAGATAATAACAGAGAGTCCACTCGTGGTCATGTTTTTATTCCAGTTGTACAGCCGGCTGGTGCAAACCAATATCCCTCATTTGTTGCCTTTGATGGTTGCTGCTATATCTGTTCCTGGTCCTGAAAAGGTTCCTCCCAATTTAAAGAATCACTTTATTGAGCTTAAAGGTGCACAGGTTAAGGTGAGTGATTATTGTTCATGTTGTTAGATGTTATAGCTATGCAGCATGCTATAGGGATATGGCTGTGTAGTTTGAACCATCTAGACTAAATATGCTTTCGATATACTACTTTATGGCCAATATGTTTTACATAATTACAAAATTGTGTATTTTGGTTATAGGAATTCTAAACTTTTTTTCATCATTTGGTTGCAAATAAAGCCATTTTTCATTTAAGCATTTTTTGAGATCAGGGACCTAAACTCCGCTTTGTAGAAAGGAGCTTAGGGACTCTGAAAATCTGACTTGCTTAGAGATTGTAAATGTAAATCCTCTATTTCTACTGTCACATTTTATTTAATAGATATGTCTTTTTGAATTACTGAGGAGCCTTTACTTTTTGGTCCGTCATAATCTCATAGTGATGAATCTAGTTCTTCTTTAGTTCGGGGCCCAGGGGGTGGCTAAAAGTTCCACTCCTGGGATTCAGAAGATTTTAAAGCGTACTTGATGTTTGAACATGTTTCTGTTTGTTTCCTCCCAAGTGTAATGAGATCTGCAGAATATTCTAAAAATCCTGCCTTTCTTCACAAAAGTGGGGTAGGCAGGTACAGAAAGCGATGAACATATTCTTCAGTAGTCACATAGCCATTCCATCCTGGAAAGTTAAACCCTGGATGATGAGATGTTGTTTAAATTTAATATCATCGTTTGTGCATAAATTGCAAATAGAATCCAATCACGCAGAAGTTTCTATATGTGCACAGATACACACACCAAATATATGTGTATGTATGCCTGTGTATCCTGAAGCTTATATGTATTTGTCTGTCAGACTTTTTATGTGCACAGATACACACACACCAAATATATGTATATGTGTGCCTCTGTATCCTGAAGCTTATATGTTTGTGGCTGTCAGATTTTTTTCTAAATGATCTGCTGTTACACTTTACTAATTTCTGCTTCATCATTGCAGACTGTTTCTTTTTTAACTTACCTGTTGAAGAGTTTTGCTGATTATATCAGGCCTCATGAAGAAAGCATATGTAAAAGCATTGTAAATTTGCTTGTTACATGTTCAGACTCTGTATCTATTAGAAAGGTAAACTTGTCTTGTGTTTGAATTTGGTTTCTAAATTGGATCTTTTTCTTCCCTTTTGTTAAAATTTTGATCTGAGCATGTTGGAAGCAGGAACTCTTAGTGGCATTGAAACATGTTCTGGGTACAGATTTTAAGAGGGGTCTATTTCCGCTGATTGACACGCTTTTGGAGGAGAGGTAAAACTTAAATTTGTTAAGACATGAAATAAGATGCTGTATTAGCGAACAAGCAACAGCTATGTAAGCATTATTTATCGTGAGAAATAATAACTAAGTTTCTAAACAATGGAGGAAGATTATAAGGTTCAACAGCTATTTAATGGCATTTGTTTTTGTTTTCCATGTGCTGCCGTCTTTTTTCTAGTTCTAGTCATGTGCAATGTAGTTTTTTTAAATAATTAGAAACATGCACCTTATTCTTTACAACATGTCAGGTAGTGAATAAGGAGTATGTTTTTTTAGTGTTTAATTGTAAAGGCATTTTTTCATCTTTGGTGGATTTTTAAAATGATGGGAATATCAGATGAACTTTTGATGCATGTTCATGACAAGCAAAAAAATTGTTTCTTATAATTCTTTTATGAAAAGTAAAATTGGAATTTGCACATTTTTTGACTTTTTTCTGACTGATGCTCTAACACAGCATAGAACACTGGTTAATAACTGCTGTGGGGGCACAAGGAAATCTTTGCCTGAACATTTTTCTGAATTTACCTTTTCACCAGAAGGAATTGATAATTATTAAAAGTTTCTACGGGTGATGTGAAACGCTATCTGCTGTCAATAGCATATTTTCAAAAACTAGCTCTTGATATGTTTGTTTTTCATTAAAATCTTTTTCTTCTCAATAATCCATTTCAGGGTTCTTGTTGGAACTGGGCGGGCATGCTTTGAGACTCTAAGGCCTTTAGCTTATAGTCTTCTAGCAGAGATTGTTCATCATGTTCGAGGAGACCTCTCCTTATCACAGGTGCTGCTTCGTATGAGATGCTGCTGACCTAATTGTAGAACTCTTATTTCATCTCTTTGATGATGTATATTATGTTTTCCTTAAGTTTAAACGAGGCTCTCACTAAAACTTGCATGCTGTGGTGTTTGGTCTTTTATTTTCATTCAATGTCTTTGTAGCAGTTTTGGGTTATTGTCATTCTTCATGTGAGTGATGTGTGTGGTTGGGTGTTTTGTCCTTGGGCTGATATGTGCCATATGATTGAAAATATGATGTGAATTCAGGAAGATATTGTGTTAACCACGGCTCTCCATCTCTTCCTTCCAAATACATCAGTGTGCTTCCCACACAATGTCTTCTATGCATGGCCTGAAGAGGGATTTACTGTGGTTACATTTTATAGAACTAATGTCGGTTCCATGATCTATTACATTGCTGCTGCCATATGTTTGATCACAGTGCATCTTGTTATTGAATATTTCGTACTTGTGATTATTCTTCACACCTGTATGTGATTTGTGATATAGTGACTAGAAAAATCAACTTTGTTGAAAAGTAAATGACATGTACTGTTTATGAATTTTGAGGAATGCATTTAGTACATATAACCTTTATGGCTAAGTCTATGTTTGCTGCTCAGTTTCGCCTATAATTTATTATAATGAGAGAATGAAGATAAGGTTGTGAGCCTATGATTGATGCAGCTTTCTGTTCATTTGTCCTTGCATATGGACTGTATCATGTTAAACTATATAAAAAAGATTCCAATGTGACAGAAGATGTGTGGCAGCACCCACGTACTTGATTGTTTTAATTCGTGACTTTGTATAGCATTTTGCCATTTCCTGTTTCATATTTGATCTTATGATTCATGGCTGTCTGTTCTGCCTTGTATTTTGCGATTGTTTGACGGCAATTGTTTTACAGTTCACCGTGATCTGTTGCTGCGTTGTTTTTAGGGTCATTGCTTCTATCATCACAAAGCTAACAAACTTGTATCATTTTGCTGCAGTTATCACGGATTATCTATTTGTTCTCGAGTAACATGCATGATGCTTCACTGTCACTCAGTATTCATACAACTTGTGCACGACTGATGTTGAATCTGGTTAGTTTTATTTATTAGCACTTTACCATCTTATCTTAGCTTCAAACGTCCTTGTGGTATGGTTCACTTTAGCTTAAATCCAATGGCTTCTTTGAGTTATAGGTGGAGCCAATCTTTGAGAAAGGCGTTGACCAGCAATCCATGGATGAAGCAAGGATTTTGTTGGTATGAGTTTTAATCTGATTGGTCACAGACTATTTTTTATTTGTGAAATCTGTGTACCACTGTTTCATGTTTTTCATTTCCTCTAGGGCCGCATCCTGGATGCATTTGTTGGGAAGTTTAGTACTTTCAAGCGTACCATTCCTCAGGTAATCTGTGATTTGCTGTATAAGTTTTGATTTGGTACTGTATTGATACTTGCCTTGCATTTATTTCCTCATGGTGTATGATACTTGAGTGCAATAATGAACAATGCATAAAGGAATTTATTTGTGGTATAATCACTTGAGCTCACTCTTTTTTTTTTTTTTTTCCTTCCTACAAGAATTTACTTCTGGTCAGTTGCTTAACTCGGATATTTAGTGATTTGTTTCTTGCGGAGCACTTGGCTTGTGAAAACCAACTTCAAATGCTTTAGGCAGTTTAGTAACTTTCTTTCCCCTTTTTTTGACTGGGTAACATACTTTGATTGGTGCTGTATGGCTCAACCCTTTTCGATGTGTTTTGTCTTAAAAGGCTAAATCAACGTTATTGAATCTTGATTTTTTAAAAAGTGAATGCATTTAAGGATACTAGATTATTGTTGTATTGATATGCTGAAATCCCCTAAATCATTGTTGTATTGATACGCTTGGATGATACACCTGATTCTGTGTGTTGTGAACCCATTGACCTTCTCTTGTTCAAATGTCACTGTTCTTGGCTCTTAGTAAATTTATTTTAACTGAATGCCAATGTTTATATATTTAATTTTTTGGTGATAGCTGTTGGAGGAGAGTGAGGAGGGAAAGGATCGTGGTACTTTAAGGTCAAAGCTTGAACTCCCGGTTCAGGTTGTTCTGGCAACTTCTTGTTTAATTTACTGCCGTGCTTATGAACATCCTAATATGTTTTAAGACCTGGAATTGCTTTAGCTAATTATTTTAGCATTTATTCTTTGCTTCATTTTATCTCCCCTTTTTATTGTCTTTATTGCATTGAAGCACATAATATATTACTTTTGGTTGGTTATTTGTTATCATTGTTTATTAACTCTGATTTGTAGGGATAAGCTTACTGTATTGCTGGTGCATGTCTAATGTCCTTGAAAAGTAGTTATTGTCTCACTTGTATTTTAGAACTCGGTATTGAGTTATATGATATTTAGGTTTAGTTCTTTAATGTTTTTACAATCCCTTTTTTTTCCTTCCAATGGAATTGGTAGACATGTTTTACAGACTGTGTCGGGATTACTGTTCTGAGAAACGTAGAACTGCTTATCATTTTCTATACACAAATGTGTGGAACATCATTTTGATCCAAAAGTTGTTTTTCAAATTTCCAAAGGAATCATAATTTTGTTTTTGAATTTCAAATATGATAAAATATATAATTGTTTTTAATAGATTTTAAGAATGCTGTTTCCAAAAGATACTACAAAAGGCGTTCCCTGAAATGGAAACAGAGAGTCTACAATACTAATTTCATTTTTGAAAATGATCTGGAGAACCTTTGAAAACTGATAGCAGATGTGCCCTTGGTTAACCATATGGATGATTATTTTGCTATGTAGTATATTTTGATATTCTGACGATTGTTTGAGGCAAACTGGAGGTTTGGAGACTGTAGCCAGTTTTTTTCTTTCTGTCATAACAAGAGAATGCATTTTCTTTTGAAAATTACACACATGTACATTGCAATTTAGGCAGCATTGCATCTCTCAACTCGCTTAGCTGCGTTTTTGAGACCAATTGTGGAAAGCAGGTCAAAATTAAGTAAATTCTCTTTCCACTTTGGATTCTCAAATTAAAATATAAAAATTTAAAACACCATTGCTAAAAATATATGGTCTATTGAAATATATGATAAATATAGTGGTATAGATCATATTTAGAAAAAATGCCTTTGAGTTGGGGCTACTTTTGATTATTATCACGCATCACAGAAAGTGAACCGGTATTCCTTCTCTTGGGAAGAAAAAGAAAATAATTTTAATGTTTTCGTGCGATGTTTGACAGTCAAACATTAATTTTTCTGTTTCTCAGTGCTCTGATGTACATGTCATTGATTCTTTTGATCTGTCCAGTTGGTATCCTTTCCTCACCTGAAGCATCAAATTATGGTTTTTTGGGTCTTCTCTTTAAGATCTAGATGTATTGTTTTTCTGCAGACAGTTTTAAACTTGCAGGTCCCTGTGGAGCATTCAAAGGAAGTTAGTGATTGTAAGAATCTGATCAAGACCTTAGTGATGGGTAATTGATCCTTTCATGACTTGTCTTGTTATTTTCCTTCCATGAAATACTGGGCAATAAGCATTGGTAGAGTTACTAAGAAATCCATGAGCTTGATCTGGTGACGTAAATCTTTTACAACTATGTCTACCATTGGCTGGATGCATTTTCAGGAATGAAGACTATCATATGGAGCATCACTCATGCACATTTGCCCCGATCGCAGGTTTTTCTGTGATCTAATATTTACAGTTCCTGTTTCGCTTGATATTTCTTTCCCTGTGTCACATTTTCTCTTCTTTAGGTTTCTTCATCTACTCAAGGAACCCAACAGCAAGGGCTTGGTTCATCATCTAATTTGCCAGTGCCTCAAGCATTCAAAGGGCTGAGAGAAGAAGAGGTATCACATGAATTTCGATCAGTGCTAGCGAGGTTTCTTTGTGCCATTAGCTTTATCTGACTTTTGACTTTGGCAGGTGTGGAAAGCCTCTGGTGTTCTAAAGAGTGGCGTCCATTGCTTAGCACTCTTCAAGGAGAAGGATGAAGAGAGAGAAATGCTTCATCTCTTCTCCCAGATTTTGGCTATCATGGAACCTCGAGATCTTATGGACATGTTCTCATTGTGTATGCCTGAGCTTTTTGAGTGCATGATTTCCAACACTCAGCTTGCTCATATATTTTCTACCCTTTTGCAAGCCCCTAAAGTTTACCGGCCGTTCGCAGATGTTTTGGTTAATTTTTTCGTAAGCAGTAAACTTGATGTTTTGAAGCATCCAGATTCACCTGCTGCAAAACTGGTCTTGCATCTCTTTCGGTTTATATTTGGTGCTGTTGCTAAAGCGCCTTCAGATTTTGAACGTATATTGCAGCCTCACGTGCCAGTTATAATGGAAGTTTGTACAAAAAATGCTACTGAAGTTGAGAAGCCTATCGGATATTTGCAACTTCTTCGTACAATGTTTAGAGCACTTAATGGATGTAAATTTGAATTGTTACTGCGTGACTTAATTCCTCTTTTATTGCCCTGCCTAAATATGCTATCGACAATGCTTGAGGGTCCAATGGGAGAAGATATGAGGGATCTTTTGCTGGAGCTGTGCTTAACCTTGCCTGCACGCTTAAGTTCGTTGTTACCCTACCTTCCCCGCCTAATGAAGCCTCTTGTTTTGTGTCTCAACGGAAGTGATGAGCTAGTGGGCTTAGGTTTGAGGACACTTGAGTTTTGGGTAGATAGTTTGAATCCTGATTTTCTGGAACCCAGCATGGCTAATGTGATGTCAGATGTCATTTTAGCCTTATGGTCTCAATTGAGACCTGCACCCCATCCTTGGGGAGGAAAAGCATTGCAATTACTTGGTAAATTAGGTGGTCGCAACAGAAGATTTCTCAAGGAGCCCCTAGCACTTGAATGCAAGGAGAACCCAGAGCATGGGCTCCGAATAATTCTTACATTTGAGCCGTCAACCCCATTTTTGGTGCCACTGGATCGATGCATAAATCTTGCTGTTGCAGCTGTTATGCACAAAAGTAGCGGCATAGATGCTTTCTACCGGAAGCAGGCTTTAAAATTCATTCAAGTTTGCTTGGCTTCTCAGCTTAATTTGCCAGGAAATTTCGCTGATGAAGGATATACACCTAGGAAGTTGTCATCTATATTACTTTCTTTGGTTGATGTATCTTGTTGCTGGTCCGAGACATCAGATGTAAAGGTAAGTTGGATATAGAACTATGTTGGTCAGAGCTGTATTTGTTAGTGAGTTAGTGGATTATGTCGGTGGAGGACAATATTACAGCTTACTTTTGTTGTCTAAGGTTTGGAAGTGTGTTATATACTGTATAAGTGTAACAAGGACATTATCTTCATGCATTAGCAACCTGCTCCTTGTAGTTGTCTATTTCCTTATGGAATTTTTTTATTTCCTTCAAGTAGCATGGACAGGGCTAGAAACTCAGTTAATTCTTATAATATATTGTATTGAGGACAAGTTTATCCGTTGCACTTCATTTATGTGGAGTTGCCTGTAAGAAATTGTGATTTCATATATCTTAAGGTCATGCATGTTCTGGTTTAGTATATTTTCAATTTTCTCTTTTATTGGCCTCACCATTTTTCCCGCTATTATTTTCTATTGTGGACTTTGTTACTGATCGCTCAAAATACATGCATAGTTTTTATGTTATAATGAGTCTTCTGCTGCCTGACTGATAATTGTTGCATTGTTATTGCAGGCTGATTTGGGTGTGAAGACGAAGACGCAACTTATGGCCGAGAAGTCTGTTTTCAAGAGTCTGCTAATGACTGTCATTGCTGCAAGTGCAGAACCAGATCTCAGTGGGCCAGAGGATGATTTTATTGCGAATATTTGCCGTCATTTTGCTATTTTATTTCACATTGATCATACCTCAACCAATGGTTCAATTCCTACTGCTGGACTTGGGGGTTCAGTGCTGTCATCAAATGTAATTGCCAGTTCCAGATCTAAAAATGGCACCACTAACCTGAAAGAGTTGGACCCTTTAATATTTTTGGATGCTTTGGTTGACGTGTTGACAGATGAAAATAGGCTTCATGCAAAAGCTGCTCTTAATGCGCTACATGTGTTTGCTGAAACACTATTGTTTCTTGCTCGCTCTAAACATGCTGATGTATTAATGTCAAGAGGAGGCCCAGGTACTCCTATGATTGTCTCTAGTCCATCAATGAATCCCGTATATTCACCACCTCCTAGTGTCCGTGTACCAGTATTTGAGCAACTTTTGCCCCGTCTCTTGCATTGTTGCTATGGAACTACATGGCAAGCACAAATGGGAGGTGTTATGGGGCTTGGTGCATTGGTTGGCAAGGTCACTGTTGAGACTTTGTGCCTTTTCCAAGTAAGAATTGTTCGGGGTTTGGTGTATGTCCTTAAAAATCTGCCTTTTAATGCTAGCAAAGAGCAGGAAGAGACAAGTCAGGTTCTTACACAGGTTCTTCGTGTGGTGAATAATGTGGATGAAGCAAACAGTGAGGCGCGCAGGCAAAGTTTTCAAGGAATAGTTGAGTTTCTTGCTTCGGAGTTATTCAATCCTAACTCATCCCTTATTGTGAGAAAGAATGTGCAGTCATGTTTGGCTCTTTTAGCTAATCGTACTGGCAGTGAGGTATCTGAGCTGCTTGAGCCTTTATATCAGCCTTTGCTTCATCCACTTATAATGCGGCCACTCCGGTCGAAGACTGTTGATCAACAGGTAAATTTTTGTTGGTTATTATAATTGATGTAATTTGTCAATTTTCTCCACTTGCTTCATTTTTATTCCTTACAGGTT
Source organism: Azadirachta indica (assembly GCA_022749755.1). Taxonomy (NCBI): domain Eukaryota; kingdom Viridiplantae; phylum Streptophyta; class Magnoliopsida; order Sapindales; family Meliaceae; genus Azadirachta; species Azadirachta indica. Next base: position 15,511,324 of record CM040447.1, on the reverse strand, counting down.
GGAACAATTACAGCTTTGAGTTTTTGTTTAGCCTTGAGGCCTCCACTTATCAAGTTGACTCAAGAATTAGTGAACTTTCTCCAAGAAGCATTGCACATAGCTGAAGCTGATGAAACTGTGTGGGTTGTGAAGTTTATGAACCCCAAAGTGGCATCATCATTAAATAAACTCAGAACAGCTTGCATTGAGCTTCTCTGTACTACAATGGCGTGGGCAGACTTTAAAACTCCTAATCATGCAGATCTTCGTGCTAAGATCATTTCCATGTTTTTCAAGTCTTTGACGTGTAGGACACCCGAAATTGTTGCTGTTGCAAAGGAGGGCCTACGGCAGGTTTGTTGAACTTTTATTGTTATCACATTACTTATTATCCAAATTTATATTTGTATATAACGTGTACTTTAAACATTGAATTACATAAATAATTGTCACCTGTAAATTTTGTGTAGGTTGTCACCTGTAAACTTTGTGTAGTTATTTTATGCATGGATATATGCACATACATAAAAATCAACTATAGCAACCCTTCTTACTACATATAGGTTAACATACCATGTCAGCATACAAAGTTGAAATATTTCCTTTATATTTATTATAACTATTCATAGTTTCTTTAGAAAACTTATTGTGTCACTATATCCATAAGACATACTAAAATTTACAACGTTTGAAGTAGCTTTGGACATGTATTGGTTAATAATATTCACTAAATACCGTTCTGAGAGGCATGATGCCAACTCTATAGTTGCGCTTTAAGTCCTTATCATTATGGATGTTTCAGCGGTTGTAGTTTGACCATAACTATTAAATTCAGTAAGTTTTCATTTTAATTTTGATTTTTAAATTTTTGTCAGTATTTTTATATTTTTTTATGTTTTATTTTGGATTTTTAGGAGATTGATTTGGTTCTCTGATATAGTTTATTTCTATTCAGGTTATCAATCAACAAAGGATGCCCAAAGAACTTCTGCAGAACAGCCTCAGGCCTATATTAGTCAATTTGGCCCATACCAAGAATCTCAACATGCCTCTTCTGCAAGGTCTAGCTCGTCTGCTTGAACTCTTGTCCAATTGGTTTAATGTTACCTTGGGTGGCAAACTGTTAGAGCACCTTAAGAAATGGTTGGAGCCAGAAAAACTTGCTCAGAGCCAGAAATCATGGAAGGCTGGTGAAGAGCCAAAAATTGCTGCAGGTACTACATCAAAATGATGTCTGGTTCTGCCAGAGTTGCTTAATACTTGCATAGATTTTCATGTACTGGTGATCTTATACTGATTGTTCTTTTCTGTGCAGCTATTATTGAACTTTTTCACTTGCTTCCCCAGGCTGCATCCAAGTTTCTCGATGAACTTGTAACCTTAACTATTGATTTGGAAGGGGCTCTCCCTCCGGGACAAGTCTACAGTGAGATTAATAGTCCATACCGCCTTCCACTCACAAAATTTTTAAACCGATATGCAACACTTGCTGTTGACTATTTTCTTGCTCGATTAAGTGAGCCAAATACTTTTTAGGCGGTAAGCCTAAAATGCTAGATTGAAGTTGTCAATATATTAGTTATCATATTAATGTGATCAGTAATAATTGCACAATCTTGATTTGTTTCTCTGCTGCAACGTCCAGGTTTATGTATATAATACGATCGGAAGCTGGCCAACCATTGAGAGATGAACTTGCGAAGTCCCCACAGAAGATACTTGCTGGTGCCTTTCCTGAATTTCTGCCGAAATCAGATGCAGCAATGACTACTGGTCCTTCAACTCCACCTGCTGCTTTATTAGGGGATGAAGGCCTTCCTATTCCTGCACCTGATAGTTCTAATTTAACATCTTCTGCTCCAGCTGCAGCATCAGATGCTTATTTTCATGGCCTTGCACTTGTTAAAACATTGGTCAAACTCATACCTGGCTGGTTGCAGAGTAATCGTATTGTGTTTGATACCTTGGTTCTTCTTTGGAAGTCACCTGCAAGAATATCTCGTTTGGAAAATGAGCAGGAGATGAACTTAATTCAGGTAAGATCTGTCACTATTTAGGCTTGATTTATGTTGAAATTGTGAACATAGAATGTGTGATCAGTTTTCACAATTTAGCGGTCTTCAAATTTTCCTTATGAAGCTGATTGTGTATGTTGATTACTATGTGGGCATTATATCTTGATCTAATATTGATGTTTCATATGCAGGTGAAAGAAAGCAAATGGCTTGTCAAATGCTTCTTGAATTATTTACGACATGAAAAATCTGAAGTCAATGTTCTCTTTGATATCCTTTCTATCTTTTTGTTTCATAGTCGCATTGACTATACTTTCTTGAAGGAGTTCTACATTATTGAGGTAATTTCTTTGGGGCTAATCATATCTTGGCTCACTAGTATCCCTATAATGTTGTAAATATTATGTGGTCATCTGTGTAATGAATCTTTTTTCACCTCTTTCAGGTTGCGGAAGGTTATGCCCCAAACATGAAGAGAGCACTTCTCCTGCATTTCCTTAACCTTTTCCAATCTAAACAACTTGCTCATGATCATTTGGTGGTTGTGATGCAAATGCTCATTCTTCCGATGCTAGCTCATGCCTTCCAAAATGGCCAAAGTTGGGAGGTTGTTGACCCTAGTATTATAAAGACAATCGTTGACAAACTTCTTGATCCTCCAGAAGAGGTGATGTTCCAAATGTGTGATTTTAACATTTTTTACTGGTATTCTGTTGGCAGTTTTTGCCACTTCTATTTAGTAGTGACATCTATCAAATATGATCTGTCTTGCTCTTAATTATCAAGTACTCTTTACTTTTTTCACAGGTTTCTGCTGAATATGATGAGCCATTGAGGATAGAACTCTTGCAACTTGCTACATTGCTTCTTAAGTATCTCCAGAATGACCTTGTTCACCACAGGAAAGAACTTATCAAATTTGGTTGGAATCATCTCAAACGAGAAGATAGTGCCAGTAAGCAGTGGGCATTTGTCAATGTTTGCCATTTCTTGGAGGCCTATCAGGCTCCGGAAAAAATTATTCTTCAGGTAACTTCATGATGCACAGAAAAAGTGGAAGCCTGATATCTGGTATATTGTTTTTCACCAAAAAATAATTATGCTGGCAAGTTCTCAACCAGATCGGCAATTTATTTTATCTGGCATCATTTTTGGAATCTTATGAATTAATTAGGTTCTGTGAATTTTGGTCTGGCAGTTTTGCACTAGTTAAAGCTTTTAAAGAAATGAGTTTTTGATTCCTGTACCTAATCAGTTGTGATATATTATACTGGTGAAGCATTTACCATAAGGGTTATAATAATTTATCAATCTTAGTAAACTATTAAATTTTTAATGTAGTTCTGCGCTGCTCTCAAATGAACAAATGAGTAAGTGAGCGCATTCATTCTCTTGAGAATTTATGTAGAATTATCATTTCTGTTGTTATATTGTAATTTGATAAAGAATACTGATGCAAATTTCAAAATATAGGTTTTTGTTGCGCTTCTTAGAACTTGCCAACCCGAGAATAAAATGTTGGTCAGGCAGGCCCTTGATATACTAATGCCAGCATTACCAAAAAGGTTACCTCTTGGGGATTCTCGTATGCCAATTTGGATAAGATACACCAAAAAGATTCTGGTTGAGGAGGGTCACTCCATTCCCAATCTGATTCACATTTTCCAGCTCATTGTTCGTCATTCAGATCTCTTTTATAGCTGCAGAGCACAATTTGTACCTCAGATGGTGAATTCTCTTAGTCGCCTCGGATTGCCATATAACACAGCAGCAGAAAACAGGCGCCTTGCCATTGAACTTGCTGGATTGGTGGTCAGTTGGGAAAGGCAAAGGCAAAATGAAATAAAAGCTGTAACCGATAGTAATGCAGCTAGCCAGATGACTGATGGAATTAATCCTGGCTCTGTTGGGACTGACCCTAAACGTCCAGCTGATGGATCGACACTCCCTGAAGATCCAAGTAAGCGAGCCAGAGTAGAATCTGGTCTTCAATCCCTCTGTGTCATGTCACCTGGTGGTGCCTCATCAATCCCCAACGTAGAAACCCCTGGATCTGCTGGCCAACCTGATGAAGAATTCAAGCCCAATGCTGCCATGGAAGAAATGATTATCAATTTTCTTATAAGAGTGAGGCTTTCTTCCAATTTTTGCTTTCTTATATAGTAAGATATAGTAAATGTCAGGTTACAACCTACAATTTAATAGTGTCTTCTCTGGTTAGACTTGAAGCTAAATATAGTGCCTAGCATTATATATAAGTTTTTCTATAATCTATTTAAGCTTGGACTTGTTTTTGTAAGATCTGGTAGAAAATTATTTCAGTTTTGGAATACCTGTTAAAACATTTCAACAATGCAACTATATGCACATGTACTCATAGAACACACAATTTTAAAGTGGCTGTTCGTGATAAGAGTAAAACATAATTCTAATTTGCTGCTTTACGTGTTCAAGATAGATGAGCGTCTTGCAGTGCAACTTTGTGAAAGATCAAGGTCAATTGGTCTCTTTGTTCATCATACTTGCATACCACCTTTATTGTTGTTATTATTTTCTTTTTGTATCAAGTCTCCCACTTTATCTTGTATTAGGGTTGAACTATAATACAATCTTACCACACTCCACAATGAAAGTTTGTCCTCTTATTTTTTTGAGGTTTTTGTTGAATTACTTAGAGTGTGATGAAAACAATAATTCTTCTACTGTCTAAACAGGTTGCCTTGGTCATAGAGCCAAAGGACAAGGAAGCAAGTGTTATGTACAAGCAGGCTTTAGAGCTACTTTCGCAAGCTTTGGAGGTCTGGCCAAATGCCAATGTGAAGTTTAATTATTTGGAAAGGTTGTTGAGTAGTATTCAACCATCTCAGTCGAAGGACCCTTCCACAGCTCTTGCACAAGGCTTGGATGTAATGAATAAAATTCTAGAGAAGCAGCCACAGTTATTCGTCAGAAATAACATAAATCAGATTTCTCAGGTATGTCCCTGTGCATTATGCTTACAACTGTTCCCAACTCTGCATGCAATTACTTAAATTTTCATATTTGTCATTGTTGCTTTTGTCAGATGCTTGACCCTTGTTTCAAGTACACATGCAATTACTTAAATTTTCATATTTGTCATTGTTGCTACATTTTTCTCAGATGCTTGACCCTTGTTTCAAGTACACATGCAATTACTTAAATTTTCATATTTGTCATTGTTGCTACATTTTTCTCAGATGCTCGACCCTTGTTTCAAGTACAAAATGTTAGATGCTGGAAAGTCATTGTGTGCGTTGTTGAAGATGGTCTTTCTTGCTTTCCCTATGGATGCAGCAAGCACGCCATCTGATGTAAAGCTTGTGTATCAGAAAGTTGATGAACTAATACAGAAGCAAGTAAATACAATTACAGCTCCTCAGACATCGGGTGAAGATATCGCCAATAGTTCTATTAGCTTTGTGTTGCTTATCATTAAAACCTTGACGGAGGTGCAGCAGAACTTCATTGATCCTTCCATCTTGGTTCGTATCCTTCAACGCTTGGCACGTGATGTGGGAGCTTCAGCAGGTTCTCATCCAAAACAAGTATGCAAATGCCTCCCTGATATTTATTCAATTTTTGCTCTCTTAGCAAATTTTAATTTCCATGGGGTACAAATTTCTATCTGTTAACTGTAAGAAGATTTCACACTTACCTGCTGATGCATTTCATGACGATGTTGATTATGAGAAAGGTGATGCTGTTGGTTTTGGTGGCAATGAGGATTTTTTGCTTCTTAATTTCTAGGAATTTTCATTTAAAGTAAATTGAGATGCTAAACTGACCAAAAAAATATTTCAAATTTTCCTTCTGTAATTTATGAAATACTATTATATGTTGCTTCTCGTTACAATGTGACCTATTTTGATTGGTGGCAATATATTGGATTCTTCCTGTTCTGCATTAATGTTGCAGTTAATGCTGTTAATTTCCTTCTTATATATGCAAGAGAAAGACTCTCAATAAGACTATCTAAAAAAAAGTACCATGTGTTAATTATTATCATTATTATGATTGGTTAATTTCAAATATAATGTGTATATGGTGAGAACTTATTGAATGTGCGTAAGGGTGATGTGGTATGCTTGTCCTATCTAAAACTTTCTCCCTATGCAAAACTCATTGTTTGTGTCAGTTGTTAGTAATGTGTGCTCTATCACCTCTTTTCTGGAGAGTTGTTTGGATCTGAACACATTTTGACAGTTAACATAAAAAGAAATGCTTCTTTTCTCCATGGATCAAGCTATTTGATTCTTTTTGTGGTTGAAGGAAGAGTTGATAGTTAGGGCTCTGTGATCATCTTAGTTAAAATTTCAAGTAATGTGGGTCATGATCCTGCAAGTGATCATGTCCTAGTAAATATCAACCAATAGTGTTGTTGGAAGGTCATCAAAGGGGTGCACTTATTATCTCTGGAAATTTATAACATGTGATGAAGTGATGATTCTTTTGTTCACCTCATGAGGCCTTCTGTCCAACACAATTATTATCTGATTCTGATTTTTTGTCACAGCATCATGTTAATTGTGTCCTGAGTAAATTGGCTTGGTATCCAATTTGTAATCGTTTATACAATTGAAATATCTTTTGCTTTAGATATCTGATTCACTTAAAGAAGTTTCTAACATTTGCACATTTCAGTCTAAATGCTATGTTTTAGTTTTTCCCTTCATTCTTTGTTTTCTAACTGTGTATTCTACGTTATTTTGATTGACATGTCCCTGAACATTACTTCTCTTGAATTTATTTAAGCAATATCTTTTCTCATCCAGGGTCAGCGAAGTGATACAGATTCTGCTGTCACTTCTTCCAATCAAGGTGCTGATGTTGGAGCAGTCATCTCTAATCTAAAATCTGTCTTACGGCTTATAAGTGAGAGGGTCATGCTTCTGCCTGAGTGCAAGCGCTCCGTCACTCAAATATTGAATGCCTTGCTCTCAGAGAAAGGAACTGACCCTAGTGTGCTTCTTTGCATACTTGATCTAATAAAAGGCTGGATCGAAGATGACTTCAGCAAACCAGGCTCATCTGGCTCATCGAGTACTTTTCTGGCTACTAAGGAGATTTTGTCTTTTCTTCAGAAACTTTCACAAGTTGATAAGCAAAACTTTCCCCCAAGTATCCTGGAAGAGTGGGACAGGAAATATCTTCAGCTTCTTTATGGACTTTGTGCTGATTCGAATAAGTATGTGCTTTGTTTAAATTTCGTTTACATTATATTTTGATCAGGATATGAATAATGTGATTTGGTTGATCCAGATATCCACTGGCCCTACGTCAAGAGGTGTTTCAGAAGGTGGAAAGACAATTCATGCTTGGTTTACGGGCAAAGGACCCTGAAATAAGGATGAAATTCTTCTCTCTATATGATGAATCTCTAGGAAAGACGTTGTTCACAAGGCTGCATTACATTATTCAAATTCAGGACTGGGAAGCACTAAGTGATGTCTTCTGGCTCAAACAGGGACTTGATCTCATTCTATCGATCTTAGTTGAGGATAAGCCTATTACGCTTGCTCCAAACACTGCCAAGGTTCTGCCACTTTTGGTTTCTGGTCCACTTCCAGATAATCCGGGAACACAGCCTCACACCTCAGATGTTCCACAGGGTCCTGATGATACTCCTCTAACATTTGATAGCCTTGTGCAGAAGCATGCACAGTTTCTCAATGAAATGAGCAAACTTCAGGTTAATCATTTTCCACCTTTTAGGATCTCATTTGTAGTGTGAAAAGCTTAGAGCTGAATCTTAATTTTAGCTTTTAGCTAAACTATATTTGTTGGTTATACTTAAAGGATGGTGCATTATGGACAAAAATGTACCAGTGGTGCATTTCTTCTCTTTGGAACCTTATTGGTTCAGATGGCATTTGATTAACATTGGTGTTTTGTATGTACTTAGCATTCCTTTTGTAATCACTGTTCCTTCCTCATCCCCTTTTGTTTTATCAAATCATCTAAAGGAGAGACATAAATAATAATATCTTTAATTGATTATGTGCTTTAAAGCTTTTCTAGGTGTCCATTGTTGTCTCATGTACATAATTTATTGGATTTTTTTTGTTATGTTTAACTATATGTCTGATTTTATTTATACTTGAGCCTTTTTTTTTTTTTTGCATCTTCCAGGTTGGTGATCTTATTATCCCTTTGAGAGAGCTGGCTCACACTGATGCAAATGTTGCATACCATCTGTGGGTGTTGGTATTTCCCATTGTGTGGGTGACCTTACACAAAGAAGAACAGGTAGCACTGGCTAAACCAATGATTACTCTCCTGTCAAAAGATTATCATAAGAAGCAGCAAGCCAACAGACCAAATGTTGTGCAAGCTCTTCTGGAAGGGCTTCAGTTGAGCCATCCTCAACCTCGGATGCCAAGCGAACTCATTAAATACATAGGAAAAACTTACAATGCTTGGCACACTGCATTGGCTTTGCTTGAAAGTCATGTAATGTTGTTCACAAATGACACAAAGTGCTCTGAGTGTCTGGCAGAGCTTTACCGTTTGTTCAATGAAGAAGATATGAGGTTTGGTTTGTGGAAGAAAAGGTCAATCACTGCAGAAACCAGGGCTGGACTTTCACTTGTTCAGCATGGTTACTGGCAGCGTGCTCAAAGCCTATTTTACCAAGCCATGGTTAAGGCAATTCAAGGGACGTATAATAACACAGTACCAAAGGCTGAAATGTGTCTTTGGGAAGAGCAATGGATTTACTGTGCCAGTCAACTTAGCCAGTGGGATGCGCTGGTAGACTTTGGAAAGAATGTTGAAAATTATGAATTACTACTTGATACCCTATGGAAATTGCCTGATTGGGCATATTTGAAGGATCATGTAATCCCTAAGGCCCAAGTTGAAGAAACGCCAAAACTTCGGCTAATTCAAGCCTTTTTTGCCCTCCATGACAGAAATACAAATGGTGTAGGGGATGCTGAAAACATTGTGGGGAAAGGTGTTGATCTTGCTCTAGAACATTGGTGGCAGTTGCCTGAAATGTCCGTTCATGCCAGGATTCCTCTTTTGCAGCAATTTCAACAGCTAGTAGAAGTTCAAGAATCTGCTAGAATTCTTGTGGACATTGCCAATGGGAGCAAGGTTTCTGGCAGTTCTGCTGCTGGTGTACATGGAAATCTTTATGCAGACCTCAAGGATATCTTAGAGACTTGGAGGCTGAGAACTCCAAATGAGTGGGATAATATGTCTGTTTGGTATGATTTGCTTCAGTGGAGGAATGAAATGTATAATTCTGTCATAGATGCATTCAAGGATTGCGCAACCACAAATCCTCAACTCCATCATCTTGGTTATCGTGACAAAGCATGGAATGTGAATAAGCTTGCTCGCATTGCTCGTAAGCAAGGTCTTTATGATGTTTGTGTGACAATACTAGAAAAGATGTATGGCCATTCAACGATGGAAGTGCAGGTATTAGCTACTATAATCAATCTTTCATAACGGATGATGGGGGAAAACTTTATGCCCCCAATTACTATAATGATTCATTCATATGCTGGAAAGCATCATAATAGAATTTCATGTTAGACTAAAGAATATCTTCAGTTATGTCAATGATCAAAATTTTCTGATTGCTCATATTCCTGGATTAACAGTATGATTAAAGGCACATAATATAATTTCTAGATTGTAGGTTCAATATCATAAATGCAATTTGTGTAAGCATCATGCATAAAGCTGAAGTGTGAATACTCTCCCAAGCTTATCTCTATTTGTTCTTTATGATACACTGGGAGTATTTCATTGGTTTTTTTGCATAATGCAGGAAGCCTTTGTTAAGATAAGGGAACAGGCAAAAGCTTTTCTTGAAATGAAAGGGGAACTTACCAGCGGGCTTAATTTAATCAACAGCACTAATTTGGAATATTTTCCTGTGAAACACAAAGCAGAAATTTATCGACTGAAAGGGGATTTCCTCTTAAAGATAAATGATCCAGAAGGAGCTAATCTTGCATATTCCAATGCTATCAGCCTTTTCAAGAATCTGCCTAAAGGATGGATAAGCTGGGGGAATTATTGTGACATGGTAATTACTTTATGTGCTCTTTTATTTCATACTTGTCACTTGTGACGCAGCTCAATACATATCTGCTATTTGACTTGTAATTCCAGGTTTATAAAGAGACCCAGGATGAACTTTGGTTAGAATATGCTGTTAACTGCTTCCTTCAAGGTATTAAATATGGCGTTTCCAATGCTAGAAGCCATCTAGCTCGTGTCCTATATCTTCTCAGCTTTGATAGTCCCAATGAGCCTGTGGGTAGGGCATTTGATAAGTATTTGGAGCAAATACCTCAATGGGTTTGGCTTTCTTGGATTCCACAGCTACTACTTTCCTTGCAGAGAACAGAAGCACCTCATTGCAAACCTGTTCTCCTAAAAATTGCTACTGTCTACCCACAGGTAATTTTTTTAAGTTGTGATATATGCACAATGCATTTTTTTTGTTTTTATAATTTAAATAAACATGATCTTTTCTTCTTTTCAACTATCAGGCTCTGTATTATTGGCTTCGTACATATTTGCTCGAACGCCGGGATGTCGCAAATAAATCTGAACTTGGTAGAATGGCAATGGCACAGCAAAGAGCTCAGCAAAATGTCTCTGCTTCTACTGCCAGTTCTGTAGGCATGACTGATGGAAATGCAAGAGCACAAAGTCATGGTGGGGGTGGCTTACCTTCAAACAGCCAAATTCATCAAAGCACTCAATCTAGTGGGATTGGATCTCAGGATGGTGGTAATTCTCAGGGGCAAGAACCTGAAAGGCCAACAGCCTCAGAAAGCAATGTGACCACCGCAAATGACCAAACCCTGCAACAAAGTTCTTCCACCATCAGTGAAGGTGTTCAGAATGCAATGAGGCGTAATGGTGCTTTGAGTCTGGTGGCTTCTGCTGCCAGTGCCTTCGATGCTGCAAAGGATATAATGGAGGCCCTTAGAAGCAAGCACGCAAATTTGGCTAGTGAACTTGAGGTGATTGTGTCTGCCTTGTTGTCCTGTACTAGACGGGCTACTAAATTCTGGAGTGCAAAATTATATTTTATGTTTTATTCCTACGAGGAATTATTTCTTGATTGCTATTGATACTGTCTTCCTTTTTCTTGTTTTCCCTAACTGGTGAGATAAGACACGAGGATGTAACTCTATTAAAGTGAGTTGTTTTCTGAAATTGTTTGCAGAGTTTGCTCACAGAAATTGGTTCGAGGTTTGTTACCTTGCCAGAGGAGAGACTGCTGGCAGTTGTTAATGCTCTGCTGCACCGCTGTTACAAGTACCCCACTGCAACTACGGCAGAGGTTCCCCAATCACTCAAGAAGGAGCTCTCCGGTGTTTGCAGGGCATGCTTCTCTGCAGATGCTGTCAACAAGCATGTTGACTTTGTGAGGGAATACAAGCAGGATTTTGAGCGTGATCTTGATCCAGAAAGCACAGCCACTTTCCCCGCCACCCTTTCTGAATTGACTGAAAGATTGAAACATTGGAAAAATGTTCTCCAAAGCAATGTCGAGGACAGATTTCCAGCTGTGTTGAAACTGGAAGAGGAAAGCCGAGTGTTGCGTGATTTCCGTGTAGTTGATGTGGAGATTCCTGGACAATATTTTTGTGATCAGGTAATGTTATTAGTATTTTCATATTTGTTAAAATTTACCTCTTACCCTAAAAGCTGAAATCGATATGTAAGGGTGCAACAATATTACTTATACTGTAACATATAGCTCACTAATGACAAATCCCTGACTAAATGCAAGCACAACATCACACGATCAGATAACTAAGGCAACTTATTGTAATTTGATCAATATAATTGGTTGATTTCAACACTAGGTCACTTGGTTAAACTAGCTCTGTTACCATTTCAGAAATCACTTGATTTAGAAGCTTGAGCTAATATGTAAAGGGCCAACAATTGTGTGTATGCTCTTAAAATCATTCTCTCATCGTGATGTTTTGTTTCTTCATATTAGCTCAGTTGTACTGTTCAGTTGTCATGATACTAAATGGGGAGCTCAAAATTGTTATTCCTGTCTTTTAAACTATCTGTATGAAGTTTTATCAAACTCTGTATTACTTAAGAAGCCTGTTTATAAGTTGAAGGTATCCAATAATTATGCAGTATTACTCCATTAGTCATGGTTCTTATGAAACTTCTCTATTGAACTCTTCAGGACATTGCACCTGACCACACAGTAAAGTTAGATAGGGTCGGAGCTGATATACCGATTGTGCGAAGACATGGAAGCAGTTTCCGGCGTTTGACTTTGATAGGCTCTGATGGTTCTCAAAGACACTTTATTGTTCAGACATCTTTGACCCCTAATGCTAGAAGTGATGAACGAATCTTGCAGCTTTTCAGGGTAATGAACCAAATGTTTGATAAGCACAAGGAATCAAGACGCCGCCACATATGCATTCACACCCCAATTATTATCCCTGTTTGGTCCCAGGTGCTGAGCTCTCCCTTGCACATAATGTTTTTCCTTCTATTTCTCATTTCATTTTTTTAAAAGGATAATAAAATGATGAAATTCATAGAATGTGTATAAGAAACTTGTGCAAAATTGCATGCATGCAGAATTATTGTGAAGATTCTTGTACCATTTATAATTCCTTGTTCATACGGTTGCATTAATTTAATGGTAATTGCTGAGAACGATACAAATTTAAGCCTGTTAAAACTAAAAGCTGATTGGTGCATGAACAGGTTCGCATGGTTGAAGATGATCTGATGTACAGCACCTTCCTTGAGGTATATGAGAACCATTGTGCCAGGAATGACCGAGAAGCAGATCAGCCCATTACCTATTTTAAAGAGCAGTTAAACCAAGCTATATCGGGCCAAATCTCACCTGAAGCTGTAGTAGATCTCCGCCTCCAGGCTTATAATGATATAACAAAAAATCTTGTGTCAGAGAGCATTTTTTCACAGTACATGTACAAGACTCTGCTGAATGGTAACCATATGTGGGCGTTCAAAAAACAATTTGCTGTCCAGTTGGCCCTTTCAAGTTTCATGTCTTTCATGCTTCAAATAGGGGGAAGGTCCCCAAATAAGATTTTATTTGCTAAGAACACTGGGAAGATATTCCAGACAGATTTTCATCCTGCATATGATGCAAATGGGATGATAGAATTTAATGAACCAGTTCCTTTTCGCCTGACAAGGAATATGCAATCATTCTTCTCCCATTTTGGTGTGGAAGGCCTTATTGTGTCTGCAATGTGTGCTGCAGCACAGGCTGTGGTTTCTCCAAAGGTAAGTGTTTTGCTGAAAATGTTTCTATATATTGAATGTAAAAATGTTGACTTTATTTTATAACTCAGATAAAAATGTTGATTGGCTTTTGTGCTCCCTTTGATGTGGTTGCAGCAAAGTCAGTATTTGTGGTATCAATTAGCCATGTTTTTCCGTGATGAGCTGCTGTCATGGTCTTGGAGGAGACCACTGGGGGGTATGCCTCTGGGCGTTGCTGGAGGAAGTAGTTTGAACCCTGTTGACTTCCGAGAGAAGGTTAGCACCAATGTTGATAATGTTATTTGCCGCATCAATGGAATAGCCCCACAGTTCTCTGAAGAGGAAGATACACAAAGAGAGAATGTTGCCACGGTGGAGCCACCACAGTCTGTTCAGAGGGGCGTAGCTGAGTTAGTTGACGCTGCTTTAGCTGCTAGGAACTTGTGCATGATGGATCCAACATGGCATCCCTGGTTTTAACTTGCAAATTCTGTATATTGAAGAAGTTTTCTATCTAATTATAAAATATAATATAATTTAGTTGTATTCTCTTCTTTTTTCATCACTCTTGCTCTTTCCGTGTTTTATCGAAAATTCAAAGAAACTGTCTGCACGTAACTAAAATACCCAACAACAACATCAACATCAACATCAATGAGTATTTTATTGTTCAATCAAATCACATCGTTTGTGATCATCAGTTTTTCCTATAGAAAGAACTGTTCAAGGACGACAAAACAACAGAAAATCAATTGTGTATCAAAACAAACAACGAAAGATGAGAGAGCTGCCCTCAGTCATCATTTTCTTCTTCCTCAACAGCAAAACGCAGATGCTTCCCTTTCGGTGTTGGCAAACCCTTGAAGGGTAAGACATTTCCTGAATTATTATTGGCCTCAGTACGTTCTTCAACGATTTCATCATCGCTGTCGTACAAAAATCTTGTGTGCTTTCCGGTAAACTTAGCCGTTATCTTCTCATTATTCATGCTAATCCTGCTCATGTCTTCACAGAGTCCATCGAGCAACCCTCCATATTTTTCTTCCGCTTCATTCTCTTCACAATTGTCATCGTAATATTCTTCTACTCGTTCGTCGTCATCTTCGTCATGCACACTTGCATTGACCTGAATGGACCAAATAGAAGAATCATCATCATCAGCGCAAGATTTCTCTTTGCAGTCACTATTGCCCTTCTGGTCCTGGTCAGTCACCACAGAGTTGCATTCTGATGAACTAAAGGTCTCTGACTTCTCAGAGAAATCCAACAGCAAAGATCGAGTTAGATTTTTTTCTGATTCGACGCTCTCTTGTATCTTTCCATCAAAGATACCACTGACTACCTGATAGGTTCATTCATAAAATAAAGAAGAAAGTATTAACGGAATATTCACGAGAACCAATTGACATAGTTTCTATCATCATTATGTAATTTAAGCATTGATACGTACATCAAGGACAAGAAAAAACGAACCTGGGAAATCATTTGTTCATCAATAACAGGAGAAGCATTCATGGAAGCCAATCCATTGTTGGCATCAGACAGATTTGAGAGTTGTGGTGTGTTGGCCGGAGTTGGCGCAAGAAGTCGCATTGGAGAGTTGACAAAGCTTTTAAGATGAAGAAAGGGACGGCTCTCCAGAGATAGCTTTGAAAGCTCGGCCTCTTCTTCCACTTTTTGCAAAAGTGTCTTGACCTGACATCTAAGTAAGGCCTCCCCAGATCCAGGGGTTTTATTCTTGGCTCTAATGGTCCTTTGCTTAGTCATGGCCGAGGATGGCGTCTCTAAGCCCCCCGTTGCGACCCCAACAATCGGTGAATCATTTGTTATATCAATCAGCGCAGACCGATCTTGTTGCTGTTTTGTGATTTTTTGTCTTGATTTTGAAACATTTTTTTCAGAGTCTTCAATTTTTCCTGGAAAACATAAACGGATTAAGAAAATTTGAGAGCCCATTTTAATTAATACAGAATCAAGAACAAAAGAAAGTAAGAAATCGTGGATTTTGAATGCAACTTCAAGAAATCAAAAGTCAAGAAATGGTGTAGAATCAATTGTATCAGATCTTTGATATTTGAAAGATAAGGAGATAAATATTACTCACTTGAGATGGGGAATATTGTTGTTGTTGGCAGTGTTGTTGAGAGCAGCCAAAGTCTGTGACCTGGTGACTCTTCTTGTTGATGATGGGGTCTCCATTGAGCTTCTTGAAATAAAAGATGAGCAATCGAGCGAGAGAGACAGACAAAAAGAAGAACTACTAGAAAAGCAGATAAAGCGGCGAAAGCAAATCAAGTAGATGTTTCTCGTCCAAAAGTTTGAGAGGGGTATATGAAGGCAATGGGTGGAACGGGGCTTGAACGGTAATATGACCGTTAGAGCGCTCGGTGGCTCCTCTGTTAACACGTGTGGTAAAACTAGCCGTTGTGATTATATTTCAATTAGGACTTGTCTACGACTCTGGCTTTTACGGTTCTCCGTGCGGGCCATTAGCCCAGGGCCTTTGGAAAACCTTCATCACTGATGGAGCTGTCACAAGCGATCGAGCCAAGTCCAAGTTACTGATGCAAATAAATAATAAGTTTTCATATGTAATCGGTGATTTGTTGATTTGCGGTAAAGTATATATAACTTGTATTGCATTAATTTTACATGGTTAATTGTAGAACGCAAATTCAAGTGGTTTAAATAAGTATGATACAAGAAATACTCATGTACAAAATCTGACCACAAATATTCATATTGACGTACTCATTATTAACAAAATAAATTAACTCTTCTGAAAATCTAGCTTATGTAGTTGTAATATCCATGACTCTTTTTTATCGAAATAATAATAATAATAATAATAATAATAATAATAATAATAATAGTAATATCATGGCCTAAGAAATTAACAAAAATTCAGAAAAATTAAGTTTTGATAGAAAATCATGTGAAGACAATTTACAGCTTCTTCCTCTCGCGTATACTTTTCATACATTCAATCTCCGCAATGCTGAGCTGCTAATTTATATTAATATAATACAATGGCAATGAAGGGTTGATAACTTGATTTTGGTCTTCTATTTTTTATTTTGTTAGTGCTCATGTGATGTGAGTTTGAACAGAATAGTGAACTTGGGCCCAAACCTTGAAAAAATTAAATTAAAAAAATTATTTATAGAAATTGTAACCCAATATTTATAATGTTTTCTATTTCAACCCCTAAAGTGTCTCTTTGATTACGACCCCCAAGCTTGCCTTCAATTTGTTTCACTAGTTATGCCCGTTATTTGTAATGTTTATTTTGACAACTGCAAGTCTTTTATTCGTTCATTACACCCTCAGCCTCTAAATTCGACTCTGCGTTTGGGCACTGATGTCTGATATTGAGAAAGTTTTTCATAATTTTTATTTAATTCTTCAAGGATAGATTTGAAATAAATATTCTAATAATAGATTATTTATCACTCATTAATAGTAATAATAATAATGATAACATAGTGATTATGCTGATGCTATTACTACTTATAATATTGAATATACTCCTCACAGAAAGTTACAATGCTGGCTACACTTCAACATATACACTTTATCAATTATATATAAAATTCTTTTTTAACAATAATTTAAGAAATGAAATAAAAAAGAAAAAGAAGAAATTATTTTAATCATATATTGTATAAAGAATTAGTAAAAAAATTATTTTAAATGTTACTCATTTATTTGTAAAGGTTTAGAAGAAATCTTTAAAGTCTAAATTGACCACTGTTCTAATTAATATTAAGGTTCACTAAATAATTTTCAAAGACTAAGGTGATATTTATTTTAGTTGGGCGTTTAGTTAAGCCCACTCTACTCTCCTAAACCAGCTCTAACTGGGCCAAGGTAGGAATTGAACTAAAGGTAAGGGACAAATCGTTATTTTTCCTACTAAAAACATGAAGCTTTAATTATCCTCGCCCACCACAAAAATGCTTGATTACTTATTTTTTCTAATAATATTCATTCAAAATTAACTTTTAGAAGGTATATGGAAAATAACTATACAATTTTTGTTACTAATTAATTATTCTTAGAAAAAGAAAAAGAAAAAGTAAAGTCAATATTAAATTTTATGCAAAAGGAGTTTGGCAGGGAAATGGAGTGGTTGCATGAAAGAATGACGGACTGGTGGAAGATTAGAAGATTAAGAGGCAAATCACGTGACCGCTGTCTTTTATAACCTAATAATAAATTTATGGATCAGCTGATGGTTTCCGTAAGCTACTTCCCACATCATCTAACTCAACACACGTGATTGCTTCCAAGTCCTACCACTAATTTACCTATTTTTACTATTTAAAGCCCATTCAATAACCTTGCTTCTGTCAACACTCTACTGTAAGCGATCTATAATTATATATATATATATAAATGGGGCTGACAGTTTTGCAGTTCAGAAAAACTAATGCCATGTCAAAATTTCAATAAATATTGTTATTCAAATAACAACTAATTAGAATATTTTAATTTAAAAATTTTTTAAAGTAAAATAAAAAATAAACTTTTTATTTAATAAACTTTTCAATTAGCATAATATACAAAATTTTTAGTTTAAATTTCAATGCCAAAAGGATTAAATGGTTTTTTTTTTTACTTAAGTTTAAATAATTTTATTCAAATGTTTAAGAGTTATTTAATTTTTAACTTATGTATGAAAATTTGTTAAAAATATATTTTAAAAAGTTTAACTTAAATATAAATAATTAAATATATGAATGAATTAAATATTTTATTTATTATTAATATTTTTTAATTTATTTATTTAATATTTATATATGTTAATAATTTAACATCTAAATTTTAAATTTTTTTAAGATAATATATTAATTTTTTTTTTTTTTATTTTTATAAAAATAAATACCTTAACATTTATATTTAAACGAAAGTAAAAAAAAAATAAATATATTAATTAAATTTAAATTTTAGTAATGATAAGAGTTTAGAAAAAACAAACACTAATATGTAGAATTAAGAAAAAAATTTGAATATTTTTATATATAAATTAATATAACAATTAAAAGGTAATATGTTCCTGAAAAATTAATTAGTTAATACTTATCCGTTACAATCGATATTCGTTAATTAAGAATTAACATTACAATTAATTAATTTGCATTCTATCAAAATTTGAAGTACTGTTGTCAACCGTATTCTAGAAGTAAATTAGCAAAGGGGTAGGTGGCTACAGGGAAGCTGAAAGGTGGTTCGAGCTACCACACTCTTTAATTCCCTCAATATATACATAGCCCCCCTTCACTATCTCTCCATACCAAGCTGCAATTCCGGATCACGTCTTTCACTCACAACAACAGAAAATCTAAACACAAACATACATACCCTCCTTATCAATGGCTCCGTCAACTCTCACAGCACTTGCAGAGGAAAAAACCCTGAACCCCAGCTTCGTCCGCGATGAAGATGAGCGCCCCAAGGTGGCGTACAACCAATTTAGCAATGAAATTCCTGTGATTTCACTTGCTGGGATCGATGAAGTCGACGGTAGGAGGGCAGAAATTTGCAAAAAAATCGTCGAGGCATGTGAAAATTGGGGTATCTTTCAGGTTATTGATCATGGTGTTGATGCCGAGCTTATATCGAATATGACTCGTCTTGCAAAAGAGTTTTTCGCTTTGCCCCCGGAAGAGAAGCTGAGGTTTGATATGTCAGGTGGAAAGAAGGGCGGTTTCATTGTCTCCAGCCATCTTCAGGTAATTAATTTGGAGACCCTTTTGGTGGATTTAATTTTGTCAAATTTGTTTTCATTTGAGATTTTGATACTATATAATATTAATATATTGCCCTCGGAGAAAAAATAATAATATAGATTTGACAAGGTCATGTAGAAAATTTAACTACATGTAAGACCGAAGACTTCTCTAAGAAGAAGTTAAATTAAAAATCTGGCTGATCCCCTCATGAATAGTTTTCTTTGATTGGAAATTTGGGATTCCCCACCTTCTCTTTCTGTCTACTTCCACTCTTTTCTTTCAACCATATATATTCTTGCTTATAAGCTGTTTTTAGGATTTTTTTTCTTAGCCATATATTTATTTCTAACTATGGAAAATGGAAACATGTAACATGTTTGTAAAGTTCGCCAAACACTACTTTAATTTGTGTTTGTCATGAGTGATCATTTTTACGTTTTCTTTGTTATACAAGGCAAACGGTTTGGTCGATTATAATGAAAATAACAATGAAAGTCTTTAGGTAAAGTAACAAAATTATATAAAATATTTTAGAATAAAATTTCAGTTATTTTACTACTTTAATTGTGGTGGATGTAAATATGTACCTTGAAAATTTAAACGGAATAGACATGTCATTATATATACAGTAATTTATTCGTTAAAATCTTAACACATATATACTTATTCGTTAAATTTCAGTTATTTTACTACTTTAATTGTGGTGGATGAAATAAAATGGGCAGGGTGAAGCAGTCCAAGATTGGCGTGAAATCGTGACATATTTCTCATACCCAATTAGAAGCCGAGACTATTCTCGTTGGCCCAACAAGCCAGAAGGATGGATAGAAACGACAAAAGAATACAGTGACAGATTGATGGGACTGGCATGCAAGCTTCTTGAAGTTTTGTCGGAAGCAATGGGATTAGAGAAAGAAGCTTTAACCAAAGCATGCGTTGACATGGATCAAAAAGTTGTCGTCAATTATTATCCAAAATGCCCACAACCCGACCTCACTCTGGGACTCAAACGCCACACTGATCCGGGTACCATTACACTCTTGCTCCAAGATCAAGTTGGTGGCCTCCAGGCTACCAGAGATAACGGCAAGACATGGATCACCGTTCAACCTGTTGAAGGAGCTTTTGTGGTCAACCTCGGTGATCATGGTCATGTACGTATGCTACCATTTCTCTCTGCTTTTATTTTAAACATCTATTGACTCCTCTAACCGAGAACAAAATTAATGATAAAATAGTGAAGTCCTTAAAATTAAGTAAACCATATGAATTGCAATGACAAGATCATTTAATATCTTTAATCACATGAAATTGTCATATTCTTTAAATAATAGTACACATTATTATACTTATAAAGATATTAATATAATATAATAATTTTTATGATAATAGTAGATAATAGTGTCATATTCATCCATAGGACAAATTTTTACGTTTACAATTTAAAGACCTATACCATTCTTTTTCAAATGAAAATGATTTAACTATGGTTATGGGGGGATGTCTAAAATTTTATAAGTTGACCTGACTTTTGAACACTAGAATTCAAGGTCACGTGTGAATAGGTCCAAAGTTTTAATTGGGGTTATCATTTAGGCCAATCAATAAGGATAATTAAAGGAAGGTGGTGAAATTTGCATAGACAAATTAATAGCACGTTAGTTGGGCCCAGTTCTTCCTAAAAGTCACTAGGGAATTCAATTTTCTGGACAACGTACCTAGCCCAATTCACGAAAAATAAAAATAAAAAGAACATATTTACCAACCACTACATAGCTACCAGCTACTACGAAAACTAGTGGCCACAGTGCAATAAATAATATTTGGTGAATAGGGCAATAAATAATATTTTGTGAGCTCATTCTGTCTGGCCTAAAATTTGTCACGTCTTTCCCTTTCTACTAAGCTGAAGAAAGCTAACCTATTTAACAATGGTTTTTCGAAATCTAGACTGAAATCGAAGAATAACGGCTAATATTAAGCTATCTATCGCAAAAGCTGATTGAATTTGGTTAATGATCAGTATCTGAGCAATGGGAGGTTTAAGAATGCGGATCACCAAGCAGTGGTGAACTCAAACTGCAGCAGATTATCGATTGCAACATTCCAAAACCCAGCACCAGAGGCAACAGTTTACCCACTGAAGATCAGAGAGGGAGAGAAACCTGTTCTTGAGGAACCAATTACATTTGCTGAGATGTACAGGAGGAAGATGAGCAAGGACCTTGAACTTGCAAGGCTGAAGAAGCAGGCCAAGGAGCAGCAATTGCAAGACTTGGAGAAGGCCAAATTGGAAGCCAATGCCAAACCCATCGAGGAGATCCTTGCTTAATTCCCCCCACCCACAGTTGGGTTTCTGTCATATCTCGTGCATTTCTGTTATTTTCTTTACGTTGTCTTCTGTTTATTCTGTTGAACAATGATCTGGTGATCTGGGCCTATGTCCTTTTAATACATGTGTGTAGTACATGAAAATAAAATAAGTTCCCTACTTGACCAGCTTATGTTAATTTGATTACGTAAGGGAAAGAGTAATCAGTACGCTCAGAAATCTGTTTGATACGATTTGTCAGGAGCGGTTGGGCACCATTATTCCAAAACTCAAATGGCCCACTGTTTATCCAAATAGGCCCAGGCCCTTTGCGCTATTACAGTATTACCCATATCCGTAAACGACGTTCGTTGAATCTAATAGCAGTAATTTAAACGACAGAACCCTCTATGGCTTTCATCTCGCGTTGCTAACCAACACAGACTTCATTCAAATATGTGCTACTAAGCCAAACGAGACATTTCAATTGAGTTTTAATCTAACCTAAAAATATGTAACTAATAATTAATAAATACAAATATAATAAAAAACAAGTTTTATCTTCATCTTTATCTTTATCTTTACATAAACAAAAGTATATACAGACCTTAAATCCCATTGCATCGTCCTAATTAAATTTTAATGTGCTCTGATTTTTGTTGCCCTTTGTTGAGAAGACAAACTTTTAATAACAAAAGTTTTGCTTTCTTAAGAATAAAGAAAAGAAAACTACAAAGTCTACAACAACCGTCTCCTTAATAGGTTAGGTGGCTAGACCGTCACCAACCATTCAATACGGTGGTAGGTTGAGGATGTGAAGGGACTTGGAACACCTTGCTATATTGAAAATCAGATTGACAGGCAGCCACGTTAATTAATCTTTTAAGCCACAAACGAAGGTCTTCATCTTTCAGAAGTCCTTAATGGTGGTGGGATTAAACTTCTTGAAAAATGATTGATGGCTGGGAATCCCAAACCATCGTTTTAACTACTAGCCACTAAAGAATCTCTAAGGAAATAGCTCCAACTGGCTTAGGGAAGTTATTTTGGAAGAAAAAAATTTCTTTTTTAAAATATTACCTAAAAGAAATGCAAATTCGTCTGAGGTCCCTTGTAATAGAAAAAGAATACTTTACCCAAACAATGCCAGGAGCGAACTCTACTCTGGTGACCAAATCTATAGTGCAGAATCGATGATCATGGACTCCGTAGCTAATGGTGGTTTTGTTAATGCAATTAATTGGGGATTGCAATATACGTGTATTTTTTAAAAAATAAAATCCTTAATTTCCAACCTTTTCAAAGGTGCAAATGTAGCTGATGCTTCTTTAATATGTAAATTGATACATATCCAATAATCTAAATTAATCAATGAATATTTTCTCAAGCAAATCAGATGCAGTTTTAGTTATTGACAAAGAATAAATTCATTTCTGTTAGCAATTCTGCAAAGAATTGCTAATCTGTCATGCTTGATTTGCTTCCCAGTTAGTTGCCGAAATGATGCTAATTGATTCATGTCCCAGCATATTCTTGGTCATTATATATACTGCAACATGATTGATGACGGACGGTAAGAAATTGAGATATGCCTTATTTATAGTGTCGCAATAATATAATTGATACGACTGTAAACAATTACTTGGACACAACATTACCCTAACTGTATCTCAAATTTACACCTATACGCATTAAAGAACACAAAATTGAATGGAAAGATACATAAAAATAAATAAATTTATAGATAACTGCAATATATCAAATGGAAAATCTAGAATAAAAGGTATTAATGAGACCAACAAAGCAATAAGATATAGAGAAATTCAAGAAATTTTGGCTTAAAAACTTTTATAATGAAAGGGACGTCTATGGTTTCATTATAGCAGAAAGAGAATTAATGATAGGATTAGGGACCTAATTACATCCATTATATATAAGAATGAAATAAAGGATTTTCGTGCCTTGCAATATTACTGCAGGCTTTCTCTCTCTTTCCCTATGTAAAACACATTAGCTTGGATCTTGCAACATTTCTTAATATGTAGTTGATTATTTAGTCCAACTTATTTGTTTCAATGACGAAAAAACGTAAAGTCTCAATGTTGTCTAAAGGTATTAAAGAGAGGGTCATTCCGTGATCCAAGAACCCCTGTGTTTTGTGTAGGAAATTTCTGACGCATGAATCTCTTGAAACTCTTCATCACCCAAGTGAAATAAAAAAATCCCTTGTTTGTCATCATTCTGCAATGCGGATTAATTAATAACAAAAACCATTCATATGTATTTGCTATTAAATTAATGTATAATTAATGGATACGAAGAATAATTTTACCTTTCGGGAGAATTATTATAGTTTCTCTAGTTGTTAAGTTCCGTAGAGTTAAAAACTGTTACTCTCCGATATGCAAAATATACCATCATACGGACCCGTGCCTGTATATATATATATATACATATGTGTATGTAAGTTGTCCAGCTACTGGCATATTATAAGGACTAAGATCTTGATATGACAAATTTGTTAGTGTTTCATCACACAACAAAGACCAAACATATCTCGCTTCAACGAAACATCAAGATAGCTAGAGATATATATATATTTATGTGATCATGATCATCATAGATTTTAAAATGCTTAGGATTCTCAATCAGCATGTCTCGCCTTAAAGATTTCACCAGCGATTTCAATAAAATTTCAATCACAGGAGAATCGCCATTTTGACAATTTTCATTATCTTTCTATCAAATTATAATCCTTTGACTTCCAGCAATTCATTGAATAAGGTAAAACAGTAGGGATTCATATTAGAGCTTCAAAGAAAAGAATTCCATTCCGTATCTTCTTCGAAATTTGATTGGTAGTTGCAACGATGGTGTGAATTATATCTCAGCAAAATGCAATCTCCACCATGAGGAAAAAGAATCGGATTTTTCGATCACCTGAGTCTCAAATATGTGGTCAGTTTATGGGAGAGGAATTTGGGTTCTCGGCCTCAATTTTTCATTGCTTTTCCTTGTTCTCTTTAATTTTCCCAATGAATTTAGACCTCATGATTTCTCAAATTTGCCCAAGAAAAAAAAATATATATTTATCATATTAAGGAAATACTTGTCTTTTACTTGAAAATTTAAAATAAATACATAATCTGATGAGACGTAGTAAAGCTCACGGGTAAAACTTCCCTCTAAAATAACCTTAGCATACTTTCTTAAAACTATTACAGCATTAGCTATTATGTAAATGTAAAGCAAATTTCTTAATTTTAGTATACCAAATTTTAATTCTAATTTTTCTTGACATTTTAAAAATTTTTACCTGTTGAATAAAAAAATTCAAATGATATCCCTTATACAGACTTTGATCGCTCCAGTGTTGTTGCAATTGTAGTTCCAGGTCGGTTAACTGCAATGAGATTTCAGTTCTTTTGTATCTACTGATCGTGTTCATTATCTGATCCGTCAGTACAATTATATAATTGCTTTCTACATGCTCATTGGAATTGGGTGTTTTCAACATTTGTATGCTGTTTTGATTCGGGATAAAGGGCAATGCTGACGAGAAAGACAATTTTTTGGAAGATGTGATGATTGAAATTCTGTCAAGGCTGCCGGTGAAATCTCTATTGCAATTTAGAAATGTTTGCAAATATTGGTAAGTTTTAATAAAAGACAGTGCTTTCATTTTGAGGCACCCAGAAATTACAGTGATGACAAAACTCGTCTTACTGTAAGCTATCTTGATGTTAAAACCGATAGATATATTTGGTCTATGTTCCTTGATTAATCATTGGAATAGTTGTCATGTGAAATCTTATTCCTGAAATGCCCATTCTTGGACAGATTATGGGTCCTTATGATGGCTTGTTTTGCTTTTACAAAAATGGTTCAATAAACTAAGGAACTTGGTAACTAAAGATTTTAGAACACTCCCAAAATGCAGAACAAGTCTTCCACGCTATAGACGTTTCTTTCACTCTCATGTTGGATTTGGATTGAATCCCATCAAAAATATTGATTATAAATTTTTAATCCGCACATTGTGGGATCTAAAACAAAGTAGAGTGTTGTATCCTTCACATATTACAATTTACACTTCTAAGTACAAATTCTTGGACAGATGTTCAAGGCGATGCAATAATTCACTATCGTGTAACAGACTTCTAGGAGTACGCGGTCCGCTTGGATTTTGGAAGAAATGGTGCATTTTTAATTTATACACTCTAGCAACGGAAAACTACTCTTATATTATCCTAACATCAAGGAAATAAGAGATTTAAGACTGAGAACTATTCTTGTTGCAGTTCATAACTACAAGGGAAGTCTAATTCCAATCAACGGAGAGGAAAGTATGCTCGATCGATTTTGTTGATATTCCATGGCATGTTTTGGGTATGCGTCAAACAGATTCCTGGTGGTTAAAAAGTATATCCTTCCAAATAACACGAGTGTCTTAGCAATAAATGAATTTGTGTTTTATCCCTTATCTTGTTCCAATGAAGCAACGAAGAGTTATACGGACATGTTTTGTGAAGCTAAGGTGTTTTTCTGACTTCCGAGTGCAACATCTATAAGTTTACTATGTGGTAACTGGGAAGCTCAATGCAGAAAATAGCAAGGTATGAAAATCTTTACTTTTAGTTCTAGTTTTTAGTTTTGCTTTATTAAATATAATCCCATTCCTAAAATAAGGATGGTATCCCTTTAATGACATGATTTTTGAAAATTTATGCTGAAATTTTTTGAATATTTGTGATAGAATTACGAATAGCTATATGTTAATTTGTCTCCCATATCCTACTACCTTTCTTTCGTATGTCTTTCACGTTTTCTTTTTCCAAACTCTTCTATTTTGCTATAAAAGTTTGTTTCTCAAGGGATGCTTTATATATTAGATAATTTGAAATAGAGTTAAAGGCAGTGTGCTGATCTTTAAACATTCGTTATGTTTGTATAGTTCTATCACTATGTAGCTGTGTAAGCTTGTAAATAATAAGTTATTGTAATTACCTGGTTTCTAAAGATATCTAAAATTAGCACGACCGTTTTTATAGAGATCGATCACATTACAGAAGTAGATTATGCTCATTCTGGATCCGATAAATTTTGTAAAATAATTGACTATATATATGCTTGCAAAATATTGTCGTGATTCATGATTACAAAAAAGTGTACAGTTTAATTCTTTAATGGTCGGTATTTACCAGCCGTTTTTTTCTTAGACTATCCACAAAAATTCAATGAAATTTGGAAACACGCTTTTATACCATATTATGAAACATAAAATTAGGTAGAATAATAACAATTACAAACATACATTGAAGTAAGCGGACTAGGAAATTTTTGCCAGCCTTAAACATATTCCAGTAATTTTAGATTTTCAGTCTTCAACAAATACTCCAAATACGTTTATTGTCTAATTTAATATACTTACTTCTGAATACTTCTCAATCCTCCCGTCAATTTGGTTGCAAAGCTATTGCCATCCGCAGTTTTCTCTTTCTTATTCTTGCAATCTGTCCTGTGCCTCCAGCTTCAAAATCAAAAAATCCTCGTTACACATTCGTATTGGAGTGGGTATCACGTTAATAAAAAATCAGGATTCATTTGATGAGCTTATTACGGATCAATTTCTTGATTTTTCGTACCATCCTTGCAGGTGTCAATTGACTCGAATTTGAAGTAAGACAAGTTATCACGAGTTTGTTTCATTTTTTCCCTAATTTCTTACATTGAAGTTATGGTCCCTAACTTCTTCCTTGGGACAAACATAATTATTGTTTGAAAAATTGCTCTTCCATATCTAAGAAATTAAGGTGAATAGAAAAAGCCTATAATATGAAATAAATCCAACGACATTTAAGAAATTTTTTTAGAATCGTTTTCTTTGACAACATAAAATATTTATGATGAGTAGCAAATTGGGCTGGGTTTGGAAATATATACACATATATATTGTTATTTTTGAAGTCGGCTCGAATTTAACACTGTTGTTCGTAATTACAAATAGAGCTCAGATACACCCCATTACTCTTTTGTATTTTTGCTCATCCTAGAAGCCAGAAGGGAGGAAACTACTGAAGAACAAAAATAAATTTTTTCGTTTTCGTGGGGAAAATATCATCGTATGGAAGCAATAGATAGGTGCGCTTTGATAGGACTTGAAACTTCAAAGACAGCCATTTGTCTTAAAAAATGGAAAGGGAAAGGAAACCAACTCAAAGATGAGTTCATTGAATTACTTTCATAAAAGAGGCAGAAAAGCGTGATGCTAGTAATGGCTTTACATTACTGTTCTTGGACATTACGTACCTGAAAATTCAGAAAGCCTTTGAAGATCTTCTTTGATCTACACCTAAAAATCTCTAGATATCTATCCCCCATCGCTAGAAGCATTCTCTATACTTTCCTCATTGAGTTGTTCCTCTCATTTTCTCAGTACCCAAAACGACATTGCTATCATGCCGTGCCATCAAGAGTGAAAATATGCCATACCAAATCGAGAAGAAGCATCCGCATTCAAAATCTTGTTGATGTGGACCTTAATACATCCCCACGCTACATAAATGAACCTAAGAAATTTATTGGATTTTCACTTTTCACTTGTTGAATGACTGGTCTCGTCTGGGCCATGAATCAATTAGCCTAGCCCATTTAACAACTAACAACTTGAGACAATCCAATTATTTGGTGTTATTTACGACGTGAGAGTGGGGTTCTAATTCCAAAATATGTAAAGTACCGCTCCTCTCCGGCTGATAATGATAGTACTAATCATTCTAACTTTTAGAGCATTTTGCTCTCTAAAATACTTTATTTTCTGTTACCTATTATCACCTATTTTCTTTTTGGTTGTTTAGGGTCCACGGAAATCTCTGTCGAGAAATTACATTCCGAATTGCCCATTAATTATTTTATCCAAAGCGCGTGCAAACAGCAAGGCATTATGATTAATAGTTACATTGATTTCTATGAAGGTGCCATAAAACCATCTACTAAATCAGTCAAATTTTGCATTATTTTGTCTTTGAAACTGACTTGCTTCATATAACTTTATGAGGAATTCTTTTTTGTGGCCTGTTTGATTCACAAATCTTGAGGTATCTGAACAAAATTA
This sequence comes from Azadirachta indica, assembly GCA_022749755.1. Classification (NCBI taxonomy): domain Eukaryota; kingdom Viridiplantae; phylum Streptophyta; class Magnoliopsida; order Sapindales; family Meliaceae; genus Azadirachta; species Azadirachta indica. The sequence continues at coordinate 15,482,896 of CM040447.1, read as the reverse complement.
CAAAACTCATCAGCTTGTACGGCATTTAAAATGAAACCATAAATAAATTGTGATTAATTAATAAATATTAAACGCTAAATAAAGTAGATGTTTTCAAATATTTTAATTATTCTACTCGTACAATTAAACAAAAAATAATGCTTGTAAATATACTGATAATTATTGGCGCAACAGAGTGAGTGTGGTTTGACTTCTTTTCTTAATGCACAGTTTTATTGTATTATCGTGGAATATTATATTCTTGTAAAAAGGACAAGGTGAAAAGAAAGATAATCAACTATTAATTAAGTAATTATTATAAAACAGAGGTCACTACAGTGCGTAGTTAGACAAACAGGGCTATAGCTATGGCTAGGTTATAATAAAACATATAATTACTAGCTAATTAAACTACTAAACATTATTATTACAGGACTAAGTAGTGATCAAGGATGAGGATTTTTCACATAGAGCCCGAGGACCTGCCATTGTAGGAGTTGAGAGTAAGCTCAAGAGAAGCACAAGAACTGCTGCTGCTGCTGCCATCATCGGAGCTGCCATACCAGCCGGGGTAGTAGCCGCTGGAATTACGCCTGTTCCTGCCATAACTGTTTATGTTGTCTTCACCATGCATGGGAAACAGAGGCAGGGTTTCAATATCAGGAGCATCCTCTTGTTCTACTTCTTCTTTCACATCATCCTCCGACTTCTTCACGCCAAAGTAAATGTATGATGAAGGATGTGGATCTATGCCAACCCAACTTATGTTTTGGCATCTCGGTCCATCAAAATTTCCACCACTTGATATGGAGCAGTCCTGGTTTCACAAACGAAGCATAAGAAGAGCAAGAGGTTTTAAATTAATTGACTTAAATTAGGAAGTTGAGATTTAGAAATTCCTTTGTTGATAAATCACAACACATGGCTGTATTTATGTTAGCAGTTTCGTCCCACCCTTGAATTTCGTTTCAATTATGGACAGAACTAGAGCAAATGACCTCGTGCACCAACTTGTTAATTTATAACTGTTTCAGCACATAGTCACAAACTTTGCTTTTGTCATCAATATGTACTTACCCTAAAACTCTTCTCCATGATCACAGGTCCATATCCATGGTCTCCCAACTGCCCAACAGTATAAACAGTAAATGTAGGAGATGGAGTAGAAACCCCAACTGCAAATCAAAAAAAATTAATATGAGCCAAAACAGTCTCTGAAACAGCATCCCGATACGTCAAGCTGGGCAGATTTATTAAAAAATTGAGAAATAGCAAAAGAAATTAATTAAGAAGTACGACAGAAAAGAAAAAAAAAATGAAAGAGATCAAAGGAAAGAGATACCACCGGAGCTTATGTTCTGAGACAGAGGCTTTTCTATGAACTCTTCATGTTTCCAGGCAGTATTAGCAGCTCTTTGCATGGAAACATCGGTGGTGATGGTGTTGGTGTTACCTTCGATCTTTTTTTTGAGTCTCTCGCGAGCTTTGTAGTTCTGAAACCAATAAAAGACATTCTTACCTTCGATCTTGCCGTACTGTCTCAGCCTAGCAGAGATCTTCTGAATCTGTTCGGCAGTTGGGGACCTAACGCCATTATTGTAGTAAAGTTCCTTCAATATTCTAACCTGATCAGTTGTGGGAGTCCAGCGTGGGCATGTTGGTCTGCAGTGACAGTTTCCTTTGCCGCTGCCGCCGCCACAATTCCCGTTTGGTTGATGTTGGTTTTGGTGCTGTTGATGTTCCATATGATGCAGTGAAAACAAGAAGAAAACAAGGAGATGCAAACAAAATAATCAAGAAAGCAAAACAGAGATAAAAAGAGAGAGAGAAAGTGAGTGTGAAAGAAAGAGAAGAATGTAAGTTGAGGTGCATGAAATGGAGTGAGGATACTGAGTTAATATAAAAGGATGGGAGGGCAAAAGAGTCACATTAACAGATGAAGAGAGGATACCGCAGTGATATCTCAGAGTCTTCCGAAGTTGACAGAGAGACATGTTTATAAAAGGGCAAGGGACAAAAGATGGCGTAGAAAGAGATGGTATCAGTGGAATTACTTGAATGAAAAGGCACGACGAGGTATGGTTTATCACCTTTGAGAAACACAAAGTGAAAAATGATATAATTGTAGTCATGAATTATATGATATATTGGAATACATAGAGGAAATAAAGGAAGAAAGTGAATGAATGAATGAGTACTATCAATTAATGTCTTATATGAGATTTAGAGTTTCATGGAGTTTGGGGGGCTCTCCTTTTAATAGGGTATGGTCCCTTTCTTTTACTAGGACAAAAAGCTACAGTCAGCAATTTTTTTTTTTGTGTGTGTGTGTGTGTGTTTGTGTTTCTTAATGGCAGTAAAGGGTAAAACTATATATATGCCATAAAGTTAAAGAGCCTTGGCTCTGCCTTCCCTTTTGCAATAGGAATATTACAATGTATATGAGCTATGTGTATAGGGTCTTCCTATATCTCACTTCAAGCTTATAGACCATATTGGTAGTAGCTTTATCAATTTTGTCTTGCAATCTTTCCATTGTGTTGCCTTATGTAAGGAAATCAAGGATTTCAAGAAATTGTAGCGGTTCCTTAAAGAAGTTGAAGACGTCTAGGTTGAATAGGCTGTACAAATATACTCTACATGCATAGGGTTTGGAAAAAAACAGTATTTGGAAATTATGATAGTGTGTTTCCATCTGCAATAATATCAAGAAGCACTACCGGAATAAGAGTCGTTTGTCGATTTTAAAAAAAAGCAGTTTTGAAACTTCTATTTATTGGGAAACAATTAGAGTAAATAGGTTCCACTTGTTCTACTCAGATTATAACTACAATAATAAAATACTTAATTATTCGATACTCAAGAAGTACTTATATTTCTTTGCTTTATAACTTTGTTGATGACTTATTTTCCTCCTTTACCCGCTTTGTTCTAAATTAGAAATAACTTTAAACAAGACAACCTAAAGTTGAGAATCTTTTTCTAAAAGAGGAAATTTATTTCAAGGAGTTTCCCATCCCACTCCAACTTCGTAACATAATGATTGTCAGTGAATAAAGAATTGTGTTTATGGATCACTACTTACGTTTTGATTACTCAATCAAATTGTAATCCAAGGAATGAATCCAAATCATTTCCCCAATCAAGCCGTTTTTTTTTTTTTTTTTTTGCACTAACCCACTGAATGGAACCAAATGGCTCGTGACTGCAACTAGGTGGGGAAACAAAGCATGAACACAGACGATGAACGAACTGATAGTGCAGAAGGGAAGAGAGAATTCTGACTGTCACACAGCTGCAGTACTTGAGCACGCGCCCCAAAATAAATGCTAAAGCATTAAATAATGTGGGTCATTCGTCATCGTTTCCAAGTCTTTACACGTAATAGGAACATCATCATATCAAAAGCTTCAATAGACTTGGCTTTTATTCCCCATATTCACATTGTACCCTCCCCCAACATCCGCATTGAACACTCTACTGTACAGTTTGCGGACTCGCCTCATGTCCTCTACCTCGAGACTCAAACCTTAAAATATTCAGTGAAATAAAAATATTAACAAGTTTACATAGGCAAACATATCAACAGAAGCTCAAAATGTTTGACTTAATTTCAATAACTTGTTGTAATTGCACCTTAACACTAGTGTAGGTTCATGAAAAAAATGACAAGTAATTCTTTAAGCACCTGATCTACTGTAAGTGATTAGTAAGTTTAGAAATTACTGCTATAAAGAAAGCGATCCATGTGTGTTTATGAATATAGGATGAAAATCGATCGTCTAACTAGGTAAGTTCAAATTCTTTTATCAAAAATAGAGTTGGCTTATGATTAATAGAAGATTAGCTATATAGATGGAACTTAAAGGACTTGTCCTATCCTATCCTATCCTATCCTATCCTATCCTATGTATATTCATCTAATTATAAAGTCTTATATGTATGGGGACCTGGAAATTCTTAAATAAATCTTTTGAAGAAAAGAAAAAGGGAATAGATCTTCATTTTCATTTTCAACGTCCAATCCTTCGTATAGTGACAATTGTTGGCTTTTTATGAGATTAATGTTCCACGTCATGCATAGTTTTCAATAACGATATGTATACATGTGTATATGCGTCTGCGCGTGTATATATGTAAAAGCTTAGAAAGAGAAAAGGGTCAGACATTTGCATGCAGCAGGTTCTTTTGGTCTTCACCTCCATGATTTCAAACAGATAACTGCAAAAATAATTGAATTAGAATTAACTTAAAAGAAAATTTTTATCCACATGCTGTTGTATGGTTTCAGCCTTATACTGATTGCTTAAACTCCTGTTGTCCCGTGTGTATGCCAGAAAAAAGAAGTGACGGATCGTCTGAAACGACAAATTAAATACGTGGATTATTTGAGTTTCTTGCTTCATACTTCAACATAAAAATCAACTCTCATAATCATAGCTTACCTGAAAAGGCAAAATTTCTTGGTTTTTATGCTGTTAATTTTGATGAAAAAACTGAGAATTTCAGTATCCTTCAATTCGAGTTGTAACAATATAATTCATTCATTCCATTCATCTACAATGCTGATACCTCTCTCTCTCTCTCTCTCTCTCTCTTACTCAGCTTTATGAGATTGTGTTTTGACACTTACCATCATGAGAGATTTTCCTCTCCTTATCATTCATTTACTTGGATAACGTTCTCTGGACTCCTCTTTCTCATATGGAGCGTGGAGATGTTTGTTTCTTGGGAAAATAATCGCAGGTCTGCTCTTGATTATCAAACTTATTTTAGAAATTGATTTGGCAGTCCATAACTGCATGCTTATCTTATCCACATTACTGAGCTGCTTACCTCATAGAAATTTCCCTAGCTGTATTACTGATACTGTGTGTGTGTAGAGGCAGTGAATCCCTTTTCTCTTTGGTCATCATCTCTATTGCTCCTATTTTCCCTCTGTATGTCTCCAAGACACATCACAATATCATTTCATATCTCCTCACCCTATAGATACTAACTAGCGTGCTAGCAGTCTCATTTTCACTTTATGTCTCGTTTATATTAAATTCTAAGAAAATGACTAGCAACCACATCGATCGACGAAATCGCCCCATCCACAAGATTGTTTTCTCCGATTAAATTCCCTTCTGATTTTCCTGTGGTAGTTAGGATACATGCATTTATTAGAATACCTGTAGTAGACTCACAATCTTAACTTTCATTGTTCTGACATACAACATTATTTTTTTTATTTGTAACCTAAAACAGTATTAAAGTTGTATTCATGTATCTTTAAACATATCAACCGAATTCTTGTTTTGCTAAATGGATATAAAAAAAATCTTAAAAAAAAATTAGCTAGTAATGAAGAAGACAGGATAAGTCTTTCTTCTCGGAACATTATATCATTTTTAATTAGGGAAAACAATTGTTACCTCTATGACGTTTGTTATTGAAATTGAACTCTTACACTCATAAAATCTAAGAGTAAAGATTTCACCATGTAGATAAAGTATAAATTTATACACTTTTGTTAACTATTATTATATAACCTTCAACTATATATAATAAATTGATATTGCTATCCTAAATAATAATGAATATAGAATTTTTTATTATTTTTTCTTTTGTAAAAGCTTATTCTAAACCTTTTTTTTTTGTCTAAAAACTCTTCTTATAAACATAAATTTTATTTTTACAATTATTATGATTGGTTTGATTTTACAAAAAAAAATTAAAATTTTTTTGCTTTAAAATTAAAAATTATCATTTAAAATAATTATTTTTTAAATTAATATTGGATAGAAAACTCTATCTTTATTATTATTTAGTTTTTGGGTAAAATGTCTGTCTATAATCTATTTCTTATGATGGTTTTGACGGTGAAATCCTTGCCCCAGTCAAATGGTTAAATTACCAAAAAATTAATTAAAAACCTAACTATAGAGGGGACTTTTTATATTTCAGAATAACAAGGAGATTAGTGACAAATAGACAAATATGAGGAAGGTATCAGCCGTTTTCCCTTTCATTACTAAATCTTTTAAATTTTTAATGCCTTGATATCAAGGTTAATTGATAATTGTACATATTAAATTAGAATTTCACGAGGATGCAATACACCACAGTAGCTAACTTTTTCATTTACAGTGGAAATCATATTATAAGAGAGATTTCAACCACATAAAATAAAAATAATTAATACTTCCATTAGCTAAATTGTCCACAATTTAGTTACTTAGTCTTAACAAAAATATGTGGAAAATTAAACCATTTATTACCAAGATTCCATATATAAATGCCAGAAAAAGTTAAGAGGAAACTTACTTAGAATAGGTACACTCCCACGAGGTATAAATCGTACCTAGACTCTCTAGATTTGACAATGTGGTTAGTCTCACGTAGAAATATTAATTGAGGTAATAAATCTTGCTACTTCACTACTTTTCTACTGTGGACCAAAATTTGATTAATTCCTTTGCTTTGGCTTGGTTTGGGCTGAATAAGAATATATGGTAGTAGCGGTTGGACAACAATACGTGCTAATTATTCTCACTTCATTTTCAATTTCTTGCAAATGTTTCTCCTATAATTAATTACTTGCTTCAAGTTATAATTTAACAGCAAAGTCTCCTCATCATGTTGTTTCAACTAAATTCGCACTTGGGTAATTAATTAAATGTTTTAATTTGGATTCAACCTTTTAACGGTTCATTGATCAATTGGCTTTTAATTAGTTACAACATCAAGATAAATGAACTGAAAAAATCTTGCATCTAAATGCTTGTTAATTAATTTATAGAAAGACTGTTCCCCTACATATACAACATAAGAGGTTGTGTTGTACTTACAAATTATTTAGTGAGGTAGAGCTCATAAAGCACTGCAGAATTTTGTTTGCCTAGTTTCCTTTAGGGGTAAACAGTTGTATTTATTTGGAGAATTCTCATTTTTTCCTCCTGTTGTTTGATACAATACCCTAAAATTCTTTATAATATCTCAATACTCTTTTGATGTTATTTCTTATTCGTAAAAATTGTATTTTTGAGGACAGGACAATTGGATACTTTAATAAAGTTGCATGTGACAATGTAATAATAAACAGTAAAAAAAATCGGACGTTTAATAGTAAAATATAATTTTATTAATTATATGTCAGGAAATAAATAAAAATTAAATAAATTAATTTAATTGTTCTTTTTTTTTCTTCTTCTTCCTCTAATACCATCCTCTTCAATTTAATTATTTTTTTTTTCATCTTCTTCTTCCTCTAATACCATCCCCTTCCATTTTTCCATCATTTTCACTATCATTTAATCTCATCTTTCTCTATCTTTCACTTCTCAACATCATTTGCGAAAGTCCTTCTAAATCTAAGAAAATAGTATGCCAATTCCCCTTCTTGCTCAACGCCACAGCCAAAATCCTCATATTTACATTTACACTATTTACTCTCTCAAACCCAGAAATTCATTTCAAAATGTTTCAAAACCAAAACTTTAACGGCAACAAAAACAAAAACATGTCCGATAAGAGTTATTTTTAAATATACTTTTTAATGAATAAATAATTTTAAAAAGTCAATTAATTTATAAATAAATTATTTATTTATTTATTTTTATTCTTTCTTCTCTTTTTCGAATTTCCATTGCATTTTTTCTCCCTTCACTCGTAATCTACCAAACAAATAAGTATAGCTTAATCTATTGAGAGCTATTAGAATTGTTCAAATTCACAAATTTCAACAACCAAAATTTCCAATAAAAGAATCGGCAAATGCAAATAGCAATCGCAATAGATTTACAACCCAACAAACCCATATCACAATGACCAAACATTCAAAAATATCTGAGTAGATCCAAATCACAATTCCAAAAGATTCACAATTTCTAACAATCATAAATCATAATCTCATCAAATTTGTGTAAAAAAAAAAAAGAAGAGGAGAAGAAGAAGAATATGTGCTAATCTATGGCCTCTGAACATCAGAGGGTCATATGGGAAGCCATTATGGTCATGCGACGAGAGGCAGAAACCGTCGGGGACTACACGACAAGACATTGTGGCTATGCAGCAAGCTGCCATGACCCTTGGCCTTTGTGAAGCCATGCAACGAAAAAGTCAGAGAAGAGATCATGTGAGAGAGGCAGCCGTATCGGAGGTTAATTTAGCCTAAATTTTTTTTTTTTTTAAAAAAATCTTCTTATCAATAAGATAAATAATACTTTTTAATTATTTTTCTATCTTCTTGTCAAGAAGATAAATAAGATTAAAAAAACTAAAACCCAACAGAAATAAAATAAAAAATAATCATAGAGAAAGAAAGATAAAAGATAAAATATTATTTTAATATAAAAGTAAATAAATAATATAAAGCATAAATAATGATAATATTTTATTTTTATTAGGTCAATGGCAACTGACATTGACCACAAGTTTCTAATCAATATAAGGGTATAAACGTAATTACGTTGAAAAAGTAATTTTTTGCGTGAACAGAGATAATAGTAGGGAATAATGAGATACTATGCAAACAAAAGATGTTGGGGTATTATATCCACCAACACGAGGGTCTTAGAAATTCTCCCTATTTACTTGCAAGATCAAAATTGACCACGCATGCATCATAGTCCTTTCACGTGTAATTTCTTTTCTTTGCAATTTTAATTTCTTACTGCTACTAAACTTACCCCCATCAATTGTTAAAACCAAAATCTTCGTTTAATAGATAGAAAATTTCTAGAGATTCCAGAAAACGTTTTTCCAAATTTATGTATAGAGACTTTACTAAGTATAAATTCAACTTGTTCCAAATTTATGTATAGAAATTTTACTAAATATAAATTAAAATTAATAAAATTAATGGTGGTCATCATCTTAATTTTATTGTTTAATTTCACAACAATATTCATCCAACCACTAGTTTTCAATTCTTATTGTCTACTAACTTTTGCATGTGACATATATTTAATTTTTTTTGTTATTGTTTATAAAATTTCAATGGAGAATTCAGAATAAGAATATTTTTAAGGAATTAAATGAGAATATTTTGAAATTTGTATGTATGGTAGCAAAGAAAAAAGAATATATAATTTGGCTTTGAAACATTAAGAGAAGAGAATGCTAATGATGATTAATTTGGAATTCTCTGTAATTAACGTCATTCATATCTCATTTAAATACACCAACACTTGCAATACTTGAAGTTAGCCAAAGCTCAATTTCCACCTCCTCACCATGTCCATGATGAATTCTATCTTCGTAGCTGCCGTGCGTTCCAACTTACGAGGTATAAATAGCAGAGTTTTCAATCTACAAAAGGGCAGCCCAATCAAAAACTACTCCAACGATATTTCCAACAACAATAACAAAGTTCTATTCATAACGGGGGCCACAGGTACAGGTAAAACAAGATTGTCAATTGATCTTGCTACTCGTTTTTCTGCTGAAATAATTAATTCAGATAAAATTCAAGTATTTAAAGGTTTAGATATTGCAACAAATAAGGTTAGTGAATTTGAACGTCGTGGAATCCCCCACCATTTGTTAGGCTTTTTAGATCCTGAAGTAGATTTTACTGCAGAAGATTTTTGTAAACATTCCTTACCAGCTATCTACAAAATTATTAGAAATGGTCACCTACCTATTGTTGTTGGTGGCTCCAATACATATATAGAAAGACTTGTTGAAGATCCTATAATTAAGTTTAGAACTAAATTAAAGTGTTGTTTTTTATGGATGGATGTATCACTTCCAATTTTACAAAAATTTGTCCGAAAACGAGTAGATAATATGATAGATACTGGTCTCATAGAGGAGACAAGAAAATTGTTTGTTCCTGGAGCTAATTATAATCGAGGTATCCGACGGGCAATTGGGGCTCCAGAACTAGATCGGTATTTTTGTGCAGAGCAAGAAAAAGAAGATGAAGCTTGTAAAGAGTTATTACTAACTAATGCTATCGACAGAATAAAAGATAATACATGCTTGTTGGTAGAAAGACAATTAAGAAAGATCTATCGGTTAAGAAACGAACTTGGGTGGGAAATGCATCAAATTGATGCCACCTCTGTGTTAGAGAAATGTGGAAAAGAAGCTGAAAATGCTTGGGAGGAGGTGGTTTTAAATCCAAGTTCAACTATAGTAGATGATTTTTTGAAATAATATTATTATTGTATTTAGTTATTATAAATTGTAATGATATAAATATGTTTGTATTCATGTACGTATGTGTATACTTATCGAGTACAAAATGCCAATAGTTACGCAGCAATATGAAAATATCTATGGTAGTATAATTCGCGGCCTTTGGTCTAATTCCATACGATAAATGGTAGAAGTTTAACACCATAGAGGAACTTAATTACTTCTTTCTGAAAGAAGTGCGGGACTGCGGGTCATAATGCTTGCATGTTCAAAATACAAAAACAAACTGATAATTAACACAACAATAACCAGAGAATGAATCCACGAGAAGTCACTGCCTTGATATCTGCAAACCTCTTCCTCTTCCTCTTCCATATGGAAGATCTTATTTACAATAACTTTATGATAATTATGTTCATATTTACAAGAAGAACCCTTCATGGAAGTCATTTGATATTACGATGGTTATCACCTTTTATTATTAATTCACGTCAATATTTATATAACCACTAATCTTAAATAGAATGCATCCACGAGAAGTCGCTGCCTTGATATTTGCAAACCTCATCCTCTTCCTCTTTCATACGTAAGATCTTATTCACCGTAACACTATAATAATAATACTCATATTTGCAAGAAGAACCCTTCATAGAAGTCATTTGATATTGACGGTGGTCATCACCTTTTATTATTAATTCACGTTAATATTCATAAACCACTAATATTAAAGTGAATGAGGATACGAAATGTCGCTGCTGCCTTGATATCTGCAAACCTCTTCCGCTTCCTCTTCTACATGTAAGATCTTATTCACCATAACACTAATAATATTATTCATATTTGCAAGAAGAACCCTTCATATATGTCATTTTATTTTGACCAGTGGTCATTACCTTTTATTACTAATCCATGCCAATATTCATATAACCACTAATCTTTGATATTTATTGTCTACTTGTTTTTGTATATAACATTTATTTGATTTTTTTTTTTTTTTTTGGGTTGTGGTTTATAGAATTCAATGAAGAATTAGGAATAAGAACCATTTTTTTTATTATGCTTATCAATTGTCATAAAGCAAAATATTCAATTAGACAAGATGGAAATTAATTAAGAATATTTTGAATATGTATGGTAGCAAAAGAAAAGAATAATTTATTAATTTGAAACATATAGAAAAGAGAGAGGTATGATGAGTAATTTTACACCCCTTTAATTATATCGTTTAAATTAACTTACAAATCTTGATATTTTTAAATTAAATTAACATTTATAGTAATCACCGATCAAAGAAAATCACGTAAATCAATGTCCAAACAAATAATTCAAGTTGAAGTTGAACCCCTAGATTAGGTGGTTGATCCCAATCTATTGGTTAATTTTTAACTATATGAAAACATTTCAATAGTACTAAAAAAACTGTGAAATTTCTCATCTTTATTAATTTAGATCTAATCTTTAATTCCTTCTTTCACTTAAGCTTTAATTAACATAAAACATAATCAAAGGGGTAAGAAGATGGCAAGCTGTTCACTTCCTTTCTTGAAAGCATGAAATATGTGCAAAAAGTAAATATTAGATATTCGATTCTTTCTGTACCGCGTCGTCTTGATCCATGCCTTTGGTTTCCTTAATCGCATTATTAATGACATAGTACTCATATTCCAAAAATTTCTTGAATTTTTTTCATAAGAGAATTTTATATATATATATAGACACACATATGTATGTATGTATGTATGTATGTATGTATGTTTGTATGAATGTCAGTTAATTATATGTACAAGTATGCTTTTACAACTTTATCGTAATTACTATTAATCGTGAAGAACAAACATATATATTCTTAATGTTTCGAATGAATGATATTAGCTAGCTAGTTAAGTGGAAGGAACATTTTTTTTTTTTACTTAACCATGAAACCAGTTTTTAGATCGCCACAAAATTAAAGAGAACATATTTTATTCTTCCATGCAATTCAAAGCACCGACCACACAATAACATGCACGTATAATAATATTCTCCTGAGCTGCCTGTGATGGTTGTTCTTTCTCCATAACAAAAATATCCTCTTCGAATAAACGGCACTCCTTCTCTGCGTCTGTGTGGTTTGCTTTTGTAATTTAATTTATTGTGATTTGATATATTTACTGTTGTTGACAACATTGACTTAGAGGGGTAAAATATTCTCACCTACGTACTCCATTTAACATATCATATTTTATGCGTAAGGTTTTATATATTTCTGATCATCAGCATGGCCTCACATAGAAAATTGATTTATTTAGTACCAAATTAGATTTTGGAAATATTTTGGAACATGGTAGGGGAAAAGATTGATTTGATTTGTAACCTAAACTTTGAGGGGAAGTAATGATTTGTAGATCTTTTCCTACAGATGTAATAATTGAATTCTACCAACACTACTCGGAAATACGTATAGAATGAGATTTGAGTGTGTTTTCGTTTTTGGTATGTTTTAATTACAAATCCAGATTTAATTATCCCACCTTTATTACTTAGAAATTACATTAATGGTGGCAATACCCTACTTGTTGTCAGTATATTAATGAAATTTGTAGCTGATCAATTCATTATTTTTCCGTGAATTCAAAATCCTTTTCAAAGTAAAAAAAAAATATATTCCCAGGGCAATATATAGAACGTTGTTATTATAATGTTCGATTTTTATTTGACCCGACCCATTGAATTAATAATAATTAACGACCGCAAGATAATTTTTATACGTAGCTTGTGGGAAGATGAAAAACGTTATCGCTCTGCATCATCACACGCCACGCTACCGTAAACCTAGTTAATGCTGATTCTTGAAAAAATATATATTTGGAAACCGCTGAATTAATTGTATTAAGTTGTTATTTTATGCCACAAACATTTTAAGGACATGCGTATACATAAATCAAGTTAATTTGTTATTGATTGGCATCGATTGCAAGAAAACAACGAAATGATCTTCTCCTTTTTCTCATGCATGATGAGATAGCTAGATACGCTCATATTATGATACTTTAATGAAATTATTTCTGTAGAGAGACTATCATATTTTAAATGGAGGCTGGCTGACAAGTTTTCTTGATTCCTATCTGTTATCGTACAACTCCAGCTTAATTTCATTATAATTAAGTTGTAAAAAATACAATATCTAATGGATATATATATATATATATCTTTTTCTTTTATGTGGCTAATTTGTCGTCTATTTGAAAATAAAAAATTGGATATTAAACTCTTTAAATATTGGATAAAATTAAGTAATATCATTATATCACATAACTAACAGCCACAGTTTCTTTTTGTTGCATTATTTTTTAATATAAAAATTTTCAAATAAGCGCTTGTTTTATTACTTTAAAAACTTACAAAAATAAAAACACATTTTTCTTGGATGCAAAAATTCATAATATTTAACAAAATATTGATTAGAATATATCAACAAAAAATTATATAAATTCATTAAAAATTAAGAAAGTATGAATAGAGTTATTTTTCTAGCTATGATACAAAAAACTATAAGTGAAATAGTTAAAAATTTAAATTGTAGATCTTATAAAAAAAATAAGTGAAAGAGTTTTGAAAGTAAAAAAATATTTGAAAAAGAAAAAAATTTATTTTTGCGTTTGATTCGAATACAGTAAAATAACATGAAATAAAGAGATTTTAATTTTGCACTAATTTTGGGACCCAATTCAAAAAATATTTTTGGATTAAATTTAACTAATTTTAATCTAACGCGTATTTTGAGAATTTATTCTTATTTTTTGAAAATACAAAATTGTATCCATATAAAATATCAAATGGCCTTTATTTTTTAACGGATAAATATCAATTATCCCTGTTTTTTCAGCTAATGTCCCATTACCTTTCTATATTTTCTGTAATATCTTATTAATCTCCTGAATTTTGATTTTGTCCTTTAGTATTTTTAATATTTTCGATTTTATCATTTGTAAATTAATTAAACTGAAGGATAAAATCCCAAAAAAAAAAAATCAAAGGGGTGATGGAGTATTAGACAAAATATAAAAGAATAATAGGACATTAACTGAAAAAGTAGGAGGGCAATGGTTATTCTTCCTTTTCTAACATTGAAATTACCATGTCACTCCATCAATGTTTATCAAGTAACGGTCAAACTAAACAAAAAAAAAATTGATGGGTGGTTTCTATTAATTTTTATAAAATATTTTACTATGCGTTATTAACACAAACTTTAAGGGAGTTATATGAAAATACCCCTTACATAACATTCCCTGCAATCCAACAGGTTTTTATATAAATTTATCTTTCTAAAAAAAAATAGTTAAAAAAATACTCTCTTTGTACTGTGTGAAAACATTTTGAATAATATTAAAATTACTTTCAAATACATTTCTTAATGAAAACAAATAATGAAAGGGATAATAAAAGACGATTGTTCGCTTTCTTAAACTTATAGACACTAAAGATAGATATTAAATATTGCATCGTTTCGATCGGTACTAATCAAGTCTACTACTTGATGTAGGTACTAATTAAGTCTACTTGATATCTTTGGTTTATTTTAATATAATATGATTAATTACTTAGTACGCATGATATTCCAAACATTTCTTGATTTTTTTTATAAGAGAATTATAATAACGTGCTTTTTCATATTAGTAAGTGCTTTTTCGCATTACGGGTAATCTCACTGAACCAACATCTGCATATGAAAGCAGCAATTCCGTCGAAAGAGCAAATTTAGCTCCATAATTATCAATCGTGTATATCCTACAGTTCAATTAATGTTTCTTCATGATCAAAATATGACTTTAAACTGATCATGAGTAGTTTCCAGCAGCTTTTCATTTCTTTACATATTCTCTTATATAGTTATATCTTATATGTCATGCCGTCACATCCATAGAATTATTAAGCGGACTGTTTGCCAATCATATGAAGATATGAATTAATTATACTCATGATTGATTCGATTTCATGTCATTAAAGAATATATATGTGTGTGTGTACAAGTTGTTTGATTAAATTGTATGTCCATTCATACTTTTACAACTTTATCGGATTATCATTAATTCTTGAAGAAATTTCCTTTCTCAATCATAAAAACAATCTTTAGATGATCACCGTAAAATTAGAGAGAACATATAGATTCTTCAAGAATCTATATGATAACATGTGTATATATATATATAGATCATTTGACGCACCAGCCAAATGATAACATGTGTGTGTGTGTGTGTGTGTGTATATATATATATTCTTCTGAGCTGTGCTTATTGATCTTGTTCTTTCTCCGTAACAAAAAATAAAATAAAAATCTTCAATCGAAACAATAAACAGTAATTTGTATGTTAACGTTTCTGATCATCAGCATGGCCACACATTGCAAGTGGATTTATTTAGTACCAAATTTGATTTTGGGAACATTTTGGAACATGCCATGGAAATGGATTGATTTGATTTGTGACCTAAATGATTGTAGATACGAAGATGTAAAATAATTGAAATTTTATGTAGACTACCCGGAAATGCAAATCCAGATTTCTTTCCCACGCCATATAGAATATTGTTATTATATTGTCGTGTTTGATTTTAATTTGTGTGGGCACCAGCTTTTGACCGCGCGTTACTATGTAACAGGCAATATTCCTCTTCATTTACTCTATCTAAAAAAAAAAAAGTCAGAAATATTGATTTTTTCAGCGCTTAAATTAATTACAGCTTTAAGGTTTTCTTGAGAGAATAATTTATCGAATATATCACATAATGAGAATAGTAAAGAGTTTTTTGGTTTGATTTTGCATACTTTTCCTTTCACTAGAAACTCATATTTATTTCTTTTTTTGAGGTAAATTACTCACCGTGAAAAGTTGAGGTTTTATAATGCACAATTCGCTTATTTGGAGAACTGGCAATTATTGACTATTTCTTACGCTCCTCTGTACTCTTATTTTATTTCTCCCTTTTTTAATATTATGAGGATGAGTTCTTGCTACCTCTCTAATCTTTTTAGAAGCATATAGGCATGTAGGGTAAAACTAAGATCAAGTTGTGAAGAGTTTTTAGTACCTCTCAAGCCTTTTTAGATGAATGTGGTTGGGTCGAGTGAGAATAATTTTAGTTTGGGGTGAGTTTTTGCTATCTCTCTGACCTCTTTACAATAATAAGGTTAGGTCCATGAAAAATTAAGATTATATCTGAGAGTTTTTACTATCTCTTTGATCTTTCTAGAAGATTATAGTTGGATTATGGTTTAAAATTCCCACCATAATTTAACCATTAAATAATGACTACAAGATAATTTATATACAAAACTTGCGGATGAAATAATAAGACTCATAAAGATGGGGACAAGAAATACAAGATAAGACTCATAAAGAGTTATTATTTAACAATGCAATTAAAGAAATGAACGATAATACCTGTATATTAGTTGAAAGACAGTTAAAGAAAATTAAACGATTTAAAAGTGAGCTTGGCTGGGAAATACATCGAATTAATTAATACCACCTCCATGTTGGAGAGATGTAGAAAAGAAGGTGAAGATGTTTGGGAAGAGGTAGTTCCAAAACCAAGTTCAGCTTTAGTTGATGATTTTTTAAAGTAGGGTAAATTAAAGAAATACCGAATTTTGTTTTGCAATTTTTAGTTGAATTTTGTTAAAAAAAAAAATTTTGAGTTCTCTTGTACAAAGTTAGAACTAGTGCTACTGTGTTCGGCTGGTTTATGATAAAATGAAATAGTATATTTGTGTTTGTACTGATAGTTTGTAGTCTAAATTCTCAATAACTTTGTCGTTGAAAATATTAATATTTTATAGCACAAGATAAAGCTGAAATGTTTAATTTGTTATTTATAAAAGTTATACTGCATGCACATATTGAGCTGTTATGTGACGGATTTGTTAGGGATCATATTTAACCAATAGTATATGACTTGGAATGAATTCAATATCATCCAGAGATAAAACTCTAGGGAGGGATTAATTTTCTCCTAACAATCAAGAATTCTCTGCATGCAAATGAATTAAAAGAGTGCACACATAATTAAGTTCAATTAACCACAATCCATGGACAGAAGATTAATTAAGTTGTACCTGAAATTAAGCATTGGTTATAATAATTAATCTTACAGGTTCCAAATACAAGCCGAACTGATAATTAACACAACAGTAATCAGAGATTAATACATATGTATTAATATTTAATCTACGCACGAGAAGTTGGCTTCATTCATCCATTACAATAATATTCGTGCCAGAAATAATAGCTATCCTCCTTCATAACCTGTAAATGTAATCGTCAACTTCAAACGCAAAATCGTTTACTTACAGAAACAGAACTACTGATTATATATTCAGAGAGAAAATGTTGATAAATAAATTATATTGCAGTGCAAGGAAGAAACTGTAATTAAATTATATATTTTAGGACAAAATTCCAGTTAAATTTAGATTTTAATTATATTCAAATTTTAAATTTTAAATAGAAAGAGTAAACGTAATTTTAGTTTATAATTTTTATATATGAATTCTCAATAAATACTTCTTTTATTAAAAAAAAAAAAAGAAAAGAAAAGGATTAAGTGCATTATGTAACTGTTTTTTTTTTTTATTTTGGTCTTCGTTCATTATTTTTTAAAACTAAATTTTTAGTTACAGTTATTTTGTATCCATTTATAACCGAATGATTTAGAATTAAATTCTTATTTCTGTGTGTGCAAACCCTTACTCACATTAAAAGCTTGTGTGGCTGAAACTTTATGAAGGTGAGTTGTGTGGTGCATTTGAATTTATATATTAGAGTTCTACGAGGCAAAATATATGAAGAGTAATGGGCCTCTTGAATGATTGATTATTAGAAATTTCAATACAAATTTGTTGCATGTATCAGCCAGCCTCATACGACACAACATCCTATTTAACTTTTATCACCTACCAATAATAAAACTTTTGAGTGAAAATGATCTAAGGACAAGACAAAGAGACAGCGTTTATGAAGTAAATCATTTGCTTGTGAACAAGAGGTTAGATGATCTTTCTTATCTGAAAATGATGGTTTCCAACCTCCTCGTACCTTCGTCTCAACTGTTTTTTATCATGATTTGTCTTGTATATTCAATTCAATGAAAATTAACGTTTAGATCAATATAATTATCAAATTGATCCCTAAAATTTTTTATAAAAAAAAAAAAAAGTAATTCCATTAGTTTATTATGTATTTCAAATTCATCCCTATATCAGTGTATCTGATATCATATCCTCCAATTCAATTTTTATATACTTTATATGCTTTTACCATTATACCCCTAATTTAATATACAAAATCCTATGTAAAATAAGAATATTACTTTTAAACTATATATTTATGTTTTGGTAATGTGTCAATAGATCATTCAGTCGTTGGATAGTGAATTAGTGTGATAAATGAATAAGGTATCCTGCGTACGGATGTAAGTTGCAACCATAAATTCATTGATAATTCCTCCAAATATAATATGCCTGCTGCTGCATAACGTTCAGAAAACTTTGTGCCACCTTCAACATTGATAAATGAATCATTAAATTTTTGGTATATACTTTGTTATTTCTTTAGTCATTACCATCAAATTTTTTTTATTTTTATTATCCGTGGAACAAATCGTTACATTTTCACTTAACTACTTTTCTAATAAAAAATCGCCCAAACCCAAAACCCAAAACCTAATGAAGGATCACACCAAAGCCATCTTAAATTTAATATGCTATTAAAAAGAAATTAAAGAATGAAATTTGGCAGATACAAATACAGACACAGGCCCTTGAAGAGATAAGCACATGATACTGCTATGGAAACTTGCAAAGTACAAAACGTGGAGACATTTGACAGTAAAAGCATTGATCCCGCAGCAAGCCTTGATTTCTTTTAACGAGCAATCTAGAAATAATTGATTTCTCTCTTTAATAGTTTCTTGATTTTCCAGTGCTCTATTTTACTGACTACCTTAAGTTGCAGAGTAAATGGGTGGGTATGTGGAATAAATTAGCGCTCCAGCAATTTGGTTTTCCTAATCATGAAGATACAAAGAGAGGCATTAACAAGTGCATGCTAAGCAGTTGTTATATTATACAACTGCAGATATCATGAAAAATATATCTATGTATACTATAATTACAACTTGAAGTCATAACCATTCACATTCCTTGACAAAATAACAAAATAAAGCATAACATTAAATTTAATTTAATTTTAAATTAAATTAAATTAATTAAATGCAGCTTCAAGCAAGTTATTGGTGATGGTCTCCCAGTTGTGCTTCAAACCAGTATATAAACCATGCCAGCAGATCTTTAAAACTAGCAGATGATTCATGCTAACCTCAGGTAGGCTACAAATGACTGATCATCAGAATGTGCAAGCAAGCAATCTGAAAGTCCGGAAATTCCACCACCACAAAATTGAAACTTATGATTGTACTCTTCATCTCAGGCTTATAGATATTGCTCATGTTGAGGATCAAATATGGCAAAAATTAAGGCATGTATATCCACACATTTGCCATAGGTATAAATGCAACCATTCTTCCTAATAGCTCCTCCATTCAGACGCAACATCAACAACCAGCATTCACCTATCCAAAGTTAAAACCCGCAACAGCACTGACAGGAGCTGATATGTTCATGGAAATGCATCAGTTGCCTAGATTCACCCTCATCCTCTGCTTACTTGCAGGCCCTCGCCGAAACCGAGCCGTGTAATGAGGTTGCGAACGGGCATCACTTCTCTCAGCAAAAAACATTGCTTCCGTCTTTCCTCCTCTTCTAAGTTGCGGCTTCTTGACATGATCATCAGAAATTAACATTTTAGTGTTGTCTACATTATAAGGCAATGGCTCAATTCCCTGTAGATCAGGTTCTGGAACAAATCCAGCTGGTTGTTTTGATTCATCCATTCTTCTGAATGTAATTGATATCCTAAGAGAAACAAAGGAAATTAACTTAAATATAGGACATTATGACAAACAAACACTAATGAAGGTTAAATGATTTTAACTTCTACCTCTTTGTAGGAACTGCAGGCACACAATGTTTTGCCACATCAGCTGAATTTCCATTTAAGACAAGAACAGATCTGCAAAGATTCAATTTTCAATTAGTAAGAATGATGTAATGCCAAAAATCTCAAAATGTAGTAACTAATATAATTCCAAAGAAAAAACAAAAAAGTACAGCAATGCAAAAGGTAAGGATTTTGCACATCACACTTACCCCACGGGCAAAGGGATTCCAATTGAACCAGCAAACTCACCAGCACCTACAACCTTTAAGTTTGATCCAAAAACAATACTGCACTCGCTAAGAAATGATACAGTACAGAATGGTCGAAGGAAATCATGGCTATCGATGTGTGGTGGTATGCAGTCCCCTTCTTCATAGATGTTAACAATACAGCTATCGGGAACACACGATGGAGGAAGCACATGCCAACCAATCAACCTTCTGATAATCACCTTAAAAAGATGAGGTATAGGCTCTACAAGTTCATTTTGGAGAATGCCAGGTGGATTACCATTTTTATCCTGCCAACAACATAAAAAACATTTGAACCATTTACAACAAATATGTTGTAATATTGTTAACAACACAATAATTAACCAAAACCCATAACAAAGTAAGGTCCAGAATGTACATTCAACCAAAATAATGAAGGAAACTCACTGTTGCATAATTGTAACAGCAACCAAATTGGATGCTTATGCGCCCTTTGCCCCTCATCCACTTTTGGGGTGCCGAAAATGTCCGCTCTGCAAAAGCCATAATTATTGACACAAAGAAAAGTCAGTAAAAAGGCAGTACCTTTTAATTAAATGGATTCATCATTTAAACATACACAGCCACTCATTTTTTCTCAATTAAAGAACAATTAAAATTATATGAACAGCATACCATATCAAATTAAAAATGAAAATTTCTCCAACAATCACAGCCCTAGTGCACTAGTTCCAGATCAAGCCAACAGCGAAAGAATATTTCCCAATTTAGAAAATGGACTGTTTAGATTCTTTCAGTAGTATAATAAAAAACATAAAACCAGATAGTTCTTTCGATTGTATAATCTACAGTCTCACTCAAGTCTCCTAGGGTAGAAGACACCTAAGACAGAAATACAGGCACACTGCTCTGTCAATAAATTAATGTAATAAATTAATGGTACCATACAATCTAAGTGCAAAGCAGTGAAACGCTCAGCAATGAACTGAAGTTATAATTGTTGTACTAGGTGTACGTAAATATTACAATTCACACTAAAACATGTCTGCAGTTGCTATCTTAAGTTCCTAATACTTCAAGATAAGTTGAAATATCTAAAATTATAGGTGTTAAAGGAAACAAAATTATATTCAACTCTCTTGAATTATAAACTAAGTACATAAACATACCTTTATATAAGCCGAAATAATAAAGCAACATAAAATAGGAATTCTCATAAACTTAAGAATCTTCATAAACTTAGGAACCCTTAACAAACTAAGAAAAGACTAATAATAAGTTTAATTTTAATTCTAACACTCCCCCTCAAACTCAAAATGGTAAAGCAAGCTTGAATTTGGAAGCTAATGCGATTAAAGAGAAAATTCCAAAACATCAAAAAATAGGAGAAAACCACTTGTGCATTCAAGAAGCGATCTTATTCCTTTTAAGAGACGAAAAATACTTTACACTACCTTTTTTTAGGCAAGAAATATTTGACTGTGCCTTTTTTTTTAAACGAAAAATACTTGACTATGCCTTTTCTTTTAGGCGAGAAATACTAAACTATGCCTCTTTTTTAGGCAAAAAATACTTGACTGTGCCTTTTTCTAAGTAAAAAATACTAACTATACCTTTTTTTAGGTGAAAAATACTAGCACTACTGGCAGTGCCTTTTTCTCTAAGCAAAAAAATATTTGACTGTGTTTTGTGCCTTTCCATAGACAAAAAATACTGATAGTGTCTTTTCATAGGTGAGGAATGCTTTTTATGGGTGAGTAGCAGTAGACAAACAAGCAACCATATCAAGAACTAAGGACCCGCAAACATTATTCTGCTACAGCACCATAAACAATGTCCATGAACAGTCCTCTAAACAGTATCCGTCGACAGTACCCTAACTGGATTACGGTTCTAGACTTTTTCTTTCTTTCTTTTCCTTTTTTTTTAAGGTTTCTAGAATTTTTTTTTTCTTTTACAACTTTAAGGTTTCTAGATTTTTTTTTTTTTTTTTTTTTTGAGCTAGAAAATAGAATTATGCTCAATAACTACCTTATAAGATAGCATATCATTGCTATAAAAAAATTTTTTGATACGACTTTAAAAACTAAAATTGAACCCGTTCTAATACCATGTTAAAGAAAATAAAATTATATTGAACTCTCTTGAATTATAAACTAAGTACATAGACATGTCTTCATATAGGTTGAAATAATAAAACAACTAAGAATCCTCATAAACTTAGAGAACCCTTAACAAACTAGGAAAAGATTAATAATAAGTTTAATTTTAATTCTAACAATAGGCAAACAAACATAATGTTTCCATGCCAACCACACAAGTGGCCATCCGTAGAATGGGCAGCCATAGTAATCATACACATGGCACATGATTTTCACAACATAAAGATACATTATGCATTTAAGGGTCAGCCATTCTTCCCAAAGACCTAATAGATTAATAACTAAAGCATAATATCAAAGTCAAACTTCAGGCATCATGATGTCATACATATGAATTTAGATAAAAGGGAACAAAGTACACTAGTAGGCAGAAACTAACCTTTCAGTTCTCCCTTTTTCCCCATCTCCTGAAGTTTATAGATATAATCAACGATCCTTTTCTGTTCAGCAGCACTGAACACACCTGCATGAAGCTCAAGTCCCTCCAAAATATTGACAATTTTTCCTTTAATCTTCTCCAAACAAATGAAATCCTTCTTCCTCCTCACATTCTTAAACCGAATGTGCTCTCTCTGGTCTCTGGACAACACAGGCTTCTCAACAACCTTGGAAATCCTCAAATCTCCCATCAAAACATTACTATCAACTATCTGCTTATTTGATTCATGCTGCTCTGCCTCTTCCTCAAGCTCATCATCTTCCTGAGCCATGTCAGCCCAAGACAAACGTGTACTTGGAGTTTCAGCTGAGGGCGATTCAAAGGCTAACCTGCCACTTGTTGAAGCTTCTTGATCAGGTTCAGATCCCCCATTTGTCCCATCTTTCCAACAAGCCAATGAGTTAGTTTCTGCAGCATCTTTCCAACTTCCAAGGGAATTTGTATCACAATTATCGTTCATGTTTTCTGATTCAACATTATTCGCACTAGAAGACGCGTTATTCTCATCTAAATTTTCGCTTTCCGGTTCAACACCCTCTAGTTCTAAAAGCCAAAAAAATCCAAACACAATTAAAAAACATAAGCAATCAGGATCAAAAACCCATACCAAGCAAACAAAGTGCACTTTCTAATTACAATATATTTTCCCCAAACACGAGGAACTAGGGTAATCTAATAAGTAATAAGAAGAGCACTTATCACACTAATTATTAAAAATAAAAGTAATTTAATAATTTCCGTCCAATTAGAAAAATAAAGCATCAGCATAACAGCCAACAAAAAAGCAGCGAAGTACCGGTTTCAAGAGAGCGGATTCGATCCGAGATTTTTTGGGTGCAGTCGCTGCAGAGATCTCGGCAGAGAAAAGGAAGCCATGTATTGAGAAACTCGGAGGCAATCCTGAGTTCAGAGGATTGGTACTGGAGGAGGAACGGGTCGTCCGTTTTGACACGTTTGAGATCGTCCTTCATGACTGCAGAGAGACCGAGTTAACGCGTTCGGCAGTCGCTTGTAATCCTAAAATATAAGCGATGAATGAAAAGAAAAAGAAGTAACTATAAAAGAAAGTTGAAGCAAAAGTCTGGCGTGCAGGTTGAGGAATAAATTTGCGTGAATATAAACAACTTGATATCCCATGCTGCATAATAAAAAGGTTGGGGGGTATTTTTGACAATAACCGGATTTGTCTGAATCCGATTCTCATCCTCCCGACCCGGTCCCAATTCTAACGCGAACCGGGTCCCCAACTACAGCTAAACTTTGACCTTTTGTAAATATTTGATAAATAAGCGTAGTGGAAAAATAAATTTTAATTATACGTAAATAAATAAATATTAAAAAATTTTAAAAAGAAAATAAATTTATATTGAGAGAGAAAATAAAAAAAATTTCTAAGAAAAAAGGTAGAATATAATTTTTAACTATGCTTACAGTTGCAGTTTAAAATCTACTATAATTTACATATTTTAAATAAAATAATTTAATTACAATATCAATAAATGAAGAAAATAATGTTCCAACCTTACGATGGTTAACAATGAAAAGTAGGGCATAAAATCGTGGATAGTAAGGCAAAAAAATTCATTCCATGAATCATTAGTTGTACAATCTTGCAAGAGAAGGCAAGAGTTCATTCCATGAATCGTTGGAGGATAAGGTAAAAATTCATTGCATGAATCATCAGCGTAATCGTGGGGAAAAGGTAAATTGAACTCACCAATGATGAATTGTGACTGTGAATAATGAGACGTGGCGCTAAATGATAGGCAATGTTTGCATTAACACAATGTATGTTACCGCACAAAATCGGAGACATGGACCAGGAAAAAATTAAAGGATAAGGAAGCCAAACTGTTTGCTGGTGCTGCTGCTAGTTGGGAGCAACGATGAACACTAATATCCTCCAAACACTTTCTTCAAATTTACCACTATCATCCGTCCCCATCTCCTTAAAACCTTCAGCGACAACCACAAACCAAACTCAAAACATTTTATCAAACAGTTACCATGCAAGATCGATCAGATTCAGCGCCGTCAACAGCACTGGTAGCGGTAGTAGCAACAATGCCGGTAATGATGCTCAACAGCCGGTTCCTCCACCAATAACATCACCAGACACTGTGGAAATACGATTCCGGCGGGGATCAAGGAGACGACAGCAGAGAGAAGCCAGCATAAATAACAAACAACCCATGAAGATGCAAGCTTCGGCTAATACGAATACTAATACTACTCCGAAGCGGTGGGAGGAAATGAGTCTCACCGAGAAGGCAATGGAGCTTTACATGGGAGAGAAGGGTTTGCTCTTCTGGCTCAACAAGTTTGCTTACGCTTCCATTTTCGTCATGATTGGAGCTTGGATATTGTTCCGGTTTGTTGGGCCTTCTCTAAATCTTTACCAGTTGGATGCTCCTCCTCTATCCCCTTCCTCCGTATTCAAGGGTTCATAATTTTTCCCAGTTTTGTAGATATTAGTGTGCCCTTATAAATCTCACTGTGTCGAAACTTTTTGCTTATTGTTAAGAAGAATAAATAACAATCTTTTTTATTGTGGGAATTGATGTTGATAAGTCTGATTTTGAGCATACTGCAAACCAAAACCAAAACCAAAACCGTATCGAATGATTTTTCATATCAACACGAAAAATGAATACAAAGCCGACTCTGGCAATTCATCCCACTATATGAAGTAGAAACATAACAAGTCTAAAAAGTGAAATGGGACTCGCATCACCCACACGTGCACCCTACTTGGTGAAAACTAATATCAAAGACCCAGCCAGTAGCCAATAATTACTAGAATGACTAACTTAGAACAGATCTGTGGCATCCTTCATCTTTTTTGCCAGCGTGGTACTGCAATCACCGGCGAAGGTACGCAACTACGTCGCACTGACTGGCTGAGGCCCTGTATCTCTTTGGGTCTTACACCTGTGAAAAAAAAATATATATATATATATATATTTTAACATGCAGAGAAACTTAATACTGATGAGCTATGTAGTTTCATAATTTAATTTGTGCAGAACTGCAGATAATCTTATAATACTTCAGAGAAATTTAAAAAAAAAATGAAATGTGCAGCTTGATTACAAGAAAAAGAAAATGGGTGAAAACTGCAGTCAGAATAAAGCTAATGTTATTGCAGACTCATAACAAGTGAAGCTGTTAACCTATGTAAACAGCTATGCAAAGAACTTTACCAGATTGAAATAGGTTCATTTTTTATGGTAACTGAGCCAATAAGCATGTTAGTCTAAGATTGTTCTCAGTATTATGGTGTGAGCAATCATGCTTGAGAATTGCATTGATTGGAAACTGATGTTGAACATACAAACACCACACGATAAGGAAGAAGATCAGACAGAAAAATAATTGTTCAAAGCATCATGAATTTAACAGGTCTACACTTCAGAAATTTCCTAAGGAAGCATGCATCTCTGAACTGAACTGAACTGACTACAGCAAAGCTTTCTAGTCTCTTGGGGATATTCAAGGCAGACAAAAGCTCAAAGGTTGGTGAAAGTTTAATGTCAAACCCAAATACTGACCTATTGCACTCTGAACGCGATGCATAATTATGATTATTGCAATTTGTGCACATCCAATCTCCATCACGCCATTGCTTTGCTCTGCCAAGTGAAACAACTCTAATATATTACAACATCATCAGAAAGGCATTCGCTGAAGCCACTTTGCAACAAAAAGGCCATTCTCCAGCTTGTCTCTTTTCAAAAAAAAAAAAAAAAAAAAAAAGAGACTCTCCACCTCCTAATATTAATAAAGTTGCCACTGTACATATCACTGTGAAATGTAAATTTAACAATATCTGAATATAGTTCATCTTAAACCACCAAATAACAAGATCCAAGTGACAATTTATTCAGCATACTAGGTTCATATTTTGTATAGTCAATAAGAGTTGAATGCAATCCCAACAGCATAACAAAACCCATCAAATGATTAATTTTCATTCTTAATTAATGAACTTCTTTCACCATATTGGCTGCATGAAGTGCTGGAAATAAATTAGAGAATCTAAAAGGAAACATCCAGTAGAAACACCACACTGTTTTCACAATCAGAGCAAAAAATTAAAGGATTCTATGATCTTAAAAAAAAATGAACAATTTTTGCAAGATGAATTTTATGCATGTAAAAGTAGCAATAGAGTCCAAGTTACCCTTTCCCTACGAGAGCAGGCACTGTTGCTTGATATGGAAATGGCATAGGTGCTTGCCAATTTGGACCGACAACTGAGCTTATAGCTGCATATGGAGCATATACTCCCGTTTTCAAGTCCACATGGGACCCTACCAGTTGCTCAAATCCTGGATACGGTCTCTGCTGCCCAATTGTCTGTACATTCATTCAGAAAAAAGAAAAAGATGGGAAGAGGGCCCAAAAGTGTTAACCCATTCTCACATTATTACAATAACCTAACATTCAAAACCAGAAAATGATTCCTCACATGTCCTGAATTCAATCTCTTATTATCCCATTCATGAACAAACTCTTCTGATGCCAAGCGCTTTGTTCCAAGTGTAGTGTACCCTGAAGAGGATAATTATAAGGAAGTACCAGTAACAGCTAATCACTCCATATGGACCACAGAATCAGAGTACAAAAGAATTTACAACCAGCAATTGCTTCCACATGGTAATTCATGAAAACTGCTAACCAAAGAAAAGTACATGCATAGTAGCCACTATAAAGGATATAAATTGATGAGCAACTACAGACCAAGTATACAAATAACCAAGCAGAGGAGCAGAGAGGAATTGTAACTGCCAACAAATTTTTATCACAGAAAACTTGTGTAATGGTAAAAGCAACTGTAATCCATCACTAGCTCAAGTGACATCACAACAATACATGGGGAATCATATTGCGAACATACTGTAGGGGCAAATAACAATAAATAAGCTTAATCACATTTTCACACCAGTCCAAGTAAAAATGGAGATCAAAGACTAAATCACAAGCATGAAAATTTTTTAATTCCACTAAAGTAGACCAAAAAATTATCACAAACTAAGTTAAACAAGAAGTGAGAAGTGTTGAGCATATTCAATTGCATCTTGATGATTTCACGACATCCTAGGCTAAGTGAGAGTACCAATAAATAACAAAAACATACATCTCTGCAGAATTAGAAGCACCTGTTCCGGTTGACATATATGATTGAAAATTTTCAATCCCCATAGTTAATTTATATCCGAGATACAACAGCTACAAGTTGTTACTGACCAGTAATCAGAGTGTACCTGGAGGTGGAGGAGCATTGCATTTCTTGCACTGCAATTGAAGCCAAAACAGGAGCAAATATTGAATATGATATAGATTATTTTAAATTTGTCGACAGCAAAAGAATTAATTCGAATTAGGGTGGTATAACAATACCTGTGCACGTGAAGAGTAATTATGGAAACCACAGTTGCATATCCAGTCACCACTGCGCCATTCTTTCATAACAGAAGGCGCTTGATTTGCAAGGTTACTGTATGGAAGTCCAGAACTATGATTTCCAGCTAAAGGCCAAGAAGCAGCAGAGTTGACACCATACTTTTCAGTCCCTGCTAATGAACAGTTGGAGTTCAAAGGGAACTGTTGAACAGCACCATTGCCTCCTAGTCCGACATTCATCTTTTGTTCTGCTCCTCCAGGGGCCCTGGCAAAATAATGTGAATAAGTTGGGAGAGAAGCTCCAGGCACGGCAATTGTTGGCATAGCTGCAATCTCCTTTGGTTGACCGCACTTTTTGCACTTTTCTCTTGATGCATAATTGTTGTTAGTGCAACCTATTGATCCATTGCCATACAAACCCAACCCACAATGCAGCCACGAGAAGCCAAGTATACGCACACCAAGCAGCCCATCCCATACCAAATACACATACAAAAATCACAAACAACTCAACCTAATTGATAGCAGGTTACTATACTCACTTAACAAAATAAAATACATATTGAAACAAGTGATTCACCTTCACCCAAAAATAAAAAATGAAAAATCAAGAATGATCAGTGCAAAAATATTAAGAGTTGATATGGAAGTTCAAATAATATATGGAAATGAAAAAGATTAACAGATCCATGCATTTATTTACATCAAAAGTAGGCACATCGGTTTCCGCTTGCACCCTTCATAATGACAGCATGATTCTTCATTCAACCATATTATGATAAGCAGTCCCAAAAATTATATGATTATATCTTTTAAGACTATATGTTCAAATTTGTAAAATAAACAAAAGAAAATAAAGTTATCAATAACATACTCTATCATGTTTCGGCTTCAAAATGAGAAACTTACTTTAAGGTCCTTAAGTTCGCTGAATTCCTTAAGTGTTACAACCAAAACTAGCACATCATCTCAATGTTTAGTATTATAATCAACTAAAATTCCAATTTCAGTTAGAATTTCTTTCATGCACTGTCTCAACTGTCTCATATACCAAACAAAGCATAAATGTATATCTTAATTCTATTCCTCACCAACTAACACTCTTAACAAAGCCCTTAATTAGGTGAATAACAACACTTTCTCAAATAGGAAAAACTGAAAGAGTTTTGAAGCACAACCATTACAATGGATTACTTCAATGTACATCAAGCTAAAATACTCGGTATGCTACACAAAACCAAAGATTTGTACCAACACACAATCCATAAGCAAATCCAACATTATCTATCATTCAGGACATAAAACCTAGTTTTAAATTAGCTACCCAACTCCTTGCAACAACCCCTAAACACTAAACTCATCATCAAAACAGCTAACCACATAGTACCCACAAACCAGCGCTTATCTAAAATATAAAACTTTCCAGTCTAGCATTAATCTTGGAACCCAACATTCTACACCCAAGTGTGACAAGTTTTATAAAGGAAGAATACAAATTCTCTCAACCTGGGTTAAGTATTATGCACACTGACCAGCCCATCCCATACCAAATACACAAACAACTTAACCTAACTCATAGGAAGTTCCTAAACTTGCTTAGTGAAACAAAAATTCAAATTAAAATTCATCCTCACCAACAGAATACAATAATGAACAATAAAACTGCAAAAGCATCCACAATAGATATATTCAAGCATTAGATGGAAATGAACAATATCAACAGATCCATGCAATGTTTAATCAAAGGTAAACGCATCAGTTTTTGCTTGCACCTTTCATAATGACAATGTCACTGATCCCTCTTCACTGAACCATGTTAATCTAAGCATTCCTGAATTCTATAGTATGTTAACCATACAATTATATGTTCTAAGATTGTACTTTTAATAGAGCCCATGCTCACTCCATGTAGGATTTGGGCTGAGCCAAAAAGTAAACCAGACTAAACTAAAGCATCCAAGGTTGTTCATTTGAAAACTAAGTCTTAAACTCAGAAAAACAAAAACCCTATCATCATTAAAGAGGGAAAACTGTAAAAGAGAAAAAACAAAAGAAAATAAAGTTATCAATAATATATTCTATCCTCTTTGAGCTTCAAAAATCGAAACTTACTTCAAGGTCTTTAATCACACTGTCTTATTGACGTGGGTACATCCAAAACTAACATATAATCTGTGTCTGGAATAATAAACAACTTAAATTCAAATTCAATTTGAATTTGAATTTATTCTGTACAATATCTCATATACCAAACAAAGCATAAAATGCAGAATGTAATTCCGTTCTTCTCCAACAAACACACATAACCATGCTGTAAATTAGGTGAAAGAAAACACTCTCTCACAAGAAAAAAAGAAAGAGTTTTTGAAAACAGCCATTACAAGTAAATGGATTACTCCAACACACCTCAAGCTAAAATACTCAGCATGCTACAGGTAATAAAAATTTGAGCCAACACAGCAAATCCAACATCATCTATCATCCAGCACACAAAACCTAGTTTCAAATGACCCGCCAAACTCATTGCTACAAGCCCTAAACCCTAAACCCGTCATCAAAATAGCCAACCACGTGCAACCTATAAACGAAAATCACTTACGTAGAACGTTCCACACCCAGCGAGTATTTCATAAATATCTAACTTGAAAAGTTTAAAATGAACTAACGAATGCAACAGAAGCCATGAATCTTAAAATATAAATACATAAACACCTCCAGAGACTCAAAAAAAAAAAAAAAAGATATATGATAGATAGAGTGAGGTAAAAAGATATTACTCACCGGCGCAGATCCAGTCGCCAATGCGAGGAAGCCACTTGGAGTCAGCTGGGGTTTTGGTGTCGACTAAAAGGCGGGGCTGTTTGCACCTGTTGCAAAACGATCTAAACGCATAGTTTCGATTGTTACAGCCATTGCACTCCCAATCTCCTTCTCGCCCTTCTCCCATTACTCTGTTTTCCTTCTCAAAAGAGTGCGCGTAATAGTAATGCCCGGATATTTATGTAAATATACTATACGGTAATTTTCCTGAAGGAACTCAAAGGGAGTAACTTCATGTATGTAATGTAGTTCCCGTTTTCGTTTTCGTTTCCGTTTTCGAGTTTCAGACAAATGTGTATCTTTCTCGGTCGAGACGAAAGGAGGACTTACAGAGAGAGGATACGTTTACCGCGGATCAGCCAATCAACTACTATGACGACGACAATCTATATGGGCTGGGCCTCCAATCAACCCATGCGGTCCACGAAGTGCACCCACTTACGTACTAACCATATCTTTCCTTAACTGTAAGGAAGGAAAATAAGGGGTTCAACCTTTTTAGAGGGGGGGTGTATTCAGCATTCTATTTGGTGCTTTTAGCATCCGTCTTGTATATTTTTTTTCCCCCAGAATACACCTCATTAACTCGGGATCAACCTCCCATCTTTCACGAAGCCCACTAATTCAATTCAATGCATATGGATGCAAGTTTGTTTTCATGGACGGGTTCAGTCGATTATATTGGATTCAATTTTTGAGAAATCAATTCAATGGGTTTCGTCAACAAGTATTTCTGGTTATAATTTTTTAAAAATTATACTTGTTATCAAGTCAAATTGGATTAATGTTTGATATTTTTTTATCCATTGATTTATATAATACTTATTTATGAAGAGTGTAGATGAAAATTATGTTAAATATAAAATCTATAAAGTTTCAATTGATTATTTGGTGATCATAATCCATAGAAAATGAATGCTAAATGTTATAGAAGACGAAAAGTTGGTTGTGGTGGAAGACACAGAAAACGAAGACCATCCTTCAGAAACAATGAGAATGCACTTAAAAAGTGATATTTGATAAAAACAAAAAATTTAATCAATTTGAATTGATTCAATTCAATTTTTCTTTTTGATTCGTTGAGAGTATCGTGAGAATCCAATCCCTTCCCTCCTTCAGCGAGAAAATTAAACTAAACATTTCGTTTGTACCCAACGCGTGCCTTGCAACAGAATCTTATTTTTTAATCAATGTATGGGTTATTATATTGTATATATGAATCCCCATAAATATAAATAAAAAAAATGATATAATATATTATTGTACGAATTAAAAATTGTCTAAACATTATAGATTGAAACTCTGGAACATTTTCTTAATGATCGGATTTGTTTCATGAATTAACTATCTTAAGAGCCACTAAAAGTCATCTTTTATTTTTCAAAATTTTTGTTTCGTCGGTGCTCCTGAACATCATAAATATTATTAATGATTAAAATTCATATTAAATTCAAGTACATACTCGATTTATGACCAAAGAAATAACCAAATTTTTAAATAATTTAGAAAATTAAAAATCATTTTATTATTATATAGTATTCGAAAGAGTGACTATGAAAGGCCTTTCAGCACAAGCAAAGCAAGAATACGAAGAAGAGAAAAACACCTTTGACTTACTTATCAAGCATGTATAATTCAATGTTAGTCTATTTGACTTTCTATTAAACAATTGTTGAATGCTAAAAATGTTAAGAAAAAATGGTAGGTGTGAAGCAAATAAAATCAATTGAAGATGATTTTTATTGGTAACATAAATATATGTTATATGTATCGCAACTACATATGTTCATTTTCTTACACTTTACAAGGAAAATTTGTGCTGTGTGTATACTTGATGTTTAAGTATTTAGTGTGAACAGTGGTGTCAATTTAGTATTGGAGTTCTCATATTCATTTTGTGTCATCTATAGGATGGAGAATGCCAGCTTAAGAAGATGTTAATTTGTCTACTTTTAAGTCTTAACTAGTTTAACAGTCTTATTAGCATTAGAGAAATACTTCTTTCAACAGAGAAATAATTTTGAAACAATTGAGAGATTTGGGCTTTGTCCGAGTGATAAGAAAGACTGAACTCTAAAATAATATCCACTATTTGTGTAAGGTTCATTATATTTGAATATGAGTAAACTTCTTTTTATAAAGTGAAAGTAAATATCACAAAAAATGAGTGAAAATATCTTAATTATGTTATATGTGATCTTATTATAATTTTTTGATAGAATTTTAATATAATATTAATAGTTTATAAATATAATAATAAAAAAAAAAAAACAATTGAGAGGCTTTTGAACGGCCAGTATATTTTGAAATGCTTGACTATACTACTTTTCATTGTGGTTTTAGTCCGTATTGTTAAGCATCGAAGGGCAGAAATGCTTTAACCACTGACCACTGATTAGTGATTAACTGTCCCTTTTTAACTAGACCATTGTTTCCCCAAGAGTAGCCTGATCTTCGAGAATCCATGTCAATGAGCCAAAATATCTTCTATGTAAATGATTCCCTGCAGCTTGGGACGTGGGAGTCCCCACTCCCCTGCCCGTAACCAAAACAAAGGTCAAAAAAATGCCTTTTGAATTTAATGTGTCTGCATTATTATCGTGGAGGCTTTTCTGAAAATTTCCAACAGAAAATAGCAATTCTAGTTTTTGACTGGATGCGGTCTGCATATTTCTCTCTTCTTTGTATAAAAACCCCTTTTTTGGGCATCCCGTCAAATACCGTATTCGGGCAATCGGCCTCTACGTTGAACAATTTTTTCGGTTTTTTATAAAACAATTTTTTAAAATTCTAGTTTTTTCATTATTTATTGGATAATATTTATTTTGCCCCTTCATATATATTGATAATCTTTAATTTACCCTATTTTTTTGTAAATGGTCAGCTCCCCTCCAATTCATTAAATCTTATCATTATATTTAATGCTGACCCAAGTTGACAAGAAAAAAGATTATAATATCCTTTGATAACATTTAATATATATGACATGTCATAATTATCTCAAAGAGAAGAGAGTAAAAAAGAATAGATAAGGGAAAAAGAAGAAAAAAAAAGCAAAAAAAAAATAGAAAAAGAATAGAGAAAGAAAAAAAAAAAAAAAAAGAAAAAAAAAAATAAAAAGAGAAGAAGAAGAAGAAGGAAAACAAGGATGAAAAGAGAAAAAAGGATGGTAACAGGTGAGGAAGAAAATAAAAAGAAAGAAAGAAGACAAGAAAATGAAAAGGAGAGCAATATATGAGAGATGAGAGAGATGAATAAAAAGGTAAAAAAAAAATTAGAAAGGGAAAGAAGATAAAAAGAAATAAGAGTGATAATTTAAGATATGATACGATTATTCGATACAAATTTAGTGTCATTAAACAAATTCAGATTTAAAAATCTTGATACGAATAATAATCATATCGTATTTATATTGACGCGATTATTATTCGTGTCATATTTGTATTTAACTTGTAAAATACGATTATTTGTTTAAAATATGATTAATTAAATAAATAATCGTATTTTAAATGAATAATAAACGAATCGTATTTGTATAAACTTAAATTCGATTTGTATTCGTTTATTTGAATTGCCACTCTTAAAAAAAAAGGAGAAGCAATAAAAAAAAGAGTAAGGAACAAATTTATTTTTTAAAACACTGGAACTTTAAATTATAGTTTTAGCGTGTGAGAAAAAAAAAATTATCTTTTATTAATTGAGATTGAGATTGGTAAATTATAGTTTTATCTTTTTTACGTGCTAAATATAATTATAGGACTTCACGAATCGAAGGGGTGTTGAGTAGTGACAATAAATTTGGGGCAGACTGAAAATTATTAATATATAAAGGGGGCAAAATGAAGAATACCCTTAATTATTATCCTAAAACCCTATCCCCAAATTCCTCGTACTCTCGAAATTGAGGGTTTTTAAGTATTGAATTTCCCCAATAGATGACAACTGTTGCTGAGATTCTGGAAGAAATGCAAGGCGAAAACCAACCTGAGGAGAACGAGTATGACGCAAAGCGCCCGACAATCGAAGTCAGCCAAGTTATTGAGGATAGCGACAACAAGGTGCTCTGTTATCCATGTGTTTTGGAATCTAGACACAATTTTCTTAGTTCTTAACTCTAATTTTAAGTTCACTGCTTATTATTAGTAAGATAGATTAGGAACCCTATACAATTTCATGGTTTTCCCTATTACTAAAAGAGCTTGTGTTGTTGTAGCACCTCTTTGGTACTTCGCACAGTAAAATATCAAACACTAAGGTTAAATTATTGGATTTGCGAGTATTAAATTATCTTATTCTTCATGTTTATTGTGTTATAAGTTCTTGAAGATCGAAATTAATTTGTGTTCCCAATTGCATTATTTAAGTTTTGTTGTTAGCCCTTTTAAGGTTTTGATTGTTTAAAGCAAGCACTTGCTGGTGTTGAAATGTTTTTTGGTTGTGGTTGAGGCATTTGGTTTGATGTCCATGAGGTGTTATTCTTGTTAAAGTCGACTCTATTTTTTAGGTTGATAGCATACTTATGTACTCTTTCTAACAGCATGGTTTTCATTCATCTCAGATTGCAGTCAAGAGAATAAATGATGTCGAAATTACTATTCCAATTGTTTATGGAACAATTGCCTTTCATCTTGGTCGAAAGGCCAGCGAGTAAATGTTTTCATCCCATTGTGTTTTTTCAATCTTACTGCATTTTTTAATAAGTTCCACCACTGTTTACTCCATCATTAAGGTCTCAGTCACATAAGTGGACTGTCTATGTTCGTGGGGCAAAGAATGAGGATCTCGGGGCTGTAATTAAGCGAGTTGTGTTCCAGCTGCATCCGAGTTTTGATAACCCTACGAGAGCTGTTGAATCACCTCCATTTGAGTTATCAGAATGTGGCTGGGGTGAATTTGAAATTGTCATCTCACTTTTCTTTCACAATGATGTTTGTGATAAGCAGCTGGATTTGTTAGTAGTTGTTTGTTTCATCACTATCTTGGTTACCTGATGAGATAGCTTAAGTACTGATGGCGAGTTAATTTTTATAGGTTCCACCATCTAAAGTTGTATCCAGAAGCTGAATCTGGTTCCAAGTCAACCAAAAAACCTGTTGTTAAGGAAACATATGATGAGATTATTTTTCCCAATCCTTCTGAGAATTTCTTTGCTCGCGTGCAGAATCATCCTGCTGTACATGTGCCTCGTTTGCCTGCGGGTTTCAACTTGCCTCCTTCAGGTAAATTTCTTGCTCTTTGTTTTTAAAAGTTTTGTTTGTGTAGACATCTATGAGGTTATCCTTGGTGTTTGAACTTCTACAGTACCAATTGATAGTACGAATGAAAAGGGGAGAGGTGATACCAAGAATCATCCTCTCAGTCATTTGTTCAAGAATTTCTCAGAGGCAGATGAACTTTTGACAATTACATCCGCTCGTCAACAGGTAACAATGGCTTGTGTGCCTTTTGCTTAGCTAATTAACTTGGCTGAACTATTCAAAAGAGTTCATGATATTTATAATTATGGTTTTACTACTAATTGTAAATGTGTGTGCTATTTGAAATAGAAACCCATAAGCTCTACCATCATCTATGACCATGGCTCCTTTTGGTATTGTTTTATTGTGATTTTGAAGTTGTAGTTGTTATAAAATAAAATCGCAAGCTATCAAGTATATGTGTGCGAATAATTTGTAAATATTATTTATCTGTAAAGTATGTGTTTACCAAACACTTTAATGTTGTGCTTTGAAAATACAGCAGAAGGACAACAGTTCAAAACTAACCCTTTAACCGGTTCTTTTAAGTGCAGTCAAGGGGAATAACTTTTTTTGGCTCCATGTCTTGAACTATTAGTTCTCCATAACATTTTATCCTGGTAATGTATATGGCTGTTTTCAGGATACCATTTCTAAGTGCATAAAAACCATTGGCCTCGCATTAGTGATTATTTTTAAGCATTTTGACCTTATTTTGCATGCCTGGTTAAAGGCTCAATGGACAACCGATACTTTTGGAAATTTATGTGAAAAAATATAATCTGATTGGATCTGCAAATTGCTAGGTGCAAGCTCATATTATGAAGCTGAGAAGAGAACTGAACACGATGAATCTGCTGTCTCAACCACCAAACTCTGCATCTGGGCGTGTTTGTACATAATCATCTTAGAATATTTTGAATGCCCTCGTCAAGTGTAAATCGTGGAAGAAAAATTGTATGGGATGTAAGCAATTAGATTAATCTAGTTCAGAGGGCCTTTTTACTTCCGTATACTTTTTACTTCCGTATTATATATGTACATCTTTTGTAAGAGCTGATTGACTCAACTTTAGCAGTGTGACAAAAATGGATGGTTGTGGAGTGATGCCAACTAGAAAAGAGAAAACATATATATGTATTTTGTATATAATATGTTTATCCAAATCTAAACAAAACTGTGTCTGAGAGAAGAAAAATGATGTTGCTGCCAGTTGCTTGGTTATATACTTGTGCGCTTGTTCCCAGTTCACACTTTCCGGGATTGATTGAAAGCACCACAAACCTTTAAGATTAGGCAAGGGGCTCCAACTTGCTTAAGTTCTCTTCCTAGCTAAAAGTTCTCTCTCTCATCTGCTTGAATATTGTTTCACTTGTGTGCTCTTTAGATTCCTTGCGGCAATGGAAAAGAATCTCAGTTCTCTCTTGTTTCTTATATTAATGTAAATGGAAAAATGAGTCTCAAGAATAGGATTCTCATTGTATTTATTTCATCCTTTGGATATCCATCATACAATGATGCACCTACTACTTCTCTCTGTTTTTCTGCTATTAGCCAGCCACTACCCAGTTTGTAAAGGTATCTTGCAAGAATGCCCATAATTCTTGAAATGGTTAGATTGGTAAGGTGCAAACTCTTGAAGACATTGCGTTCTTAACAGTTTTGTCTCATTTAAGACACAAGAACACGATCCTTACATCATCATTGAACGAAGGTCGCCATCTGGCGGGTAAAATTGCCTTAACTCGACCAATTATTATGGTCTTAAGAGAGAATTAAAGATAAAAATTTAAGGAAGGGAAAAAGAGAGAGAGAGAGAGAGAGAGAGAGAAGATTAGCTGTTATCTTCGCCTCTTTAGAGAAAACGATGTGATATCCTCTAGTTTTGTGATTGATATGCCATTCACAGAGCATGGGGAGCCGCCATTGCCCATAGCCTTCCCTATACCTATATGCTATCTTCAAAAAGTGGCTTTCATTTTGGATTGAATTCGCACTTGACAGTCGGTTGACACTAGCTATTATCCGTAATTCTTAACATAAGATTCATTGCACCATACCCTAGTTATTAAAACCTGGCGCGGGAGGAAGGGTAAAGTTCAAATTTTGTCAAAGCCCCCAAATATAAAGAAAAGAGCACAAAAGAAGTTGAACCAATGAAATTGTATTCATAACTCTCAGTGTTTAAGTTTGAGGGTTCGTGACTTCAATATATATTTTGTTGAGAAATAAAATTAGTGGGTACAAGTACAACTAAGTTTGTAGGTGATAAATATTGTAGTCACGTTAAAATATATCATTGTGTTATAATTTTTAACTCTTTTTTTTTTAAATTAGAAAAAGTTAAAGATATGCGGTTTACATGGTCATACACCAAACATTTAAATTGGCTATCAAATTAGAGCAAATAATTTAGTTTGTTTCTTAGATACTTTAGAGATGGTGTTTTCAAAATTAAAGAAAAAGGCAATATTCATAAACAAACTAATATATCGGTTTCCCAAAATGTTAGGAAAAGAAAGATAAGAAAGAAAAGTTCGCTGGGTAGACAGCCAGGATGAGCAGTACAAGATATGATATTATATTGAGGACCTTCGAACACGAGGGTAGTGACGACTTTATGAATCGTTGATGGCATCCAGAAAATGTTGAAGATACTTGCGGTGGCAAATTTGAGGAAGAATAAATGTCTCCTAATTTTAACTGATTTGGGTGTTTAGGTTTGGTTTATACAGGACTACATGATCAAACTTTATATTAACAAAACATATGCTTCGGCTTAGCACAGCAACATTTATCCTTCATTTTTATATACAAGTTGGAAACGCAATTGGCTTTGGCTTGGCGTCTGTGGCAGCAACAGCAAGAATAAAATATTGAATTGTGATGTAACGTCGGGAAGAGTCAAGACGGGAAAGTGAAATCCTGAGAAAACATGGGGGTGGGGGGATAGTAACAGAGTTACATGTTCCCCAGTGGAAAGCAGCAGTGTGATTTGGTGGGCCTGAGGCCTGTTTGTCTGTTGACCAGAGGCCACTAAAAAGGGGGCTCGTAACTTATTTACGACACCGTAAAAAAATCCCAGCCAAGTTTAAGAAACCTTTAGCTCATCGAACTTTTTAATTTAATTTTTTGTAATATATATAATATATAAGTGGGGCAAATTCTGGTCTCGGTCGCTTTTGTGTTTGTGGTCCATCGAGTTACCAGAATTCAGTTCGTTGATGGAGAAGCAATCAGCCCATAAAAAGACACTGTATCTTAAAAGAAAAACAAGAACAGAATTTCTTCTACATTCTCTGATTTTAAAAACAAGCGACGCCGCCTCCACCTTCGTCTTGATTCATCCATCAGACCAGCTTATCCCCATTCATTCGTTGGTTGTGTTCTCCACGCAGGTCTTTAATGCTTATACTGGATTCGTGGTCCTGTAGTTTTAAATTGTCCCAACTACTGTTATTGCACGGAGATGTTGCGTTTTCGGAATCGATTACATTTCAGTAAATTTTATATTTCGAAACATGTTTTTATTACTTTCAAATCTAGATTCTGTGTTACTCATTACTCGTAATCTGAGATTTTGGGTATGTTATGAAAGCACCACAACTATATATTTGACTAACTCGATTTTTACAAGAAAATTAGTATATATTTTTTATTAATTATGCAACTACGTACTTGTACATAAACACTAATTAATCAATTAATATGTAACACACAAATATGCTATTAATTGACATTGAATGTCATGTGAATCATAAATGCAATGCTGAATTAATTTCACTGAAGCTATACTGGCTATAAACAAGACTTGAAATTTTCTGCAGAAGTAAGAAATATATATCGTTAAAATGCATGTAGATGCTCCGATTTGATCGGTTTTGTACAAGAGAAGCGTTGATCCTTTAACTTTTACACCTTTATAATTTATAAAGAATTTTATATATTTCTAACAGTTAGGTGGACAAGAATAGATAGAATGCACGTTATCTTGTTACCAGCAGCACCACCACCGAAGTTTGAAGGTAATAGCACATGAAGTTTACCACATGCAGACACGTAAAACAAGGAGAAAATGACTATTCATAAGAGAGAGACACAAGCAATAATAGAAACTGGAATATATAAACAGTCACGAAGATTACCAATCTCAGAATAATGGTGGATTGCTAGAGACGAGATCAGCAGAAGAAAGCTATCATAACTTAATTGAGAGGGCCGGTAAAAACTTGTTCCATAGACCCATGTTCCTAGAGAAATACACGGGTAATTAAAGAAATTGGAATATATTCACAGCACCGAAATTTTCCTACCTTAGAATATATGATTGGATTAATAAAGACGAAATACTTCCAGACTTGCAGAGGGAAAGAAATACTACCATATAATATCGAATGGACCCATATTGTCCTTGTATAAGCCAACAATGTAGCGTTACCCCCATTGAGTTCCAAATACACCTTTGCTTTCTGCACTGTCCCCACTTCCCACATGATTTTGTTTCAATTCACACTCAATCTTCTCTTCTTCTCCAATTTCCCCCATAAATACGACTCTAAAACTTCAATCCTTCCCTACCATCTTCCTGCTTTCTTTGCCCTTCTTTGTAGCTCCAAGATTCCCCACCACCCTCACTCAAAAAGTTCAAAGTCACTAATGGGTATCAAGAAATCAAACAAATTCCCTCAACCTGCAGCTTTCAAAGAAATTCTCAAGCGCTGCTCAAGCTTTGCCAAGACAAACAGCTCTGATCGAGATGGTCTTCCTAGTGATGTACCAAAAGGACATTTTGTTGTTTATGTCGGAGAGAATCGGAGCAGGTACATCATTCCTATATCATGGTGTAGTCATCCTTTGTTTCAGAATTTACTTCGAAAGTCTGAAGAAGCTTATGGCTATAAGCAAGATATGGGTATCACCATTCCTTGTGAGGAACAAGCTTTCCGCTCAGTTACATCCATGATCATATGAAAGACAGAAGTGTAATTCTAGTGATAGTTGGTAGATATAACTATAAGAGAAAGTTGCTAGGAATTGTAAGGAATAACAAAGGGAAAACTGCATCTCCAGTAGATCTCCCAAATCTTCTAGGGCGCGCAGTGGTTCTGACTATAACTTATTAACAGAATATTGCATCTTCTGTCGGCTTGATGTTTTCTCTTTATGGGATGTATGAAGTTTTCATCGAGTGTACTGCTCCTTGGGAGAACTTATATAATTAAATGAAGGAAATCTTGGGCAAGTACTGCCTGTTTTATATAGCTAAAATATCTCTCTCTTTCACTTTTGTTAGATTTTTTATGTCTTTATATGTATGCAGTACATATATGCTAGTTTTGGTCAAGTGCATTCCTTGACTTGCAACGTTTTTGGGATTCCCTGTTGTTAACTGATTCTGTCTCTCTTAATTATTTTGTGTCTCATGTGTGGTTTCCCAATTAAAACAGGCCTTCAATGGTGAAACATTTACAGGATCTATCTCCTCAGTACTAAACCATCCACAAGCAATGTCACATAAAATTCCCTCGAGCATTATGGGATGGAAGAAGGCACAGAAATCTTTGGGATTCCTTTCCTCCTGTTGTTAACTCATGAAATCCTTTAACACATTTTGTGTGCCGTATGAGTGTGTTTGTCCAATAAAACCAGGTCTGCAATAAAGAAAATCATTTTAATGAAGACATGCTACCTGTTATTAACTGAAAGATTTCTCTTTCACTATCACTTTGTTAGCTAGGTTTTCCATGCCACTCTTTTCTGTTAGATTTATTATATCAATGCTAATTTACGCAGTTAATTTTCACTAACGAGTACATCCCCTCAGAGAATTCTAATACAACTAGAAGAAATTTTGGGGGATTCTCTCATTTTGTTTAACAGAAATCTCTGTCCCTGTCACCAAGTGTGTGTATGTTTGCCCACTAGAAACAGCCCTTCACTGCAATGGTTAAGACTTCTAGAGAGAAGATTACTTTTTACTGTTAAAACATGTAACTGCAAAAGTTATAACAATTTTAGTTTCCTGTAAGGCGGGATTAAAAACAGAAAAATGAGAAAAAAAGAAACTGAGGGAAGACCACGACAATTCAATGTACTGGTTCACTGATGTAACTCCTCAACAGTCTTTAGCTAGCTTTTGTCTGTGATCACGTACGGTCAACATGATTGCATGGCTACAACGTTCAAGTACCCGCAGTGGGAATAGCTAGCTAGCTAGCTAGCTTAATAACCGTAGGGTTCGGCACAATAAAGAAATCACCCGTGAAAAAATGTACTGAGCCTCTGAGCAAATCAATGGTTCCCGATTTGATTCTCTTAGCCGAATATCGTGTTGAATCAGCAACAGTTTTCTACAGTACTACTCATGTATTTTGCATTATTACCCTCATTTCAGTTTCAGTATCACTTCACAAAAAGAATTGGGAAGGAAGTTAGATATATAGAAACCTGGCTCTAGGTCATTGGATGAAACAAGTTTTTAAATTGAAAGGATCAATTTTCGTCAGTTTAACTCCCAATGCATCCTGGTGTTTAATTTTATGCAGCTTTACACGTTGCTTAACATCCACCAGCAGTCCACTCGTGATCATATACACACGTATGGCAGATTGCATGTGTGTGTGTATATATCATAAGTTAAACAGTAATGCATGCTCTCATGCCGATTCATATATGTACAGGATTTTCTAGAGTTTAAACAGGCATCCGTATAGAATTTCGCTGAAGACAAGAGAGCAGAGTTACCGGCAGCTAGCTAGCTTTAGTGTAAGTCATTGAATTTAATTACTCAAAACACACATTATTTTATACAAACTTAATTTATCACCAAGTTGTTATAATAAACACCCGGCTAACTTTTCATCGTGATATGGTATTGGAAAGATATCTATCTCCAAAAAAACTTTTCATCCTTTATTTTATTGGAAGTCTAGCAGGCAGGTAACAATGCAGCAACAATGTTGTTATATGACAATTCACACACTAATAAAATCAGAAGAACTTAGCATAAAGGGACAGTATCTGATTCTAGCACACACTTGAAGCTGGGTTCCATGCACAATAGGGCAAATTGAAGGACTCGAAACAAACCGGTGTGTCTCTGATAGCACACACTTGCATGATCAAATTTTCTAACATTCGTGCACCCATCTAAATTCTTGGTCATGCATCTCTACCTGCTATCTCTAGATTCAATCCATGATACTAATTAAAAAAGAGAAAATGTTAATTAATTTTAATTAGGTTAGTTGTAATGCACGTCACCGGTTGCATATTTGACGTTTGATTAGATGTTGGCCTGATGATATATGTACCTATTAAAGAATTAAATTAAGAATGCTTTAGGAGCCTGCATGTCCTTGCAAATTTGGTGCACATGCAAGTGGGACTTACACTGTCAAGCTGGTAGGGTTTTTCAGGAAGATCTCTTCTTCTTTGTCCCCGCTATTTTTAGCACACTTGACTCGGCATAATTCGACTACCTAATTTACTAATTAAGAAATAAGCAAACCCTTTTCTTTCTATTCATTTGTTACCTCTCTGAGATGGTCCAAAAATTCAGACGATTCTGATTTCTTTACATATCGTTCTCCCTATTGATCGTATGTTATGTTGAAAGAAAATGATTTGGAACTTAATTCCAACCCCTATGATTGAAGTTATAATTAATTTGGACAAATTAATTTCACATCATTGGAACAGTATGTAATCGACGAAAGAGGCTATAATCTTTGATTAGGTTCATTATATTTTGCATTTTCATTGTATTAATCGGTCAATTTCTTGTATCTTTTGTCCTTTGTTTTAATGAAACCATGAATATATGAATGGGACTAGCTGTACCATGTATATTTATGTATCAACACGTTTAAATGGGATGTTGCTTACATACAAAAATTATTCTATTTATATGCTGGACAAATACTGCAATCAATTCTCTATCACTAGCTATGTATATATGTGAATGTCCCTTGAATCTACCTCATCTTCGATTACTCTATATCTCAGAAGATTAAAGTTCTTAGATAGAAATCAAACACAAATGTCTCAACATGGGCCCGCAATATGACAGTTCATGCACCTTGATTGCATCTTATAAATTTGTATAATACAGAATTTACAAACATGAATGAATAAAAGTCTTATCTTAATTAATTCTTCACGACTTCAATTATTCTTTAACAATTACTCCTTTTCTTTGTTGC
The DNA here is from genome assembly GCA_022749755.1 of Azadirachta indica. Classification (NCBI taxonomy): domain Eukaryota; kingdom Viridiplantae; phylum Streptophyta; class Magnoliopsida; order Sapindales; family Meliaceae; genus Azadirachta; species Azadirachta indica. Next base: position 15,438,272 of record CM040447.1, on the reverse strand, counting down.
CTTACCTCAAGAAATAACACATGAATTGAAAGCACTGGCGAGTGTTTATGAGAAGTGGGTTGGGTCGGCCAAATTGTAGGGTACACATTTGTTGGACGTTCATCATTTATGTATAGCATACACAAAAGTTATGTTATACCTCAAATCAAATTATCGCTAATTTTGCTTTAGGTCTCTCCAATCTTTTGCAATCCTTCCAATATCAACTTTTAATTAATGGCACTGGCTAAATGGCCTGGAGATAATATCTCCATTAAGTGGTCTGCCAAAATTGCACACTAAAACTGCTTGTTTCCAAATTAATATGCTGCAGAATCTGTTGAGTGACTGAAGAGAATATTTTTGGTTTCCATTCCTTAAATCTCATAGACCATTTTAATTGGAATGCCTCTGCTGCACCACTAAAGGATGTTGGATCAAATTAGCCTATCGCTACTCCACCGCTGTGGCCCAAACTGATCGATTGATAATAAAAGGTCCCGCGTGGGCACGGGGTCAGCTCGCCTTGATTTTAAATCACGGTGATAATTCAAGTTATCAAAACGCGCACATCACATCATATCATATCATATCATACCATGTGTTAATAATATTTACAAATCATATTATTATTAGTAGGAAGCAATTTGATCTAAACATTTTTGTCATTCGCAAATTTATAGAAAAACATCAGCATGTGGCTGTGAGCACCTAAAAAGTAACCAAATTAGTGAAAACTTTGGAACATTGGGCAGAAATTTCTTCCAGGCCCAATGAGAGTTAAACACTTAGCCCTAGGCCCTCTCGTAAAATCGTTCCACTTTTCATGTTTGATTTGCATTCTGGGTAATGCCATGAGCTCTTTCTAACTTGGGCTTGTACTGCAAGTGATATCAACGTGATTAAATAAAATCAACTCCTTAAATACACAATGGAACCTAAAATCAGGAATCGGGGGGAAAATCCGGTTTAATTTCACAGCAGAAATATTTATAAACTTCAAACATTATTTATTTAATTATTGAATTGGAAGGTATCAAAGTGAAAGTATTTACATAGGAAAGGAATTATAGGCTAAGCAGTCTTTGATTTGATATCACACAATGAAGAAGTAAGTTGTGACTACAGGAGTACTCTTGAGATATCATGTAACACTGATGCTACTATTAATATTTCCATTAAATAACATCACAAAACCGTTTCTATTTATAAAAATGAGAGAACCCAGATGGTAACCTCTGCTATTTTAAAAGACGCCTAATTACAAAAATGGTCAGTAAGGGGTGTAATTGAAAAGAGTATGGAATGTACTTAGCGTGGCCCTCTTTTAAAGTTCACTGACGCAAAGAAAGGCCCAGAATGGATGGGAAACCATATTTCTCAAGGGGGCCTTCTTTGGAATTTTTTATGCAAATTGAATCAACACTACTTTAATTTTATCTCATTAAACCCTCGTGATTTTCATTCGCAAAGTAACGCAGAATCATTTTTAAATAATAAATTTTGGTGTGAAAAGATGAAAGGGGAGGTGAAGAAATTATAATAATTTTATAAAGTAAATTGGGAAGTGCCCGTAATCTAAAATATTAGTAGAAGTAAATTTCATCTAATCCGAACACAAATTTTTAAAGCTACCTTAATAGATTATATATGTAACGTATAATATTAAAAAAATTAGGGAATGCAAACCGTGGGAGACCATACTGCAAGCCTATTACAAAAAAGGAGAAGCTGATAGCTATCTAAGAATTTATTTAATATAATTTTTTAAATAAAAATTTTTAGCATAGATTTTTTATCCGTTGAGTTCTTAATCAAAATTTATTAATCGTTTAGTTATTATAAATAATTTTTTTAAAAATTTTAAATAATTAATTTAATAGATAAATTTTTAATATTTTATTTTAAAAAAATAACGTAAAAAATTCACAATAAAAGAAAGATATTTTACACAATTCTGTATTTAAAAAAATTAAATAAGTTTTATTATTAAAAAATAAATTTCAAATTTTTTTAATAAAAAAATAGATTTTATGATTCTTAAAAAGTTTTTTTAAATATCAATCAAATAACATCAAAAATAAAAAAAAAAGGGCAAACGAATCAAATCAAATAAACACTAAGCAATCTTTGATTTCATTTGACATAATGAAGTGTAATTATTGATAATATATCACAAAACATAACACCATCATCACCATCATCACCATTTCTATTTTTCATTAAATAATTAAGTTCACCTTCGCTAAAGCCGGGTGTATCTTGATATTAATGAGAGATGCAGGTTATACAGTATTAACAAAACTCACAACAATGCATACCTAATGCTATGCGGGTTATCCGAAAGAAAGCCCAACCGGATGGAGAACTACATCTCAGATGGGACCTTCAGTTCAGAGGAATAGAAACAAAATAAAACCTTGTGCAGTTCAGTTAACCCACATTCAATGGGGTCTAAAACGATAAAAATGGGCCCCCATCGGGAATGAAAATCGTCGGACCTCTAACTGTAAGCCCACATTGAGAAGGAGAAATATGGAGGATTACAGCTGGCTATTGTGCCTGTTGTTACTTTGAGACAACAAAACAGGAGTGACATTTGGTTTTAGACTTTAAAGTGGGTGCTTTAGTCTTTTCGTTAGTTTTTTGGATTACTTTTCTTAACTTTGACTTAGAATAGTTCCGAATTCTGAGTAAAAAGAAAGAAGGGCTATTCTGGCCAGTGCGAACCACAACAATCGCCCGTGTACATAATAAACCTTTATAACCTTGAAGCAACCCTAATTTCGCGAAACGACTGCACTTCCCCTAAAACGGCGTCGTAAAAGTATTACCCTATCTATAAAACCGTACAAAAACCCTAATCTATCATTTCAGTCACACAATATATTCATCTCCCTGCCGCACTTGCTCAGTCTCTTTCGCCCTCTTAAACTATGGGTCGTGTGATTCGAGCTCAGCGTAAGGGTGCAGGTTCCGTCTTCAAATCCCACACCCATCACCGCAAAGGTCCTGCCCAATTCCGCAGCCTCGACTTCGGCGAGCGCAACGGTTATCTCAAGGGTGTCGTCACCGAGATCATTCATGATCCCGGTCGCGGCGCTCCGTTGGCCCGAGTCGTTTTCCGCCATCCCTTCCGCTACATGAAACAGAAAGAGCTTTTCGTTGCCGCTGAAGGCATGTACACTGGCCAGTTTGTGTACTGCGGCAAGAAGGCTACCCTTGTGGTTGGAAATGTGCTGCCTGTTAGATCTATCCCAGAAGGAGCAGTCGTTTGCAACGTCGAGCATCATGTCGGTGATCGTGGTGTTTTCGCTAGGGCTTCCGGTGATTACGCCGTTGTCATCAGTCATAACCCTGATAACGACACTACCAGGTGCGTCGCATTTTACTTTCTTTTAGTGTTACTGATTTTTTTGTTTGATTTTTGTCATTTTATTTTATTTTATTTAAGTTTCGATTCGTGATCTGTAATCTATTTACTGTTACGATGTGTTAGAAGTATGACTGCTGACTGTCTGCAAATTTAAGGTCCTTCAGTTATTCGGCGAATGTTGTAGTTTTTAATTTATTTGCTAGCTTTATAAGAGTAATTGGCGGATCTGGAACTGTTATTTGAAGAAATTTTGTGATTTAGGGGTATGCCCTCTTGCATTTTAGGTTGAAGTATACTCATTTCTTAGTTCAAGTTGTGGTAGGTTTTTCATTTTGTGCAAGTGCTGTTGGTTTCTCTTAGTTCTATATACCTAAAATTGCCTTGTATTGTGGTTTAAAAGCTTAGCTCACTATCGCATTACTTATTCTGTCCCATTTACTGTATGACTCTTTAACATAAGTAGTCACTTCTGAATGAACGGGTAAGTCTGTTGTGAATGGAAATGGAAAAATGAACAGGGTTTTAAGCTTTGCTCTGGCGCATGCTTGTACCTGGTTTTCATTATTATGTGGCTTTCTTATATAAATTGTCACATGTGAATTGATTTCTGATTGAGCATGTTGTAAATGGAAATGGTAAATGAATATGGGTTTAAAGACTTGGATGGGTCTAATGTTTCTTACCAATTTTGTAAGGTAGGATGGCATTTGTTCCCTTCCCAATTTTTGTATACTAGGTTACTGCTACTGTAAATGAAGGTATGCTTATTGAGACTGATTATTTATTTGCACAAATAACTTCGAAGAGAATTTGGAATTTAGTTTTTAATGAACTTCCTTCCTTTGAAGTTTCTATCGATTGGTTCTTATTGAAATCTGATGTAAGGCAAAGTCTTTTATTTTCTTTTTTATTTAATATGTTTTTTTTAATTTCTTAGTTTCCTTATTTTGGTAGTGAAAGAGCAGTATGCAGCTGATGAAGCTATTTGTGTCATAATAAGTTATTTACCTTGGGATTATAAACCTGCAGGATCAAGCTTCCTTCAGGTGCCAAGAAGATAATCCCAAGCGGTTGCAGAGCAATGATTGGTCAGGTTGCCGGTGGAGGAAGGACTGAGAAACCTCTTCTCAAGGCTGGTAATGCATACCACAAATTCAGGGTCAAGAGAAACTGCTGGCCTAAGGTTCGTGGTGTGGCTATGAACCCCGTTGAGCATCCTCATGGAGGAGGAAACCACCAGCACATTGGTCATGCTAGTACTGTTAGGCGTGATGCTCCTCCAGGGCAAAAGGTTGGGCTTATTGCTGCCAGGAGGACTGGTCGGCTTAGAGGGCAAGCTGCAGCAACTGCTGCCAAGGCCGACAAGGCTTAAATTGAGTCCTTCGTGCTTTCTATCGCAGTCTGTCATTGTTAATTATATCTTTAAAATGTTTAGCTCAGCTTTTAAAATTCGGATGGTTGTTATGCTTAAATACGCACTTAGCTCTATTTTTAATTTGCTCTATTTGATACTAGTTTGGATGACTTGGATATTTTTTAATAGATTAATGGGATGCCATTATTACATTTAGTTTATGGAGTGTTATTACCCAATTTGAGGTGAATCCACTTTCCATGATGATTACCTATTAACGGAGAAGTGCAGAGCAGTCCAATTTTAGCCGTTTTTTAGGGGGTCAGTTCTCTTGATCTTAATGCAACGTGGTAACTCAGGTTAGGATAGTTCTCTCAACAATTCAACATGGAGTTAATAAGTATTGGAGCAAGTATAATGGTTTTGTTTTAAAATATTACATATTACATGTATTAGTCTATTAATATTATATTTAAAATTTAATAAAAATAAGGAGTCTTGATCAAATTTAAAGCGGTGTCTGTTTGACAGAAATTGCCACTAATATCATGGGATAGAAAAATCTATTCACATTCTAGTATAATGGTTTTATTTTAATGTCTTACTTAAAAACAGTACTCCTACACCTCTAAAATTCAGGGGTCGAAGCCAGAAGATCTCAATCCCAGCTCCTGGCTAGCCCGAGTGGTTCGAACAAATGCCATTTAGATCTCTCATCATCTGATTTTTTGTTGTACTATTATACACACTGATACATCATTATATGAAACTAAAAATCCGCGACAGATGATCACGCAAAACAGATTGATTTGTTTGAGCTAGTTTTTTTTGGCGAAAAGTACAGCAAATTGACCAATTTGATGCACAATCTGTGGACCATTAATTCGTTATTTCACATTGATAATACGTCAATTATACATTTGTATTTGTGATATCATGGCCTATTATGTTAAATGATTTTACACCGTTCGGATATTCATCAATTGCATCGATTAGGTTTTCTGTATCATTTAACCGTTATTTGGATGAAAATTGGAGAGTGAAAAATTTTAAATTTTTGGATATTATTTTACAATTTGATCAAAGATGTTGAGAAACAACGGTTGTTTACACATGCTCCCCGTCATCCAGTGACCAGGTCAATACGCACCGTATTGCAAAGTTCTACCGTTATTCGCCCCTTGCACTAGAACTGACCACCGTTGTTTGCCTCCCGGATAATCAACCGACCCGATAATCCCTCTGTCTCTCGCTCTTTCTCTGTTTGAGATGATCCCTATGGTCCTCTCAGAGAGAATTCTTTTTCTTTCTTTTCTTCTCCTTCTTGTAATTACCATTCTATTAGCCGATACAGCATTGTGCATTAGGTTTCCTGATCGGATATCTGATGCCGTTAAGGATCAATCGGACGTGCCTCTGAAAACAGCGGTTTTCGCTCTTGGTAGCTTCTGGAGATCGGAAGCCGTATTCGGGTGCTTAAACGGAGTAGGCCGCACCACCGTTGGCTATGCTGGCGGATCCAAAATCAACCCCGAATTTCGGAGCCTGGGCGACCATGCGGAGTCTGTGCAGGTATTTTTATTTTTAACCTTGGTTCTAGATCTTCAAGTTGTCATGTCTTTAACTTGATACTGCTGTTATACGTCTTATTTATTCACCCTTGATGTCAAGAGTGGCTTAATTTTGCTATAACTTGTCTTTGGATAGTAGTTGTTAAGTTATTGTTACCAGGTTGTAGAAGCTGTTTCGGTGGCTATAAATCTGCTTGTATTTTAGCTATGCACTACTCTGTAATCTGGAGTGAATCATTATACAGTCATATGTTGCCAGTCCTCCGAGTTTGCTTCAGTATACTTTGGGTTCAACTTTTTTATCAATAAGCTGCATACTCTAGAATTTGGACTAGTTGGTGTTCCGTTATTATTATCCTAAAATAATTAACCTTGGAGCTCTTGTGCATCATCTCTGTTGGCTGTGCATTTTCCAAATTTCGTGGATTTTATTCTTGCTTTCTTGTTAGCTTCTGCTCAAACAAAATTTAAAGCTTGAGCATTTTAAAATAATAGATTTTGAAATGAGGGGTTTGTTTTTCTGAAACACTGATTCTTCGTTCCCTTGAATCACTGATTCCTGTTAAATAACAAGTGCTTGCTCAAATAGATGCAATAAATCTCATTTCATAGTAATCTTGCTGAAGTTTTGTTTCTTTTAAATAAAGTTACCTGGCTACGGCAACTTTTTTTCCTTGTGACCTAGTTATGTTTTGTACTTTTAGATTAGGATTTCATCTGCTTGGACAAGAGTGAACCGGGAATGTGTGGTCATTGTCTGATTTATGCAGCACGTGGACATGAACTGTGGTGCTCATTTCTATATGATTAGTTGATATAGGACAAAATAGGAATAAGTTATCAAGGCTAATATTGATTCTTACAAATTTTACTTGTGATCTTGTTTGGTAGGTTATTTGAATTTTTTTTTTCTTAGTAAGGTAGATTTCTCTTTTATCAATAAAATTATATTTTCCTTCAAGATTATTCTGATGTTGTAATTTAATGTCCATTTTGTTTCTATTAGCTTGAGGAGGCATTTTAAAACAAGTTATGATTATTATCTTGATGATTACACTGGCAGCGCCCAGAAGTTATATCCAACCTCGTTTTGTATTAGTTAACTGATTATTTGGTAAATATTTTGTCTCATCAAATATTTTATATGTGTGTGTGTGTGTGTGTGTGTGTGTTTTATAGTTATAGTGATGATTGTGATTTGAAAAACCAAGGAATATGATCACATGGACTTGTCTGGAGTACAGGTTAATCAGGTCTTTAAGGGAAGGGTTTTAGGTTGTACATGGTCGTAGATGTAGACTAACCTATCATCACTCTTCTTCACTCTCTTAATTTTCTCGTTATTCTTACTTTATATTACGTACTTTTTCAACAAAATTCCTTTTAAATCCCACAAATTCTGATATTTTATCAAAATAAAAGCAATATACATGACAGATAATTTTATTGCTTTGTACTAAAGACTCAAAATCTAAAATATAAGAAATAGCCATGACTTCAAATATATAAATTGGTAACTATTAATCAATTTCTTAGATTGTGAATTATCTCATTTTCTGTAGGCAGTTAAGTAAAGAATAATAAAATATATGGATGAGTGAGGAGTGAATTTATGTGTGCTATGTATGAATTACAAGTTCAATCTGGAGTAAAAGGGATATAGTTCACCTTGAGTTATTTTAAACCTTTTTTTTTTCTGTAAATAGTTCCTTTTTCTTTTTAAGTTTTAAATAATGACAAGAAGAGCAATATTACACAAATCCTGCTTTGCTCACTAAACAGAGCACAGAGCAGCTACAACAATTTTTCACAAAAATCATGAAATTTCCAAAACTCCTTGACAGCTTCTGGGACTGATCACATGAGAACATTACCTTAACCATTCTTTCTTTGGATGTCTAGATGTATTGTTTATTTAGTGTTTGATAAAGAGCAAGCCATCTTTCTTAATTAATTATGTTCAACTAAGAGGAAACTTAATGCTACGGTAGAAATTTATTCTTTGATTCTATTTTTCCCTCTCGAAAAATCTTGCACAGCAGCTAAAGTAACTTGTCTTCATAGCTCTCTCACTTCCTCTCTGAAACCATCACAATTTTACACCAAGATATTTTATCTTTTTTTTTATTGCGGATTATTTTTAATTTGATAGCTTATTTTATGTAGCAAATATATGAAAGTTCTAACGTCCTAGGAATGTTACATAGCTGTCATTACGTCATGAGTCCAGATTGCTTTGAGGGGGACATAAGGTTATTTCATTATTTTAACTGTTTTCATGGTCAACTAACCTTTGAAGCACACGGTGTTATTTGAATGGTACCTGTGAATTTGAGAGAACCTTTTCTCTACTTGTTGATTGGGACCAGCCTCAGGGGTGGTATCTGTTAATATTCCATATTTTATATTATGCTTTAAAAGGATGTATGACAGTGTGAATCTACTGGTATTATTCATAATTGGTGGTGTTTGTTTGCATGCAAAATTTCTTTGTGAACTTATCAGGCATGGATGCAAGGTACTAGTTGATTTGAATTGTTCCCTAAGAGGTTTTTCAATCATACTCCTGTGACCTAGAAAGCTGGCAACTTTTCCTCACATATGAGGTGAAGCTAGCTAGGGCACATTTGTTATTGTTTTGCATTTGGTATTTTTGTAAAATGAAAATGAAATGAAAATTGTGTTCTTGATTTCGCATTTTCAAATTTGAGAACATGTTTGGTAGTATTTTCTAAAAACAATTTTTTGAGAATGAAAACAATAAAACATGTTTGATAAAACTATTGTGAAATTTTATTTTGCAATAAATTTTATACGCTAAATAATATGTGATGGTTTTTAAACAAATTAAAACTAATCAAATTATTTTAAATAACAATAGCATAATTTTGAAGGCAAATGATAAATGGACCCCTATACTTTGGCTTTAACGACATTGAGACCCCCTTTTAAAAAATAATTTTCAACCACACTTCTTTTGTTAAGTTTTGGCAGTAACTTTCTGTTTTGACATGTGTTGACTAACACAATGACATAAAATGTCCCTAGTTTATACAAATGCTTCTATCTGGTACTTGAATTTGTTTCTCGTTTTTACTTTTTCTACTAAAATTCATACATATATTGACTTGTAAAGGAACTTAATATCATAGGTCATTAATAGAAGAAAAGAATAAACAAATCAAGGATGAACCAAAAGCTGATTAAGTTTGTTGGACCTTAACTAGGGATTCCTTGCTGGGGAAGAACTGGGGACGTGTTGTTAAAAATTAGGGGAGGCCTACCCTTAAACCCAAAAATAACCTCAATAAGTGGATAACTAGAGAGATCAATAGAGATTTTAGGAGATATGTGCTTCCAAATTGGTTTTATTGTAGTATACTAAATAAACTAAAACAAAAGTTTTACAACATAGTGAATAAAGGGTTAACGTACAAAAGAGAAGAAGTTAATAGCAGCCAAACTTTATGTACACAATAAAATTTACCTGGGTAGCGTAGCAAACGGGTCATAAACATATTAGAAGCGTTAGAAATTATGGAAAATATAGTTGAAATTAGTTCTGAACTATATTAAGTATACAAACGGACAGAGTAATAAACGTACTAAAAGTTTTAAGATTGCAAAAAGTGAAAAACCATGGAAGTATCATCCTCACTAACAGCACAGAGAAAAACTGCAAGGAGACTGCATGAAGAAAGAACCAGATACTAAATATCATAATTAATCAACCAACTCAACAAGCCATTCCAATTCTAGCACATGACCAGGAACAATTGAATGAGAAAAATAATGCTTACTGAGATAGAGTTACTCTTCAACTCCTAAACAGGAATGTATCTAGCAACTCCCAGCAACTGTTTTTTGCTTATATGCCTCAACAGTGCGTCTGTCACTCTCTAGATTTCCTACATCATGGAAATCAAATGAAATAGCTATATCACCATTTTCCATTCAACCTGCAAGTTATGTCATCATGCACAGTATAACCATCAGCAACATCTGCCACATGAAGTTCTTTTGCTCTTGGCAGTTTTTGTAACTTCAGTAAATGTGAGAAATTTTGTTGGACAAAGGATAAAAGGGAGCACTTTCGAGGACTACTAGATAGAAATATTTATATAAATAAGGGACATCTATGTCATTGTACTAGACACAAGTTAAACATAGTTAACGCCAAAACCTAACAAAAGGGGTGCAGTTGACAATTATTTTTGTTGCCATGAGACCCAAACTAACAACTGTCATTTGCCCCAATTTTAATATTGTTAAATAAATTGATCGAGGAGAGGAAGAAGAATGTTGGATGAATGAACAATTTTCTGTGTGAATTTGGATGTGTTTTCAAACTCCAAGTGACACAACAAAAAGTTGTACTCTAATTTATAACTGAACTGTGAAAACTATGTTCAGAATTTTTTGAGTACTATTTTACGAAAACACTTGCTGAACTGTTTGCTTCCGGAGAATGAAAATGAAAATGCGTGCCCTAGAAAATGATAACAGACAGGTAGTTTTTCTTCCAAGTAAAAAGTAATGCTGGTAACAGAGTACACTTGCTTAATTAGTTTTTATAAAGCTTTATTTTAAGTTAGAATTATTACTCAATTTGAATACGGGACTTCTCTGATATGGTTTATTAAATGCTCTGCAGGTTGAATATGACCCCAGGCTGATCAATTTCAGGCAACTTTTGGAGGTTTTCTGGTCTAGTCACGATGGTCGACAAGTATTTGGGCAAGGTCCTGATGTGGGTAACCAGTACAGGTGAAAATGTTTCGAACCAGTTGTGTTTCTTCTTCTTCTTTTTTTTTTTGGGATTAACAGCTCTGTCCTATGTCTCATCAAACCCTTGAACTTGTCTGTGAACTTTCACATAATTACAGGTCCATTATTTTCACTAATGCAACTGAAGAGTCCAAATTGGCTGCTCTTAGCAAAGAAAGAGAGCAAATGAAGTCAAAGAGCAGTATAGTGACTACTCAAATTCAACAACTCAGAACTTTTTATCCTGCTGAACCTGAACATCAGGTTTAGTATTCTTAATTCTCTCTTTCTTCAATCTTTATTTAAAAAGTTCGGCAAACATGTGATTGATTTTGTTAAAAATTTCTCATTCATCAAGTCACCGAAACAAGTTTCATGTCTTAATGAAAAACATGAAATAGATAATTTTGTTCTTGAATTGTGGTAGTATAGAGTAGCCTATTGTGATTAACATGGATTCCAGCAAAATACTTGTTATTGTCATAGACAGTGAGTTACTCTTTCTGTTTCTATCATTGGTGGGCTTGTGAATATAATTTCTTTTGCAGTATGGGATAGATGGATTTAGTACCCTGTTTTTGTCTGAATAAAAATCACCAGTTTTCATTAGAAGGATATGGCTTCTTTGTGTGCATATGTTTTTTAAACTCCTATTATTATTATTACCTCAGTCACATCTTTTTAATCAATAATCATCTGATGACATTCTATCCAGCTCAGATCTATTTGTTGGATACTTGGATTTGAAGCTAATTTATTTGTTTAAAACCTGTTGATTGACTGATTAGCTGTCTATGTTTTTGATTCCGTAGAAATTTGAGCTCAAACGAAATCCTTTCCTTCTTCAGCTGATGGGAAACTTACCTGAAGAAGAGCTTGAGAAATCAAGTCTGGCAGCAAAACTAAACAGCTATGCTGCAGAGCTTTGCCCTCCGAAGATTCAAAAGTTGATTGATGTTAAAATCAAAGATATAATTAGAAAGGGTTGGCCTATTTTGAGAGATGTGTAAGTGGTCTCTATATAACATCCGATGATCATACCTCAATGCTGACAAGATCCAGGACTAATCCACCATTAATTTGCCGAGACAATTCATTGGTTGTTGTATTCATACAGAGACAGTTCATTGGTTCAATCCATTTCCCGGTTGCCCTGTTATTGTATGAGGGGCTTGGATTTGCGGGGTTGAATCACCGCATTATATGTTGTTTGCTGTGTTAGTATTTATACATGATATATCGATTAGGATGGCTTCATGTCTTTTCTTTGTATTGATGGTTGATTGAATATCAGGAAATTGGAGATTAAGCAATTTTAGCATCAGACAGATTTGTAACTTCACTACGACTTTTAATGGATGAGAGATTAAGTTGATGAATGATTAGATCTGTTTTAATACATATTACATATTCAGTATTTATAATGAATTGTAGTTATGTTAGATCTGTTTGAATGCATATTTATTGTTCGTAATGAGTTGGGAGTCGCGTATCATTATTTATTTCGTTATTTAAGTGGAATGTCAGTACATTCATTAAAGATCGAGCGACGGATCGTTCATCGCTACATAGAGGGAAAGCAAAGATTGAGGGACAAGTCGTGTAAGTGTTCAACGAAAACAAGAGCAAAGAGTTGGAAACCAATAGACTCAGCGTCAAGTCTAAAAAAAAAATTTCCACGAATCCTAAAATAACTAATTGTAAGGTCCAATAACAGTATGCCACAAAACCTCTCTGTCAGATATATTACATGTGTCATCAAATCTTTAGGTCTTGATACAGTTAAATGTGAACGCAACTACAAATGTACCAATTTCACGGCTCTCTCAACTATAAAACGAAGCAAAGCCCGGTGCCCACTTCTCTCCACTTAGCTAGCCAAAGCGGCAGTAGCGAAGATAGAGTCGGATCGGAAAAGAAAGAATTCTTCGATCTCATCCGCAGATCGAAAGCAGCACCCCAGAAACGACAGAGAAAGAGATAAGAGTCACAAGAAGAAGCCTAAAATGTCTTCAGCCGGTCAGGTAAGGGCATCTCACATCTTGATCAAGCATCAAGGCTCTCGAAGGAAGGCTTCCTGGAAGGATCCAGAAGGCAGGGTCATCACCAACACCACTAAGGAGAGTGCCATCTCTCAGCTCAAAGCCCTCCGTGATGATATCGTTTCAGGCAAGACCAAATTCGATGAGGTCGCTTCTCGCTTCTCCGATTGCAGCTCCGCCAAACGCGGCGGTGATCTTGGTTAGTTCCTACTTACCAGCATTTTTTTTTACTTTTTGATGGAATTTTGAATTATTAAAACTAGGTTTTTATTGTTGATTGAGTTAATGCAAATGAAAGTTTTGGCGTTGTATAAATTAAAATTCGATGATTGTATAGAAAGAACTCTGAAGTTAGTTGGAGAAAATTCACATATAAATAAGTAATACTAATACAAAGTTTAGCTACCGTCAAAGCTTCGTCTCCAATTCTGTGGCATAGCATTTACGGGTGTTATCAACTTGCGGTTGGGCTGTGAATTACGAATATTGTAGATTGAGCTTGTAAGTGACCCTTTATTTTTGGCTGTATTATGATTGATAAGAATTTGAATTGTCATATGGTTGGTTGGACGATGGATATCTTGTGTGAATGTATACATGGTCCGTAGTTATATGTAATTTGGCATGACACTTATCCGGAGGCTGAATTTACTCTGTTGGGCTTTTAATATTTGCATTGAATTGGTTTGTCTAAACTTTTAAGAATTTTCAAAACAGCTCACCAGATGTTTTTGGTGTACTTGAAATTGAATATCTTAATGGGCAATGCTGCTCATATTTCTAGTCAATCTACAATGCCTGAGCTTCCGGTCCTTTAATGTTTATAGAAGTGTCAGAATTAGCTTTTGCTGGAGGGGATGATATGTGCATTCTGAAATATGTGTCTTTTTGTTTTCTTTGGGCTTGTATGTGTCCAATAGGCTCCAAATGAAGAAAAGCTCCAATGTATTATTTTTTTTTCACTTACATGGAATGTTTTTAAATTGTAACATATGCCATGTGATGAGACATCTCATTTGCTAAATTTATAATTTTTTGATGTTGGTCTTTGGTTAATATTCTGTTATTTGTAAGTTTGTTGATATGAAATTATGCTGCAGGTCCTTTCGGTCGAGGGCAGATGCAGAAGCCATTCGAGGAAGCAGCATATGCACTCAAGATTGGTGAGATTAGTGACATTGTTGATACTGATAGTGGGGTTCACATTATCATGAGAACTGGTTGATTATAGTTGAAATGGCTTCGAGGTGGATTAAAAGACTGGTTGATAGTATTCAGAACACATATCCAAGAATGTTGTGCTTGAGTTTGCTTCCTTTTGGATTGATGTTTAGAATTTTATGCTAAAGCGCATATTGTGTTGAAGAAGTATTTGACTCAAAATTGAACTGTTTTCTTAAGGCATATAGTATGTAGACTTGCCTCATTTGGTGGTTTTGGACCTGGGGTCCTTGCATGACTCGAATAAGCACACCTTGTTTGGTTTCTTTTTCTCTATTAACTTGAACCATCTGTGCTTGAAAGTTGAATGGCTGATCTTTTATTTTTCACTTTTTTTATCTTTTAAATTTGTGGGAAATTTAAGCCTCATCACATAACACATGATTTTCTTTGCGTTATCCAAAGATTGGCTTGCAGTCAATAGAGAATGTGACTGTCAGTGCATTTGGCACAATAATTAAAAGTCAGACTTGTTTTAATGAAGACTTTCCACTTCTTGACTTTGCGGTTCAGATTTTTCTGGTAGCGTCGGTAATTGTTCGGGCAAAGCATAGCTTATATACTGCAACTACATAAAATGTCATTTTGTATGAATAATTCAATTGAGTAAACATTACATGTAGTTTCATTAATTGCAAGATATTATTGTTTTTCATGGTGGTGAATATTTGAAATGGGCCCCACGGATAATCTTCCTTCCTTAAAAAAGGATTCGAATTAGGCACAATTGGAATAGATCCCTTAACCTCAAAAAGAGAAGATCTATCTATTCTACTGCGTGTTCATTCCATGGGAGTATACTAGAATTAGTATTACTAAATTCAAATAGGACTAGTTTTGGTTTGGGCCAAATTTGATGTCAATTACTCATAAAATGGACAAATAAATCATATATGCTTCCGCATTTTGCAGCACTTGAATACGCTGGTTTATGAATTGCAGTTGATTGGTTTTTTTTTTTTTTTTTAGAGAATTATATTTGATGATTAAGTCAGCATCCAAGAAAACAGAATAAATTATTATTTCCTCTTCTTTTCCTTTCAGTAAAAAATTCGATGCATATCTATGATTATTCAGATCGAGTAAATGATCACGTTATGTCAATAACTATTTTATTTTCCATACATTTAATTAATGACAAAACTATTACTAATTTATACATTATGAATGTACCATATATTATTCTTTTTACATAGGATATATTTTACAAAAGAAATTAGTATTATTTATATGTTAAAAGATAATTTACAAGAAAATTAATATTATTTATAACTTGGGTTGCGCACAACTATTCAAGAAAATCAACGTTAGTGAAATTTAATGGTTTTAATATCGACGAAACTTCAACAGCATAATCGGAGGTAGTTTCTCCTGTTATAAAGTGTGCCATTGTTGATGATCGTGGACTCCTTAGCTACATTGAATACCAATTTATATGAAAAAAGTTAAAAAGTAAAAGAAAATTAAATTTTCTCGAATGAGCTTCAACATATAATTTACATAAGAATAAAAAATGAATAAGTTAAATCATCTTACATGAGGTCTAGAAGTATAGAATGTCGGCACAGGATTAAGTGATTCATGTGCAAGGTTAGATGGTATAGTAAAAGGTAAATGTACATGATTAAACGGGCCTGCCGACGGTAGTGCTGCAGGATGATGAGGAATGAATGGTACTATCCCTCCCCAGTCATGTATGGAAGAATACTGATCCAGCGAAATGGCTGCCAATGCTTCTTGATTTTGAAATATTACCTGCCAAGTGAATGAAATAAATGATCATTTTCTATATATATATATATATATATATAACTTTACTAAAAATCAATTATATTAAAACATAATATTCTTAATAATTGAAAATAAATTATAAACAAAATTTAAAATATTTTACCTGACTTGAATTATTGTCGTATTCAAATTCATCATCATCATCACTAATTTCAATAACTTCATGGACTTCATCATCTTCAGGAGATGGAGGTAATGACAATGAATCCTCAGGTAATAAGTTTAGGTCAAAATTATTTGTTGATTTTGGAAGACCATCTTCAGATACATCATCTACATCGATTGGGTTGTCTTCATTACCATACTGTTTTGTTAAAAAAAAATACAAATAATTAAGTACAATAATAATAAAAATTCTTTTAAATCCACAACTCGTTGCATTATGAAAAATATAAATTTGTTTGACTCAATTTAAAATTAAAATTGGACACGAATACAAAAACTAATACAAAAATGACCACACATATGAACTTAAAATAATTTACAAATTTTATAATACGATAGATATTTATATGCACGTTAACAATAAGAAAAATATTAAAAATTGTTACGTAACAAAATTGGACAAAAACATGTTTTGAACAAGATTATGTAAGAACGTACAAGAAGCCTAGATAAATACACAATACCTGTGGAAACTGAGCTTGACTGGGAACAAAGTTGTAAAAGTTCGATTGAGCAGCCTGAGCCCGAGCAGCCATGTTAGACATCGGAAGCTCTCACACAAAAGATTAATTAGAATGTTTTTTTTTTTTTTTTTTTTTTTTTTTTTTGCAAATAAGAAAAATTTTGACTTCTAAAAGTTTTTAATAAAATCAACGTTGTGAGAAGAGAGGCCCAGATATATATATATACCTGGGAAATTTGATCGTGACCATAACCAAAATTATGGAAGCTCTGGTGAGAGGACTGAGCCTGAGCCACGTTATAAATAGGAAGCTGTATGCAGCAAAAACGATTAATTTACTAAGGACATGTAAAATTAAAACTGTAAATACAAATTTCAACTGCAGACAAATACCTGGGGAATTTGATCCTGACCGTAAACGAAGTTGTAGTTGTGCAAACTGGGTTGAGGAGACTGAGCCTGTGCCATGTTATAAATCGGAAGCTGTATGTCAAAAAAAGGATTAATTGCGGATCCATCTTTTTACTGAGCAAGCATATGCAGGAACTAAGAATCTCAGAGGCTTTAAGACACAAAAATACACAAATAAGAATACCTGGTGAATTTGATCGTGACTGTAAACACAGTTGCGTACTCTCTGATGAGAGGGTTCAGCCATGTTAGAAACTGGAACCTGTCACACAAAAGATTATTATAGCATGTTTTCAGTAGGCAAGCATATTTAACAACTCGTAAAATTAAAACTGCACACACGGAATTCAAAGTAGTATGGTGGCCTAGATATATAATAATTACAGAACTAACAGTACCGAGTGAATGTGATCGTGACTGTAAACATAGCTATACGGGGCCTGGTGAGAGCACTGAACCATGTTAGACACTGGAAACTGTCACACAAAAGATTAATATAAGTAATTAAGTTGGGATATTTAATAACATTAATAAATAGGAAAATTAGAACTGTAAAAATAACATTCATAGTGTAGTGGACTGTATAAATACAGAACTAGCAGTACCTGGTGAGTTTGATGGTCACTGTGCACATAGTTGTACGAACTGTGTTGAGAGGACTGAGCCATGTTAGACACTGGAAACTGTCACACAGAAGATTAAAGATTAATATATGATAGATATTATTTTTAACAAGGATATGTAATAATATCAACAAACTCTTAAAACTGTAAACACAACATTCGAAGTAGTATATTGGCCTAGATAAATACAAAACTGATATAATAATACCCGGTGAATTTGATAATCACTGTAAACATGGTTGTACGCACTGTGGTGAGAGGACTGAGCCACGTTAGACACCGGAAACTGTTGCACAAAAGATTACTATATAATATTATTTATAACATAATTAAGGATATATATGTACTAACATCATCAGACTCAACATTCAAAGCGGTATATATAATGGCCTAGATAAATACGGACTAATAATTACCTGGTGAGTTTGATGGTCATTATAGACATGGTTATAGAATCTGTGGCGAGAGGACTGAGCGGTGTTGGACGCCGGAAACTGTTAGCGACAAGATTTAACAAGGTTGTCCTTTTAGTAAGGAAAGAAATAAAAACATCAAAAGCTTAAAACTTTAAACACAAAATTCACAGTAAATACAAAATTAATACCTGGGGAGTGTGATTGTGACTCTGAGCATAGTTGTAGAAGCTCGGCTGAGCGAAGTGAGACTGAGACTGGGCCTGAGCGATGTTAAACTCCGGATACTGTCACACAAATATTGATGAGGAGCTTTTAGTAAGCAATAACATCTAAAAACATCAAAAGATCTTATAAAAGGAAAAGTTAAAGAGAAGCACAGATAAATACAGAAGAATAGCATACCTGGGGAAATTGATCGTGACCGTAGATAAAGTTATGCAAGGCTTGCTGAACGGACTGAGGCATGTTATTAGACATCGGAAGGAAGGAAGGAAGGAAGGAAGGAAGGAAGGTGTCACACCGACGAGAAACCTAGATATTTTGGAGAGTCTGGAGTAAAGACAGAGACTGAAAACGAAGATGAGTGTAACTTTTAAGGAGAGAAAATCAATAACTAGAAGAACCTGAAAGAGATACTGGACAGATTCTTGCTTGATCAATAGATGTTGGGAGACAGACAATGAACAAGGAGGGTGAATAACTCCAATGTATGTAGTGGGTGCACCCAGAGAACCAAGAGCCTTTTCTCTCTCTTTCTCCTTCATGATTCCCTTCGTTTTCCAATCAACGGTGAAGATGAAGATGGGTGAGTGAGATGCTGAGGTGGCAAAGACCATAGATCGAAACGTGTCCTGGGCATATTTTATGAGATTTGGAGAAGAGATAACACCCACATCAGGCTACGTCTTATCAAACGAAAAGGCTGCAATTTTCGCCAATGGTCTACTGTTCCACTGAAAAGGAAGGCCACCTTTTGAACAAGCATATCTTTTTTCTTTTTTATTATTAACTTTTGCGAAAAAAACCATCACGTGCTGCTACAGTAGACAAAAATCCTTCTAAAAAAATATTTCAAACCTACAACTATACTTTGTTAATGAAGAACACAATTTTATTGCATGAATAAATTAAAATTATTAATTAAACTTACTGATACGAATTTGTATGATGAAATATGAGAAAAAGAAATAGGAATTGATTCTCTCACATTCACATGAGAGGCAAAAATTTTCTATTTTATAGCAAACTTATCAACTTTTTAGTACAGTTTTGTTCATCTCCAAATTAGTGTAATTTTATAACTCAAAGGGACCAGCCAAATTCGCGTCACCTTAAAAGCAATTTCAACATTCAAATTTGAAATTTATTTTATTTTAAAAAGTATAGATATTATATGAGTAGGTTTAAGATGTGCAGCTTCAATTTTGAAAGTAAATCTGAAAGTAAAAAATTAAAATTTATATAGTAAGAATTAAAAATTATAACGAAAAAAATTGAAAAAGAAAAATGCAGTGTTGTTGTTGATTGTTACCGTAATAAAATATTATGGGGTAAATTACAATGGGTCTCAGCTATTAGTTTATCTTGGAACGCTTAGATCATTGCTTTAACTTTGTGTTGGAAGCATAATTGACATGAAGAAATACTTTGACTCATTAAAATAATAATAATGCTTTCTTTCCATGAAGCCACTGCTTCTGATTATAATCCCGATTTAGACAACCTTATCATTAAACTTTTTGATAGTGTTAATAAATTAATAGTTGAAGCTTGTGCAGCAGACAATGAACGATACCAGACAGACATGGACATACATATATGTCTCTCTCTCTCTCTCTCTCTCTCTCTCTCTCTCTCATGGTTGAATCTTTAGTAGATAGTGTGTTGTCTATTATAGTGGTGGTGGGTATCCATATTCTGCGTTCGTGCAGAAGCATTCTGGAAATATTTTCATTGGAATTGTGACGTGGACGTAAGGCCACAAAATTATATCCCAATTCAACCGTTAATTCTTGCTAGCTAACATTATTCGTACCATTATTATTTCACTTTCGTCTTCTATCAAAACTTCTATACTCCTATTAATTGACCACCGTAATAATTGCATCGCATGTCTTACAACCAAAAATAAAACAAAGAAAAATCAATTAATATAAGCAAATTAAGTTGATATATATTGCTACTGCTTAATTTCAGCATAAGCAAACAATTAAACTAATAGAGGAACGTACTATTGAGATCCCAACTACAAGTGAATGTGATGTTTCCCCGGGCTTCAGCCAGGAGTTAAATACAAGTGTCTCGAAATAGACAAAGTTACAAAATGAGAAAAGGCATGGGTAGTAGTAATGTAATAGAGGCCTTTGATAAAACTCAATCGCCGTATCTCTCTTTCAGTTCAATTCCCACTTCCCAGCATTCTCTTTAACTCGGTATCTGCTTTTCACTTTTTGACGGAATTCAGTTTTAAATTAAATATTAAATTATTAGGGTTTTGTAATTATTTTGGCTGAATCTGCTGTTAGCTAGCTACTTACCTAGCTTTTCAATTATAAATAAATTAATTAGTTAACAAAATAATTCTTTTTGGCTTTAAACTGAAACCAATCGACATGAAAGACAAGGGCATAAATATTTTAACATATCTGACTTGCATGAATAATAACATGAAAGCTCGCCGATTTCTTTTGGTGCCCCCACTGCCGCAGGATTGGAGATTAATTGTGCAAAGTGTTTGACAATTATACTGAAAAGTGAGTGGTTGCTTTGAAAATATAATATGTCTTTGAAAAGGGCAACACTATTCTTAATCTTAGTTGATGATCTCCAATTCTGGAGAGCTAGTTAGGGACTTAGGGTGCCCCACAGGCCACAACACACCTGTCATTATTTTGATTCTGCTATACATATCATGGCGATTGGTAACAAATATTTGTATTGATATTGTCGAATGTTGATGATAGCTCCATCCCCACATGGATTTTTGCGCCAGTGCATGCGTCCCAGCGCCAAAAAGCCCTAACAAAATAACAACACTGACAAAGGCAAAGCGAGAGAGACATATTCTCGAATATTATAAATATAATATATCTATGATGCCAATCTATTGTCACGGGATGTGTTTTTATTCTGCACTCTCTTTATGTTTTCAAATTACTTCCTGTAAATTTGGCTACAACTCCTTTTGAGTCAAGGCGTTGCAGAACCCTTTTCAGGAAACAATATATCCTACATCTACATATATTCTCAAACTTGGCGAGAACCCTGCTGATTGTTGATGAAAAAGCTCCAATTTAATTTGTTTGGCTAACGTATGTATATAGATATATATATATATATATCCAAGGATATGGTGGTTCATTTTGCGTCAGTTTGGATTAATGTTGACCATCTTATAATAATGTGTAATCCCCTCAGCCTCTCAACCTGCATCGAGATTGGAGTGCATGAATGATGGTAACTAATAACCCAACTTGTTATGTTTCTCTTCTTTTTCTTCTGTATTTCCTTATTGAATTATTTATGTCGATGTTGATTAAGTGGTTTGATAAGACTTAATTGTATTCGTGGTTGTGGTTTGATTCAGAATTGGGTATTTAAGAGCTCATATATATATATAAATATATATATAGTCGTGTGTGTATATAAAACAAAAGCCCTTTTTCGGGACTAAATTGCACAAAACTCTATCTTCAGATCCCATAATAATTGCAGGCTTCGGGCAATAGGCTTTTCTAGCAGCGCGCATGATCAGTAATTTTATGGGCCTAGACAAACAAACAGCTGATTACATATTATTCAAAGTCAAGGTCAAACTTAGATACAACTAGTCAAACACTAAGCTAATAGTCACCACCCACATTGCCAATTACGATTTACAGAAATCAAGCTTTTTTTTTTTTGTCCTTTTGGAATATTACAGAAATCAAGCTTAATTAGTGATAATTTTGGTGCTGGTAGACGGAAGAAGGATTTAAATGAAACGGCCCCGATCTCGTCCCTTTCCCTTTCCTTTGGCATTATAATTATCACTAAATTTCTTTCGCTTTCCTGTTGAAGACTCGGCAGCATATTGCCATTGAGAAGGCCTCTCATCATGCAAGAAAGGACAGGCAGAGCCATGTGGGCATCTCTTTGAATTTTCCACATATACACACACTTTATTAATCTTACCCCTTACTGGTTCTAGTTTCTGCAAACAATGATGATTGCAGCTGCCAGTTGATGATGTGATGAAGCAGTTGGGGATTGCTTCTTCTTGTTCTCCACACCTCCTTGTGTAGTCAATGGTGTAGTCAAAGCCCGTTCTCACTGCACCGACAGAGAATGGCCGTGTAGTATGTAGGGCATATGGCTGTCGCTGAACCTTTAAACGCATTAATGGATACAAATTGCCATGCGATACTGCTGGCTGCTTTTCCACAATTAACGGCCTATATATTCCTAACTTTCCTCCTTCATTAGCTTCATGAACCAACTGTGTTACCTTCCCCTCATATAAAGGAGCAAATTTTGTTACACTCCCGTAATGTAAATGACAACAATTTGTTACGCTTCCGTTATGCAAATAAGGGAAATTCAGCCGAGGAGTTCTCACAAAAACCATCCCTTTGTTTGGATCAGTGGCGAGAGCAGCAACATCGTTCTTTAATGTCTGTTAAATCAATTCAATTAAAAACATGACAATTCTTAAAGTAGTACTGTGCAAATATATTAGATCTAAAAAGTTAATTTCTTACTTGCGGAGGACTTTTAGATCTTGTCTCGGGGGTTTCATCTGTGCACTCTATTTCAACAGGGAAAGCGTTTAAATCAAAATCTTTTGCTTTCTTCACTGGAAGATGCCAGTCTTCATCATTTCCCAACAATTTCACTTGCTACAAACAATAATGCAAAGAATTAGTTCACTGAACAGCTTCTTCATTAGATCTACTTGGTCCTCTTCTGAAAATGTGAACTTTATGCAAGGAGACAGCTGCAGTTAAAAAGGAAGTTTGACTTAAACGCAAATATTACGTACTATTCACTACAAAGTTAAAGAGTCTTTAATTTTCATGCATTTAAGATAATGACAAATTTGTCTGTGCAAAACGCAAACAATATAAGCTGCTTAACACTGATTATAACTCTTATTTTCTTTAGATACCTGAGAATCTTCATCATCTTGTGGGTACGCAGAGCCCTTCAGTTTCGGTTCCTTCATTGGCTTCATAGCTTCACAGATCAAACCCAACACGTTTCTAGAACACTATGCGACAAACAAGCTAATGCGAAATAATTTTACAAGTGAAAAATACAGAACAAGTTGAGAACAACCCCAATATAAATATAATTTGTAAACCCTAGCGCAGAGATGGACTTTATTTCGATTGACGTGCTAGTATAGTGATGTTAAAAGTTAATCACCAACCCTCCACATTTATTAATTAAACAGTGAAAAACAAATCAACGGTGGAGATGAAGCTGGCAGAAGAGGAACACTGAATTGGCATAAGTTCTTTGTTGGAAATGTGTGCAGCATTTCTAAAATTATATATATTCTGAATCGGGATTATGCGTGTGATTAGTGAGTTGTGATATAACATGCTTGACTGGGATTGGAATCTTGTGGTTTGTGGTTTAGCATGTATGAACAATAAACGAGGGCAGTATGATTAGTTTTTCGCGCATGGGTGTTTAGAGTACTTACCGTGTCTTAACGAGTACAGACAATCCAACGGTTTGAAACCATTAGATTAAGTTGATGTCTTTTTCACATACAAGGGAGGGAGCAGATTTTTATGAACGTGAAACTGTAGACTGACAAAAAGAACAATAACAACACTGATGATATATAGCCTTTCAACGGTGAATTTTGTTCACTTCAATCTAAATTTTTGCAAATATTGTCGTGTCGCTCTCATTTAAACCAGTATAGATGACTTTGAAGATTTGTTTTAAAAATTCAGCTGGCACCAGATTTTATTTTTATTTTTTAAATATCTAATAAAGAGTTTTCAAAATATAAATAAATATATATAAAAGAAAGATTTGCAGTGATATATTTTTATACATATATTTATATTAGTAATTCGTTGGATATGTGTATTTTAAATGGTTGATATTAAATTTGAAATATATAATTAATATATATGTTAAATTCAATTTTAATCGTCAAGCATATAGATTTAATGGTTTACAAATAAATATAAATATATGAATAAAAATATAAAATTATCGTATCTTTTTTCAATATATATATATATATATAGACACACGCATATACACAAACACAAACACAAACGAACAAAATAATAATTTAAAATAATATGCAAGGATTACTAATGTAAGTAGGATAATAGGTGAAATAAAAGTTAATTGTCGAACACTGAATCTCATTCAATTTTTTTAACGTAATGAATTAGATAAATGTTTTAATAAATGATATTATATTTTGTTCTAATGTTAACGGTTCGAAACACGAGTGTTAAAATAATAATCTCATACGGGATAAAATTAGGGAATATTTTATTTAATGAAAGATTATTAAATAATAATATAGGCTCATATATATATATAACAACAAAAAAATCTAGTGTTACAAGTTAACTCACAATATGAAAAATAATTTCTTCTTAAATAATAAAATTAAGAATTAAATAATAAATTAAATTGACAAAAATAAAAGATTTTTTAAATTAATTAAATGATAAAATTATCTTACTCCCTTTTTTAAAGAGAAGTCGTTCCCAAGTTTTGTCTAACAAATAAAACCTGTAATGTAACATTAAATGATTTTATGACTTAAAAGAGTATTTCTTCTTAACAAATTTCTTTAAATTTGAAAGTATCAAATTTTATCTTTTTATTGCATTTATTATGACCTTTCCAAAATTTGAGTTCTTGCAATAATAAACTATTTTTAAACTTCTCATAACTCTTTTTGAATCTAATTCGATGTTCTTTCTAACTAAATTTGTCTTTACAGCTAAATTTTCTTTAAAAATAACCTTTTTGTTTTCTATATAAATAGAATGAACCATGCTAATGATAGGTGGGTCTTCAACTTAAATTTCTTATAAATGTTCAATTACATTATCAATTTTCAAATTAAAATCACATTATATCTCTTTTTGTATAATTTTTGGCACATCTTCAATTTTTTTTTCAAGCACATCTTCAAACACTACTTTAAAATCAACTTTAACCATAATATTAGATATTTTATTAACTACATTATCAACAATATTTTTAATAACTCTATCCAAGTCAAGCTTTAATTGCATTTCGATGTTTTTGAGTAAAAGAATAACATATGATAATGTATAGATAGTATTCAATCTTTTATATCATTTTGGAGCCTCTTCAAAAATTTTGTCACTAAAATCTTTCACTTTCATAAAAAAGTGAATACTCATAAAAATTCTCAAACTCTGTAATATAAGAATGTATTGACCTCATACTTTGACGTCAATAATAATCAATATGAATGAATAGTGACTTCATCAATCGCTTTATTTAATCTCATGATCGAACTTTATCTTCTTGGCTTGTAAGTTATGTCCTTTATAACATATTCTATCAATTAATATGATGCACTTCCTTTTAATAGAAAACAACTTACAAATTATATTCGTTTATCTTTAAGTATCCTCTAAACTTTAAAAAAATTTTCAACATCTTCCAACCAAATAAAAATAATTTAAAACTATATTTTCCATCAAATAGCATCGCATCATGCCTAATATAATAAATCATTATTCTAATTTTTTTATAGCCTTTTTTTTTGGTAAAAGGATATATTTATAGGTGTGGTTGTATTTATCGGTTTAGGAAAACTCTGTCTGATACAAAAATAAGCTCTCATACCAATTAATGCAAGTGGATAAAAGTATCTTATTAAATGTCAAATCTTATTTGACTCTTTAACGTAGTGATTAGATAAACGTTCTAACAGACGAAATTATGTGTCATCTTAACCCTGAAACATGAGTGTTAAACTAATAATCTCATAAAGGATAATGTCAAAAGGAAATATTTTATTAAATAAAATATTATTAAATAATAATATACACTCTCTGTATGTAATAGAAAAAACTGTAGTATTACAAGTTAACTCAAATATTGAAAATAACTCCTTATTAAATAAATCCTAAATGACAATAGTACTGGCTCTCTCTATATATAATAAAAAAACTCTAATATTATAAGTTAACTCAAATATTGAAAATAACTTCTTACTGAATAAGAAAATTAAAAATTAAATAAGAAACTAAATTTAAAAAAATAAAAGACTTCCTAAATTAATTAAAATTTAAAATTATCCTAAATAAGTTACATATTAAAATAAAATAATAAGTCAAAGCCCGTTGTAACTTATTTTTGAGTCTCTAAAGGAATAAAGCCACAAAAGTAATATGCATAGACTTAATTATTAAATTGTATAAAAAAAACACAAAAGTTTCATTTTACCCGAGTCAGAAAACGTAAATACCATTAGATTAAATAAAGGGAAATTGACATATAACCCTCTAATATTCGGCAAAAAATAAATGCCTCTCAAGTTTAGATAAATATACTTGATTTTAGGTTCGATTAGTTGACTGATTAGTTGAATATCATTTATATCCCTAAACTTTTAAATAATCATAAATAAAAAATAATTACTTTAATTATAATAACTTAGTCCCCATTCTAATTTTTTTTACAATTTATATTTTCTAATTATAACAATTTAGTCTCTACTTTAATATTTTTAACAAAATACTAAGAACTCAATAACTTTTTAATTTATTATTTTAAAAAATTATAATTAAAAAATCTAACAATGAAGTAAACTAGAGTCGTATGCTAAAATATTTTTAACTCTCTACTTTTATTTTCTTAATAATAATTTAATATTTAATTGTCAAAAAAATTTTATAATATTTGTTTACTATTTTATTTTTATATACACTATATTCATTTAAAAATTATGTTAAATTCATTATATTTATTATAAAAATATAAATAAAACATATAAAAGAAGAAAATTTGATATCATTTGTTGATAGAAATAGTAATTAATTATATTTTATATTATTGTTAAATAATATACTTTAATTTTAATAAAAAATATATAAAAAAAAAGAGAATACACACATACACATATAGAACATGTTATTTTTTTTATTTATATTTTCATAATTTTTTAAAGAAAGCATAATAAAAGTTAAATAATTTTTAAATGAATATATTATATATACAAAAAAAATGTCACAATAATATTTTATTTAAAATTTTTTTATAATTGAATATTAAAATATTACTGAAAAAGTAAAAGAAAAAATTAAAATTATTTAAGTATATGGGTTTGATCTAACTTATTATTAGAATTTTTTCAATAATAGTATTTTTTTTATTTTTATTGAAATAATAAATTAAAAAATTATTTAATTCTTAATATATTTGTAAAAGATTAAAATAAAGACCAAATCGATATAATAAAAATAATTATGTCTAAATTATTAATATATAAAAGTTTAGGAGATACAAATGATATTTATGTAATTGGTCAACTAATGATATTTAATGACTAATTTTATTAACAAATAATATAAAATTTTCTTCTTTTATATATTTTATTTATATTTTTATAACAAATATAATGAACTTAACATAATTTTTTAAATAAATATAGTGTATATAGAAATAAAATAGTAAAAAAATATTGCGAAATTTTTTTGACAATTAAATATCAAATTATTATTAAGAAAATAAAAGTCGAGAGTTAAAAATATTTTAACATATAAATTATGTCTACTTTATTGTTAGATTTTTTTTTAATTATAATTTTTTAAATTTTTTATTAAAATAATAAATTAAAAAATTATTTAGTTCTTAATATTATGTTAAAATATTAAAATAGGGACTAAATTATTATAATTACAAAATATAAATTGTAAAAAAATATTAGGATGGAACTAAGTTATTAAAATTAAAATAATTATTCTTTAATTTATGATTATTTAAAAGTTTAAGAATACAAATGATATTTAACTAATCAGTCAACTAATCGAAACAGAAGTTAAGAAGATATTTGTATATTCGTCCAAACTTGAGGGGACATTTATTTTTTTCTAAATATCAAAGGACAAGTGTTTATTTCCCCAAACATCAGGAGTATATGTCAATTTCCCTTAAATAAAATATTTTATGAGTACAAATATAAAAGTAAAGCTTTGATTTTTAAATTAAGAAACAAATATTTGCAAGCTTAAGAAAAAATAAAACAGGACCTTAAACGGGAAATTAAAGATATGTGCAGTCTTCTGTACAATGTAACGATAATATTTTTATGGGTCTTCGTTAATTATGCGAGGCCAAGGCCATGGGCTTTATGAAACTCATCTAGTTTTGAATTCAGACAAGCTTTATGCTTGCTTTTCTGCCGCAATTAACTTTCTGTTGTCTCTACATATATGTGGTTCGTTTAGTTTTAAAATGGGACTGCTGTGATCATTATTGCAGCATTACTCGGCGAAATTTCAATTGCATTTCCGAGGTATAACCTTATCATCCAAGAGGTTTTAATAAATAAAGATAAAATGGATATTTTCAGTGAATTACTCTAAATTAGTTTGTATCTTAATATGATACGATACAATTATTACGGCATTATCTGTAATATAAAGAGATGTCAAATGTCTCAATAGACTATAAATTTTTAATATTTATTCAAAAATTTTTAATAATATAAGTGTAATGACTAATACACCCTTATATATTAAAAAAAATTATAAATGACAATTACGACCTGAGCTTTGAAGAAAAAAAAAAGTCTAAATTCTTTGATTTTCTCAATAACCAAACCCATCCCAAAAAGAAAAGAAGCCGTAGTCAGAAATTGAAATGAACCTACGACCCCGTTTGGCTAAATTATAAGCAATGTTCTTAGATATCTCATCCCTGTTAGAGATTAGCAACACTTTTTTCATTGAATTTTTCATTCTCAACATCAGCTGCAAGTTAAATCAAAAACCCATAGACGAGCAACTTATAAAACCAATCCAAACCAAACAAAATCCAAAAGAAATAAAATAAATAAAAGCTAAATAGAAATTAGACATTAGCGTGGTGTGGTATGGTGGTGGAGATGGCATTTCCTACTTCACATGCAATTTCTTTCATTAAAGAAAGATTACCCAATCCACTATGAAAGACTAGCAAATCCTTGGAAAAGAAAATTTCTCTTCTTCCCGTTTCTCTACCTGCAATCAAACCTCCAATGAAATCATTCAAAAAAAGAAAATTCTTATTCCTGCTCCTTTTTCATTTTTTTTCTTTTTTATCTTCCCTTCACTCAAATCTAACTTTTCTCCCTCCAATACACAAGCCATAATCACGAAATCAATCACCACTCAAAATCCAAGCCATCCAATCCCTAAAACTATCCCACAAATCAAACCCGGATAAATCCACCTACCCTTCGCTCTTCCACCTCATCAAGGCGGACCTCCTCGCTGCCTTGCGTGAGCCAAACTTCAGAGAGAATACTCGCAGCAAGACTTGGGTTTGCTCGACGATTTGGTCGACGCTTTGGCTAAGAACAGAATGATGGACGAGAAGGGGGTTGAGATTGGTGGACCAATGGTGGCTGAAGAGGAGAATAACCGGGAGTTGGGGAAGTTGCTGAAACCGACGGCATGAGAATAGGGAGGAAAAAGGGGAATTTTTAACAGTAACTAATTTTTAAAACCGATTTTCTTAAATAATTATTATATAAAATATATTTAAAAAATAGTTAATTTAGACTAAAATATTTTTATAAAAATTTTTTAAGAAATGACCGGTAAATACAGTTAAACAGAAATATTTTAATTTAAAATAATTTAAAAAAATTATTTTTAAAAAAAATATTTTAAACAGTAATTATTAATAAAAATTCATCATAAAACTTAATTACTATTGTTAATTTTACAAAAGAATAAGACAGCGAGATTTAGGGTTGATTTTAATTTTTTAATTTTAGGTTTGTAGTTATTTTTTCAAAACAGTGTAAGAGAACTGAAAGAGAAGGAAAATAGAAAAAATAAAAAGATAATAATGAAAGATTAAAATTTAGAAGGTAAAAATACTATTTCACCTTTGCATCATTAAAATTTTTTAAACGATCATTTAAAAATTATAGTCCGACGAGACATTTGTTATTTTTCTGTATTTTAACGCAACGTCAGAATAATAATTGTTATATCTTGTTGAAAAACAAGCAAATTTAGAGTAGTGAGCTATAATATTCCTAAAAACAAATCCTAAAGTAAGTATTTTTGTTAACAGAATCCAGGCAACTCAGTGTGGCTTAGTATTTTTACTGGTGGTCTATAATTAATAAACGAGAGTAATTAAGGAGAGCATCCGATTGCATAATATGCATATTTTAACCGAGTAAACAAGCACACTGGAATAGCATATTCATATATATTATACAATGATAACATCGTCGATTATATTTTAATTAGGTACAATTAATTGCTCTTTATAAACGGAGACCTGGAATACTTAACTAGTTAATTTAATGCATGCAGTAGTGAAGCAGAAGAAAAGAGTAGTTCATGTGCTATCTTAATCTTCCTTTTCTTGCTTAACTTTGACAAATCCATCAGTGAACTTCCTTCTTTTGGCTGCTGATGATGAAGACTTTGCAGTATCATGTTCGGAGGGCATAAACGGAGTTATGCCAGAACAGTCACATACTGGAGATTTATCTGGGCATGTTTCGAACAATATCAATGTTTCCTTTCGATTATCGGATGACTGCAAAATTAATTAATCCAATATATAATAAACATCACCTCACATATATAATATAACAGAATATATATTCTTTAATTAAGATTAGTACATTAAGGAGATTTAGAATCTTCTTACTTGGGTCAATTCAGAATCAGAATCGCTGACGTTAATTACATCCTTTGCTTCGCTGACCCCCTCATCCCAATTCGGTTCTTCTCTTTCAGGGAATTCATTCTCCTCGAGCTTAACTTGAGGGGGGTGTTCATTCAGGGTGGCAGCAGCAGCAGCTGGCTCAACCACCTCAGATTTGGTGTCATTGTCATCTAATTCTATATAAACTAAGTTCAAATCAAAATAATGCGGCTTCTTAGCTGGACCAGGATTATTGGTGGAACTAGCATCTTTCTCATTTTCATTTGGACTTGGATTCGGCTTTGGATTTTGGTTTGGCTGTGTATTTGGATTTGGGTTTGAATTTGAACTTTCTCCATTTTCTTGAAGTTTCTCCTGTCAAAATACAAAGAATTTGCCCATTAAACAGCTGATTACTATTGCTTTTTTGAGGCTAACTAACTAGAAACTAGGTATCCTTTTAAACATCGAAATATTAAACGAGTAAATATTTACACTTAAAACGAAACGTTTCACCAATATATCTATAAACTTTACGTAGCTTTAGCCGCAGAGCGGAGTTAACAGTTTCCAAATTTTTGCATTTCACACAGGCCATTTTTTTTCTTTACCAAAAAATTATTTATTTATTTACTTTTGCACATAGCAACAAGCTAAACAACAAAAACTATATATATTAAACAATTATTATATACTAAAATAAAGTTGACCAAATATATATATATATGTTTTAAAAAAACCCCCTGAAAGCACATATCAGAAAGAACTCATGGTCTAACAAAAACCCAAAAATAAAAAAACAAAATTAAAAATGGTTTCGTAGATTGAATACCTGAGAAACCCCATCTCCTTCAGCACGTTCAATGTTGTTCTGGTTCTCTTCTCCGTTGGTTGGATCCATGTTGACCTTCAGTACTTCACTAACGCTGCTCTCAAAAGATTTAGCCTTGTTAGAAAGTAAAACTTTTGTGAGAACGCATAAGAAATTAAGAGCGTGAAAAATACAGCTAAAGCTAGCAACCTTTTGAAGAGCAAAAGATGAATCTCAGCCTCAAGAGAATGTAAGATACTATGATTCTTCACTAAAACCACAGTAGAAATAAAGACGAGAAGAATTTAGTATGTCCATTGAACATATGGGCAAACCCTGCCCTATATAAGCCTTTTTCTCTCGCTTCTCCCCCTTTCTCTTTTATCCTCTTTTCTTTTTTTTTATTCAATTTACGATTTTGACGTTAATCACTAATACTCGATATTTATTACGCAATAAAAAATGAACCAACGGTAGAGATGAAGCTGGAGAAGTGTAATGCTGAACTGGCATACCCATTAGATCGAAACGCGTCCAAAATATACGTAAGCGCTTCGGATATTTGTGGGTCTCTAATTTTCCGAATAAGCTACTCCACAGTGCGGGAACGGGAATCTAGTGTCGCGTCGTGTAGTTTAACAATTGTGTGCATGCACTTTACCTTTCTTTTTATGTTTCATAGGTTAGAGCTGTAATGCAGAGAACAAATAATCCAAGCGCTCAAAACGAGTAGCTTTTATGTCTTTTCACATGTAAAGGCTACCAGAAATTTTTGAAGTTCAGGTCACTGTAATTTAAACCGTAGACTGACAAAAAGAAGCTTTTACTTTTCAGTAAACAAAAATGGCATAAATTATTAGGAAATTGGTCCCGTGACATTGTACGACATTGATATTACAAATCACAATTAATACAAATATAATATTTTATTATAATGTGTTTATCTTTTCAAGTGCATAAGATTTTATATAATGCATCTCAGGTCTTCGTCAATTTTACTCTCACACCTTTTGATTGCGTTATAATTTTTGCTTGCATTTTATTCTTGTGCCACGTGTTAGAATACAAACAGAATGATGCACCATAATCCTACCCTATGGACAGAACCATTTTTGTTTAAAAAACAAATCAAGATCCGTAGATGCAATGAAAATGAACACCTGGTCGTTTTTCTTTTTTTTTTTTTAATTATTCACTTAAAGTAAGAGTTCTCTGCTATCAAAAGCTAGTCAAAGCTCTGGCAGAAATTTATATAATAATTATTCTCACTCTTTTATTTTTTTCAAATATTTACGTCTAATTTAAACATTGTTTCTTATGCTTCACTTTGCTTATGCTTATATTTATGACTAATGTAAATTTTTTTGGGTCGAATTCAGTCTGCGAAGATTTATATTTGTTTTTTAATTTAAACTCACAAAAATTGTTTAAAAAACAAATTTTTATCTAATCTTATACATAAAAAATTGCTTATATAATGTTTATCTTTCCCAAAAGTTAGATCGGCACATCATAAAAGAGATTGAGTTGGGCCATTTAAAATTTAGTTAAGCTCTATAAGTATATATAACACGCGATTAAGCTGTAATTTAGTTAGTAGTAAATTTTCGTAAAGCGAAGTGCACCATGCAAACTTTGTTCTCCTCAAAAACGTAAACCATTCATTCAAAATCTTTCTGTCGGAACGACTGCACGCTGACTTGAAATAGTATTAGACTTGTTAAAATAATATTTTTTCTTGATGAAGTTATCTGTAACCATGATCGTCTCACTTTAGATAAATTTACTATTAAACTTTTTGATAATATAATATAACATAAAATAACTAATTAATTAATATTTGAAGCTTCGACAAAGGACAATTAACCCCACGTATCACCACTAGCATAGAAAGAGATAATTGAACCTTTTAAGATTTATCATTAATTAATAGTTGACGCAAACATTAGTGCCAATGAACACCACATGATCTGACGCTTGATTGACTTGTGTAATTGCATCATTACAAGGAATAGCAATGCTATTTACTAGTGGGTTTCTTGTTCTAATTAAGTGCAGCCGCATTGTGGAATAAACTTTAATATTTGGAAGTCCAACGTGTAAACCTGTTTTTTTTAAAAAAAAAGTCTTCTCTCTTCCTAAAGATACTAAAGTCCAAACATTATTAACAGTATCAAGACTTTAATTTATTAGTTTTTTCTACTGGGACTGAACAGTATCTAGATATGCAATGTTGCAATCAACGAATACAAGTCTTATAATATAATTCAGATATCAGATCACCGTATGTTAGATTAGACCATGTGATGTATATATGTCACATATCTATTTAATAATTTAACAGGAATGTAAATTATTATAGTTAGATAAATTAAACTTCTTGTTAGTTTAAGCAATTTCCGAAACTCACAGCTTGAATAGAGAATTTGAGTGTACATATATTGAGAAGTAGCCGGTACGCAGCTTAATTAGTTCACATATTTGAAGTAGTATAGAATTTTAGTCTTATAGCATAAAGATTACCTTGTGACAAGGCTGCATAAAGCTACATGCTGTGTTTTTTGGACTTAACCTGGGACTAGAAATGCATTAATTCTGTAGGTTGACCTTATGTTGAGTCATGATTGTAGGCCTTGGACCGGCATCGACCAGCACATATAATCTAACTACAAAGATACATGCATGCGAGTTTTATTTGCTGCCCATCCCAGTAGTGTCCTTCTAGTTGGAACATCCACATAATTAATATCTGAATTAAATTGACAATAATTTATTGCTCACAAAAAGACACTTTATATATATAGTTGAAAAACTGAAACTCAAGTGCCGGGCTCATGTGCCCACGATCGATCGATGTAATGTCGGAATTTGTTTTGTTTTGTTTTTTTCTCGTGGGCTCATGGGGCATAGGGTGACGATATTATTGATTACATGGCACAATTATTAATTTTGTATTGATAATTGATCATGTCGATAATATATGCAACCCCACCACGTGTGTTGTGTTTGTAAATTCGTCCAACGGCAATAACCTGACAAAGAGAAATTAAGCAAGTTATATTTGCTTCTGTTTAGTTGTGTCGTCAATTATAATTTGAAACTCCCGATATATTTGGACGCAGCTTTTTTGGTCAATGCCGCCTAACTTCTAATTTAACACAAATATATAATATGAGATTGTGGGTCAACGTAACTTGGATTATTTATGGCATGCATACGCGGTTTAGACACGATTTGATTTCTTCAAGGCGTCATTATGTATTCTTACTAACTGCTAAAAGTATTTCAAACACGTCTAAAATACAAAAAAAAAAAAAAAAATTAGCAAAATGAAACAATATATAAAATAGATTACAAACTGTATATTAAACGTGTCATATATTATGTAAATCATCTTACTGCATTATGTATTACGCTAATTTAATAAAAACAAATTACATGTATGCTCATTTTGAATTAACTGATTCTAATTTTGATTAAAATAAAAAAAAAATCCATCACATGTAATATTGTCTTGATACTAAACGGTTCAGTAAAAATGTTTCACTTTAATGTATTTATTAATTTATTTTTCTGATGTATAAACACTTCTCTAATTTATGTTTCTTTTCTCTCTGTCTCCTTAATTATTTAACCATTTGTAGATATTATGTGTCCGAACACCCTTTTTACCTCGGAAAATGTCTGCCGGCTGGCGGCCTAGAGGTAAACCATCAATGTGGAACCTCAAGGTTACTGTTAATTTAATTTATTTATTTGTGGTATAAATAAAATCTAAGCTTCATCACGAACCTACCACATAAATAAATCGATCCAGGGATTGTGATCGGCTACTTCTATGAAAACGATAATGGCGCTTGTTACACAATTTCACAGTATCTTTTCACTTTTCCCTGGTGGTCAGCATTATTGACGCAATAATCATTCTAAAATTGTGCTCAATAATTACGGGAGCAAATGGTTCAGGACTTAATTAACAAGTCAAATTTCACTTCCGGATAACTTCTATTTGTTGCAGATCCTTTAGCATCAATAAAAATTATATATTGACATATCATAATAAATACATAGACTTCAATTCAGAATACTAAGAATATACTAACAAAAACAAGTACTTATAATTCATTAAACGACTCAACGAACAATACAACATTACTTGGCAAATAAAAGAAGAAAAATGAAACTTGCATACGGATTCTGATAAATCCTTCGAGGTTAAGCTATATTACCATTAGCTAGCTAATTTATTAATTATTTGATTTTGTCTCTCACCCTCTTTCTGATCTCTTGTAACATTTTCAAGGTCATCGGTGTAAAGTACTCGCCAACCGAAGTCTCCCCGATATGCGCTGCAGAGTCTTGACAATCAGGGTTAGAGCAATCATCTTCATCTCCATTACTCTTTGAGTGCTTGAATTTGTCGTGATTCTCCAATCGACAAGACTTTTTATGAAGATAAGGGCAGTGGGGCCGGCAAGGTTCTAAAATTGTGTCACTCGGCTGAGGATGTTCAATACCCCTTGTCGGTTTGAAAACATCAAAGCGATGATCAATGCTACCAGCCGGCTCTGCCATCGCTGCACTACTGGATGCCTGCAGCTGAAACGGTTGCACATAGAGTTGTTGTGCATAAAGTGGCTGAGTATCGAGTTTTTGCAGCTGAAATGGATGGGCATGGAGTGGTTGCGGCTGAATTCGCTGGGTGTAGACTTGTTGCTGCTGAAATGGATGGGCGTCGAGCAGTTGCCTCCGAAGTCGTTGAGCATCAACTTGTTGCTGCTGCTGACGTCTCTGAGCATCGAGTTGTAGCTGCCGCTGAATTCGCAGTGCATCAATTTTTTCCTGCTGAAGACGCTGAGCATAGATTTCTTGCTGCTGAAGTAAATGAACGTAGAGTTGTTGCACCTCAAATGGCATAGCATCGAGCACTTTTTGCAGCTGAAACGCCTGAGCATAGAGTTGCCGCAGAAGTGGTTGATTATGGAATATTTGCGATTCAAATGGGTGAGCATCAAGTTTTTGGAACTGATGATCAAATAGCTGAGTATGGAATATTTGCAGCTCCTTTGGCATAGTGTAAGAGCTCTCTTGAGCATGTGGTTTGGGTGCGGTCTGAACGGGTGGGTTTACTGGTGGCTTGGGTGCAATCTGATGAATGGTGATTTTAATGTAGGTTCAGGAATAATATCCCTTAAGCCTCTCCTAATCTTGTGTACGCTATTAGTTTCCGGGTGCACAGCTCTTACAGAACCCGTAGCTTTTGATGGATCACTCGGTCCTGCTTTCAGTGCTCGAGCGTAATTAATCCATGTCTGAAATGCCTGTTCAGCCAATAGTTCTTGACTATATAAATCAGTTCACTTTCCAAAACAATTTTAGATACAATAGAATAATTATATTCTGTAATTAAAATGGGATATAAAATCTTCTTGCCTGATGAGGATAATTCC
Organism: Azadirachta indica; assembly: GCA_022749755.1. Taxonomy (NCBI): domain Eukaryota; kingdom Viridiplantae; phylum Streptophyta; class Magnoliopsida; order Sapindales; family Meliaceae; genus Azadirachta; species Azadirachta indica. Next base: position 15,400,950 of record CM040447.1, on the reverse strand, counting down.
AGTTTTCATCTGATTGGTTGATTTCCATCTCCAATTTAATAGGGGTAGTATAAGCATAATCCAATTCGGGGCAAGTTTCGTTCAAATCAATATCTACTGTCCTCTTTGTTGGAGGAAACTTCTCCTGCTAAAATTGCAGACAAAGAAATAGTCCCATCAACAACCCTTTTTTTTTTCGAAAAAAAAAAAAAAACTCCAAGCAGAGGCTTAGAACAATACTATTAAATCCCATCAACAACTTCTTAATTATGGACAATATGAAATATTACAGCTCCAAAACGAAGTTAGACATAAATCTAAAAGTTACGCACTGTTGGCAACAGATTTGAACAATTTTAAAATTTTGCATCTATTTTTGAATTTTATGTGTTATTAATTTTTTCCATCTTAGTTTGCTAATTATATATAAATTATATTGTTTACGCATACATAAAACAACACAAGCCCAACAACATTCACTATTCACTAATAAACAATTATTGAAAGATTATTGTCCTTAGCTGATACTAATGCAAGTACATGTTTTCCTGTCCACATAATTGCTAAGTACTATAGCCAAATAGTGAAGTTGTGAAATATATGACAAAAAATTTCAAACAGAGGTAATCCTTGTTCCTGTTAAAAAATAATTATCGAAGGAGTATGACTTACATAATTAATCTTTCTATTGAACTTAAGCAAGAAAAGTTCCGAAACACTGAAGGAAAAACACATGTTCAAAAGTAAAATGAGGTAAGCGCTCGTCAAAGACCAGCATTGAACGGAAAATATTTTCACTAGCTTTAACAAGTCATCTTCAACTAAGCACTAACCAAGACGAACTGCTATAGAACTAAGGAAACACAGAGCAAAAAAATAAATAAACTAACCTCATGATTAACCAGTAAAACAAAAGAAGAAGAAAAAGTGGTTGAAAGAACATCTCAGAGTGGTCGAACAAAAACCCTAAATATAGAATACCTGAAAAGCTTGTTCATTGTCGTCTGAAGGCAACTCATTCAGGTCCAGCTCCTTTCCTGACTCCATGTTAATAGTAGAAGCTTTGGCTCGACACCTACCCTTTTGATTACAGAGACTACAGAGTGAAAGCTAAATCTGAAAATAACTTAACTTTTTACGAGCTAAAACAGGAGCAAAACTTAATTCTTCAGTTGGAGACTCTGAGTTAAAATAAGGAAAGGCAAGAAGAGCTCCAGTATATAAAATGGTGAACTTAGAGCTAGACAGTACGAACACATTCTGTCTCTCTCTCTCCAACTTTGCTTGCTTATTGCCGTGACGTCGATGTTAATCATAAACCCTAGATGATTAATATTACGCGGGGTAATAACGAATCAACGATGGAGATGAAGTTATCGGAAGGCAATTCTGAGGTGGCATGTTTAAACGTGTACGAGGTTTACGTAAGCTGATCGATAATAAACCGTATTATAACGCGTGATCATGTGATTCCCGGAGGTTGATGGGACTGAAATTTTACGCAGTGGGGTGTGGGGTTTACTTTCACCAATGGTGTGTAGGCGTCATCATTTTTTGTTTTTTGTTTTTGGCGCATGGAATGGGGTAAAGCCTGTCTAACAAAGTGCAGACAATCCAACGGCCATAATTTCATTTGTTTAAATGTCTTTTCAAATCTAATGGCTACAGATATCTCATATTCATGAAAGGTAGTCGGCTCTCGGCTGGCAAAAAATATATATATATATATATATATATAAATATAAAGGACGTTGATGATAAGTATTGAAAAAATAAATTAAAATTCTTTATTTTCACATATATTTTCTGTTCTTCTAAAAATCATCATTTCCAATTGCAAGCCATGCATTCAGTGATAGATTGGAGATAACTGTTTCTCTTTCTCTTTAATTCTCTTCAATAAAGAAGGACTTCATGTTCTACTGTAGTGTTATCTACTGTGGTGCTCTGATAAATTTTTCTTAAACAAAAATAAATTTCATCTAGACATAAATTCTTAAGACGGTGTTAAATTACATTAATATCAATTCTCAATTCTTAGTTAAATATCCAATTGTAAGTGTAATAATGATAAACATTGGCTATAAAAGTGTTTCTTTTTAATTTTCCAAGAGACAAAGGCCAATAGATAATTTAAAATATTGTTTCAGAATGATGATTAAAAATACTATATCTAGTAATACTGGAAATGAAAATAAGAAACTCTATTTTCAATATTAAAAATCGTTACGAGTCATTTTACAAAATTGTATGAATTTTTAATGATTAAAATTTTAAATTAGGTACTTGAACTTAAATTTTTGTGCAAATATGTTGAAGGTTTTGTCAGTTCTCCATTTTTTTTCTTAAAATTTCTCACCAAAAAAATATAAAATATATGACCCAAAACCAATTATTTATTGTCGGATGGTTTTACTTTTAATCAACATCTAATTATAACTAGCTAGTCTAATTGCAAGTGTAAAATTCATACACTGAACCCGCAATCGGATGATAATTTCCTTTTCGAAGAAAATTTTGTCAGTGGTAGAGAAAACCCTTCTGTATTACATAAGTGGGGAATCTTAATTACCAAGGAATTTTCCTTGAAACAACATTATGTTTACTCTATTACAAATCACCAAAACAAAACAGAAAGGTGTCAGATATTTTTACCCTTGCTTGGCTTTGGTTGTTTCTAACATATTTTGAAACATTGTCGGTAATGTTGTTTGTTCCTCTGTAACAACTCTTTTTGGAGCTTACCTCAATTAACTGAGTATTTATTGTTATTAACGTGTATAATTTTAAAATTAAAATATTAATACAGAATTAAATAAGTCTTATTAAAAATTAATAGTATCAATTTCTTTTTTAGTTTTACATTCGAAATACAACAAAAGCTCTCACAATTTCAAACAAAGTCTTGACTTCATCACTTAGTATTTTCTGTTTCTTATTTTCAAATTTAAATCTAATTATTTCAGTATCTAGATATTTTGAAGTGTTTATTTTTCAACTTAATTCTAAAAACTTTAGCAATTGTGTCTTTATATAGCTTTTAATATGTAAAATTTATCTTATCTTAATTATATATAAGAATATCTAAATTTTTCAAATCAAATATTGTTATGATATTCTTTATCCTAGAGTTTTTTATTCCATCATCTTACTTCTTTTCTTCTTGTAGTATATTTAGACTGAATAATTCTATAAAATTATACTTCCACATATTACGGTTAATGCAGGAGACATCTCTATTTTTTCATGAAAAATCTTTTTAATTGCCATTATCATTGGCTTAGTTTCCAATTTGCCTCTAACTATCAAATTATATGTGAATAACCAATTCTCCTACCTTTGAAATAATAGGTGTTTTGGTTATGCGGGTACTCAAAACAATTTTGTCTTCTCTATATTATTATATGCCTAGAGTTAATAACTTTATATAAAAATTAAACAATTTTTAAATATTTATATTTAGACGTGATAAATAAAAAATAGCATTATATATTTAAATTATTTAATTTTTAAACATTAAAATTTGAGATTTAAAAAAAAAAAAGCTTTAGTTCCAAGCTTAATTTTCATTTGTTCGTAAAGTTGACAACTAATGTGAATATTTTTGTCAACTGCTTTAATTCATATAAAACACACACACACACATATATACATATATATACATATATATATATATATATATTTGCGAAAACAATATTAAAGTTTTGAAGGGCTTACAAGAAAGAGTAAGTCCAAGAAAGTTTTGATGATAAGGGAATGGCTGGGTCGCTTGAGCTACAAAGAAAGGACCAGTCCACTGATCTATCCCAGAATCAGATTCCTCCCCTAAGTACTGCACTCTGCTGATGACGAAATACTTGTGTTTCAAGTTCGAAGCAAAATTTAATTTGAACTACTACAATACATTTCTTCTTTTCGTTCATTTCTTCAGAATAATTAAAGTTTTTTCAACCACATACATATTACAATCTCATTCCATTCTAAACTCAAGCATATATTAAACTAGATTCCCTCTAAAATTATCCATATTAAAGTCATCAATCAACCATTTTAATATAGTGTTCTTTGAACCAATACTTTTCTCATTTAATATTTTTTAATCTTTAAAAAAAATTATGACACCTAACATTCAAAACTTTCGAAGATAATATTTAATTTATTAATGATTTTCTTCAATTGATAAGATAAAAAAAACATAATTTTGTATTATTTTATCAATTATTTTATAGTACTGTTACTTTATTTTAAACATATATTCAAAATAAAAACACCAACAATAACCAATATAATTTATTTTATGATTAAAATATATAATAGTTTGTAATAAAGTATTTATCATTTAAATATTATATCATGTAATAGGTAAGTGCTAAACAAAAATGAAGTGCGTGGGAACTGGGAATTGCATAATTGTTGTGTGGGTTAATTCTCACTATCACTGGATTAACACTTCACTAAGCTCGCATTTTTTTTTTTTTAATGAGAATCACGCATTAATAATTGTTACTAACTATATTTATAAGGGTATCTTTCATCAAATATCTTCTTCTAGAAGATTAGATGTCTTCATATATTTACAAGCACCGAATGTGTTAGGTAAATGAAAATGATCACGTGCTATGATGGAACCATATGGAAATTCATCATTGTGTTTTTCGGACGACAAAAAACAATTTAAATTTTTAACTTTTCACTCTAAGATATTATACAAATATATATGGTAAAAACTTTTGAATAAAATTATTCAATCTATTAATAATAGAGAATATAGATACAACTACTATAATAAAATTATATTATTGTTATATATTTTATATAATTTTTTATTTTTTATTTTCTTTTTGTAAAAACGTTAAACATAAAAATGTTCGTAATGACTAGGGGTGAAAGACCAAAATGTGAGTTGTGTTTACAGTTGAAAAGCAGTTCAAGCAGCATTGCTCCCTCCCTCGGGTTTTCGCCCATTAAGAAATTTGTTTTGCTTTAGTATAATTTTTTAAATATGCTCTCAATTAAGTTTTCAAAATAAAAGAAAAAGAAAAATATGCTCTCAATTAAGTTATGAAATTCTGTATATATAACATTAGTCTGATTTCATTTTTTCGTTAGCAAGATAATTGACAAAATAATGTGTCGTTTTGATGACGTTACTTTCTAATATTAATTAGTAAGTGAAGCTTATGCAAATTAAAGACAATTGACAGAAACGAATATAATTTTTGTGTAATACTGAAAAGAAAAAAGAAAGAGGAGTGAGTTGGTTATGTCGATGGATAAAAACAAAAAGAGTTTGTATTGCTGAAAGAAATTAAATGGGTCGTCCATTCAACAAGCGTAAGAAAAAAGGTAATATATGTAATTATAACCCAACATATGCTATGTCGTCCATTGAACAGTCCTTAGGTTTTATTGGAAATCTGAGCAATCCCATGGAAACAAAAGGCAATGTACCATCCTTCTTCATAAAAGTCTACGACACAAGCACTACAGTTAACGTAACGCCAACCACTCACGAACCGGCTCCTCTGGCCCTACCCACCCTCACCCCTGCCCCCCTCCTCCATCGTCTTCTGTTTTAACCCCCCACACTTTTTTTTTTTTTTTTTTTTTTTTTACTTCTTTCACTTCCCTGGTAAATTCCATTTTGTTTTACTGTAGTAATATATATAAATAATATTTTGTTTAATAGGTAAAATGGTCAAATTGATACATAATGAGAAATGAATAAGGACCAGTGGCCTTTTCAGCAGATTTGAGAATCCTCTCTCGATTTGCAGACATCCCAGTTCCCAAGCACACGGTAGCCTAACCTAAATACCTCAAGCTCATTTTACTCGTCAATTTTACTTTGATAATAAATTTTAAAGCCAGCCGAATTTGAAAAATTTAAAAACGGAGATGCAATGCAATGGTAGGCCACTGTTGAACAGAAGTATACTACTATTTTGTTTCAGAGACAAATGATATATGCTGTAGCATTTGGAAGAAGCTGAGATGAGATGAGATGAGCTTGGTTAATTGAGCCTATAGCTATCCTCGGTAGGCTAGTAGCCATATGGGCCAGGAATGAGAGCTAGAAAGAATGAAAGGAAATGAGAGGAATCGAAAAAAGCTACCCATTGAACATCGCTCCGATGGTACAGCATGCGCCCCATACTGCGCCATCGAAAGAATCAATATACGGCTCCCTTTCAGTATCAGCATCAAATATCAAATATCAAATATCAAATATCAATATCAATATCAATACCGTCACGCTCACACAGCACAGCTGCCCTTCCCCGCAGTCGATACATATCATCTCATTATCTTTTCTTTTTTATTCCCTTCCCTTGTTTCACCTTTTTTTTTTTTTCTATTTTTCTTAAATTTAAATTTAAACAGAATTAAGATGCTCTCCCTACTTTTATTATTTACACGTCGTTTATTCTTTTTTTTTTTTAAATGCGACAAAGTAAAACTTGATTAATTTGTTTTGCTTAATTAATTTCAAAGCCCCTCCGCCCCCTTTTCATTTTCTGATTTGGGTTATTTCTACTTCGTTATAATCTATTGATCAAACTCCGTTTACTAAAGAGCAAATGTTCAGGCGGGGATGGGCTTATAAAATGGTCAAGTCATGTTCAGGCCTCCTGATTTAGCCCAATCAGTATGGAGGATCGTATTGATTTATTAACTACATTCTAAATTTCTAATTGCACTTGTTCTTATATGTATTTCACAACAATTATGAATACTTTTCTTCTTCCCAGTGATAATGAATAATCATGTGTAATGATTAAAATTATGTTATATTTGATGTTTTTTTATGTTGATGCATACATTAATGCGTGAAACTAAAAAAAAAACTAAAATTTATAAATAGTACGAGAATTTCCAGTGATTAAAAAAATCGTATATTTAAAAAAAAGTATCAATCAACAAATATATATCCTTATCTTTGAATTTAGAAATTAATTTTTGAAGCCCACGACAAATACAATTATGTTAGAAATCAAAACTTTTTTTCATATATTCTGACGAATTTTGACACTAATTCTCTTTGTTAAGACCGTACCCAGAGATTGTTTACCTAACTTTTATCTAACTTCCCTATTACATATATTCTTTAGAGGCAATTAAAAAGGAATCGGTTAAAATTGTAATGCTTTTTCTTTGATTTCATTCATATTTCATGATTAGTTAATTTTTGTAGCATATAAAATTATTGATGAACCAATTTTAGAAAATCTAATACCAAATAAACATAATTAATCATTTATCTTTTTCACAAAATCTCGAACAGATTTATATGAATTCACCAAACAGAAATAATTTAAGACTAGTAATAAATTCAAATTACTTGGTATAATTACGCCTTTAGAGTTGGGGTTGATTGCTTTGCTGTATCAGCAACTAGCAAGCGGGAATTGGTGGCGAGGCACAACTACAGGCCATGCTTCAGTGGGCATCGATGATCGATCGTTTGTTTCTCGATTGCTCAATTTCCCCTGGACAGAGCAGTCGTTGGAATACTAGCTGTTAGTGGGCCAAACCTAACCGGGCAGCCAATGGGTTTAAGTTGGATATCTAATGTTAACACTCAAGTAGGCAATTATCTTGTGTGCTTCGGCTTCCCTCTTTGGGTGCCGCTGCTTGTAACTGGGTAGCTGGTAATATTTTTAAGTAAATATTAAAAATAAAAATGGAGGGTCTTCTGGTTAGTGTTATTAAAGATTTAATAAAGATGGGGCCTTGCTTTCAGCTGTAGCCGTAGGCCCAGGCAAGCCCCCGTGGTCCGGGCCGACTCTCCTTCTTCCTTCTTCATGTGCGCTGGACCTACCAAACACCAGCCCTCCTTGCTGAGTTGGCTTCACAGTTCACAGTTTATACATGGCAATGTGGCAACTAGAATTTAAATGGGCCTATTTAATAATATCCTATATTATATATCATTCTGTTGGTTACTGATCTTTGAAATAGGGCCAGAAAATTTGGGCACTCCAAAATATTCAGTTTTCGCCCACAGGTAGGGCTTTAGAGTCCAGCAAAATTTCCCCCAAAACTACAGTGATCATACGATAGGAATATTTTTAGAATATATTTTTGCACTTAGCAAAACTGACATAATAAGGATTTTGAACGGGTTTTTAGTTAACTTCAAAAACGTATCATCCGCTCAAAGTACATATAAAGATTTGGTGAAGTGAATGGTCCGTGGTCACACAATATTACAGTTAGAGACAGTTAGAGGTAAAAATTCATATTAATTTGTCATATTTGTATAATATTAAATAAAAATATAATATATTTTTAAGTTAATTGGATTTTGATTCATTTAATAACGTGTCAAGAATTAAAATTTTAACCCAATCAATTTAATAAATTATTTATTTAATAATTATATCATGTATTTAACATAATTTTTTTTATATATTTTTAATATATATTCTAAAAAATTATAATATTATTTATGAAAATGTTAACAAATTTTATTTTAAATAATATTAAATATTTTTTAAAATGTTAAAAATATAATTATATATAAAAAAAATATTAAATATAAATAAATTAGTATAAAATAATTATTTAAATAATTAATTTTGTTGAATTTCGAACATAATTTAATTATTATTTATATTATATTATTATAATTTATTTATTAATCATGTAAATTTAAATTAATTTGTAGAAGCTAATTTCATGTGTGAGTCGACAGTTGGTGTACAAATATTGCCACTCTTAATTACCATCGCGGGGAATTTCCCATCTCTCAAAGCCAATAGGAATTTGACAACTGTCTGGGCTCCACCAATCAAAATGCACCGCGCCCATTGAAACTGTCGTTGAGTTCAGGCAATTTTGACACGCACACGTTCATGCTCACATTGACCATATTACCCTAATTTCACGCGTTAGCCTATAAAGCGTTTCAGTTAAAGTAAACAAGTAGCGCTAAATTTCTCGTCCACCGTCACTTAACAAAGCTCCGTCTTTCTTCTCATTTTCCTTTAAAATCCGACACATTACCCGGATTATCCATCGATGGCCTCCGAAAATGACTCATCTAGATCCGGATCCGCTGCTAACGGTGACGCCACCCCTCAACGGAAAATCGCTCTGATCACAGGAATTACTGGACAAGACGGTTCGTATCTGACGGAATTCCTACTCAACACAGGCTACGAAGTCCACGGCCTGATTCGTCGCTCGTCCAACTTCAATACGCAGCGTATTAATCACATCTACATCGATCCGCACAACGCTCACAAGGCCCGAATGAAGCTCCACTACGCCGATCTCAGCGACGCCTCCTCTCTCCGTCGTTGGCTCGACACCATTCTCCCGGACGAGGTCTACAACCTGGCAGCGCAGTCCCACGTCGCAGTCTCCTTCGAGATCCCTGATTACACAGCCGATGTTGTCGCAACTGGGGCCCTTCGTCTCCTCGAAGCCGTTAGATCTCACATTGCCGCCACTGGTAGGAACCACATCCGTTACTACCAAGCTGGATCATCCGAAATGTTCGGATCCACTCCTCCTCCGCAATCCGAAACCTCTCCTTTCCATCCAAGATCTCCATATGCTGCTTCCAAATGCGCTGCACATTGGTACACTGTTAATTACCGTGAAGCTTATGGGCTTTTCGCATGTAACGGCATTCTGTTCAATCACGAATCACCAAGAAGAGGTGAAAATTTTGTTACTAGAAAGATTACACGTGCGGTTGGGAGAATCAAGATTGGTTTACAGAGTAAATTGTTTTTGGGTAATTTGCAAGCGTCGAGAGACTGGGGATTTGCTGGCGATTACGTGGAGGCAATGTGGATGATGTTACAGCAGGAGAAACCTGATGATTACGTGGTGGCTACGGAGGAGTCACATACGGTGGAGGAGTTTCTAGAGGTGGCGTTTGGGTATGTGGGATTGAATTGGAAGGATCATGTGGTGATTGATAAGAGGTATTTTAGGCCAGCTGAGGTCGATAACCTGAAGGGCGATTCAAGCAAGGCAAGAAAAGTGCTGGGTTGGAAGCCTAAAGTTGGGTTTGAGCAGTTGGTGAAGATGATGGTTGATGAAGATATTGAATTGGCTAAAAGAGAGAAAGTTCTTGTTGATGCTGGATATATGGATGCCCAGCAGCAGCCTTGATTTGGTTTTCTTAAATTGTTTATTTTACTAATGCTCAAGTGGTTTGGTTTCTAGAGTTCAAAATATAGTTTGATTTTGGAGGAGAATATTTGTGTAGTTGAAAGTGTTTGTTTCAAGTTTTCTGTTGTTTGAAGAATTCATTCAATTTCAGAATATCCATATTTGCAGCAACAATCAGCTTTTTATTTTCTGCTAATTAGGCTAATTCGTCTGTCTGCATAGATCTTAACTGATCACTATTAACTTGCAATTTTAACACCGGATCCGATCGCTTCAGTTTTAGATGGTATTGTATAATAGTGTGTGTGTGTGTGTCGGTCGTGGTGGTGGCAGTGGATGTTTAATTCAAATTTGCGATCTACCCTCCTATTTTCGGTCTTTATTAAGCTCACATGCTATATTATGTCTTGTCTGGGACTCGGCATGCACGTTTAGTGTACGCGTATGGCCAAGAAAACAAACATTGGGACCTTGATGAATAATTTCTGAAAGAGGACGTCCACTATCGGTACTTTAGCGTGGCGATTGTTTCTTTCCAGCCGATTTGCTTGTTTATGATTTTCCCAAGGAGGAAGCATAGTTTCTCTCGGTGGGGTTTCATGTTGCCCCTTCTCCTTTTCTATTAGATCTCTTTTGAAAGGTGCAGGCGTGCAGCATTACTTCTGCATTCATGTCGGCAGATACACAATTCTCCACCAGATCAATATAACCTCTTCGCAAGATAACTAAGAAATATCTTTACATTTCATTAAAAAGAATGCTTTGTTTACTCAAAACACTGAACATCCAAGTGTTAGTCAAGATTACGATTATGTTCACAACTGCCTATCTCAATTTCAATTGACTATATGTTACAAGAAAATAAAACAAAATCTACAGCCAAATGTCAATCCAAGTTGCCTTCTGTAGAACTAGACTCGCTTTTGTTATCCTTTTGCAAGGAGGATGCGCTGCGGCCAATTCCTGATTTCCCGGAAGTGACAGTGAATGGCTTGATGGATTCCTGTAGTGATTCTGGTGCCTCAGCGGCAATTCTCTTGCATAGTGCATCACAGTTACTAATAACCTCAGTCAACCTTCCTTTAAGCTCCCCGAGTTCCACCTGCAATGAATGAACTGAATGCATTTCTCTAAAGTTAATAAAACCCTGACAGCTATTATAACATATCAGTACAATTGATTCTTATCAGTTTACCTTCTGATAGATGCTGTGAAGTTGTCTTCATTGTTGACACTGAGTAACTAAATCGTTGAAGAAGTTTGATTGACAAAGCATCTGCAACTTCAATCTTGTTTTCTATCTCTTCCTACAACAATTTTCAATAAGTTATATGGTCATGCAACACAGAATTCTTTTTTTTTTCCCCACCCTTATATTTTAGGTTAAATGGGAAATTAATCATACACTCTTTTGACAAAGCAAAACAGGAATTCGAAAATCAAGGGCAAATGTAAAGGACTTCAGAGTTTATTAGTAATACCAACAAAATTGGAATTGCAAGAACAATCAAACAATACAATTGAGAATTAATCATCAACATGTGACAAATAGTGGTAAAAGAAATATTATGTCAGTCAATAGGCCTTCAGTTCTGTGTTTCAATCCATCTGGAAAAGCAGCCGATGTGTCAAAGGCCTTCGCCTTAATCCAGTCCAACCAGAATCAGTGCATACTGACTATTATCTTGAGGAACAAATAGCAGTACAATTAAATACACAAATCCTAAGCAATTATACCAAGTTTTTCATCCCATGGTGATGAGGTAAATCTTTTACAACAGAAATCCAGGATTTGCAATCTTTAAGTCATAAACATATTTGCTGAATTGATCCTGAACACTCAAAATTTAAGATTGGCAATGCAAACCTGTCTCTTGCTAATTTGTTGGGCCTTCTCCTCCTGCCAATCATGGTACATTGAGAAAAGCTCCTGCAGCACTTTGGGGTTGACAGTACCTACATTGACAATACAATAAAAAAGGAGGAAAAATTAACCCCGTCAACCAAATTGTTCTTTAAAGATAAGTTGGAGAACAAAATTATTAGTTTACCGCTTCTCAAGCCTGAAATACTTTGTTTTAAAACAAAAAAATTAACCAGCCCACATGACCATGAATACTCTTCTCTTTTGGGGTAATGCTAGGCATCCCAAACTTATCACAAATGTATAATTCCAAACGATGCAGCATTCATTATAGATGGTTAAAATGTGCTATACATTATTTTGAAAATCGTAGAAGTTCATTATAAAATTGATAAATGTCATCTCACTTGCAACATCCATTGGGATACTTTCCAGGATGCCTAGCATTACTCTTCTTTTTGATAGAAACATATTTGACCATGAATAATATTATACTCAAAAGATAAAATCCCTTTTAAGTATTAAGATATTGTGTCTAACTGGTGAGACTTTCGCTCTTATTAAACACTAGACCGACCATAGGGAGGCATACTCAATTTACTCAAACCCATGCAGTGTTTCAGGTTTAATTCCACCTACCTGTGACAGAGTGCAATACTACCTGGTGTCTGGACCAAAAGGCTTTTGACAATAGAAATATATACATGAGCAAAGAATATAAATCTTGCATGATGCACAATTGTGGTAATTAATTTTGTCACATGCCATGCATTTGGAACTAGCGAGTGTACTAAATAGCAGGGTGTGATGCATGCTCGTTTTTGTTTATATACACAAACCAAATTTTGTACAAGCAAAAAAGAAGATAATCTTTTGTAGACCAGGATAAGATTACTTGGATGCAGAGCAGAACAGAGTTACTAGGAATGGTTATTTTGTTTCAGAAAGAATGATAGGAGAAGAAAAATGCACTTCATGGAAGGACAAGGAAAGAGATTGTCTTAGATGTAGCATGTATCCACAAAATGGGCGGTAGAAGCCATAATTGCTAAGGTTTCTGTGTCCAGTTTCCTCCACAATCTAAAAGTGTCTGGACTTTTAACCTCCAAGTGCCTCCTTGACACTGATGAATTTCCATCAATACAGACTCAAAGAAATTAGATCATCCGAGTGGAAAAATCACTCATAAATCAAATTAGAAGTCATTTGACTGAAGTATTTATCAGCAGATTAAACGTTCTGTAACCACGAGGCTGGAAAGATGATTCTCATTCAATTTAGCAAGCAAATAATGAGCCTGCTAAAGCAGTTACAAAAATCTTTTCAGACATTTTGAAATGATTAGTAAAAATTTCTAGATCTCTAAATTCTAACTTTTTCGGAGATCTGTTCACATGGTATTTTGATGCAGAGCGTGGTGGATCCCACAGGGTGGACAGTGTGACCTGCAGAGGGCTATGACCTGTAGAATATGAGATCTATAGAGTCACTCAGATTGGAATGAGAGCACCTGTGGATGGCAGTTGCAGAGCATGGTGGACCATTACGATCCTAAATTCTACCTAGGTTAAAAATAAAAATATAAATGTGTATGCAAGCTTACGGACATCCTCGTTCACAAGCTCCTAAATCTCACTTTGGTTCGATGAATAGCTGACAGGAGACTTGCAGAGGGCTATTACCCATAGAAGACAAGATCCGTAAAGTCATGCGGCTAGAAATGATGAGCCGTTGTGGATGACAGTTGCAAAGCATTGACTGTTACAATCTAAAATAACATAAAGGCCAAAAATAAAAGTATAAATGGGCATGTAATCTCCTGCACACCCTTCCTCGCAAGCTTGTTTTTAAGAGTGAGTTTTCCCCACATGGGCGAAGAATAAAAATAGGTGACAATCCTAAGCGGTTTATGAAAAATAGACAATGGGCTAAGAATAAATCATAAATGGTTTTTAAGAGTTACAGTACTAAATCCTAGGTGCACTGTGAATGAAAATAGGTTATGATTCTAAACTCCTTTTCTTTTTTTTTTATTTTGGAGGAGATGGAGTTGGGGTTAAGATTCTAAAGCCCACATGGGTGGTTAAGAATAAAAATAGGCTATGATCCTAAACAGTTTTTGAATAATACACATCCCTCACAGACTAATGGACTTTTGGTATAGCTTTCTAATTAGAACTTTTGAAGTAGACTTTTTGTCAAGAAAGTTTTTAATAAAAATTTGTTAATTCTTTGGTTGTTGTAAATAACTTTTAGAAAAAATTGTATAATTATTTTAATAGACAAATTTTTAAGGCTATATTATAAGGAAATAACATATTTATTATTTTAAATAATTTAATCTTTTAAAAGAACTCAAATAGTGCTACAACTACTGCTAAAAGTCCAAAATTTGGGCTTTTTCAAGTAAAAGAAAGAGGGGTTTCTAATTCTCAGGAAGCCTTCTTCAGTGTCAACCAAATGAAACCAAAAATATTTAAAAGGGTTTTTAATATTAAAAAACCCTTTTAACTTATGAAAAAGCCAAACTAAATGGGCATTCAGAATAAGATGCTACATGGTTTTTGAGGGTTACAATCCTAAATCCCATTTGGACTAATAATAAAAATACCTTATGATCCACGATTTTTATGAGGTATAATCCTAAATCTCATGTTGGCTAAGAATAAAGATAGGTTACGATCCTACCTTAATACGACATGGGCTAAGTATAAAAATAGGGTACGATCTTAAACAATTAAATAGGGTGCGATCCTAAACAATTTTTGAAAAATACAAATAGATATGCAAACTGAAGGAACTCTTCTCTCACAAGCTAGGTTTCCAAGGTAAATTATAGGCTAAGAATAAAAGCATAAAAGAGTATATAAACTTATGGGCATCGTACCCCTACAAGCCAAATTTTGAAGATGAGTTCTACTCATGAGTCAAGCATAAAAATATAAATGAGCATGTTAGTTCATGGGCACCCTCCCTCACAAGTTGATTTTTAAGGGTTACAATCCTAAATGGTTTTTGAAGGTTACAATCCCAAGTCCCATATGGGCTAACAATATGATCCTAATTCCACACGGACTAACAGCAAGAATGTAAACCAATTAGTACGTCAAGCCTTCCCTCAAGAGTTGGATTTTGAGAGTAAGTTTTCTATCCTTGGCCTTGTATCAGAGGCATATTAAGAATTCTGTCTGACTGGTAAACTTTCTTTCTTATCAAACACAAGTCAACCAAAAGGAGGCATGCTCAATTTACTCAAACCCATGCAATGTTTCAGGTTTCTGACACAATGCAATGCTGTGTTTCGGGTTTCTGGCCAAGTGCTATTTTATGTTTCAGGTTTGATCCGTCTACCTCTGACAGAGTGCAATGCTACCTGGTTTCTGGAGCAACAAGTTTTTGACCACAGAAATATATGCATAAGCAGGGAATATACATCTTTTTTTTTTAAAACCGTAGGGAATGTAAATCTTACATGATGTATAATTTGTTATGATTAATTTTGTCATATCCCATGCATTTGGAACTAGCAAGCTTATTAAGTAGCAGGGTGTAATGCATGCTGACTTTCATTTCTGTACGTGAACTACAAATTTTATAAGACAAAACAAGCAAAAAAGAAGACAATCTGTTGTATTCCATGAAAAACTACTTGCATGTAGAAAAGAGTTACAAGGAATGGTTATTTCATTACAGGAGGAACTATAGGAAAAGGAAAAAGAAAAGAAAAATGAACTTTCTGGAAGGAAGGATAGAGATTGTCTTAGTTGTACCATGTATTCACAAAACAGGTGGCAGAAGGCATAATTGCTAAGGCTTTTGTGTCTAATTTCCTGGGCAAACTAAAAGTTTCTGGATTTTTGACCATCGAATACCTCCTTGACACTGATGAGTTTACATCTTAAGCAAGACTTTTTAAGTGATGCAAAGCTTATCACTCACAACTTAAAAATTAATATACAACTAAAGAAATTAGATCATCAGAGTAGTTTTATGGAAAAGTCACTCAGAAACTACATTCAAATTAAAAGAACTCAAGTATTTAACAGCACATCAAAGGTTCCATAACCATGAGGCTATGAAACTACTCTGATGATTCTCTTCAATTTGGCAAGCAAATAATCAGCCTGCTAAAGCAGTTGTCATAAAAATTTCTTTCGGTCTTTTTGAAATCAGTACTAGAAATTTCTAGATGTCTAAATTGTAACTATTTAAGAGATTTGTTCTCATATTTTTGTTGCATCCCACATGGGATTGACAAATAGTTGATGATGCAACTTGCAAAGGGCTACTACCCTTAGAATATGAGATCTGTAAAATCACTCAGCTGGGAATGATAGCCACTCTAGATGGCGGTTGCAGATCTGTTACAATCCTACATTCTACCTAGGCTAAGAATAAAAATATAAATGTGTGTGTAAACTCCTGGGCACCTTCCCACACAAGCTCCTAAATCCCACATTGGTTCAACGGATAGCTGACAAGACACTTGCAGAGGGTTATTACCCATAGACAAGATTCATAAAGTCATGTGGCTAGGAATGATGGGATGTTGTGGACTGTAGTTTCAAAGCATGGATTGTTACAATACAATCATAAATGGTGAGTTTAACCCACATGAACTAAGTATAAGAATTGGTTACAAATATAAATGGTTTTCAAAAAAGATACATCTCATATGGGATAAAAATACAATTATATATGGTTTTAAGGGTTACAATTCTAAATTCTACATGGACTAAGAATAAACATAGGTCATGATCCTAAACTTTCCTTTATTTTGGAGTCAAGATCCTAAATCACACATGGGCTTAGAATAAAAATAGGCTACACTCCTAAACACTTCTTGAAAAATGTACATCCCACATGCACTGAAAATACGATCCTAAATGGTTTTTGAGCGTTACAATCTTAATCTCATTTGGACTAGGAATGAACATAGGTTATGCTCCACAGTTTTTAGTGACAACCCTAAATCCCACATGGGCTAAGAATATAGATAGGTTATAATCCTAGTCCCAGGTGGGCTAAGAATAAAAATAGGTTATGATCTTAAATGGTATTATAGGGTTAGAATCCTGAACGATTTCTGAAAAATATAAACAGGTATGCAAGCTCATGAGAACTCTTCTCTCACAATCCCCTTTTAAGGGTGAGTTTTACCTACAGGCTAAGACTAAAAGTATTAATAAATATATAAGTTTATGGATACCCTTCCCCCATAAGCCGGTTTTTCAGGTGGTTAAGAATAAAAATATAAATGTGTATATAAGCTCATGAGCACCTGCCCTCACAAGTTGATTTCAAGGGTTGCAATCCTAAATGGTTTTTCAAGGCATTCCTACATGTCTAAGAACGAGAATGAAAATGAATGAGTAAGCCAATCCTTCCCTCACTAGAAGGTTTTTGAGAATGAGTTTTCTATCCATGGCTTTGTCTCAGAGGCATATTAAGAAATTTTGTCTGACAAGTAAACTTTTTTTGTTGTCAAACACTAACAAACAAAAGGAGGCAACTCAATTTACTCCAACCCATGCAATTTTTCAGGTTTCTAACAGAGTGCAATGTTACGTTTCAGGTTTGGCTTACTCAATTTACCCTAACCCATGCAGTCAGAGTGCAATGTTTCGTAAAGGGTACCCCACCTGATGTTTTGTGTTTCTAACAGAGTGCAGTCTCAAGTTTTGAGTTTCATCTCACCCACCTCTGACAGGAGCAATGCTACCTGGTTTCTGGACCAAAGGGCTTTTAACAAAAGGAAAATGTTGTGTCGTAGGTTTGATTCCACCTAACTCTGCCAGAGGGGAATGCCTACCTGGTTTCTGGACCAAAAGGCTTTTGACAACAGAAATATATGCATGAGCAGGGAATATAAATCTTAGATGATGCAAATCTTGATGGTTGATTGCATCATATGCCATGAATTTGGAAATAGCAAGTGCATTATAGCAGCATGTAATGCATGCTTGCTATCATTCACACATATGAACTAAATTGTTACAAGAAACAAGAAGCACAACAGAATATCTTTCTGTTGCATGGATAAGACCACTTGTGTGAAGAAGAGAGTTGTAGTTACTAGGAGTTCTGATTCTGCTTCAGAAGGAACCATAAAAAGAAAAATGAAGTTCTGAAAGAAGGAGGATAGATATCATCTCAATTGCATCATATATTAATAGACGGGTGACAGACGGCATAATTCCTAAGGTTTTTGTGTCTAATTTCTGGCACAGTCTAAAATCGTCCAGATCTTTTAACCATCCAAAGACCTCCTTGAGATCAATGAATTTCCATCTTAAGCAAGACTTTCTATGTAAAGCTCAACTTATTACATGCTAATTAAAAATCAATATACGGTTAAAGAAATGCATCACAAAAAGAGAAACACAAGATGGAGATCCAAGTAGTTTTGTGAGAAAAACCACTCAGAAACTACATTGACATTAAACAGTAATTTATAGCTTGTGTATGTTAAGGGTTCCATAACAAGGCTGAAAGTTTGATTCTCATTCAATTGAGCAAGCAAATAATCAGCCTGCTGAAGCAGTTGTTATAAAATTTTCTTTTAACATTTTGAAATGAATAGTAGAAGGTTCTAAACCTCTAAATTCTAACCTTTTCAGAGATTTGTTCTCTTGGTGTTTTGTTTCTGACAAGTGCTTTGCCAGCAATCTGACAATCTTCCTTGTCAATCAATCACTCAATTACAAGTTCTATGAATTGAGTACCCTTTAAGAGTAAGAGCTAAGCTATCTTTACCAAGCTTAATTTGGCAATTTTTGAGTGAAATATTACAAGTGCCTAAACAAAACAAGCACTTCGTCCAAAATCCCAATTTACAAATAAATGCAAACAAACAAATATTTAGGCTATAGAAACTCACCCAAAGCTGAAGATGAAGACGGTCTTCTCACTAAAATCTCAGTCAAGCTACCCTCCGTCGGAGGTGATGTCAGTATTGGCGTTGTCTAAAATCAGAATCAGAAAAATATAAATAAATAAACAAAAAAAAAGTTTTATACAATACTGAAGCATACAAAATCCTCAACCACCCAACCCCATCCCCCTCTTCCCCTCTCCACCCCCCCACCTTCCAAAAAAAAATAGAAAGCACTTACAATTTTGAGGGATTTAAGTTTCTCTAAAATGGGATCGACGCTTTCTGTTTTCTGGGAGACGGTGGTAATCCCATCTATGGGTCTCTTTAGAATAAATAAATTACATTAACCAAAAAAATTAAGCACAAAATTCAACATAAATATAAGAACAGGTGAACAAATATACAAAGTGATGAGTAGAATTGAAGAGTTACCTGTGACTGTGAGCTTAAGAGTGTGGATTCCGAGGCGCCCATTGCTGCTGACTACGATTTACTATTTTACTCAACATTCAATTTGATACTGTGATGCCTAATATTACTCGAAAATATATATTGTCAGATCACCAACTGTACAATGGCGACGGTTTAAGTGCTTTCTGTAAATGAATATACACTTACCTCGAGTCTGGCAATTAGGTCGTCATCGGAGATAATTCTCGGCGAAGCAAGAAAAGCCCTGCACTGCCGAGGTTTCACTATACATGTCTAGGCATCACCAAGAATTCAATGGTCGAAATAATAATCTTAGCTGAATGATCAAACGGAGAGTGGAAGCAGAAAGGCACTGGCTTATGAGCTCAAAAGCGCGAGGAAGCAGTTGGTGGAGAGAGGAAACGACGTAGTATAGAAATTAGAAGGGCATATTGTCTTCTCCCTTTAACGATGGTATTAGATTTCAAAATTTCCTGTTTTGCGTTAAGTACTAAATTTCGGATGAATTTCAATTTTATGCGGCCCATCCAAATACATTTCGGGTTTATGAAACAAGTTAGGGTCAGCGGCCCAAATTTACACACTTTCAACCTGCTAAATCGCCAGCGTTAGTTTTGCTCGTGTGCCCGCTCATCAATTCCAACGACGTCGTTGCCTTTTGTCATCCATCCTGCGTCTTTCCTAACAAATCCCCACCTGCATAATCTCCTTGTCACTACTCCTCTGGAATCACATCAAAAAGATAAAAAAATTATCATTCTAAATTCAGTTTCTCTGTCGTCTGTTTTACTCCACTCTATCCAGGGTTTCGTAGATAAACATGAGGACTCGAAATGGCGATATTGCTAAATCCACGGCCGTCAAAAAGACGCCGTCGGGGAGGAAAACGGCTACTAAAGCTACTTCAACCCCTCCGGAATCGGCGACGAAGCGTGGACCTGCTGGAAAAGCAAAGCAAACGAAGGCCAACGAAACGGCACCTCCACAAGTTACCACGAGTTCTGGCTCTAAGTCTGAACAATCAGCTGGTATAATTATTTAGTTTAGCCGTCAAAGATACAATTTTTTCTTCTGTTTCAAATTTTTGTAACATTTAAAGCATAGAGTTTTACTTTTTACTGGTAATTAATTGGAGAGAGCTGATGGTAACTGAAATTTATGCGGCATGACGTTGATATATTTATGTTGAGCTGATATTAAAATATGTCTAATTATTCAGGTTTCTTTACTCTTGTGTATCGTAGATAAAACTAAGCTGGAAAATAAGATCTTTTATTTGGTTTTGCCGTTAATACTCTATGGTTACTGTTGATGTCTCCGTTAGCTACCTGTCCTTGAATGTATGATCGGTGATGTTATTTTTCTGTTACATTCATTAATCCTTTTTTAGAAAGGATAATTGCTCTTAAGGATAGTTTAGTTTTGATGATGTAACTGAAGTTTATTTTCATGTATCGATCACTTGTAAGAAGTTCAAATTGATTTTTAGATGAAGCAAAAACACGAGCTGATGCTGCCTCGGTGACACCAGTCAAGAGCACAGTTGCTTCAGGGACCAGATCAGGAGCAAAGAAGAAGCAGGCGAAAATGAAAACTCCTGCTTCCAGAAAAGCTGTTTTGACACGGACACCAAAATCACAGGAAGCTCAGAAGGCAAGTGTTGAAGAGTCTCCAAATGTGGAAGGGGAGGATGCAAAGAAAAAGGAGCTGGCTGTTGAAAATGTGGGAGAATCTCTGATGAAGGGATGGAGCACAGTGGAATTACAAGAACCTGTAGTTGAAAATGTTTCAGAAGGCACAAATCATGTAGAAACTGCTCTTGAAGATGATGAAGAATTGGTAAAGGATGTTCAAACATCAAAGAAAGTTAATCCCACTGAAAACATGGGTGATAAAGAATCCAGCTTTCAGAAGAGGGGACCATTAGCTGACTCTGTGAATTGCAAAGAACCATTTGTTATGGAGGTTGCAAATTTCACTATGAGAAAAACCAGCTTTCAGAAGAAGGGAGAGGAAAGGGATTCTGTGATGCAAAAAGAACATGTGGTTATGGAGGTTGCTAAATCCATTGAAAATGAAGAAGCCAACTTCGAAAAGATTGGGGTGGAAACAGATGAAGACCCAGAGGAGGAGGAGGAGGAGGAGGAGGAGAATGTTGATTGCAAAGAAGAGCCCATAAAAGAGCCTATTGATAAGGAAGAAAACATCAAAAAAGAGTTGTTAGGAGATGATGCTCAACCTGAACTGGATGATTATGGTGGTTATGACGGATATGAGGAGTATGGTGATCAAGTGGACTATGGAGAGCATGAGGAGGAAGATTTTGCCGATGATGATATGGAGGAGCCCACTGAAGAAACTGAAACATTGGAAGATGAACGTAGGGAACTAAATGCAATTGCAAAGGACCGCAAGATTAAGAAAGAACATGAGATTTTTGTTGGTGGGTTGGATCGTGATGCTGCAGACGAGGATGTTAGAAAGGTTTTTGAGAGGATTGGAGAGATAGTTGAAATCCGATTGCACAAAAATTTTTCAAATAATAGGAATAAGGGATATGCATTTGTGAAGTTTGCAAATAAGGAGCATGCAAAGCGAGCTTTGTCTGAGATGAAGAATCCTGTGGTATAGATCTGTTCTATTTTATGCTTTAGGTATTTATAAGATATATTCTAAATTTGCCTCCTAAACAGATTTGTGGAAAGCGATGTGGGACTGCTCCAAGTGAGGACAATGACACATTGTTTGTGGGAAATATCTCTAATACATGGACAAAGGAGGCTGTAAGTATCTAGTTTGTAACGTGCATCTACTTGTCAGGTTTGATTACTCATCCTTCATGTTCTGTGGGTTGGCAGATTAAGCAAAAGCTTAAAGATTATGGTGTTGAAGGTGTTGAGAACATTAACCTTGTCCCAGATATTCAACATGAAGGGTTGAGTCGTGGTTTTGCATTCATTGAATTCTCTTGTCATGTTGATGCCATGGCTGCATACAAGAGGCTTCAGAAGCCTGATGTTGTATTTGGCCACCCTGAGAGAACCGTGAAAGTAGCTTTTGCTGAACCTTTACGTGAGCCTGACCCAGAAATAATGGTCCATGTGAAGACAGTATTTCTTGACGGGGTTCCTCCTCAGTGGAATGAAGGCCAAATTAGAGAACAGATAAAAGGTTATGGGGAGATCATGCGAATTGTCCTGGCTCGGAATTTGTCAACTGCTAAAAGGAAGGACTATGGGTTTGTTGATTTTTCAACCCATGAAGCTGCTGTTGCTTGCATCAATGGTATAAACAATAAAGAATTGAATGATGGCAACTTAAAGGTGAATCTCTTGTTGTGCCTTGATGTATATACATACAAAAATATTTAAATATATATCTTCAGGGACTTTTAAGTTTTTAAAGTGTGTCGCAATTTTATCTACATTTTTTCAGAACAAGAAAATTGTTAGAAATTATCTTATCAGTCCTCAATAACTGCTTGAGATTTGCTGCATTTTCTATCCTGATGAACTCTTATCAGTCCTCAATAACTGCTTGAGATTTGCTGCATTTTCTATCCTGATGAAAAGAAGAGGTGTTACCAGATCTCTTGAAACTACTTTCTGTTTATCCTGTTTTCATTCTCCTGTTGTTTCTGATTCTAATGCCCTTTTGTTTATTAGTGTACTTTTATCAATTTGATATACATATATGTGATATAATTCATACCATGGCATAAGGTAAATATCTTCTCTATATGAGATGTAGCATAACTTATTGTGTTGTGTTATGTACTTCTAGGTTAAACTGAAAGCAAGGCTGTCGAATCCTTTGCCAAAAACCCAGGCAGTGAAGGGTGGGATGTCTGGTGGATTTCGAATTGGTCATGGTGGCAGCGGAACTTTTTCCAGATTCGGTAATCTATCATCATTGAGAAATTGAACATTAGATTATCATCTGCATTCTCTTTCATTATGATGTAGAGTTTTTATGGCTTATAGGAAGGGGCTTTGGGCGGGTTGGAAATCAGTTTAACCGGGCAAATTTCCAACGTGGAAGGGGTTTCTATCGTGGACATGGTCAAATTGGTGGAATGGGTCCCAATGAGTACAGCTTTGATGACCGATATACTGAGTTTCATGAGAGGCAATTGACTGGACGAGGAGGTTCTCTCTCTCTCTCTCTCTCTCTACATGTGTGTCTGTTCACATGCACATTTTGCTCATGTGTCATTGCACGTGTTTGTGCATGCATCTATTTGCATGAAGCCACAAGCATGTCCTAGTGTGATTCAGACATAGTTGCTGATTTTGCTGTTAGCCGATATGGTTTACTTGCAGGAGGAAGGAGGGTTTCTTTCAGAGGTGGTCATCATGCACCTGGTAGAGCTGCGGCGACAGTTGGGCCATCAAGACCTAATCCCACTAGAATTTGGCATGATGGCCCCGATAGAGGTTATGGGGGGCATCTTTCTTACAGGAGGCAACCATTTTCTCAAGGTGAAAAACATTGACAGACCTTTTATTGGAAGACAAGTTGATGACCCATATTTTTATAATGACCGTGGTCGTGGAGTAAAGCGGCCATTCTATATAATGGTAAGTTATATTTTTGCCCAATTGTTTATTCAAATTTGTTTTCTTTTTCTTTTCCTTTTTATTTTTTGGTTA
Source organism: Azadirachta indica (assembly GCA_022749755.1). Lineage (NCBI taxonomy): Eukaryota > Viridiplantae > Streptophyta > Magnoliopsida > Sapindales > Meliaceae > Azadirachta > Azadirachta indica. Next base: position 15,377,015 of record CM040447.1, on the reverse strand, counting down.
AATTATAGTTTTCATATCCTTTGCTAACTCTCCTAGTGTTTCTTAATATTTGGAGTTTGCTTCTTGCCTGTAGGACCATAATCCTGATTACATGGGACCCAGTAGACTCCGCCCACGACTGGATTATAATGATCCGGCAATTCCATTTCATGGAAGTCGTTATCGTGGTATGCTCACTCTGTGTTCCACATTGATTTCTTTAGGCTGGTACATCTTGCATTTTTAATTGAGTTGTTGTATTGCTCATCTTTACTCTATTATGTTTTAGATAATTTTGGAGCACGCAGTGGTCTCTATTCAGATGATTATTATGCTTCTGATGTAAGTTTGGTGTCTTTAGCATACTGTATTCATGCGTTATAGAATTTTAATGATGTTCCCTTATCCTTTCGTGTTTGCAGTATGGTGCCTATCCTCCTTATCCACCTTATTACGGGGATGATCGCTCGTATGGGGGTGGCTATTTCTACTAGATGTGAGAGCCTTTGGTAATTCCTTTAGCATTGTAATATTTAGTTTCCTAAGTTTGATGGTGTATGCTCTCATATTATAAAGTTCAAAGGTTGTTACGCCATTTTGTCTAGGTGGGCTGGGAAATGCAGGACACACTTCCTTGGTGATGGACTCATGGCTTGCTGTTGAAAAATATGGCGGCAGTTTACTTATATAGATAAATTATCTTCGTTCTGCTTGTCCTCTTAGTATTTTCACCACCCTGTATTTCTCTTTCTAGTTCAGTTTCTGTTGTTAGTAGAATATCTGGAGTTCTGATGTGTCTAGATAGGTTACATACCTGAAGGACCTGGACTGACAAACTTATGTTACTCGTGTGTATTGGAGATTGTATTCGATATGTGCTCCTTCTGCTCTAGGTATTAACTGCTTGAGGATTTTTGATATGGGTTGTTTTGGTAAAGGGCAGTATCAGTTTCCTTCTATATTCATTATCTACGTAATGGATCAAGTAAACATTTGATGCTTATTCTTGAAGCTGTTGAAAGGAAATAGACTGGGTGACTTTTCTGTTGAAGGGGAAAGTTGAAACTAAGGTTTTCACTATATCATGGCAGATGCAGAAGTTAGTTTAAAATTTAACTGCAGACGGAGGCCTTTATGGAGATCTTGTGTAAGTGTTTGTGGGGAAATGAAATTGGTAGACCTTTTGTAGGAATATGAAATCTTAAACCTGCCAACCCATCAGAGTATGAATGGATAGCAGGGGACTGTGTTTAACAGATTTTAGTAGTTAGTCAAGTAAATATGGCAGTGTTTCAAGGGATGCCATTCTTATTACATCAATTAAATATGTTTTGAGTATAACTTGGATATCTTTGTGGCTGGTTCGTTCCTCAGATAGTTGTGAATGTTATTAAATTCTACTTCCCCCAGATGAAATTGAGACCTATAAAACTATTTCTTGATCCTTATTTTAGAGGAGCAGAAGTGATCACACATAATTTATTTATATTCTGGCAGAGATCTTAATGATGTACTTCCCATGGTCAAACTTGGTTCTGTGGTTGTATTGGATTCAGATTGATTCTGTGTTTTGTCATGAGGATGTGGGTAGTTTGGTGAATAGCTTTGACTGAGGGTCATGTACTTTCTTATTTTATTTGACATTAAATTTTAGCCTTAGTAATTATACTTTGTCACAGTTGTTGTGACTACATGTAACATAGTTTGATGGTTAAATATTCTTCTGTTCAAAGTAGAAGGTTGAAATTTCAAACAATCTTGGTGGTAACGGAGTTCAGTCTTAGCAAGGATTACGTTTTGGAAGTGAAATTTGGTTGTTACTCGGAAGATAAATTTTTCTATACTAATTCATTGAATGTGGCATTGGTTATTTTAATGTCTAGGTTTTAGCCTTGAACATGGTTATCATCAATTGTGAAGTGAATTACAATTGATTTGCTTCTCAGCATTTCTATAAAAATATAGAAGGCCCATTTCTTTCTTTGGTAAAAGATATGTTGAAACAGGATTGATGGGAACTTAGCCATCTTAACTTTGCAAATTGGTTGGGAACAATTTCTGTTGAAAGAGAAGACATAGGGAGACATCTTTTTATTTACAAGGCTTTTTATTTCCCCCTTGTAACCTAGTGATAGAATTGGTTGGTCACATAAACTGTCATCTCAATCACATTAATATTTGGCATTTCGTATGAAATTTACTCTCTTATGGTTAAGGCTGTTAAGTTTGGAGTTTGTATAAAGGTATTCTGCACAGGATAACTAATCTATATTTTAGGTGAATTCTGGGTACATTGGAAACAGCACAAAGATAATAAACTGGTGCAGTCAAATATTTATATTTTGGGTGAAGAGTGTGTAATTATAGATCATCATGTTCTTTGAACATGCATCGATGATGTAGGTTTCTGGAAATACATCTGCAGAGTTGTGATTGGGAGCCTTGATGGTTCCAAATTACATTCAAATGTGGATTACATGGCATAATAATTCGGGGACTTACTCTCATTTGCCTGTTGAATTGGCAGTCATAGGCAAATATAATTCTGGGTTTGTGCATGAAGTGTCAATTAGCTTTTGTATAATCTGTGCTGCATGGAATAGTGAAAGCAAATTTCTATCATACCAGGTGAAGGTGTTTGTTAAGGGATAATATCAAAAAAAAAAAATAAAAATTTAGAAAATAAAGAAGTTGATTCTTTTTTGAGTTCAGTCTTTTGGTAAATGCCTACTACACATTTAACATCAAGAATAGTAGTAGACATGCAGAGTACAGTTTTCTGTTGCTCTGGCCTAAAATTTGCATAGTATATTTAGGATGTAGAGTTGATTTTAACACTGTTAGAGGGTGTTTACCTCACCGGCTCTTAAAATAATTTTGGGAGTTTTCTTTTCGTTAGCACTATCAAGGTGTGTGATATTTGAGTTCATCGAGGAAGAGGCAATTTCTGTCCACGAGGGTCTGCAAGCTAGTTTGCTTTCCAAACCCTTAACCTTTCTTTTCTCATGTTTCCATATTTCATTCCTTCCAAGAGAAAAGTGTTCCTTTTCAACTTGTATATCATTTGTGTGCAATCTTTTTGTAGAAAGAAAATATGACTTGTAATGAGTTCAAGATACTGAAGTTTTACTTTTATTTTATAGAATCTGTGCTTCATATTTATTTCCTGTGCAATGGTGTTATGGTTTGCTCTTCCAATCCTTCCGTGTGTGGTTGTGGGTTAGCAGTCCTTTTGCCCTTGATAGAATTATGTAATATTGCAATTATTTGAGAATTTCCACTTTTCTGTTTACACTTTAGATGATCCAATAAAAATGGTAAGCACAGCATTGTAATTGTACGACAGCTGAACTCAACCCATAGGATATGCTTTGAAGGACATACCTCCAATTGTATTTGGTATATTCCCGATCCTGATAAGATTTTGACACCATCTCAATACGCTAATGGTTTTAGTGCCAATATTGATGTTGACCTCGAAAACTAATTTAACTCTTTGTTTGTTTAAACAATCATCATTGAGCTTCTGTTATACTCTCAATTCTCAAATTTGGTTGATCCTCTTGATTTGAGCTTGACTGTGTTAATCTTGTTTGAGCAAAAACAAAAGGGAAAAGGGAGCAGAATGGTTAAATTTCCCAGATATACGGTTTAAATTTAAAACCTTAGTATCGCGATTCCTAAAATGTTGACTTGATATGACACCTTACACCGAGATTTTATCTTGAATCAAACAGAGAATAAAGATAAGATAGGTTGTCTACTGCTTTTAGTTGGATGCGCATTACAATTTTCCCTGTGATTTCACTTTTCCGGAGTGAAATTACTGTGTGTGTTTTCCCCACGTACGCATCCTATGTAAAAAAAAACATGAGAACAGTTGTGTCATTAATTCTATTGAACATGTTTTTCATGCATAGTTATCTTATTAGAATGACAAATTAACTTAGTTATGAGTTTAATTTGGTATGTTAATTACTGTTTTCTGTAATTAAAAAAACCAAAAAAAAAAAAAAGAAAAAAACTGAATAGAAAGAAAGCAATAGAAATTACAAAACTCTCTGTCTGTTAAAGCTTGAATTTAACCCTCAATTGAGAACCGTTTTACTCCATATTGCCCACATTACAATCCACACCTCTTAGCTTTAATTCCCTGAAAAGAAATCATGCAAAATCCCAAATCCATCGGATAGATATTTTGTTGGTAATCAAATTAGAAAACACACCACAATGAGAAAGAAAAACAAACGCCAGAACGGAAGTTCTCTCCAATGCATCATTCCATTTTAGGCTAGTTTTTAAAAAGGTCTTATTAATCAACGCTCGGATTTTCATCCACGTGTGAGTTCTGGATATATCCTTGCATACGCTGGCGATCCGCGTAGCTTTTACTTAACCAATCAGAACACTTCATGGAAATCACTTGGTACTATAAATTGTGAGATGATCACTGCAATTTAAAATTAAGAAAAATTAAAGCGTTGCTCGGACTCTTTCGTCTCCTCTTATTAATTTCAGTGTATTCTTTTACGGTTGTTTGCGATTTCTGATGGCTGCGGAAGGTGAAGTTGAAGTTGTAACTGTGGAGCCGGCAGCAGAGGAGCCGGAAAAGGTTTCGGAGGAGGAGAAGAAGCCTAAGGCGGCCCCTAAAGAGAAGAAGCCAAAGACGGCTCCCAAAGAGAGGAAGCCCAGGGCTGCTCCTAAAGAGAAGAAGCCCAGACAGGCCAGGACTACATCTCATCCTCCTTATTTTCAGGTTTGTAATTTTTTATAAAAAATTGATTTTTCTTTTTTCTTTTTTTAAATTATTCGTTGGAGAGTACCAAGTTTGTTTTTTTCACTCATGAGGTTTATGTATTTGGTGATTTTGCAGATGATCACTGATGCACTGCTGGCTTTGAACGACAAGAGCGGTTCAAGCCCATATGCAATAGCCAAATATATGGAAGAGCAGCATAAGGCAGAACTCCCTGGGAATTTCAGGAAAATATTAGCTGTGCAGTTGAAGAACTTTGCTGCCAAAGGAAAGCTTATCAAGATCAGGGCCTCTTACAAGCTATCCGAATCAGGGAAGAAAGACCTGCCAAAGACTACTACTGTGAAGAGAACACGGTCCGCAACTGCCGCTTCTAGGATCAAAGCTGAGTCTGTTCCCATGCCCCCAAAGAAGGCTGTGCCTGTGAAGGGCAAGAGGTCGAAGGTTCCCAAGTCCATCAAGTCTCCAGTTATTAAGAAAGTAATGAAAATTAGTGCTTAGATTTGAAGAGCTAACTAGGGTGATGTCCTTTAGGTATCGTTGTCTATATTGTAGCATGTATGTTAACTTGGCTTGTATGGATGTGTTTTACATAAAACGTATACATAAATGGTCTGTAATAGTCAACTTTCTGTTTAATCGGAACTATGTTTTGTAATATGCTGTTGCTCTGTCTCTTTGTGAATATGAAACTTGAAAGCATCCGTGGCAAATTCTAGTGTCTTCTGTGATTACTGTCATTGAGCCTCCTGGTTTTGTTTGTGACCACAATTATTTTGCATCGAGCTATGCCATTGGCTCCCGGCATATCATCTTTAACGCATATGATCATATGCCTAGAAGTGAGTTGTGCTATTCTGCTGTCCGCTCGTATTATCTAGAATTCATAAATAAGTTACACTGTTACCCTCAATAGAATCTAATGCCATTGTTTTTTCATCATTAGATGCAAGAATAATGTCTGACTGGGTGTACTACTTGATAAAAATCTGGCCGTAGATGATTGAGAACTATGCTTATGAGGATGAAAATTCGATGCGCACCTACTTCCCTATGCATAATTTGATCAGAACGCGTTTATCACTTACATTTTTGTGAAATTAAGATATCGAAATTCTTTGCGATAACCAAGAGGGCTTCAATCTAGCACCATCAACTAAAATTTTCATTCCCTCTCATTGACATTTTGAAATTGAAGTAGAAAGATGTGAAAACATATGCACAGAGATGAGACCAAGATTCAGGAGGCAATGTAATAAAATATATTTGTTTGCACAGGCCCATCACGCTGGAAATCGAAGATGTCATTTGACATAAATTCGGACGAGAGCATTTAATACGCTTGCAACTTTTAATTCACTCTTTCAAATCAAGTGAATTCAATTTGATTTGAATATGATAGGCCTGGTTTGCAACCCGATATTGGTTATTGTGGCGCTCTCTGGTTTGCAATCTTTTATTCATTGAATATGCATTTAATATTGTTGTTCGTCCTCAAAATTGCTTGAACTTGTAGTATAATAAAGGTAGAAATCATAGAAGGCCACTGGAGATGGAGCGGATAAAATATACCAATAAGAGAAAATGGCTCAGTAATTTCTATAAGAATCTTCATTATGTCTTTCTTCTGCACCGTCTTTTTGTCTTTCAGATTGTGCTCATCCTGGTATGTTTATCTTCCTTCTCTCTGTTTTTTAATTTTCCTTTCCTGGTGGGAAGAATAGACACACACTGCAAAGAATTTACTTAATTCTTTAATGTTCAAATTGCAGTATCATCGATGTAAATATAATTCAATTTATTCAGTTTGGCTTCTCCTTCAGGCTTTCTTGGTTTGGTTTTCATGTACATATAATCACTTCTATCATCAAAACTACGGAGTAATTTTCTATTTTGTTTCTGACGAGAACATGAAAGCAGAAAATGGCAAGTCTAATGAAAGAACTCTAATTTTAGAGAAAGGAATTTAGGTGTTCTCCGTTCGTTTTGTGATTGAAGGATATCAAACGAAAGCATTTGTTAGGCAAGGTCAGTACTTATTTCCTAAATTTTCCCATCTATTTTGAAAATTCTCTAAACCTATAATCCTTATCTTTTAAAGTCTAATCAGGTTATCGACCTCTACCTTTTAGATTTTGTGATTTGAAGCCAATGTACTATCATGCAATTATTTGAACATAGTGATATAACAAATTAATTTATTCCATTATATATAGTAATTGAAAAGTTGGGCGGAGATAAGAGTGGTAAAAGCTCATAAACTGTCGCTTGTCTTATAGAGATAAAACAAGACAACTCATAAGCCATGTTAATAATGCAGTAATATTCCATTAACAGCAACAGGTCTGTATGCAGAACCTAAGTTGATAGCAAAACCATTTAATGCTTTTGCGAGGGAAAGTAAACAATTCTCCATATTTAGCGGTAACAGTATGAATGACACACTGCAAGCGCACTCATGCATTGGTTTCAATAAAAGAAAACTGAACTCCGCCAATCAAGTTTATGTTAATGCATGAAAATGTGTTGTGAGCTTGTCTATTGAGCATCCATGTCCTCTGTTTTTCGTCTTCTCTGCTGTTCAGTTTGATTGCTCTCAAGAAAATATATTCTAATCCGTGATATGTTTACTGAAAGTTATTCCTTTGTTTGAAATTTTTTCTGCGCACAGATTTAAAGAAAAAATGTCATGCCCTTTCTGCAACTCAGCCTTTATGCAGTGCAATGGCCGATGGCCTGGCAAAGTAGATCTTGTCTTCGGCTTAATGTATCTTGAAATTAGTCGTGTTCTTGTTATTATTGGGCCTTTGATCCAACAACTGAAAGGCCCATTGAGGACTATTCCTCAATCAAGTGTCGAAGATTTAAGTTCCTGGGTGATCCAAACAGCGCTATGCTCTTCTATGTCGTTTCCGCTTTACAGAATTTCGATACTTTCTCCATCTGATCGTCAGTCTGACTGTACAGTTAAAATTTCGAATGTGATTGGTTGGAATTGTTACTCTTAATTCTCAGACGAGCAATCTCAAATTAGCCGCATTTCTCGGAACGCTTCCATTTGATTACACGCAACGCCGGTCAGTCCCTAAAACTTTCCGGGTTTTGAGGTGTTCATCCCTGAACACTTGGTGAGATAGGTTAGTCATTGATTACTCATTTTGGTAAATTACGACGGAGTACGTAGCTAATTGGTAGATTTGAGTAATCTCTTGTAAATCAAGCTCCAGCATTGTTCCTTTATAATTTGACTTGACTGGTAGTTTAAAATTCACTAAAAGCAAATAGGGCTAACATAGTTTGTGAACGATGATTGATAGAGAAATTCATAAATATGAAAACTTTTACTCTGTTGTCATGGAGAGACTGCTGCCTTCAATTGGTATTGGTGGAAGTCGTATAGACTTTACAAAATTGTTAATGGGTGTTGCAGGTTGTTTTGTTAAGTTATTTATGGTTTAAATCATCCACTCTGCCATAGGGTCAATAGTGCGGTAATCATAAGTCTGGTGCGGTATTGCTGCCAGACAATGGTGTGAACTAATACATGAGAAGATGCATGTTTATGATTATCAGCCAATCATTATGCCATTGTTGAAGTTATTCTTGCAGATTTTGGAGTTGAATCTTATGTCTACTTTCTACATTGTTCAATGATTGTTTCAACTATCATTTTGATTTAAGGCATCAAAAATATACTTCCCTTTCTCTTAATCTAAATGCATACAGTCTCATAATGATGAAGTTAGGTTTTGTTGATATTATTCATTGACAAAAGTGCGTATTTATTTTATTTCACATACAAAATATTGAGTATATATTTTTTATTGTTTTGAGTTTTGTTTTATTAATTCAGCATAAGCATGGTAATAGCTCTTTTGATGTACCTTTCAAGCTGAGCAGAGATGAATCATGGATGGACAATTAACTTGTCAAGGTTGCAAACAAATAAACCATATCTACCATTCTCTTTGGCGCCTTTAGCATGTGTTCAAAATGCAGGTGAAAATTATTTAAATCATCCACTCTGCCATATGGTCAATCGTGTAGTAATCTTAATTTATGGTTTGAACTTGCAGTTTTAGGTTGGCAGAGAGCTGATTTGAGTTCAGGAGATATGTATCATCACTTTTCTGAGTTCGATCTAAATATTTCATTTCAAGGATAGCAGCCTGATAATATCTATTTCCTTGTTTCAATGGTAAATTCATGTGCTCAAACCTCTTTTAGCTTCTTCAAATTGTTGCAGCAAGACTTTTGCTTCATATTTTATTCCTCAAATGATTTAAAATATTGTGCTTTAAGGGTTAATAAAAGTAATGTTAAATTACTCATTTTTGTAATAGATGGGAAGAACTAAGAAGTTACAGTGGGCTAATTATTAAAGTTACTGAAGCTGAAGGGTTGCATTACCCTTCTGTATGTGGACACTTTTAATGTCATGGATAACATGTGTGGTTAAATTGCTGAAAAATCCCAACCATTGGAAATTTATTTTGTTTTAATTCAGTCACTTTTGAGGCTTTGCAAAACTCGAAGGATGGTGAAATCACACTAAGTTTCTTGGTCTATTCGGTGAACATTTCATAACAATTACTACCCGTACTTCCATAACTAAGGCTTTAGTTCTTAGTTTTTCATCATCATTGTTTACTCCAATTACAACATGTAGTGTATTTTGCTATGTAGACGTGTCATTAAATGTCAATTGACATAAACAAATTTCTTCTTCCCAAATGATGTATTTCTTGTACCCAGCTTGTATGTACACATGTATTATGAAGAAAAAATTCGCTGTTAATGGTATACTTTTTCTCATTTTCCAGGTTTTTTTTTGAGGATCAACAACATTTGCTTTATTTACAATCATAAGCATGAAAAATATGTTCTGTATGAATCTATGACGACATAACAATGCAGGTACATTCTATTCGGTCGCCCAATTTTTCAGTATTTCATTGTCGTCTTCTTTTTGTAATCCATTTTCTGTTATGTACATCTAAATCATTGGTTCCTGGTATGATGTCTCTGCCATTTGCAATACATTGCACTTATAATTACAAATGCTATTATTTTTTCCACAAGTATAATATATATTTCCATTATTGATGAGTAGGAGATCCTGCAAAGTTCTCGGTAGGAGTGTCTGTTTCTAGACATAGATAGCAATAATTACTCTCAAAGGCAGACAATTTTCGTTATTCGTGAAAACAGGTTTGGTACAAGAAACACATGTTTTTTACGCATTATAAAGGCCAACAAAGGAGATGTTGTGTTGGATAATTATGGGCAAACTTCACATGTTAGATTGTTGTAAGGGTAAAAATTTAAGTCCTTATGCATTGAAATTATTTGAAGAAAAATGCAGGTTAGTGACATATGATTATAAATTTTTGTTAAATTCAATTTGGCTTTTGAGATCCGGAGGCCTTTCCGCAAAATTTTGTTTTCCAAATTTGAACCTGATGAAATTGTTTATTGACTGAAACCAAGGGAATGGTTGTGTTAGAAACTCTTAGAATGTATGTGTTGGGAAATGCTTGATGATGCTTGTAATTGTGCAGCAATTGTCTTCTCATTTAATTTAGAGCATGGATTTTGTTCAATATGCAGAAAGAATTCAAATTACCACCCTAAATGGTACTTTATTGCAAACCCAGAGCTTTTTGGGTGGTCTTTGTGTAAAAATAAGTCTGCTAAGCTGCTGCTACCAATTGATCAAATGGAATTCTTAGAAATGTTAAAAAGGGTAATGGAATTCTTTCCCATAATCATCCGAATTCAATGCTATATATTTTTTATTTTTGGAATTTACTACTCCTATATAAGTCACTAAAATTTATGAACTTGCATGAGGAATTATTCTAATGGTAATCTTTCCCTGTCAAGGCAAAAGCGAACATTGCCCTGAAGGTGCTTGATCATATTGGATTGCTGAGTTGCTGAAACATGTTTCTGATGTGATCTGTCTGATAATTCCAAAGCTCGAAAAGTGTGATGTCCGTAAAATTCTTTGCTTAAAGAGGGCTAGCTTCAGTGCTCAAACTGTCTGATATACTTTGGCGCTCAGGTAAGTACTACGTCTTCGTGAGTCAAGTGCAAGCTTTTATTTCTTGATGATTTCTGGTGTTTAATTGAAAGTGGTATGGTGGGTTTGTAAAACCATGAATGCAAAACACAGTAAATAGAGTGCAAAAATCGATAGCTACCACTTCCCTTTTTTTTTTTTTTTTTTTCCTGCTCTTAAATTATACCCTCTTTGCAAACAGCTCATAATTCTTTTTGTTCCTATATTTTTTATCAAAATCATTTCTTGCCTATAACTTTTTACTCTCATTTTGTTTGACAACGAGCCCATGCAATCTTCCATTTTAGATTGCTTCCATCTTCTCCCACCAATCTCCCTTTTATCTTCTCAATCTTCCAGAAAACGCACATCCACCTAAAATACTAAATCCTTCGCCAGAATTTTTGGCCACGATTAAAACGGAAGCTTTTATTTTAATTTTTTGTTTAATTTGGAGAAGAGATGTAATAGCAGCGAAATATTTAATTTAAAATTATAGGTAATTGGATTTTGTGATTGCTAAATCCTTTTATTAAAAACCCCATTTGTAAATTAGGTTATCGTTCTCCACCTCTAAGATTTTGTGATTGCAAAGCCAATATATAATCATGCAATTCTTTGAACATGTGATGCAGAAAATTAATTTATTCCATTATTTATTATAATTGATAATTTGAATGGAGAATAGCGGTGAAGTAGTAGACACGGAAACTGTTGCTTGTATTGTGTTGTATGGATAATACAAGACAACTCATGAGCCATCTTAATAATGCAGTAATTGATATTAAGCTAACACTAACAGGTCATGCAGAACCCAAGTTGATGGCAAATCCATTTAATAATTTTGCAAGGGATATAAATTTGCAGTTTTATCAGGTAAACAACTCTCCACATTTAGCAGTTAACAGTATGGATGGCACACTGCACACATAAATTGATTAAATTTTCTCTGATGTGTGAGATGTTTACTGAAAGTTGTTTAGTTGCATTAAATTTTCTCCATTCACAGATTATTAGAAACTAATGGCAATAATATAAGCGAATACAGAAATTAATGTGTCACATGCGTCTATTTGAGGACGGCCCTCTGTTTTTAGACGTCCTTGTAATCGTGCAATGAGTTCCCTCTTAAAACATGCAATATTGCTTTGCTGCCAGCAGCAAGGCGGTAAAGAGATATCACATGGGCCTGGCAAACTAAATCATCTGGAAGGGCTAATGTCTTCAATATGGCATTGTTATTAATACTGGGCCTTTGGCCCAATATTTAAAAGGCCGGTTGAAGCGTAAACCCAACGATTAAATATTGGGGTAAATTGCTAGACTTACTCCCATCAGACTTGAAGAACTAGACTAATGGGCTAGAAGTCAATGCAACTGACCTAAAGTTGCATGGCACGATCCAAGGGCGTTATACTCTTGTATGTCGTTTCTTCTTCTCAGAATTCCAATATGTTCTCCATCTCTGATCGTCAGTCTTACTGCTACTAGTTAAAAAATTTTGAATGTGACTGGTTCTGATTGTTACCCTATCTGCTCATATGAGAAATCTCATACTAACCACATCTCTCGAAGGCCTCAATTTGATTACATACATGCAATGCCGGTTAGTCAACAAAAATTTCGGGCCCTACTGCATCTGTTACACATTAGAGGTTGATGAGGAGTAGCATAGCTAATTGATATATTTGAGTAATCTCTTAAAATTGAGGATTGTTAGTCTTCTTGTCTTTCAATTTAGGACAATGTTTTCTTTTCTGTTTCTTTTTTTCTTTTTCTTTTTTTTTTTAATTTACTTTTGTATGTTTTGGGCTTCTTGCCTCCCATTGAAGGTTAATTTGGATGCTACTTTATGCAGGGAAAGGGTGGATAACCATGCTGACCTCAATGATTTTGAGAGCTGTAATACATACATATTAACAATACCAAACTCATACTTAAGTTCTTTTCAAGTCGACAATAAATGTTTTGTAGATTAAACATCAACGGACAAGATTTATTTAATTGTTTAAGAAACAAGTGAAATGCATCCTTATTTCCTCATAGTCTAGTTCCGCTCTTAGAATAGTCCTACTATATGAAGAGTATCTTATAACTGTGGAGTTAGATTATTCTTCAAGATTTTACACTTTATAGTCATAACTTTGCTTAATCCTGGTCTATTTGATGGTGTGAGTGTCGGTACTTTCTACATTATTTATTTGCTTGTATATTGGGAAAACTTCTTTGTTAATCATTATATTTGCGTTTATAATTTTAATTTTTCCTTCCTTCTGTAGGTTATTGGCCATTGGAAGACGTCCCTTGCTTTTTTCTACTTGTCACATGCAGACGTGTTCGGGTTAACTTTCTCTTTTGGACATTGTCTTTACCTTTTTGTTTTGAATTTTGTTATTTTTTTTTAGCATTGTCAAGTAGAATTTTGTTATGTTCATTTTGAATTGCCTGGGCTTGTCATTATTTAACTCTTAAGTTGTGCAGATGTAAGCATTTGTTATTTGCCATGCTCAGTGTAAGTGTTTTTAGTTGATTTTTTGGGTCACACTAAATGCCATTACTGCTTTGCTTTTGCCTTTGCTCCTTTTTGACCAGTGTAATGTGATTGTGAACATCTAGATATTTGCCATAACATACATGCCAATTCCAGAGCATTTGGTGGCACAAGGGCGAAGTATATGACATTCCATGGGAACCATAGAGACTTTTCAAACATTGTTAACACATTTGATGTCAGCGTGCAAATCACTGGTATTTCATATTATGTTCATTGGCATTTTAATACAATATGAATCCTGCTCTACTTGTTAATTTCCATGCAGAGTAAGCAAATTGTCAAATATGTACTGTAGTAAATTATGCTACAAGATGCATAGAAATTATTAAAGATTGATGCAAGTCAGTGGCAGATGATTATAAGTGTTTATTAAATGCAATTTGGCCTCTGAGATTTACAAAATTTTGTTTTACAGGTTTAAATCTGACGAATTTTTTCTATAGTAACAGTCTCCAAGACTGTGAAAGCAAGGGAAGGGTTGTGGTACAATATTTTTGTTGGGAAATGCTTGCTTGTTGATACTTAGCAATTGTGCAGCAATTGCCCTACAATTTTATTTATGGCGTGCTTTTTGTTCAATATGCAGAAAGAATTCAAACTACCAGCCTAAAGTGTGGTTTTTGCATACTGATGAGCCATGCTGCTGCAACCATTTGATAAGATGAAATCCTTAGAAATGTGAAAAACGGGAATACAATTATTTCCCATAGTCTTGTGAGTATAATATTATTAAGTATAAAATTAGGATTTTATGCGGACAAAAGGGGCAGTGGTATCAGCGTCTCTTTACTGGTGGGCGTACATGAAGCAAATATATTCCATCAGACTTGTATAGTATAGATGCATCAATGGGCCAAAAACCAATATTTGTCGGAGCATAGGTCAGGTCCATAAAATGTTTCACTGTCGGCCCATTTAATGTTTCTGTTTCACCTATTTTTGTAAGTTTAATGATTGACTTGGCGGCCGCCTAATATTATTCTTTGGAAAAGAAAGGGTGGTGGTTTTTGTGACATTCTAGAGAGTCTTTGTTGAATTTTTTTTATTTTTTTTATTTTTTTGGTTGGGGTTGCAGATCCATCAAGTGTAACTGTTCATAACCTAAAATTTAGAAATTAGTATGTCGTTTTGGTTGAGAAGAAGAGAAGACAAAAGAGTTCCATCGCTGCAGTGTTATTATCGTGTTATAGAAGTAATTAATCATGTATGCGGGACAACACAAGAATTTGTTATTTTGCGCTTTCGCTTCAGCGTGGAATTGAATGAATGTGTATATATTTTCAACTTTATATTTTCTTTTTCAAATTGTACGAGGAGCCTCTCCATCACTAATATCTTAGCATCATCAGTAGTAAAGTGGGTTAAGAGCCTTTCATATTATTCTTTTTTTTATTTTATCTTTATCTTTTATCTTCGCTTTTTTCAAGAATATTCTTAGATAATAGCTGTACATGCTCTGGTGGTTATTTACACGCAACGCAAGTCATCTAATTACATTGAGAAATATAACTGTACTCACAATATCATAACATCCTTCCCTTCTCATCATTTGTCTAGTTTTCGGTTGATTGATTGAAAAAGACATAATCACAAACTGAAATTGCAAAAATTGAGAAATAATTAATGAAAAAGAAAGAAAAAGAAACGGCAGCCAACTCACATGGTTTAGGTTTGACGTTACGCTTCCTGGTTTCTTTCTCTCTTTCGAATCTTTTCCCAGCAAAAGCTTTGCAAGTTGCAAGGATGAAAAGCCTTATTAATTATTTATATTATAGGCTTTATTAACCGTGATCAATTTGAAAGTTTTGAAAGAGCTTTCCTAAGTTTCTAATCACATATATATCCGCATCTTTAGTTAGTTAATTTTGTTTTAATTAATTTCTAAGCAAGTTTTACGGTCACATCCACATTAATGTATTGGACGAGAATTTAGAGAGTAATGCAAGTAGTAATAAGATTGCAGCAAGTAGCTGTAACGCAGGCAGGGATGAGATTATTTGGAATCTGGGCCTAATTTGGAGGTGGGTGATGATATACGGAATATTGCGGTACATAATTTTCGTTGTCTTGAAAATGGAAACCTAAACAAAAAGACGAATGAATATGTATACTATATAGTCGCAACGATTGTCCCACTGCATAACTTAACTTGTGGATAATAATCCAAAGATCAAACAGATGAATTTAACGATGAAGACAACCTACGTCTACTAGAGCATGACTCAACACTCTTGTATCATCAGATCCAAGGGTGAGCGTTAAAAAAATTGTTTTAAAATACGTAGTGTGTGCCTGTGAATTCCAGTTAGTCCATCATATATATCTCCTGCTCAATGGGCTTAATCCCATAACTAGACCACTGGAAAGTCACCCAAATTTTCGTGCATTTATTAAGTATTGCTGCCCATTTAGTCTTCGCAAGGTGCAAGGACACAATATTATTTTTGTAAACGCTAACTTTTTTCATTCATAAAAACTCGATCATACATGTTATTTTTGAAGAAATGGGGGTTGTAAAAGAAAGAGAATAAATAGATTTGATAATAGGGGTAGGACCACTGTTTTCTATTTGTACGAAGAGTTTCTCCTCCACTAATATCTTAGCAGCACTGGTATCTGCCAACATAACGTGGGCCAATGCCTTCACGTATTCTTGTATCTTCATAATCCCCTTCATAATCACCTCTAGAAGAATATTTGTGCCGCTAACTAAAACCTGATAATAAATATGCAAATAGCTGGTGTCGTATTTTCTGCTCATGCAATCAATTTATCTTTATCTCTCAGTTGGTGAATGCATTATTGCTTTATATACCCTCGAAGCATTACTTAATTGTTCTTAATTTAATTATTCATCTCAAGCTGATTGAACGAGCCAAATGCAAAATCTAAAAGATGAAAAAGAAAAAAGCATGTCTGAATTCACATGCCTACATCTTTCTCTGTCGAATCATTTTTCATCTTTTCTTCAACAGAAACTTACAGTAGTAAAAAGCCAAATTACACTTTATTAACGAATATTTAAAAGTTTTGAAAGATAACTGTGTTGGCGTTTTAAATCACATGAATACATCTTTGTTCTAAAAAATTTAATTTTGTAGCATTAAACACTAATGTAACTTGATTAATGCCAAGTTAAATTTTGAGAATTCTGGTGGGTGGAAGCACGTGCTTTTGCTTTTGAGTTGTATGTCTTATATATTTATATATATATATATATATATATATATATATATATTAAAGATTTCATTTCAGTGGCAAGTAATATTAGTCAGTCCCGCGGAAAACTCGTGCTCTCGACCTAACCTAAAGAAAAAGATGAACAGTCACAGCAATTTCCCAATATCCATGCAGACTGAGCCAGTGAGATCTAACACGCCTCGTAGATAATAACCCAAATAGTGAAAAAGATCATGTCGATGGAAGCACGCCAGCTCACCCCAATTTTGACAATGAAGACAGCCTAGATTTTAGCTAGCTAGGGTCAATGAGATCGAAGGGCCAGCTAGGTAGCAAGAACAGTACACACGTATCTGCCCATGACCGTGATCTAACAGTAGCCTTATTGCCATGAATCAATTAGCTTTTAAATCTACTGCTGGACTGGTTGGTGGAACTCTTTCTTGGCACGTCGTAAGCTGCACATAATTAAGAGATGTATTTACAGATCAGAATCAGGTAGATATCTGTATGACGTTTATTCATAATAGATCATGTAGGGTCGAATTGTTTAACTAATAACAAACTTTTTCTATCGTACGCATATGTGCATATATACACACACATGCTCTGTATGTATGGGCTAAGCTTTCTCGACCATCAGTTTATTAAGTTCCAGATAAGAATCGCGTTCCTGTCAATTTAGCGTTAGAATTGATAGTTAACCAGTTCTCGGTGTCTTTTTTAGCTATTTAATGAAAAGGGTTTAATTTTAAAATTTGTATGTATTTGATGTTAGATTTAACATGTCTCTTGAAATATAATTATTAAATTGTGAGAATATTGAAAATAAAAAAATTTTAATATATAAATATGTAAAGTTTTTTTTTTTTTTTTTTAATTTTTGCTTTTCACTCATTCTGAATTTTCTTTTAGAGGAAAAGTAAAAAGTCTGGAGGTTGCACCAAGCAGGCGGACGTCAGATTTTATAAACTATGGCCTAATTTTGAGGCAGGTGAAAGGTGATTAGTTTTGATTTCGTCGGGTCGAGCCTCCGCTGGCATAAGAATCATCTGGTAGTGCCTTTGCTATCGTTGCCTAATTTTTGCGCCAATAATCGAGCTCTCTGTTCTATTGTTCCATGGTCAACTTATTTCTTCTTCAACCCAATGCAAAAGAAAACGACGAAGAGTCACAACAATTAATGTATTTATTACCCCATGTACGTTCACCTGTGCTTTGCTAGTTATCTCTGAAGCCTAGTAGGTATTCACCAAGCTGTGAAAAAGTTAAAAAACTTCAAACTGGCGAAGCAGAAGCACGCCACGCCATGCCACCTGCTCTCCCCTATTTTCATCGTGCAGTTCAGACCACATCGCTACCTTTGCTATATCTCGAGAACAGTGATGACTTTACATTCTTTTGTATGATTCTTTTTCCACACGTTAAACATTTCTCTTAAAACACTCGCTCCAAATATATTTTATTATAATATTATATGTATAACGTACGTACCTTAATTGAGTCTGCCCAACAAAAGGTGCTCTCTGTTTGAATCTCCAACCACCTAATTCACTACCCCAGATTTTCTCCCATCCCGTTAAAATTCATGCTAATCTGCTCATTTTGTGAAGTATATACATATGAGATCTTAATTTTCTGCTTAAGATGTAAATTAACGAAAACATAAAAGGCTCGTATGGTATAATTGATTTTATTAACAAAATCTGCAGTCATATATTTGTTTCCTTTTATTTTAAAAATAAAAAACAAATAATGAATATTATAAGTATCTTTTGCATATCATATGTATAGCAAATTAACTTAATTATTTTACAGAAAAATGTTGTGGACCTTACAGTGCCGATGCATACGTGTGACATAATTATCATGCACAGTCACGTGAATGAATTTGAAACATGCATGACATGTCGATCATATATATATATATACATATAGTAAGAGGAATGATGTACTCGATTACGTTATAGCATCTAATATGTTGCTATTCAATATTCATACATACATCAAATAATTTCTCTGGTTGTAAGGAATTGGATAAATTCACGGACATGAGTCATTTTCATTAGTTGAAACATTTATCCTAGCTTAAAGGGCCAAGAATTTACAACTACTTTCCAGATGGAGGCTCTTGATTAGTGATTACTGCTCTTTTTTTTTTTTTTTTTTTTTTTGGGTAAAGGATTAGTGATGACTGTTATAAAATAATAGGCATACATACCAGCTGGGTAATAAGGGTTATTGTAAATATCTTTCGAATGAAAATGACGATAATATCATGACAAATGGTAGTGGGAGGTGATGGTGTCTACAAGATGGGATCAATCATGATGAGGGGTGGCCCTGGCCCTCCCAAATTTTTATCAAGCAAATATATATCTTTTCACATATATATCGTATTTTCGTTCTTTGTGATCATAATTTCATCAAAGAACGTTATTTAATTTGACAACGAAGATGAAAGGTGTGGAAGTGACAATTCAATCTTATTTGTAAATTAATAAATATATATACATGCGCAGTTCAGTGGAACTGAAAATATATATTAACTACGTACTGCTCGTACTGATTTAGAACATGGAGCTGAAATGGCCAATCGAACACGGTGATTGAGGCAGAGTTCAGCCAATCAAACACGTAGATCTAAACCTAGCAAATAGTTCAAATAGCTATCTGATGATCCGACCCATCAAAGACCTCGCTAGCTGGAGTGCTCTTAATCGAGAAAGGAAAATAGGAAGATTAGCTGGGATTCTTCCACCTATCGTTCAGAGATCACATTATTAACGGAAACCAAGGGGCAGTTTAAATTAGATTCTTTCTTTCACCTCAAATATCCTAGGCTTTAATAATATATATGAACTATGAGAAATCAAATTTCTGTATGAAGTATTAAAATCAATAATAATAAATTCAAAATTCCTTTCATGTATGTAGACTACTGTTGTAAGTACATTATTGTCCCCTCAAGGTATGTTATGTTTTGCGCAATCATTGTTTGGGAAGAAATTATAGTGTCAGCAGATTAAAATCTTCAAGTTTTACTCGAGTTATTTCTGAAAATAAGAGTGCCGGATACATGGGTCGGACAAATTTTTGCCCTCCATGACCCTCGCTGTGTGGTAAGAAGCAAGAAGCAACAATTTAAAATTTGCCACCCACATGTTGTTTGGCATCTTTTGTAAAAGGCTAGGTTAAAATTATGAAAATTTAAATCATCTCTCTCTCTCTCTCTCTTTCTCTCTCTCCAATCTATGTGCACTCAGAAAGTAGATATTCTCGTATTTCTTTTGTTTGATTAGAAATATAAATAATAATTTAAATATATATACATATCAGAAACAGGACTAGAACATGTGAACCTTTACCCAGGTTTAAATTAATTTTGAACATGTTAAATATTTTATTCCCATCAGTAAGTGTACCAATTTGATGTCTCTCTCTATCTTCCACTAAAAAAAAAAGTAATAATAAATTAGATATTCTCGTATTTGTTAGATTCGAAAAGGTTTGAAAATGACATAAATAAAATATGAACAAAATATATATATATATATATATATATGTATATATGTGTGTGTGTAGTAATTTCTCACTTCTCACTTGTTTGATTTTGAGGTGCCAAGCCAAGCCAGCTAGTCCAATTATAGGAAAAAGGATGGACGCCATGTGAACCGGTTCCCCCACTTTGTCTGATAAAGCCTAGCCCCTCCCTACCCCTACCCCTAGCCTACCTATTTTTCTTTAGTTAAGCAACACAAATCATTAATATTTCTGTCTGGACTTAATTTCGTTTCTATTTCTACCGCTTTGGCGATGTTTAAAGAACAAATCCGACATTTTTATTAATATTTGTTTGTTTTAGAATTAACCCAGCTATTTTCCTTTTTATAGATTTATGCCGCACATTAATTTATTAAATAATTTTCAATTACATCCAAAATTAATTTACTAGCAAGTAAAATGAACACGAAATGTATTTGAACATTTACAATAAGAGTACTTGATGGGGTGGTTTTATGAAAGCTTGCTGAATTAGGTTTTTTCGATGTTCTCGTTGAAACATGCAGGCATACTCCTTGCTTCTGGGGACATTGATCCAAAGCTCGAGTACGGTCCGTGCGCCAATTTTCTTCTCTATCATTAAATTTTGTTATATTTGACAAACAACTAATTAAGGTATGCCCATGAAATTAATTATTACAGCTTGAAGTTGAACGGAGGCATTGGCTCATATGATTATTATGTAACCTTAAAAATTTAAAATATCTATCTATATATGTTATCAAATTATTTAATTTTAAAATCACAATTACAAAATTATTTGTTAATTATAATAATAATAATAATAATATTGATATGTCGTACATGCCATGAATTTATTGAATTTTAAAAGAATAATTTAGTAAATAATCTGATAACAATAAAGTTAAAGTTGCAATTTTCTTTTGAAAAAATATGAACTTATATACAATTTGAAGCGCCCGTGGCACATTTACATCAGCGTCGTGAATATCACAATAATATTATAGACTGTTTATTTTTTGATTAGTTTCACTAGGAACAGAACAGAGCATTTAGCTTGCGTGCACGTGAAATTAAGAATTTCGTGCACCAATTAAGCGGATACATATATAAGAACCTTTTCCAGTGGTAATCGAGTAAAGTAGGTACGCCCGGCCGGCTTTCTTCGTCGCCGATTTCTCTCAATTCTCCATGCATGTGTGAGATGTTGGCCAGGCCAGATTCCTCTCCAAGCCTCCTCTTAGTCTTCTTTTTCTTCATCTTAACCATAAAAAAACATGTCATCTCGTGCTTGTTTTATCCAACATTAATACACACTATTTTAACAGTCGTTCTGCGCTGTTGCAGCGTCCTCAAGATTCACGCCCTAACGGCACAAGCAGTGGTATTATATATATAATATATATACGATTGTCTTGCTTCCTGGAAGCGAGAATCTTGATGATGCTGCAACGGCGATAAACGACTATAACACGGTTTTTGCAGCTTCATACGCTCAGAACAGACGGATCTTAGATTTTTCTGCCTAAGTGTTAAGTGAATATATCATTTCACTAATTTTTTTTTTTTTTGTTCTCATTCTCTTCTTTTATCTTACTTTTTGAAAATATCGGTGCTGATTTTTTTTAATTTAAATGTACATTTTCTGGTCAAGAAGCTATTTCGGAGGGAGATTGGTCAGCACCTTAGGTATACTGGAGAGGTTTTCCTTGATGTAGAAATTTTCTAACTGCTTATATTTTCGAAGGATTTCCAAAACTTCTATATATATATATATATATATATATTCCTATATATTATATACGTGTGTATCTTGCAGATTGGGAACTTAATTGAATGAGAATCATGGTGGGGTGATATTGAAGTTCCAAGCTCCATAGAGCAACCTTGGAGGCCTTTACTCACCTGATATAAAATTTAATAATTTATCGTTTTCTTCCTTTTTTTTAATTCGTTAAAATAAAAAAAATTGCATTTTATACTCGACTAAGTATTTTAATGATGTATTTTTTTTTTTAAAAAAAAATCTATTTTAGAAATATAATATTAAAGCAGCAGATAATTAATGTGAAGAGTACTAGTGATTCTGCAGCATATATATATATATATATATATTTGTTGTCTTTCTTAAATATATTACAAGCGGGACAACTGTTCATATGTACATCTACTCATGAGTCATGACTTCCTTGATTTCTTGATTTGGATTTCCTATCTTTTTAATACGGGAGGAAATATCGGACTATATTTCTGGACTTACTAAAATCAAAATATCCGTGGCTGATGCATGCACCATATGAATATTAAAAAAAAAAAAAAAACCTTTATAAAGCATTAAGAAACTTACTGGCAATTGATTTAATTATGAATATTATGTATTGACATTTACAAAATTCTCTCATAAATTAACGAAGATTAATTATTTGCAAATAATAGTAATAATAATAATGAAAAAAATCTTCAGAAAGAGGTTGTGCTTGGAGAGTAAGGGCAGGAAATTAAGTTGGTTTCTATTATTTCCCTCACTTTTTCTTCATATATGTGAGACTTGGTTGCAAAAGCTGATGTGTTATTCGACAAGTTATAAAAAGAAGGGCCATTCTTTAATATTCCTTCTTATTTGGATGAACCACAAGAAAATATGACCAGTAAAGCAAAAAATAAAAAAAAAGAAGTTAAGTTGTACAATCAGATCACAGCAAATCTATTTTCCTACGCATATATACATACATATATATATATTTGTATGCCTATATTTTCAATTAATTAATACATAAAATATTGTTTTACTCAATTTTTTAGTCTTTCACATGATTATCTTATAATAATTTGATTATGAGAGACATATGTATCATCTCCTTCAAACTTAATTTCTAAATCTTCGAGTCTTTACATAATTAATCAATATTTTACTTTTACTAATACTTTTGTAGGGAAAAGTTTTGTTACTTAATAATGGATCATGACCATACTTTTCCATTTCACAATACTATATTTTGATTTTTCTTCCACAGACCCTCAAATTAAAGTTTTGTTTTAGGTCCATGTATAAATTAATCAACTAAATAATTATTTTTTAAAAATGTCCAACTTATAAATTTATCAATTAAATTATTATTTTAAATATTATATTACTAAAGTTTTGTGACGGGCACTATGAGTGATGATATATTAATCAATACCGCTTTTATACATATTTTGGGTTTCGGAAGCATTAGTATTGATAAAAAATTCATTTTACTTTTGCTTTCTTACGTAGTTCATAATACTACATTTTTTTAATCTTAATCTAGCTATAAAACCATGAGAATTTTTAATGAAATATGTAATTGATATTTTATTTGTTACATTGGTCAATCATTCTCTTGTGTGTTTTTTTTTAATATTATTGTAAATTACATGAAAATTTTATTGGGAGTAAAAATTTTAATTAAATATAGTTCTTTTAAATATTATTATACATTATATTAAAAATTTATTAGAAGTTATATTGTTTTAATCAAATCTAGTCTAACAACACCTATAAAAATTTATAGTCAATTTTAATGAAATTTGCTTTCACTTATTTTACAGTAGGTAAGTCTGGAAGCTGGTCTAGACAGAATTTAGGTTCAATTGCAATTCGTCATTTACGAGGACAAATATGTTAAATTGAAAAAAAAAAAAGTTAATAAAAACAGTTAGCAGTACGTGTGCTTTAGAATTTCAAAAAAAGTGGGGGCAAAAATAATAATTAGGTTAAATGGTCGACACAGATGGTAATTTTCCACGCTATTTTTTTTTCATATTTCAATTCCCACTATTTTGATTATTTTTTTGATTATTACATTTGAACCTGTTTCTCCACTTGTAAGATAGAGTCTAACTAGTTATGTATAGTAGTAATTTCATTTCAACCGTTTTAGTGATGGTGAAGAACAAATTCTGAATTCTGCTTAATTATTTATTTTGAAGTTCACAAATGCATTTTCCTTTGCATAAAATTATTTTAGGTTTTAAATAATTATTTTTTCTTTCATTTAAATTATCTTCACAAAATGAAAGGTTGTAGAGAAAAAATTCTAATTTAATCGAAGTAATTCATTTTTCTAAAATCTTATAGCTTAATTTAATTTAAATTTTGCATTTGATATAAATTGTGACACACAACAAATTTAAATTTTTTATCAATTAAATTTACATTTATCGATTTGAATAATTTAGTTAAGTTAGCTTCTAATATTATCATTGATGATCTTATCACCCACAAACAAACCTTATTTTTACAAAATTTTAGCGTAATTTAATCAATCAATTAGGTCACACAAAACTTATTCAATTAGAAAAAAAATATTTGTTAAAATTTTAATGAATAAAAAATTAAAATAATCGGTGAATAAAATATCACGATAGCATACCAGCATCTTGATTTTGAGGATGTATTTTATTTCAGAATACAAGTATTTCTTTAAATTTCATTAAAATTGATAATTCTTTATAAAATACTATATATAGGCCTCAAACTTTTATAAAATACCATTGACGACCTTCAATTGTCATTTTACTATTTTTTTGAGTTTTTAAGTGTATATAAAACTAATCATTAAAAAGTAAAATAGTCATTAAAGATGCCTTCTCTCAAGGATATTTTATGATAAATTTGAGTTAGAAATTTTAATCATCTTGTATAAAAACTTAGCTACGTAGAGGTATTGACTAGTATGAATCATGGTATATTTGTACCATGACAAATCAAACATTTTCATGAAAAATTTAATTTTCTTTTATGAGAAGTTAAAATTTTAAGATGAGATTAGAAATTCTAATGTAGGAATTAAAACTTTTCTTGTATACATAGAATAGCGTTGGGAAAAGTAATTACAATAGATTTCTTTCAATTATATGAAGTAATATTTATAAAATAATTGAAAGTATAGAATAGATTTGTTTATCCTTTACCTCAACAAATTTTAAAGTACAAGATTGTCTGATTCTACCTCTATAATATAGACTGCTTTTAGAATTAGTCTCTAAAAATTGAAATATTTAATATTTATCCCTTAATTTATAGATATTTCGTTAATTTGTCCCATTATTTTCTGATTTTAACAATTTGCCCCCATGTTTTCAATTTTAGGTTTTGAACATTCCCTAATACAGCGAATTTTTTGCAGGTGCCTCTGAACCTTCATAAACTTCATATATTCTACATATCGTATGTTTTTATTTAATTATGAAAATATTATAATTAAATAAATTAATAAAAATTTATTTTTGTTGAATAACTAATACATGCAAACTGGATTTTTCCACCTTTAAACACTTTATTATACAATAATTGGAGTAAGATTTAAGGGTACGACTATGCCAATTCCAAAGATACCCTTTAGCTTTCGTGTCATCACCACACAGAAAGAAAAATCAGAATTTAGGTGCACCGTTGGGTCACAGATGAACTTCTCCTAGCGATAATCGTGTATAAATGAGTGCTCCAGCTATCTTTCTTACTCGCCAAATTCTCACGTTTCTCTTTACTTTCTTCACTCTCTCTAGTCTTTTTCTTCTTCTTCGTGTAATATCTCACTAATATGATAACACGGCCAGATCTTGGCCCGTTCCCTCACCAAGCGTCTTAGTCTTCCTTTTCTTTCCTAAAGGGTTTTCTTCGTCTTGTTCTCCTTCTATGAGTTTAGGTTCCTCACTGCGATTTCTTTCCTATTCTGTACGGTCAAGCCTAGAAATTCCTCAGTTCTATTTGTTCCTTTTTGAAGGTTTTGTCTCGGGAACAATACGTCATATTATGTTTGTTATGGAGGACGCAATATTTTAACAGTCGTTGTTCGCTGATGCAGTGTCATCAAGATTCACATTCAAGCTAAAGGCAGAATTAAGCAGATGCAGTGATATCTATATATTTCTGCTTGCCTTTGGTTTTTGGAAGTGAGAATCTTGATGATGCTGCATCGGCGATAAACGACTATAACAAGCTATCGCAGCATAATCTCCCGGAACAGACGGATCTTGATTTTTCTGCCGTCGAATCTGTTAATTAAAGGTCAAAGTGAGTGCATCCCAGATCAATATATTTTTTTAAGAAAAAAAAAAAAGGAATTATTTCAGCCTGTGCTTTTCATGTTTTTGGTTTCTTTTTGAAAATATCTCTGGTAACTTTTTATTGTCCATTTTCAGGTCAAGAACCCATTTCTGAAGGAGATTGAGCACTTTAACACACTGCGCTCAAAGGAGAGCTATATAATAAGATTTTCCATTTTTTATGGCTGATATTTCTTCCAAGGATTTCTGTAACTTACAATAATTTCTCCATATATCTTACAGGGACTAGAAGGAAGATCATGATGGGATGATGTTATTGCAGCACTGTGGATCGGTTGCTTATCAAAGTTTGAAGCTCCATGGAGCAACCACCTAGCTCGGAGGCTTTACTCACCAGATTTTAAGAAATTTTATATATTATCACTGTCTGCTTGTTCTTTATTTTATTGGTTTCATCAGTCAAAAGAAGAAGAGATTGCATTTTTATAAACGAATTAATATTTTATTTTAATGATAAACATATATAATATGGTATTAAATCAGATGTCGTGATGACCGAAGATATGATGTTTGACTGCAGGGGTTATTTGTTGTCCGTACAGTACTGTTCATTTGGAGCTCATGGGATTCGCTGATTTAGTTTCCTTAGCTTGCGGACTTGGCTAAGCATTCCCTATCTTTTTTGATATTGAGGGATGTATTGGACTATGTTTAATGTTTATCATCTGTTTGGACTTTGTTGAAATCAGAATAACTATGGCTATCTAATAATGTACTCACATATGTAAAAATATTATGTATTTACTGCCGCATCACTTAATTTTTACTTAAGTACATTCTTTAATTCTCTGAGGAAAAAAATCAAACAGATCGATCTGCAGAAAATGGTTTTATTGGGCTATCTATGAAATGAGAAAGTTACTATTCCCGGCCAGAAGTTGCTGTACGGTGCGTGGAATAAGCGTATCCACAGATGAGCATGAGGCTGAGTTCGTAGACAAGTGCAGAATATATACCTTACGCTAGTTTCTATTATTTGCCTTATATTAATTAATTAATTAATTAATTAATTAATTAAATCGTGTATATAATTAGTGGACCGGAAATTATGGAAGAAGAATCCTAATTAGCCTTGTCATGTGGGAAGACATTATGTGACAAAAGCTAATATATCATTCCACAACTGAAAAAGATGGGCCGTGCATTAATATTCGATCTCATTTTGGAGGAATTGAAAGGTCCACAAGAACATCTGACGACTGAGAGAAAATGAAGTATAAAAAAACAAGAAAGTTTAAATTGAACAATCTGAATACAGCATATAATTAATACATGAATATTGTTGTAGTTTTGAGTGATTCACATCCTTATACTAATTAATAAATTAATGTTAATATTTCATCATCAGATATATATACCTTCTCCTTCAAAATTTTCTTTCAGTTATTCATATATATACATATATAGACATCAACATTTGGCTTCTATTAAATAATATTGAGAGGGAAAAATGATTTTTTTTAATAAGTGTTGTTAATTATCATTGCGTCATGACAAGACATGCTCGATATAATCTTATTTATTTCCTACCTCAAATGTTTTTCAATTAATTTCAAGACTTGTATGCTAGAAATTATTGATTAATTTTCTAAAAAGTTGTTATATAAAGAATAAGAGAAATGACATAATAATATTTGCTTTCTAATTTGAATTTCGTAAGCATTAGTTGATAAAAATCTCCGGCCTTCTTTGCCATTTTACTTTTTCTTTGATTCTTTTAATCCAAAAAATCATGAAAAATTCAGTGTTCGTCCATAGTTTAATATTGATAACTGCTCTTCTCACTTAATAATATCAAAATATTTGACAAACCATGGCTTCCTTTCCAATTTATTGAGTTGTTTTTTTATAAATATTTGATAACACTATAATATCACTATATGAAACATATGCTTTTATATTCGTCAATAGTTCAAATCGGATATGTAACTATATATTAGCATAATTGTTTAATTTACATAAATAGATTTTGTAGTTTTAAAATAATTTTAGGACTACATTTTAAATTTAGAATAAATTGTTTCTTCTCCAATGTATTGAGTTAGGCATTTGATAGATATGTGAAAATAATAATATTATCACATTAGTGTGTATAAGAAAATTAGAGTTTGTACCTCTTATTATTATTTTAGAAAAGAGACATAATATATGATCCTTTTTTGTGATTCTTCAACTATATTTTATGATAAATTGAAATTAGAGTCGTTCTTGCCCATGTTTTGTGAAAACTTACTAATTTTTGTAAATTTTAAACAAACAGTAAAGTCTCTGTATGAAATTTAAGTTAGGATTCAATTACGGGGATTGGCTACTATAGCATGTATTTGCAACTTTGTAAATTTGAAATTTTTTAAGAAGAATTTAAAGATTTTAATGCAACAGGAAAAATGTATTTTAAATAAATATGTTGTTTTTTTAATTAAATTTCAAAAGTCTTACAGCTATTTTTATTAAATAACTTTTATGACAATGGGGGTACAATTATGTCTTTTAATAAATTGAAGATTTTTTAAAATGTTTTTAAAACAGAACTAATAAAAATAGTGGCCAAACTTTTGTTTTGAAACTAAAAAGCGTTTACGTCAATTAAATAAATAAAAAAAGTGGGTCTACTCTCATCAATATTTTTCTATAAATAAGCAGCCCCGCCTCCTTTCTTCCTTCGCCAACTTATCTCACATTCATGTATATCATTCTCCTTAAATATTTCTTTCATCTTTCTCTTCTTCGTGTTATACATGAAGATCTTGGCCCGCTTCCTCCCGAAGCCTTCCAAGCCTCTTTGTCTTCCTTTTTCTGATAATTTATTTTAATTGTATGAATTTTTCATGCATGTCCTGTTCAGAGGACATAGCCAGAAAAGCTAAGACTCAAACCCAGAAAACCTTCAGTTTTTTTTTTTTTAATCTTGTTTTCTGTTCCTTTGCTTTGAAAACATTAATATATAACAAACTGTCCTGTGTTATATTCCACGTAATCTTATGTTTGTCATAGTGGACTAAATAGTTGAAGTCATTGTTGGCTGATGCACCATCGTCATGATTCCTATGCCAACGGCTGTAGCAGTGATTTATTTATATATCACTGCTTGTCTTTGATTTTGGAAGTGAGACTCTTGATGATACTGCAACGGTGATAAATGATCATATAACAAGCTCTCCGGGCAGATTCCATCCACATCACACCGATCTACGTAACTTTCTGCCTTAATAGAGCTGAGCTGAATATATATATTATGTATCCTCTCCATTTTTTTTCCCTCGTCTGTTCCTTGTTCTTTTGGTTTCTTTGTGTTTGAAAATATTTAGAATTACGGTTGGTTTGATACAGTTTTTTAAATAGAATTTTTTTAAAAGTAGATTTTTTATTTATAGAATTTTTGTAAGTTAAGTTTTTAACAAAAATTTATTAATTATTTGGTTTGATTGGTACAAATAATTTTAAAAAACCTTTATATAATTATTTTAATACATAAATGTTTAATGTTTTATTTTAAAAAAATAATATAAGTTTTTTAAAATAAAGTAAAAATATTTTAAATAATTTCGTCTTTTAAAAAAGTTAAAAAAATTTTATTGTCAAAAATTTAAATTTTAGACTTTCTCTATTAAAATAAGTTTTTTAATTTTTTAAAATTTTTTTTTTATATTAATCAACAACATTAATAAATTTAAAAAGAATTTATATTATTAAAAAAAATTAACTAATAAAAAAGTGAAACTAATTCAATGAACACGTAATCTTTTATTACAGCTTCTACACATATATATCTTTTTTAAGGAATTGGAATGAAGAGCGTGGGGAGGTGATTTCACACTTCATTCCAAGCAGCCTGGAATCAGTCCAAAGAAGAACAAAATATTTATGCACAACTAAAAAGCACAATTTTAACCATAACCACATATAATATGATATAATATTAAAGCAGATATTTGTTGACTAGTCATGATATTTATTTTTCCGTACAAAAAATGACTGTTCATATGGGACTCAAGGGCTTCGTTGATTTCCTTTGCTTGAGGATTTAAATTTCTTACCTTCTTAATATTGGAAGACATATCGGACTATACATTGATCAACTCCTTGACTTGTTATCAGAATAACTGCGGCTGAGGTCCCGCTTCCACAACCAACACAACAAAAAAAAAAAAAAAAAAAAAAAAAAAGGAGGAAAGGTTTAGCCTTAGCTGTAAGACAACTATGAATAGTATGCGACTAGCATGAAGACATGACACGAGTATGAATATATGTATTATGTATTAATATTTATCACACTTCTCCGAGACATTAATTCAGTGCAACAACAAATTTGAAACAGATCTGATTTGCAGAAATGATTTTATTGGGGGCCATGAGAAAAGTTATTCTACTTCCCTGAAGTTGCTGTTTGTTGCAGAAAATTAAGAAGCATATTTTTGTGTATATATATATATATATATATTGAGCTTCGGAACAAATGCAGAAAATTAAACTAGTTTCTATTCTATATTTCCTTCACAGTTTTCATCTTCACCTAGCAAACGTGAAAAGAAGAAGCGAGATTTATCTGTAGCTACAAGATATATAGTTTATTGTGACCATATATATTTTTCCTCTGGAAATATTATATTCTGATCTTTCTTTTGAATTCACAGATCCTCAAATGCTTTTTTATTGACTAATTTCTAAATGATCTCCATGTTAAAACTATGTTAAATCCGTAACGTTTTGGGATATGCCAAATCGGAAAAGGGATAGTACTGCTTTTATATATAAAATCACATAATTTGAATTTCGTTTGCATTGGTCTACAAAAATCTCTCTACCTCACTTAAAAGTTATGGATGAAATATAGAATGGAATAACTGGCGCAAATGATGTTTAATTTCTAAATGATGTTTTATTTAGTTTTAATGTGACTCTTTTCAAATTTTTAATAATTTAAATTATCAGATAGCGGTTTCATTTTATAGTAGTTGTTAATTAAAACATTTTAACACTTTAATATCACATATGTATACACTAAGACCACTAGAAAGGAGGCTATAAAGATATCGCAGACTAGCTACCAGCACAAATTAATAAATTAATGGTTTCTGTTCTATATATTCCATTTATTCAAAATTTCGTGTTTAATATTAAGTAAAATTTGCAGGTTCTCCAATTAAAAAATAGATGACTAAATTAAGGATGCTGCACACATTGTAATGTAACGTACGCACATTACGATCGACATAGATCACGGGCGTACGTCAAGTTATAGCCCTGAAGTTCCCACTCTAATTCTACATATTCCTAACAAGAATGAAGAAATTAAGTGTAAGGCCTTCTAAGATTAATGGAATAAAGGCAGCTTCATGTAGTGTTAATTATTATGTGAGACGAATTGAAAATCTTAAAAAATTGAAGAATCGATAAACATTGATATATATATATATATATATGGGAAGAAGTTATAGGGTTAATCAATAATTTGGGAACTGAAAATAAAGGTTGATGCTTATATGTCTATAAACTCTTTAAATAGTTTTGGTGGGTTGGGCGACACTTTTTAAACACATCGGAGGTGAAGAAGGTTTAATTGTGATAGCTATCATGATCCGAGCTTTGCAAGCAAGGTACGTTATATATAGGTGCATCTTAATAAAAGGAGAACGCTTTAGATAAAGAGGTATCGATAAAATCATTGCAATGAAACGGCCACGTAACTGCGTTGTTGTCCTCCCGTAGTTGGGACTTGGCAGGCACCAATGCAACGCAATCACGTCGTTAATGGTACGCTTACATTGAATTATTGTACTATAGATGTAAAGCAAAAGATGGTGACACATATCCATCTCATTTTTTTTCCCTTTAACCCACAATTAATTTTCCTACCATTTATACCAAAATTAAGGCATTTTGGTCCCCCCATCTACATTGTTGTATAGCAATTAACTTAAGTGTTTAGTACAAATTTTTGAGGTGAATGTGCCGACCACATCTCCACATGGAAATTTCACCACGGGCACCACCAGTCTCCATCCATCTAAAGTAGCAGAAGTAGTTGTCGTTAGCAACAGCATCTTCGTGCGTGGGCCACAGAAAAAAGAAATTAAATAATGGTCCCCAATGTACTGTAATATTCGATCGGTATGTATATGTATGTATGTCATTGACTTGGCGTTATTGTGCATTATTTATGCATGTCCCCCCACCCCCCGACGGCCCGACCAATATGAAAGATTCCCACTCTCTTGTAAGTTGTAACTCAGAACGACATCAATCTCGAATTAACCATCCATAACGTACGGTGATATTTCAGACCACAGAGTAGAACCAACCAACCCATTCACAGCTTCCCAGGCCAACTGATGTAATATATATGACGGGATATGAAGCTTGCATGTGTAAAACATATGATTGTCCCTTCTGCTTGATTTCAATAAGTTATATATCAAATATCATATGCTTTGGTTTCAGCATCATGATTTCAATAAGTTATACATGTCTAATGATTGGGTGTCAAATATTGAAATTAATGATAGACATAATAAATCATTAAAAAGAAATGATAGATAATAATATGTTAACAAAATTTTGTTAGTAGAAGAACACAAATTGTAGAATATAATAACATTGTTGAAATTTCTAACATGGCCTTTTCGTGTTGATATTAAATTATTATAGCCCTCTAAATATGAAGACGAATATAAAAGACTTTTGTGACAAAGTCCTCTCGACATCTTTGTGTATCATTTTTAAAAGTTTTATTCAATTGTATTCACAGTTATATTGCATGAGGAGTTATTTGTACATACTTCGACATTAAACTGATTTATATAATTAAATATGATTTAAAAATTAATTTAGATATTTGTAAAAAAAAAAAAAAAAAATTTAGATATAATCTTCTACAACATAGTCTGTGATCCAAATCTACACGGCAATGGTTGAAGAATAAGAGCTGGATTATTGAGACTTGAAAATTTGGGTGTAGATGGGCCCTGGATGTCACTTTCAAAAGCTTGGAAGCTGGAGTATTCTGCAAAGTTCAGCAGGCGAAAGTTTCTATTTAACCCTGAGTTGCATCCTTTCACCCCATTCATCAGCTGACGTAACGGGGTTCCATAAGACACATCAGGGGGTTAAATAATACTCCTCTTCAAGGAATTCTGGTGTGACACGGATTGGGATAATTGGGCCCACTTCTGTAGTGTTAATAATCCAGTTTTAGGCCCAAACATTTGGATTGTTCGTGGGGTGTTTTAGTGGGTAAAAAATATGTAAACAAAATGAACAAAATGGAGAAACCGAAAAAACACGATAGTAACACAAAAGACGAATAAATATATAAAAGATGAGAAATATTGTTTATACGCTTCTAAAACTATGATAAAATATCATTATAATTCATATTCCAAAAAATTTTTTAAAATTATTTTTCAGAAGGTATTTGCTATTATATATTTTTAAAAATATATAAAATAATTCAATACATATTAACTCAAATCATTCTGTAAGTTCATGGATAGTTCTAGGGATATAAATTCTCCGTATAAATTGTGATGGCATTTCTGTATAATTGTCACCTCCCTCTAATTTTCTGTTTTCATTTATTATATGACTTTTCTATTATCGATACACCAATGTTAATGTGCTTTATCAATTGTACAATGGTTAGTGTAAAAATGCTTTTTTTTTAAGTATTATTCTAATATATTTAGTTAATTGGCAATACTAATAATTTACAAAATTAGTTTAAACCAGTCTACTAGTAAATTGGACTTATCCCATTAATCAAACAAACCCTAGAAAATTAGTTTAATCTGTCTGGACGAACAAAAATTGTATTTTTGATTTGAGTTGGATCAACTAAATTGTTATTTTTTATTTAGATCAATTATTTTATTGATAACATTCATTAAATTTATTGAATAATAAAATTAGTTTTTGTTCTTTTCTTCATGAATCTTAATTGTTCTATTTATTTATAAATTACAAATTTAATTGGTGCCATAGAAAACTAATGGTATATTAGTAAATTGACCCAAATTGAACCCTTTGATTTTTAAAATTCGATTATGTGATTTAAAAAAATCATTTTGGAATAACTGGTCAAATTATTTGATGAATAAAGTATAATACTCCGAATTCTTATACTAATGAGAATGTATATGTTTAAATATATTGACTTTGTATTATATGAGAATATAAAAGTTTATAATTTATAAGATAGATATATTTATTTTTTAAGAGAATTTTTATTAGAATAAATATGATTCTGATTTTAAGAAAATAAAATTATTGGATAATATAAGTTTTATTGTGGATGAAAAATGTAAAAAAAAAGTTAAAGGGCCTAATTAAAATTGAGAGGCCATGTGTATTCTCCTTTAATTGAATTGATAATTGGAGCAATACCGATTAGCAGGTGTAAGAAAATAAGAAATGAGAAAAGTTAGGCTTGGACTTATTAATCCATTATATGGCCATGTGGCAAAAATATATGCAAAAAAAAAAAAAGAAAATTTTGTTATGGTGGTGGGTGGACTTATATGTATATATATAATCTTTGCTTTTATAAGCAGAATACGAAAACAAAAAGAAGCAAATGAAAGGGAAGAAAGAAAGTTCGTTTTGAATTTATATTTTAGATGATTAATATTAGTTTTAAAGATTAGTAAATTATTTTATATGATTTAGTTGTATGAACTTAAATTATTAGTGTATAAAAATATGTCTAAATATATATATATATATTTAGATGAGTAAGTTTGGATTATTATTTATCATTATTGAGTCATTATTTATTATCAGTTGTTAATTGACATTAAGAGATGATTGGAAGGAGAGAAGAAATTAACAGAGATATAAAATTGTCACGCGTTTAGCAGATAGGTATTTATATGCATTTGGTGGAGTTTGCTTTTAAAATTAAAAAGTATGGTATTTTATTGTAGTTAATGTTTTGATAAATGTGTATAAAATTTTTGAATTATCACGTAGGATCCAATTAATTGTTTTGCAAATCAAATTTAAATAGTAATTTTCTATTAATATTATATTTGCAAATACAATGAGAAAATTATATCAACACATATTTTGTCTCTGAAAATAATACTCTTAAAGTACATATGGCCAGTTTTTAGAGCGTCAGTCCTTCAAAATAATGTCGGTAAAGTATATAACTGCAAAATTTATGGAATTTTTTTTAAAATAATGGAATTAATTATGGAATTTTTTTAAAATAATGGAATTAATGTGTTTTACGTTATTTATATGAATATTGAAATTACAATTTTAAGTTGATATTTTACTACACTCTTTATTGCAAATTAAGAAGTATTTTTATGTTCAAATTTATTTATTACAAATTTTAAAACTACCTTTGTGTGTAAATGTCTAACTGGACATTAGCTCATCTCTACTTTTCAGGTGTAGGTGATGCAAAAGATTTTTTATAAATAGAAGACAAAGGGATATTTCAGGACAAAAATTTTGCTACTTTTACAATTAAATGATAATTATAGGTGCAAGAGTTTATAATGCATGGTTTAGATGTAATTTTCATGTTTATAATTGAATTTTAAAAATCTTTTGTTAAGTAATAACAAAATTTTAAGTAATGAAATGAAGTAGTTGGTGTTGAATTTCAATGGAAATATTTAGAATAAAATAAAAAAAAACTTAAAGGATTACGTATTTGACATATATTATAGTATGGAGAAAATTTTGTTGAAATTTCTAGAATTAGGGATGTTTCGTAAATTGAATTTATTTAGGTAGATTAAAACTTAAATTTTTAAACGCAAGTCATTTGTAATATTCTAATTTTTGGTTGATAAGAAATCATACTTGATGTAATGTATATCGTGAGTCTAATTAAAATAATTATTTTTATTCTTTTGATTAAAAAAAATTAAGGTCACACAAGTAAACTTGAAATCAAAATTTTTTAGTTTATTTTAGTTTCAGCGAAGACCTAATTACTTGAAAATCGTTTTGTCACTTTTTCAAATATTAGAGGTGTATTAAACTGGTTCAAAAACATCCTACATAGATTGAATGTATCCTATTATTCATAAACTTATCCAATAAAATCAAGTCACATACACATTCATTTTGCAATTTACTAATTATGCAAGTGACAATTGCCATGAAAAAGGAAAATTTAACATCCTTTATATATATATAGATATATATATATTTTAGATGATTTTATTAGAGCTGTTGCATTAAATTTTTTTTCCAATATATTTTTTTAATATCTCTTTGTGAGGAATAACAATATCTGCGTGAATTGAGTTTTATATTTTTATAAAGGGATATTGTACTTTACACCCTAAATTTAAGGGGAAAATCAGTATATTTCTTTGAGTTCTTAATAAGTTAAGATACCCTCTAACTTTTATGAAAATATTAACATACCCTTGACACTAATAGTCTTACTTCAAATTGACTATTTTACTTTTTAGTTATTAAAAACATATAAAATAACTATAGTATCTTTATTTTTATTTTGTAATAACTAATATAATTTTATTTTAATATTTAAGTTTAAAAGTATTAAAAATATTTTGACCTTTAATTATTTTTCTCCTCTCAAATTGGATATCAATTTTTTTGATATATTAAATATATATAATTTATAAAATAGATCATTTTTTTAAAATAGTTTTATTTTAAAATTATGTATATTTTATAATATTAAAATAAGAATATTATTATCATCATAATTTTTAGTATTATTTGAATATTTATGAAAATAATTAATTATACATTATTTTAAAAATAAGATTATTTTAAATAACTCATCTATTTTAAAATTATATATATATTTAATCTTATCAAAAAATTTGAGAGCATATTTGAAAAGAGAAAAATAATTAAAGATTAAAATATTATTATTACTTTTAAATTTAAATATTAGAATAAAATTATATTGGTTATTATAAAATAAAAATAAAAATAGTATAATTGTTTTATATGTTTTTTAATACTTAAAGGATAATATGGTCCATTTAAAGTAAAAATATAGTAGTATTGAGGTATCTTAACTTTTTCGTAAAAGTTAAAAGGGTATTTTAACTTACTAAAAATGTAAGGAATTAAATTACTTCTCTTTTAAATCTTAAGGGAGCAAAGTATAATATTTATTTTATAAATAAGGACATAAGTTGTTGATTTATAACAAATTATTTTTTTTATTATTATTGAGATAAAGAAGATACCCTTGGTTTAGTCCATGGTATAAAATAAGAATTTTTAACAGTAACCAATAATAATATAATGACCCTTGTGATATTACGAATCACATACATTTGAAAACGAGTTAATCGGAATTAACGAATCATTTACAGCTAACCCAACCAAAATTTAATTTTACCTGCCCTTGGATGTCCTTGAAACCTAAAAAGTATCCACCTATAAAACCCGATCCGGCCCACATTTTACGCTCGTCGAAGTTTTGAATTCGAATCGAGAAACTTCTTCGTCGTCTTCGTCAGGTAAACGCTGAAACTGCCAATACCTATCGTCAATTCTTCGTTGTATTCAAATAAGCGTTCAATCTAATTTTTGACTTTTGATAAAAGCGATTCGTCTTTGGCATCCACAGGTGAGATGGCTCGTACCAAGCAAACTGCTCGCAAATCCACAGGAGGAAAGGCTCCCAGGAAGCAACTAGCCACTAAGGTATCTATCACGCCTTTTGAATCCTCATTTTTGCCGCTTCTTTCCATTTGGTTATTAAGTTTTTGGAGATATTTTCTTTCACAAATCCACATTATCTATTTCAGTTATTTTCTTTAAATTAGGTTAAAATTTGGCTGCCATTATCTACAGATGGGATTCTATGGATTTTGATTATTAAATTGCCATTTTCTCTTCCACTATTTCTTTTTGGTATAGGGCCCTCCAGAAAAAATTTGACCGACACAATCAACAAACGTTTTATAAAGAAAATTATTGTTGGTCATTTTGGACCAATAAATTTATCCTCTGTTCTAATAATTATGTAGAAGCTGGGGGTGCAACAATTGTTATGTAACAAGTCCCTGCATAAGTATAACCATAATGGCAGTTGGATGTTGATTGTATTGTCTATTTTATGCTGTAAAACTGTTAATCTTTTAAGCAATCTTGGGATTGCTAAATAAATGTTTAAGGGTAACAAATATACTAGATTTTAACATCCATAATTTATTTTTCTCTAACTTCAATTGAAGGCTGCGAGAAAGTCAGCACCCACCACCGGTGGAGTCAAGAAACCTCATCGATATCGCCCTGGAACTGTTGCTCTTCGGTATAAATTTTTGTTAATTTTATCTCTAAAGTTTTCCTTTTTCCTTTCCCCCTAATTGTATGCTTTTCTGAACTTTGCTAAATCTCACGATTAATTGCTGATATATCTATAACTCTTGAATAGTGAAATTCGAAAGTACCAGAAAAGCACTGAACTTTTGATCCGTAAGTTGCCATTCCAACGACTGGTTCGTGAAATTGCACAAGACTTCAAGGTAATATTTTTGTCTAAGCTCATTTTATTTTTATGATGTACTTCCCATTTTATTAATAGTTTCATCATCTATCGGGCAATGTGGGCATTAAGTTTATTTTGGCTTTACTCTGTTTTGCA
This sequence comes from Azadirachta indica, assembly GCA_022749755.1. Taxonomy (NCBI): domain Eukaryota; kingdom Viridiplantae; phylum Streptophyta; class Magnoliopsida; order Sapindales; family Meliaceae; genus Azadirachta; species Azadirachta indica. The sequence continues at coordinate 15,338,266 of CM040447.1, read as the reverse complement.
TAGACCGATTTGAGGTTCCAGAGCCATGCTGTTCTTGCACTTCAGGAAGCTGCAGAGGCCTACCTTGTTGGTTTGTTTGAGGATACAAATCTATGTGCTATTCATGCCAGGAGGGTGACTATCATGCCTAAGGACATACAGCTTGCCAGGCGGATTCGTGGTGAACGGGCCTAGATGTTGTGTTTTGTTGTTCACTTGTGTTTGTTGTTCATTAAGGTCATGTCATGTATTCTGTTATCAATCCTACTGTGGTATTCTAATATGAACATTGATTTTCTTACCAACACACTGAAACCTGTAATTTCTCACTTGTTCTTGAAGGCAAAGATTCTGATATTCCATAGATCCATTCTATCTCGATAACATTGCATTCTCTTTTCTGGTGTGTTCTATTTTTATTTTAAATCTGAATGCTTTGATATTTTTCTGGCTTGTTTCTTTATATAATTGCTTTCAGTGTTTTAGTAATTTTCCTAGTGGAAACTTTTGGTGGTCTGAAACTCTGAATTATCTCTATGACCTTTCCTTATGTTTTCTTGTGATTCCTTCATGCTGAGTTGCTGGTTACCATCTCTTGATTTGATTGTGGAAATTTACTGATTGAGTCAAGTGTTTGCATCTGTTTATATATTTTTATGGTACCTAAAACATTTGTTGTTGCAGTTGTTATACACTATTTTTCTTCTGTTGATTGCTGTTTCTTGATGTACTATTGGATGTTCTTGCAGTATTGCTTCCATGCTATATTTGATGAATTGTGAGGATTGACTATAGTGGTGTCCAAATGCACTCTTTGCATCAAGTAATGAGATAAAGGTTTCTCTTTGCAGTTCAGTCCAGGCCATATTTTTACTCATTGTAGAACAAAAAATAAGATTAATGAAATTTCTAAGGATGATGAAAATCTTAAATAAAAATTTAGTCAATTTTTTCTTAGCGAAAAATTTAATAGTTAATTAGATTTTTTTGAAACTATTTAAGAAATAAATAATTTTAATGACACAAATAGTATTCAAACTTGTAGTTGTAGTGAAAGGATATGCAATTGTCAATCCATTAACATGATAGCAAGTAGGAAATAAAATAAATAATTTTTTTTAAACATTATAAATCGAATAAAAGATCCTTAAATTAAAAGAGGATATTCATTTAAATTTAAAGATATCCTTACTCAAGAACAATATTTTAGTACTTCAGAATCTTTTAGAAAGACTTGGTAAAAAAGATAATTTTTTATTAATTTGATTTAAAAATTCAATTTTAAAAAAATAAATAATTTTTTTATCTTTTTGAGGTAAATGTTGGAGTTTGAATAAAGGTGGGATCACACTAGAAGAAAAGTTATAGCTAGAGTTAACTTAATTTATCTTATCTTTGATATGACTAATTTGTTTGAAAATAGTGTGCAATATTTGACTTTGATAATTATTTGGTTCATAAAACTTTATAAATATTGATGATGGATCAGGACGAGAAAATTGGTGAGTAAAATAATTGAAAATAATTTGAAACTCTATGAAATTGAGGATTGATTTTAAATTTGTAAAGAAAATTATAAGTAAATAATAAAATATTGTTTAAGATTTCAAAAAATAAAGAAATAAGAACAATTTTGAAAATAGGAATATTTTATTGATGGTTAGGATAAAGTATTACAAAAGGAGATTTTCACTCTAAGTTTTTTGTCTCTAAAATTAGCCCCCCCGAGTGGAGAAACAATTACATAATTTATAGATACATTTGAATAATTCTTACAATAATTGAGTACAACTATTACAACAATAATGGAATATAATTAATAGCTTGCTATCTTGTTATAAATAATTATCCTTGAAGATGCTTGTTGTTTGCCACGAACTTCACATGGTCTTGCACTGAAAGTAGCCTTGTCTTATTCTAATAGTTTTGTCTTTGAGAATCTTGAATAATGAATAAGCTTTGTCTAGACTTGAATAATTAATCTCTACAGATCAAAAGGGTCTTGTGAGAAAGGTCTATCATATGGATCATCTATTAGTGGTTAAGTAGATCCTGTTGAAGATTCTTGAGTGCTATTTTCTTCTTTTTTAATCCTTTTGATTATTTTGTCAAAAATTCTAGTATAATATTGTTTTTATTCTTTTGAAAAGTACTGGAGCTGACTTTGTCAGAGGAGTAAAAGTTTTTTTTTAAGGCGGGGAAGAGATTTCTTTAATTGCCTTAACAATTAGTTTTCTGACTTTAACTATTGAGTAATTACTGATGGAGTAATCCTATTTAAGTCATATTTAGCCCACCATTTAATTTTGAATTCTTTGAGGAGAGATAAATTACAATTTGGATAATATTTTTTTACTATAAAATTTCATGAAAGAATCCACGGTATTGAGAATTTAGTATGAAAATTTATTTCAGCAAAAAATGATTGATTAGTTTTGGGAATATTTTTCTTATATCAAGGGAAATATTCTTGAATAACTTATTATGGGTAAACAAATGGTTCTGGTCCAAGAAAAAACCACCACTCTTGAAACTAGAAGGGCATGATATTTAGATAAGTATAGTCAAACTGAATAAAGCAAGAATGGTTAAATGATCTAAGGAAAAACATATTGAACCATGTTTTTTTGATAATTAATATAACTGTATCCTTCCGATTTGAATGGTATAGAAAAAGATATGGTGAAATATATGAAGGTTGAAGGAAATTGTTTAGGCGAAAGGATTTGTTTAATTTTGCACATGGATTAGACTATTTAGTTAAAATCTTTTGGATTATGGTGGTGATTAATTTTTATAGATTTTGTATCTATTAGAATTAACTCATATAATCGGCTATTTTTCAATGGGTTATCTGTAATAAATTGAAAATTATGATGGAATAATTTATTGGTAAGATTATAAAAGTCTTTTAACTAAATAAGTTTGTCATAGGGAGTAGCTTGAGTATGTTGTGCTTGAAATTTAGTTTTGTATTGGGATTTGTGAATAGGAAACTGCTAAGAGGACGTAGTATTTTTCTAGATAGAAGACTTAGGTTGGGTAGATGACCTAGATTTGATTGCTTGAATGTAAGATAAAGGAGAATATTCTTGAGTTGAAGAAATTATACCTATATTTGAAACAATTGAAATATTCCCGTAATCAAGAATTGAAATTTAAGTAATTCTTGCATAATCTGAAAGTTATTGAACATTTTGGGATTTTTCCTAGTGTTTGAATCTTATTTTCTACTTTCTTTGTAAAAATTCTCTTGTAAAATAATTTAGTAAAGAATTGTATTCTCTCTTCATATAAGAAATTTGGAAATCAAAATTGAATAAAATTGCCTGCCATCTTGCAAAAATTTGTTTGAAAACAAGATTTTTGACATTTTTCTCTAAAACTTCTTTTGTAAATTTATAGTCAATTCGTAATAAAAAGATTTTGTTAAATAAATCGTCTTAAAATTTCATAATGCATAAAACAATTGATAAATTTTTTTTTATTGTGGAATAATTCTTCTGGGCACCAATCCAGATACTTGAATGGAATCTAATTATAAATTCTTTATCAAATTTATCAATTTTTTGTTTGAGAATTTTACCATAGCCTATATCTGAGGCATCTTTTTCAACTATTAATTTTGCACTACAATCTAGGATAGATAAATAAGGTAAAACTTTAATTTTTTGTTTAAGAAATTTGATTAGATTAATATGCTCATCAGTCCAGTTAAGAGGATTCTTTCTTAATCTTTGGTACAACGATTCATATAATTGTCTAAGATTTGGGAAAAAAGTGTACTACATAATTTAATAATTCTAAAAATCTCTATAATTGAGTTTTTCTCCAATCTCATCAAAAAATTTTGAAGCAAATTCTATTAACCTATTAATTGGTTAGATAGTACCCTTATAAATCTCATAACTTAAAAATCTAATTTTTGTTTTAAATAATTTCATTTTGGTGGCTGACACTACAAGTCCATTCTTTTTTACTACATGAAGGAATATATGTAAATGTTTAAAATGTTGTTATATAGAATTTGAGAAAATAAGGACATTGTCTATGTATACAATAGAAAAATGAGTATAAGGGTTAAAATGTCATTCATAATTTTTTGAAATTTTGAAGGGGCATTTTTAAGTTCAAATGGTATTACGTTCCATTCATAGTGGCCAAATGGTTCTGTAAAGGCTATTTTATATCTATCATTTTCATCTATTTATACTTGCCAAAATCTACTTTTCATATTAAATTTTGAAAATGTTACACTATTATATAATTTTTTGAGTAAATCGTTTTTATTAGGAATTGGATATCTAATTCATTAAAGAACTTTATTTAAGGGTTTGTAATTAATAACTAATCTTGGAACTCCTTTTTTTATTTTAAAATTTTTATTAACATAAAAGGCTGGACAACTTCAAGGAAACTTTAGATTTTTTAATTAGTCATTTATTGAATAAATCATTGATTTCCTTTTTATAATGTTCTAAAAGGTCATAATTCATTTGGATAGGACAGGCTTTTGTAGATATATTTTTTTCATTGAAATATTTTTCATATGCTAATTGGACTACATGCTTTTTCCTCACCCAAAAACTATTGGGTAGGTCCGAGCATATTTCTTTTCCTAAAAGTATTTGAAACTTTTCTATTTATTTCCTAACAGTAAGATTCTCTAACTGTTTTTCTACTTTGTCATACTGAATTTCTTTTTATAAAGCTTGGGTATGATTGCTTTTATTGGATATAATGTTGAGCTATCAGGTAATGAAATTTTCTTGGAGTAAGTTGATTTCCTTTTGACTAATAAGGGACAAAAAATGAAAAGTAATTTGTTTTTTTAACACGCGAGTATGAATTCTCTTATCATCAACAGTAAAAGGATATATTTGTGTAAAAAATGGAGTACCTAAAATAATATTTTAGCTAAGATTTTTGACTAAAATAAAATTATTTCTAAAACAATAATTATCATTACAAATTTTTGTATTTGATAATTTATACCTAATATTGAGATTAGAACTGTTTGCACCATGTAACCTCTCACTAGGTTTTTTTATAAAATTGAGTTAGAATTATTCCTTCTTTAATACAGTTTTGACCCGCGCTTAAATCAACTAATGCAGTGATTTCTAAATGAAAATTATTTCCTATATGGAGTAATATATAAATATACCATTTTTAGAAATTAATTTTACTAACAAGTTAAAATAATATATTATTGGGGTCATTAGTGGAATCTAATTCTCTAGAATTATTTGGTTGAATTATTTCGTATTGTTTTTTAGAGGAATTTTCTAATAATTCTACCCTAACATTTGTTTGTAATTGCTGTAGTTGTTGTTCTTAGACTTTTTGCTGTAATTCTTTAAGTTGTTTTAAGCATTTTGACCTTTTGTTGTAATTCTCCTGTAGTAACCTATTTTAAAAGACTTTAAGTAGGATATTTATCAAAAATTTTATTAAAACTAAAGGATTCTAGAGTACTAAGATGTTGTTCTTGAGTAAGGATATCTTTAAGTTTAAGCAAATATTCTCTTTTAACTTCAGGATCTTCTATTCTATTTATAATGTCTAAAAAAAATTGTTTATCCTATTTCCTACTTGCTATCATATTAATATATTGACAATTGCATATCCCTTCACTACAACTACAAGTTTGAATACTATTTATATTATCGAAATTATCTATTTCTTGAATAATTTCAAAAAAATCTGATTGACTATTAGATTCTTCATTAAAGAAAAGTTGACTAAATTTTTGTTTAAGGTTTTTATTATCCTTGAATATTTCATTAACTTTATTTTTTGTTTTACAATGAGTAGAAGTATGGCCTAATTTTTTACAAGTCCAATAAATTATGGGTTTTTTATTAGGTTTGAGCTTACTACGTTTTCTACTCTTTTTATAATAAGGTTCATTAAATTGAGTTTTTTCCTTCTTACGTTTTGTAGGATAAGTAGCAGTTTTGAGTTTATGGATTTTTCTACGAGATGGAGCTATGCAATTGTCATATCTATATTGGACACAGAAATTGCCTACAATTTGTTTAAAGTAATATTTTTCACTATTTCTTTTATCTTTTTGCTCCATACATAAAGCTAAGCCTTTTTTTTTTTTTAACAAATGTAAAGAGTTAACCATAAGTAATAGTGTCCTAAGGAATTGAACTTCCTCTGATAATCTCTACTAATTTTTTTAATATTCTATTAGAAAAGAATTTAAGTAAACCTGCAATAAATCTTTTTTTCCAGAAAAATGCATTGCAATCTTGACGTTGGAATATATTAGTGATAAAAACATCTTTATACTACCTAAAATCTCCAAAAATTGGACATTTAAGATTAGAATTTTGAACTTTAGAGTTCTTCCTGAGGATTACATATAAAATGTATAGGTATAATATGAATAAGAACTTTTACGACATTTTGTGTTTCTTTGACTTCTTGAAAACCACGATCATCTTCTATTATAAGTTGTTCTACATGATTGAATATACTTTATTGAGTAGATGTACTAAGATTGTTGTCCTACCAATATTTAAGGGATCCTGTAAATCTTGCTACTATAAGTCTAGTGGTTTGATGATTTATATTTTTAACGGTTTTATAAGCTATAGCAGCGATTCCTATTTCTTGGAGTAGATTCATAATTTCATATTCGAATTTACCATTTATGTTTCACTCATAAATAACTTCTCTTGTATATTGAGTACTAATATACTTAAAACGCTCTTCATATTAAATATTCTGTGGAGTAGGTTTAGGATAATAATTCCTAATTAAGGTATTTTTTCAACTATTGGGTTGTCTATTTTTCTTTGTAACTTATTCATTTTAAAGAGCTCACTATTTTCATCTTGGCTATGGGTTTGACTTTTTATAGTTTCATTTATAGTATTAACATTAAAAGGACCGGTAAAGACGAAAATTTTTTATTAATTTGATTTAAAAGTTAATTTTAGGAAAAGAAGTCAATTCTTTATCTTTTGAAATAAAGTTAGGATTTGAATAAAGGTGGGGTCACACTAAAAGGAAAGATAGAACTAGGGTTAACTTGATGTAACTTATCTTCAATGTGACTAATTTGTTTGGAAATAGTGTGCAATATTTGACTTTGATAATTATTTTATTCATAAAGCTTCTTAATATCTCCTAAATTGGAAGGCTCAGTATTTGGTCCATTATTAGCTAATTTAAATGGTGATGCTAGGATATGATTTCCTAAAATATTAAGATTGATAGATTTTAGGGGTGGATGTACCAATTGAATAATGCCATCATTTTTGGTTTCCCATTTTCTAAGATAATTAGCATGGACGTTTAAACTAGATTTTCTAAACAGATATGCTATGTGATTATTAAATAAATACATATCAAACCATGTGAAAAATGGAATACTTACTTTTAACCTATTAATTTCGTTATACCAAACTGTCCTAATAATGGTTTGTTGTTCTAAGTTAAAATTGGCTGAAAATTATGTTTTCTTTTCCTTGTTTACTAATGAACCAAAATATTGTTTAAGAAAATTTTTATCGATTTTCCAATTTTCATTAACTATTGTATTAGTAGTTTGAAAATCACAAAAAGTTGGAGATTTTGGTCTATTTGTTGGTTCAGCTACTGGAGTAGAGTATTGGACAGAGCTTTGAGTACCTAAATTCTATATCTTAATAGTTTGAATTATAGAAGTGTTAGGAATAGAAAAAGATGTTTTAGCAACTTAAAAATCTGAATAGTTAGTCGATGGTTTAGGTTGTCGGAAAGAATTGAATTTAAGAAGAATTTTCCCATCATTAGTTTCTATTACTTGAGGAATTTCTTTTTGGGCCAAATTTCTAGGGATTTGGGGTTGATCTATTTTCGAATTTTTTCCGTAATACTAATTTCATCTTATTTGAGTAGTTTTGGAGTTAAAGAATGTATTAGACTATCTTGATCTTCTATTTGAATTAAGAATAGATATTTCTCCCCAATTGTCTTGTAACAAACATTTAGGGTTGAACTAAGAAGTAATTTGTTTAAAATAAATTTGATAGAGTAACATGTATCCTTGTCTATGTGAATTGAAATTTAATTTCTGAAATATAAATATTGAGATCAACGAAATATTCAAGGATGATGAAAACTTTAAACAAAAATTTAGTCAACTTTTCCTTGTAAGAACTCTGTCATAAAATAGTTTGATGAAAAATTGTGTTCTCCCTTTATATAAGAAATTTGGAAATCAAAATTAGACAAAATTACCTACTATCTTACAAAAATTTGCTTGGAAACCAGATTTTTGACATCTTTCTTTAACACTTTTTTTGCAGATTTGCAGTCAATTTGTAATAAAAAGCTTTTATTGAATAAATCGTCTTGAAATTTCATAATATATAAAACAATTGATAAAATTTCTTTTTTAATTGTAGAATAATTCTTTTGGACACCAATCTAGACACCTGAATGGAATCTAACCATAAATTCTTTATCAGATTTATCAGTTTTTTGTTTAAGAATTTTACCATAATCTATATCTGAGGCATTTGTTTCAACTATCAATTTTGTGGTAGGATCTGAAATAGATAAATAAGGTAAAACTTTAATTTTTTGTTTAAGAAATTTGATTGCATACCAATGTAATCAAATAATTGAAAATAATTTGAAATTATATAAAATTGAGGATTGATTTGAAATTTGTAAAGAAAATTATACGTAAATAATAAAAATATTGTTTAAGATTTCGAAGAATAAGAACAATTTTTGAAAATAGGAATATTTTATTGATGGTTAGGATGGATCAGAACGAGAGAATTGATGAGTAAAATAATTAAAAATAATTAGAAACTATGTAAAATTGAGGATTGATTTAAAATTTGTAAAAAATATTTTAAGTAAATAATAAAATATTGTTTGAGATTTCCAAGAATAAGAACAGTTTTTGAAAATAGGAATATTTTGTTGGTGCAGTTGTTATACACTATTTTTCTTCTGTTGATTGCTGTTTCTTATAGGATGTTCTAGCAATATTGCATCCAAGCTATATTTGATGAATTGTGAGGATTGACTGTAGTGGTGTGCAAATGCATTCTTTGCATCAAGTAATCAGATCAAGGTTTCTCTTTGCAGCTCAGTTGTTCTTGTTGTGGATATCTTCTAGTTAGATGAAATATAGCTTGAATGGTAAACACCTAGAATTATATAGCCATGTTCCATTGGAGTTGAAGGAAACACTACTTGTACAAATAGAGTTGTACTTGCATGTGAATTGATAGCACCTCATGGTGTCAGATTTATTCTATTGTTCAACTCCCCAGTGAACACGTATGCTGTTTGGCATTTCTTACTTGACTGAATGTGCTGAAGTAATCTGTGGATAATTTTTAAAGGCATAGACTTGAATATTGTTTATCAAGGACATCAGCCCACGAGCTTTATTGCAATTTCTTTTGCATGAAGTGAAAGCGTATTCAGTTCTCCTGTAAATGTTGGTGCAGTAGGTGCCCGTTTGCTTGTGATCCAAGGCAATGTATTTCATCTTTCTGCGTCGCATTTTTTATGTCCAGGAAGGGACAAGCGACAACCCTCTCACTAACTATTTGGGCATCTTAATAACTATGTTTCAGATTATAAATGCTTGCGAATTTCTGCTTATGCCACATCTCAATGATTGTGATTGGATTAGCAAACAATCGTAGGCATGCAATTTTTTTTGCGGTGGAAACTAGGCCTGAAGGCTTCAACAACTCAAAGTCTCTGTCTTCACCCGAAAGGAATGTTAAACTTTCTGGGCCTGTACTGTTAATGCGTGGGAGTCCGGAATAGGGTCGTTTAGTTATCCAATAATTCTCATGCCTCCATTCACTTGAGAGTAAGCCCTAATTCAAGCTCGATTAGTTGGAACTTAAATGAAATGGAGGAGAGATGGAGATACCGAAATTGATTTAGATCTCTATTACCCTAATAGAAGGGGATATTACTCAAAAGACTTAAAAACTAGGTTACTACATCCTTCTCAAAAGTAAGCACACCGATAGATTTGAATTTACCCAGCATCTTTTGGCACAAATGCCTATTTCCTTTTTTTTTTTTTTTTACCTACGATATCCGGGAACTGCAAATTTAGGCTGGTCCTTGTCGAAGAAAAGGAAATTTTTAAGACCACAGAGCATACATAAATTTTATTTTTAAGAGTTGAAATATTTAAAGCTTTTACCTTGGATTATTTCAGGAAATTGGATGAACCAATGGGGGTCTCAGTTTGATTACGATCAATAACACATGTTTATTTGAAAGCATCTGTTTGAGTATAAAATTGAAAAATGTCACGCCTATGATAATCTTTTTCCAGAACAATTTGACCGAAGTTTGAGTTGGTGGAGGTTAGGACAGCCTATTCAACATTTGAAGAACGTTTCCGAATGGTCTTTTAAGTCAACTCTAACAAATATCTTCGAAAGCATATAACAACAGCTTCATGAAGTGAAGTTTCTTCTTGTCATTTCTATTGAATAACAAAGATCGTGAATTCCCTTTCCTCATTGACATGCCACATCCTAATTGGCCAATAGTCTTTTGAATTTGAACACTTTTAAGAACGATTATTGCTTTCTGAATATTGTTTTCACTTCCTAATTATTAGGGAAAGATATTCCACATTTAAATTCTTAAATATGAATTAATTTATAAATAAAAATATACTAATAGGATAGGCGGAGGTGGAGGGTGTTAGAAGGGGGGTCCTTTATATTTTATTGCTTTGAGTTTTCAACCTTATCTCTGCATGAAAAGAGCTCGTAAAAAAGAATGGGCTGCTTGCTTTGTTGCGTGCCATGATTATCATCATTGTTCTCTACAAAGGAAGCTCGTTTTGGTCAACTATTGTATTAATTGCTATCCATGTTCATCCTTCCCATTGTAGAAACTTCACAGCACTGAACGTGGACGATTTTGGTTGGCCCATAAGCTTAGATATACATCTCCGACCAAGCCTGATTCGTACAGCATGTGTAAAAATATTTGCGCAACAGTCACAATAAAGAAAACAAATTGTTTTTTTTTTAATTTTTGAAATGGGCCATTATTCAACCAAGTGTCATTGCATTCATTTCTTAAAAGGTGATTGGTCAAGCCCCTCTTGGCCTGCTGAGAAAGACGTTTCCTCCTTTTTAGAGTCGGCAGGAGGTCCGTCCAATAAAAATAAAGGCTCATGCTTTTCCGTCTTTAATTTATCGTCAAAGGAGGCGATACATATCTTCAAGATCAAACAATTTTCCTATGCGCAACACTTCTAAAACAGGCAGTGACAATGTGAGCAGTTGAATGCAGATCTGGCTCTTCTGCCCAAAAGTATATATCCTTCATCTACAACTTAAAATAACTATGGAATGTTAATGATTATTTCCTCGATCCTCACATGCATGATTGAATTAAGGTAAATTTTCTAACGATTCGAAAATTGGGATGTCATGTGAATACTGTCAATCCCGAAATTTTTACTTTTGAACCAAGAAATTTCAGAATATATTATCATACTCTCTTATTAGTACAATAATTTAGTAATATATATATATATATATATATAGAAAATTGTCTGAGAAATTACAGTTATAATAAATAAACATCCTTGAGCATAGTATTGCTGAATAACTATAGCATAGATAATAAATATAGATAATTTATACTTAATTTCTCTTTTAGAAGAAATAGTTGTGATAGCAATATTAATTTGAACATTGACGATGGAAGAGAGAGACAGCAAAACAATTCCTCTTATATATAGCTTAAATGGTAAGGGGATCACAAGGTACCACTTCACGATGGAAGAGAGAGACAACAAAACAATTCCTTTTATATATAGGTTAAATGGTAAGGGGATCACAAGGTACCACCTCTCAGTCAAGTATATTGGTATTGATTACTTTCAGGCGCAGGGTCTATTCTGGTTTTGATTATCAGCCGAAGAATTAATTGGAAGTGTAATCATTTGGATGACTAAAGCTCTTAATCATTATTAACGAAAGGGCAACAGTCTATGAGATGTGGAATGGTACCACATGCCATCAATATCAAAGCAATATTTGTTGTAATGGAAAACGTGATAAGTACGAAATACATCTTCTTTCGAAGGTGTATGAATCTGCTAACAGTGCGTTTCAGCATGCATATATATAATCAACAGTGTTATTTTATACTTATAGGTTCACTTTTTCCTTTTAACAGTACATTTTTAGCACTCATTACAGAATAGAGAAGGAAAGTGGACGACTTTTCGTACGCATCCGCATGAGTTAAACAAGTTACCGTTGGTCTTAATTGGAATTAGGTCAGCGACTAGCTAGTTCTCCCTGCAGGCTCAACTTAATTTGGGCCGTTCATTTTTCAATTCGTCTATAATTTTTACCAAGAACTTAAACATCAATAAATCAGTTGAGATTGATTTCTCGTATTGGGTGATGAAAAAAAAGGATAAATTTTGTCAACATTAAGCAATAGCAATAGTTGACAGAGTCAGAATGATCATCAATTCTTCTTCAACTGCACTGTTCTCAGCAATAGTTGAGATGGATACCTCAAGAGGAGAGGACCCATAATAGTGTGAATATAAATGAAGCTGTTAGGCCAGTGATTTAGAAAGCAAATTAACATATATTATTTGTCCAATGGGGTATGTAACCACTAGAATATATATTGAAGCTAAAAAGTATCCCATTTTTAGATTGGAGTTGATTAAGAAATTAACTGCGTTCTTATATTCTCATTCTCATTCCCATTCATTCATTCTAGTTTCGTGATGTGTGGCAATTAGAGGACAAGGTGAAGCTATAAAAAACAAGAGTCAAAATGTTAATAAAGACGAGCATGCCCAGCAGGAGCCAATGTGCACAGCGCATGCTAGACAACCCATGGTCCCACCAAGCGCACACCAATATGTTATGCTCCCATGCTGAGCGGCCATGATCACATTCACATACATCATCAATTCTTTCTTTCAATATTAATTCAATCTCTGTCTCTCTCTTTCTCAAGTTCCTAATGCTTTGGCCATGTCTTGTGCCACTCCTGTTTCTTTCTAAAAGGGATTCCCCAATGCTCAATTTTGTGCACTCAAAAGTTCCAACAGTTTTCTTTACACTATTTTTTTGTTAAAAGATCATCATAGACGACTAATTTGACCATCTTATATATCTATAGACTATATATATATAGTCATATGTATTCCTCTTTTATCTTCATCTAGCACGAGATTGGCAGAGGACGCATATTTTAGGCAAATATATATATCACAAGCCTAATGAATTTGTCTACATCTTCTTAATTTCCAAAAGCAATCTTCAAAGTTAATAATAGAACAGAAATTAATGACTACAAGAAGAGAACAATCCTCGTGCCAAAAAGTAAAAATAGGAAAAAAAAAATTAAATAAAACCAAAAGGAGGTACACAACAATTGAGAAATGGAGCTCTTCAGAATAAAGGAAGAAAATCTCACTATTAGATACTAGGAAACTCCAAACCTATTTGTCATCTCCAAAATATTCTACCTTCCTTAATTATAGAAAAGACACTACCAATTTCTGTTTGGCTGCATTTGCACTTTCTTGCAGCTTTTAAATACATCATAGAAATGGTTTCTTTTGGTCTTATAGTAACTTTCGAAACCGTAGATTGCTCTACAAGAAATTAAATTTATTGTATTTTTTTAATTTCTGGAAATCATATATACATCTTCAATATTCTCCTAAAATAGGATAAAGGAGAGCATTTATTTTATCAAACTAGGCTTTACCTATTTAAATACACATTAAGCAAGAATATATATATTATAAAAATGTACCCGTATTCAAAGATCATTGAAAATTAAGTTTAGATGAGGAGAAAATGTTAATTGGTATTTCTTATATTTAGAATCTTTTTAGGCATATACAACGGGACTTCCCTCGTTGTTGAATTCATAATTTAACTTGTTGCTCTAACTGATTTAAGAAACACGATCTTAATAACAAATTACGCTGTAAATTAAGTAGCTAGTTAAGCATTCAAAAGACTTGATTGATTGTTTGTCATTATTGGAGGTATAGGCGAATTGGGCTCCTGTCAGAATTTATTCGACACGTATGTAATAACCAGCTCTTGAATATGCATCAAGCTGGGAATATTTAAAAATGAAATACCGTTATGTATTACGTCGCCCTTACTTAAGGATAGTTTCCAACTGCTTTTCACTGTCTATTAAATCTTAAGATATAAAATTGAACCACACTGAACCTTGAAGATGGTATGAATAACAGTACAGCTTCTTATTTGAAGGCAATAATATCGTCCAAACGAGGTTACTAATCCTATCACTCAATTCACTTGCTTTAATTAAATTTTCTTGCAAAAACTGCTTTCTTACACCACCCCCCAACAAATATGTCACGGGAGTAGTTCTCGAAATCACAGATGACGCCCCCAGGGAGACTTACTACGAACCCATGAATCATACGGAGAGATAATGTTACTCATTAATTAATTTATTGCATATTGGTAAGGGCATCTTCGTAACTATTGTCGTACAATTTAGTATTGGAAGTATACAAAATTCAAAATAGTAATGAACACTCACTTTTAAATTAATAGTTAATATTTAACAATTGCTATGGTATATTTTACAACAAGTGATTGCATTCTATTAGATTTTAGATTGTAGCTAATTACATTTATCTCAATCTCAAACTCATAATAAATCATTTCATCAAAGCCTAGGCCTTACTATTTACTAAATAAGTCAACGTGCATGAATTAATTAATTCTTCATAGCTACCATTTTACTTCAACTTCCCTAATAAAAATATAGATAATCTATTTATTAATATCACACATACAGGTTCGAACACCTGCAATTTTTGAGAGCGAGAGTGAGAGTGAGAGAGAGTTTTTCCACTCATTCACCACCATATTTTTTACAAGAACAAAGGATTCCAATCCATATATCAAAAGTTTTATAATGCTATCAATAAGAACCTCTTCATCTCCCGCTCTTCAGTTAAATACGCATGCATATTTCAACTTTACGATCCAATCAAGCTTGAATTAATGAATCCATTCAACTCGTTCCCCTTCCTTTCTACCATTCTTGCAATAACATCAATGCCATGTCGGAATTATCATGTGCTCCAAAGCTTGACTCACCTTCGCATCTGTCTTCTTGACTCAGTTGAGAGGCAACAAACTTGTCCAAGGCCCTCCAATCAGTCACTTTCTTAGTGTTACTATTGTTCCCTCTATTCTGCTCTTCTTCTGCACTGTTCTCTGAAGTTAAAGACATTGAGCTTGGCCTCTTAAGTATTGGCAGGGAAGGGCTCTCCAGCTGAGGAAGCTGTAAATATTGATCAGACTGCATGAAACCCAAGTTATCTGCTTCTATCTCTTGCTTGCACATCAAACTCTGTGCTAAAATACTCGGGGGCTGCCTGGACATATATTCAATGGGATCAACCACAGAGCTGACTCCACTTGATTCATCGTAGAAGTAGCTCGAGTCCCAGCCTTCAATGCTCTTGGTATGGCCAGTGGTTCTTTTCTTGAATGCTCGGCAGACAACCCATCCTTCTTCCTGCAAAATCTTAAACCAAAGTTTGTAAGATGAGTGATAGAAGTTTCCCACTCTGTCTTCAAATAATGTGTTACATAAAAGCAGCTGATATTCCTTTTTTATATATAAATATATTTTACTTTCGTAAGTTTTCATGCTGTTTGGTAAAGAGCAGTAGGTAGATATAAACTAAGAAGAAAATTGGAATTTTGCTTTTGACGAAATGAATTAGAATAGAAATCCACATGCTTGAAAAGAAATAGGAAGAAAGCTATTCAAAATGTGCTTTTGAATTATTTGAAAAAAACAAATGTGCTTTTGAACTTTTTGACTTTAAATAACAGAAGTCATCCATCAGGAAAACATAGAAGGCGAGACTGCATATAGTGGTCTGCAAAGCAAAAGCAGTTCCAATTATACATCATTTGGTGAATAATATTTGTAAAAATTTGGTGGTCGAAAAAATTCAATCAAAATTAAAAATCTGATTAAAAGTAAGGCGCTAAGGAGAAGTTACGAGGCACGTATTTATCATTTAATGCGAGAGGGACGACAGAAGATAGAGGAGAGTTACTATACAACTTTTATACACAAACTGATAGTAATGGATTCCAGACACTAATTTAATTGGTCACGAAAGATTGAAAAAGACAGTTCCGGATATTAGGTCAAGAGGCACTGTTACAATATTTTCTCTTTTAATTTAACATCTCATCTGAAAGAGAGAGAAGAATAATGCTTGCCTGTGGAGGACCATTTTCATCTGATTCGAGTCGATACTCATGCATGATCCAGTCAGTTTTCTGGCCATTTGGGGCTCTTCCTTTGTAGAAGACAAGGGTTTTCCTCATGCCAATTAGTTTTGATTTATCGTAAACTGCCTTGTCTCGGCCAGTTGCCTTCCAGAACCCAGCCATAGTGGCCCTGTTAGTCCTTGTTCCCGTCGGATACTTCTTATCTTTGTGGCTGAAGAAGTACCACTCATTTTGCTCTTCATACCCAATCCGGCATCTCTCTGTTCATCACCATACAGATCTTAGTTATGTACATCTGCTGTAAAAAATGATAATGATAGATTCTGCTTGCATACTAATATTGCGTAATTAAGGAGATCAATCTTATATCTAGCTAATTTTGTTCAGGTTCTAATTCTTAGATTTATTTATATATACCAAGTTATAAAGAACAAATACCAAGATTAAATGACATGCGAAAAGACCTTGACGGCCAACGAATTTATGGCACAAACTCTCAGAATAATCAATTGCAGGCACAAGTAAAATCATAGATGAGAAATTGTACGTACATCTACGTTCGTTAACTGCGTATGCATTGTGCAATACGATCAAGACCTTTTTTTTTCAACAAATCAGAGCGTGAGGTCAACTACATCCATCTTATCAAATATAAACCCTAATTGATTATTTGAACTCGGCCTGGTTCATGTTTGACTCCGGCAACCTAAGAGTAAGAAAAGGGAAGTAAACACGAGAATTTGATTACCTTGGAGATCCCATGGTTCGATCCTGTACAGATCGATGTCTCTGATAACATCAAGATCAATCTTCTGAGATGCAACCTTCTTCCTCAGATAATATCCAACGAGCTCCTCATCCGTCGGATGAAACCGGAATCCTGGTGGGACATATGACTCCATTGTCTCCATCATATCTATTGGTGCTGCATAAAATTCAACACCACCGTTACCAGAAGCACTACCATTTACTTCATCATCTATAAATCATAACTGATGTGAACTTGTAAAGAGAGAAGAGGAACCAAAACCAGAGAAGAAAAAGCTAGAAAGGCGAAGCTTAAATTCTAAAAAATTCTATTAAGGAAAAATGAAGCCTCCGAGTAAAAGGTGACAAGTGTTATCAGGTATAATCATCAGCTTATTTGGTGGTAAGCAACACTCACCGTTTCATTTCTGAGAGGAAATATGCGCGTGTTATAAATAAAACCCATTACTTCACCTACAATGATTTTCTAAGGATAAAAGAGGAAGAGGTGAAAAGGAAAAGAAAACTGAATCATGAGAATTTGTTTTTGATAAAAACCAAGGGAAGTTGGAACTTAACCTCTGTTTGTACGCAGGTCTCTAGAAACGGACAACTAGAGGTTTGTGCTAATGATGTTGTCTTCTGTTGGCGAATGGTAGGAATGATGCATCAAGAACGGGGTTTCCACTCAAATGCTATTAATAATTAGATTAAACTAATCTACAACTTTTTATATTAATCAGTATCACACACCCAGAAACAATTTAAAGGCTTAAAACAAACAAAACTCACTTTTTTTAGTAAATATAAATTAATGCAAAACGCTCTAAAAAAAAAAAAGCAGAAATACATAAATCAATTTGATCTGTTTGGAATTTGAGTTGTCGCATAGTTAATTAATATGCTCGTTTTGTATTTGTATCAGAAAGTTATTAGCATTGTAAGGTGGACAAGGTGGATGACGTTATCACAATTTAGCACGCGTTTCTTGAAAGAGAAAAAGTTTAAGAGGCAAAAAGAGAGACACCGTTCTATTAAATCAAGCCTGCCAAAGAAGGATAATAAAAAAAGATAAAGTAAAAGAAAAGCACTCTTAAGCCTCCTGGAGAGACCGTGTCTCATTGTTGAAGAGCGCTCTGACCCCGTTGTCTGTTTGTCTAGAATTTCTATGGCACATCTGAACATTTTTCTTCGATAGACTATGAGAAAATGCCGAATCAAAAGGAAAAATTTATGCCTCTTTCTCAAAAGAGTAAGCTCATGAAAGATGACCTCCAAACTGTTCACAAATTGGGTAAGCTAATTTTGTCAAGGGGTTTGCGTTTGAAACAGAGAGTCAAGATTGGTGAGGTGAGGTTACATTGTCAAGGCGTTTGTGACTTGGTGCTGCTCTGAGAATGAGAGAGAGATATTAAACCCCTCAACTCAAATTACTTTTCAAGGTTTTAAGAACAAAATAAGGAAAAGAAAATTTGAAAATTTCTAGTAGGAAAAGTTTCAGTAGAAGGTGGGGCTTTGGGTTGTGAGTTCGCGTCGCTAACCTTTGTGAATATATAACAAAGAAATGAACGTCTAAACAATCAATTACCAAATTTCAGTCTTGTTCAGGTAGCTTCTTTGACTAATCAAAATCAGGTAAAACTGACAAAATGGATTATCATGACACAGATTTAAATCTTAGTCAGCCATGTTTTCCTCTGTCTAAAGAAAGAGAGAAGGAGAGAGTGGTAGAAGCTTCGTTGAAATGAGGTGACATGACACAGAGGAAAAACCCTTGTCCTGAACAAGTCTTTCATTGTTCGGTGAATGGTGACATTCCTATCTAAACAAAGCCATGATCAGAAACGAAAGGAAGAGAACCACACGTACCTTATATATTATGTTTGTATATGAATTTGGATTGCATATTTATATATATATATATATATATATTGTAACTATAATGAAGATGGATGTTTCTAAAATGAGAAAGTTGCGTGCATGTCAAAACTTACCTGCTGCGACCTGTCTGTACTGGGTTATATTTACTCGTTTGAGACAGAAGAAATGAAGGAGGAGAAGAAGAAGAAGAAGAAGAAGAAGAAGGAGTGGTATTAAAATAAAAAGGGAAAGAAGAAAATTCAGTTAAGAAATAAGAAATGGAATCGCAGAGAATATAAAAGGAGGGAGGGAGTGAGGACCGCTCAATTGCGCATGGGGCGATGGTTGTCCCCAGTCGCTTACGTCATTCCTAGCTTCCTACACAATACCCCCTTCCTTTTTTCGTTCTTTCCTTCTTTTTCTCTTCGAATCGAGAAATTCAACTTCTCTCTCTCGTAGAATGGAGACGAGGAAAACGCTAAAAATATTTATTTCAATTTTATTGAAAAACATTACAAATGATAATAACCCGCACTGAAATTTAGGAGCTAACGTTGCTCAATACATTGTAACAATAATTATTTATTATTTTTCAAAATACATATTTAATTTGCACAAAAAAAATATAAATACAATACTTTTAGATCTTGTTTGGTTTGGAAAGATCTTAAAAATTATATATTTTTCTTGTCTTATCCAGGTTATTATTTTTCATTCATTTTGGTTTAATAAAGATTAAAACTTTTTTTCTTAAAAAAAAAGCTACAATAATTTGTTCAAATGGATGTAATTTCATTCTGAATTATACACATATAACATTGAGATATAAAAGTCAAAATCAAAATTATAATAATAACTGTTACTTAATTTTGTGTTAATTAGAATATCAATTGCAAATTTTGAGTTTTAGAAATGTAATTTTATTGAAAATAATAATAATTTTGTAACATCCTTTTACGAAATATTTTTGTCTCTGTACATTATATCTATGATGTTAAAAGGAATTGGCTCAGTAGCGCTCTCTTGTGGTAAGGCAGGAGAGCCTATTTTATCACGAAAATAGTGGAAGTATGCTACGAAGTTTAAGTCTTCTCACGAGTTGTACGTTATCGTCCAAATAAACGAGATTCTGATTTTCTAACTTTCGAACGCACATGCCGCGGTGGCCCGTTCAAGCCGTGGTCTTTCCCGCGCGGCTCTCGGCTCAACATGGCTTCCTGTTCGGCTTCTCTATCGATTTACCAAAAGGTCCTCCACTGTTTCACACGATGGACATGCAATTTGCCTTATCTCACCGGCAAAGCACGTAGACATCGCCACATGGTGTTGGTCTCGAGTCGCATTCAGCTTCGGGGGGTGTTTTTGTCATTTTAAGTTAAATTTACGGCTTAAAAAATGATTTCTCGACAAGTATTTTGGAGAAGAAACAGTAAGAAAAACGTACGTTTAGGAGAACAGTGGGAGCAACGTGTCAACTAAAGATTGGTGGATGGGCATCGTCCTTTACGTAGAAGATAAACAAAGTAAAAGACAAAAAATATATAGCTAAGGCCAACCTTTGATTGCGAGGATCCCCACTTCCACCATCAACCGGATTCACGATCCCGCCCATAAGAAGATAGAAACTCTGATATATCTCAAGTTCTGCGTTGCATAAACCAAAAATGTAGACAATTTAATTTCATTCTTTGTCCCATTTACCATATTAATTGGCCACTAGACTCCTATTTTCTGGTGAACGTTTATGTTTAACTAAAATATTCAGATCAACATTTTTTTAATGTTGAGATCTAGTTAATCAAAAATGAAAAATAAAATTTTTTTCAATTTAATGTATAGAAATAGTATAATATATAATTGATACATAATTAATTAATGAATTGAAATTTTATGATACTTTTTTTATATACGTATTTTAATAACTTATCAATTGCAATTTTTAACTTAAAAATTCTAATTGATAATCATCATAACAAAAGTTATGGTCGGCATGAGCTTCAAATCCTTAGAGATATGGAAGTCGTAGGATTTTACTTGAATATTAATTATGCCGTTGTTGTAGTGATGATGAAAATTTGGATAGAGTAAAGGACTGGCTGCCAAAAATGAAGAATCTTTGTAGTGAAAGTCGCGATCATGTGCCACTGCGTTCCTATCATTTTAAGTAAAAATATATTTAAAAAATTCCGTGATAAATCTGATTACAGTTCAGTTTTTTGCAAGCCATTTTCCTTACAAAGGAATCACCAAAAGAATCGAAAGAAATATAGTAAGCTAGTTGATGTTAATGATCTGAACAGAAATCTAAGTAAACCATTATTAATTATCACCCGTTTCTTGAAAAGTGATCACATTCACACTAAGCAACGGCAGCAAGATGGCGGACAATTTGTCTTTTAAGTATTCACTTATATATATATATATATATATATATAGTGGAGATTTTTAAGGCTCAAACTTACCCAATTACTGAAAAAGTGAATTCGAGATATTTAAGGTTTAAGCCTGCCTTAAATATCTCAAATTTACCTACTAATGTCGTGGCTGCATTCTAAGACTTTCCAAGTAGTATTAAGAATATATATGCAAAGGAATTAGGTATGTGTGTGTGTGTGTGTGTGTATATATATATATATATACAAAAGAACTACAGTGCTAGGTAGGTAGGAGAAAATTTATACATGCAAGCATGTTGCAGCTATATATGATATGCAGTTTTGGAAAAGAAAAGATGCAGTACTAGTCCCAATGGATTAGGGATAATATATATCTTGGCCGATCGAATAAAAGGCTGATGGATGGATGTGGTTACAATATTCATTGATAATGATTTGAAGGTGCAATGCAATGCAAGCTAAATTGTAGTTGGAATTAATCTTGTCAATAAGTCTGTGAGTTGAGAATTTGTTTCGACTTTATACAAAATCATGAATAAAATTTGTAACCAAACTCGGTGCACGTGTCATTTCACAAGCTAAATTTGGATAGAAATTATTTGGCCTTTTAATTTCTTTGTCTTTAGGGGAATGGGAGGGTTTAACAACATCTTTTTCATATCATAATTAAAACAATTTTTCTTTATCTACAGTATTAGTGCTTTTATTATTATTATTATTATTATTGTTAGTATTATTATTATTATTATTGTAAAATGTAGCATTTGCTAGCAATGAAATTTAGCCAAACATGAACAAATAATTATAAAGTTAGGTAAGATATGAAGATGTGGATGCAATCATAAAAAATGAAATAAGTTAGAAACTTATAATTCATTTCGGGCCAGGCTTTCTAGAGATTATTGACCACCTTAATTATATTCTAATTTTAATATATATTAATTCTAATTTGAGTATATATTAATTCTAATTTTTAAACAAGTCAAATGGGAGGGATCTATACCTTTATTACCCATTATTATACCTTAATTATAATAATTCTAATCCTTCATAATAATTTTAAGTCTAAATTACAATATGTATTTCGAACTGTTTCAATAAAAATTGAGGAAACTGAATTTCAAGTTAGAAATAACAATAATCATTATCATCGAGCTTAACTTTAAATTAATAAAAAAAATATAAAAATTTTAACTACTATTGACAAGACAAGAGTTAATTTAATAAAATGATAAAAAAATTAAAAATAAATTGAATCTCGCGGACACAGTAAAATTGAAGAAAAAATTTTAATTTGAATATAGGACAAATTTGTTTAAAAAAAGTAGCGGCACTCAAACTAACATTAATTCATTGTGGGGAAAATGAAGGAAGGACGCGGATGGAATAATGGAAAAAGGAGAGGGGAGCTTAGGAAGTGAAAAGTGAAACAGAAAGGAGCTGGAGTGAGCTGGTTAAGTGAATAGTTGGATGGCTAGAGATGTGGACGCGTAGTCCACGTAGGACGGTGGTGGTCGGCCGTTAGTCACCAATCAAGCGGCGGACCGCATCATTGAACTCATTAAACCTCCCCAACTGTGGCCCCCACCACCATCGAATACACCTTCACTCTCAAAGCTGGGGCGGTGAGCCAATGCATAATACAAATGAATAAAATAATTGAAAAACTAACATATGTGCCAGTGTAAATTCAATAACAACTTGTACTGAATAGTGAGTACACCAAAATATATATATATATATATATATACACACACATATCTGAAGATAAATAGAGTTTGCGTAACCAGCAAAAGGAGATCCTTGGGGGACCCCCTTAGGATCTTAACTCTTTTGACATCGACTCTTCTCCGAACTCTCATTCTCTTTAGTCTCTCTCATTGAGACTGGGTTTTAGGAATAATAACACTTTACCCATATGAATTTTATGTTTGTTAGGGCATTTTATTTTATGGTTGATGGTGGTTGGTGAATAGAAACCTCCATTTATCTACTGATTACTATATATATATATATATATATATATTCAATTAATCAAGTTTTAACCCAACTCTTCAGCTTCACTCCTACCCCTCTCTCTTTACAAATATTTCATTTCATTGCTAAAGGTATAACTACTTTATTAGTTCTCTTTATACTAAGGTGTGAAACACAAGCTTCTTTCAAAGGGGACAAAAACTATCATTGCTTTCTTATAGGGTATTAATTCTTGCATTGCATTGACAAGAAATAAAATATGTTACTTTCTAGACTCTAATAACATCTGCACTAAAGACACTAGTATGGCTATGATTGAAAATTACTATATGTTTTAGACCAATTTGATGGATTTTTTTTGTATCTTATCTATATATATTTATATATTTATTTGTGGAGTAAAAGTTAATTATTTTACTAGTAATTTGTCGTTCTATGAGATGATGATTGTTCATCATGTGAATTAGAGTGGAAATCCTGTGCCTAATTAATTCATTTATCATCATATTTGAAAAGCTAGATATATATTGATATATAAGTGCAACAATTTCTTTCATGAAGGGTTGGATATATATATGTTGTAGAAC
This sequence comes from Azadirachta indica, assembly GCA_022749755.1. Taxonomy (NCBI): domain Eukaryota; kingdom Viridiplantae; phylum Streptophyta; class Magnoliopsida; order Sapindales; family Meliaceae; genus Azadirachta; species Azadirachta indica. The sequence goes on along the minus strand of CM040447.1, from coordinate 15,314,413 downwards.
TTAACCAGGGGTTTGATGTTAGAATCATCATAAAATAAAGCAATAGTAGGACAGATGTTCAATAACCTCTTTGCATTTGGAGTGTCGATCAAGAACTGAAAGGCACTTATCAAAATAAAAATAAAAACAAAAAGTAAGAAAAAGCCGAATATAAAGCAACAAGAAGCACAGAGTTTCAATCATGTCTATGAATTCAAAAATCTTACAATCCAGAACCAACACTTGTGAAAAACAAACAAACAAAAAAAAAGCAACTGGCACCCATCACAAACCCTCCGATACTTAAGGATTTGCCTTGAGACTAGCTAGGCATGTGTTTTTGTTACGTGTTAGACGTAGATTGGTTTGTCGTCTACAATATCCTATACATTAGAAAGTAGAGAACTACAAGGGTATATGATGTTGACGTATTATAATGTTATAAGAACAGAAAGGTCTCGCTCTGTAAGCATGAGTGGGAGGGATAAAAGATGGGCCAATATATTGATTGAGAAAGAACGGGAAATGTAGAGAAAGCATGATAATCAGCAGTGAGTGGTTAAGTGAGACTGAGGGGGTCTTGCAGCAAGCCGAGGTGAAAGGTTTGGTTTTTGCTCGGTATGCCCCGTGTTCATGAACAAAAAGGTTTCTGAGTGGGGGGCCCAATTAACATCGATGATTGCGCGTATGAATTGACTACTTAGATCTGTTGCTTGCCTTGCACAGACATTCCTTCTTTTGGTTTTAAACACAAACATGGCCTTGATGAGAGATGTTGTTTGTGCAAGCTAGTTTTGTCAAAAGCTTATTATTCTTCTTGCCTCGCCTTTTCTCTTCTTACCAACTTTATGTTTTGTGTTTTCTTTTCTCAAGTCAAGTAACTTTCTTACATATTGAACCTTCCATTCAACTAATTGGCTTATATATATATATATATATATATATGTAATTGCTAAATAGCATTAGGCACATACATTCCCTGTATTATTAGAGTTTCTGCATATAAATTAATTCTCTCATATCACCTGGCCAGAATACATACATACATATATATATATATATATATGTGCTTATCTCTAATAGTCTTCACTTTCGGAAACTATCGAATGGTACTTGAATGACCATCTTGAAAATCAGATTATTCAATTGGGTTTATCACAAAATTAATGTTTGAGAGCAGTTATTGTGCCATGTTGAGAAATTTCAATTATGTACATTATTGCATAATGATGGATTCTTGGTGAAGATTTCTAGTCATTATTAAGAATGATAGTAAAGAAACTTTTGCTTATATATTCCAATTCATTTAACTTTGAATTAAAATCTCTTAATTCTCTTCTATTGCATAGAGTAGTCTAGCTCATTACAAATGCTTAAGAAAATAGAGAACAGAATTAAGTAATCACAAAAGTTAAATGAAAGCAGCTAGCACAATAGAATGATTGCATTTCAATGGGGGATGTCCACATATCCTGCCATAATTATTTCTAAGTAATACTTGTCTGGATTTCCCATACATATTTTTAGGAACCCATCATCTACTTGGATTGTATATGATAACTAAAATGAACGTGTGGCTCAATACTTCCGTAAGAAGATCGATGCCGACATTTTATCAAAGTAATATGAGCTTATTAATCATCTTCAATTCATTATAACAATAAGCACAATATACCCATGGAAAAAATTATGAATTCAATTTACTTTTAGACCTTAGGAACGATAATATTAATGCATGTACAAATATTAGCAATCTACATAATAATGAAAGCAATTGAATCATGCAATATATCGTCTTTTTATCCTAAACATAATCACAATGTATTGAAGGTTAAGCGTTTGCACGTTCATTACAACCATTAAATTACTCCTATTGGCAAGTAATCCGTGATTAACTTTACATAATGTGCTTTCTTTTTTCCTTTTTTCTCTCGTATTATTCTTAGTTGAAGCAGACAATTGTCAAGTAAGGTAAAAAAAAAGTACAACGTGTTTGCAATATGAACCAGTAAATCGTAATAATGATATTTAATGGCTAAATTAGAAAGGATTTACATAAATCCCAGTTGCATGCGTCCCCCTTTCACAACGCAATCTAGCTTGTAGTATAAGGGTTTTCATCTAATGATTCAATAATATCATCACTCTCCATCGACATATTTGATTCGAGTACCGGATAGTATATAGCTTAAATGGGTTTTCACATTGGCTTAATAGTTGTCGCCCACAAGACTTCATAAAAAGGTATCCATCACTATTTTATAAAGCAAGTGCGAGTCTCTGTCACATGGGCTTACATTTAGATAACTCTCTCATCGCATTTCGGCCTTGTTTGCACCCCGCCCCATTGGTTCACGTGAATTTAACCTTATTTCTTCTCTCCGTTTTTAGTTGGCGTCTTATACTATTTCCAAAAAATAAATAAATAAATAAAGTTAGCGTCTTATACCTCGTTTCAAAACTGGAATTGCGGTTGATTCGATCAACTAGAAGTCTATTTTAGGTGGATTAAAAACAATTAAATACCTGTTTTTTATAGTATTTGAATACAATTTTTTTATTAAAATATAAATTTAATTAAAAATTGTCTTTTCTTTATTTCTACTTTATCATATTCAAATCAAATTTAAAACAATTAAAATTTTATATAATACATATTTTTAAATTTAAAAATATTAAAAATACAATTCAAAATTTTGTGTGTATCTAAATTTTTTAAAATAATTTTTAAATTACAAACCAAACGATTAAGTTGTTTAAAAAAATTTAAAAAAAAAAGACATAAAATTTTTCAAGTGTTATGTTTAATTGTTAAAGAGAGAGAAATTGTTTTTATATTATCTAGTTTTTAATCCAAAAAAATATTTAATAATGAAAGCTGACAAACGGATCGGGTTGGCGAACATACAAAGCGCAAAATAAAAAGAAGCACAAGGAGTAATTCTAGATCGGAGTCCGAGTATATTTTTGGGTCCAAAAGTGGCCCTGATACCAATTTCAATCGAGAGGCTTGCTAATCAGCTACCACGTTTTGTAGCAATACAAATTCACTAGAGTTCTGGTCCATGCCATTCAATCGGAGTCGAAACGAAAACATTGGGCCAATTTACTAGTGTAGATAGTATAAGCCCAATCCAGCTTGAAATGAACTACAAAGTCCACTCCACGTGTCCCATGAGACATGTCGTGTGGGGGCCACATAGGAAACTTCCTTCTGTTTATTCTTCGTCCATGCCTTACTATGCGCAGTATCAGATTCATCTTCAACAATTCTCAGATTTCTGCTAATCAATCGCAGACTGAAAGACAATAAAAATGTCATCCACATTCAGCGGCGATGAAACAGCGCCGTTTTTCGGCTTTCTCGGGGCCGCTGCTGCTCTTGTTTTCTCTTGTAAGAACCTAATCCTTAATCCACCCTCATTGTATATAACTTTTCTTCAAATTTTACAATCTTTAATGAAAAAGAAATTACATTGTTCAGGTATGGGAGCAGCGTACGGGACGGCGAAGAGCGGAGTGGGTGTGGCATCAATGGGAGTTATGAGGCCAGAACTTGTAATGAAATCGATCGTGCCAGTTGTGATGGCGGGAGTTTTAGGTATTTATGGTTTGATTATAGCTGTTATTATTAGTACAGGTATTAATCCCAAGGCCAAATCATATTATCTATTCGATGGATACGCTCACTTGTCATCGGGTCTCGCTTGTGGCCTTGCTGGTCTCTCTGCTGGTATGGCTATTGGAATCGTCGGTGATGCTGGTGTCAGGTATTTATGCATATATGTATAACCTGAGTAATTAATTGACTCTACTATTTATATGATTTATAATTTTCCATTTTATGTTAATTTTATATACAAAGTCTCTAGTTTTGGTGGCAATGATGGTCTGCATTTTATTTCCAATTCCAGTTCTGTTGTCACAAAACATGCTGCAAAATCTAGACTTGGTGGAATTTAAATGCCAATGTGAAATTGTTTTGAAGATGGGTAGGAATTTTATGGATGAATTTGATGCCAAATGCAAACCTAAATAATCCCTTGAACATAATGCTCAAGGTACATTATCATCCGAAGAATTCATTTTGCTGATAAAGCTATAAAAAATTCTGTCTGTAACCAGAATTTGAATAGTAGCAGATGTTGGCAGTTTGATGAGTGGCAAGTTGACCATGAAAGTGAGCAGTTCTCAATTTTTATGTTTCTGTTGTATTTGATTTATAAAGATTGAGTTTGTGGCATTTGATTACGGAACTTGTTTAATATGTTGAGAGATCAACCCTTAGATAATTGTTTGGGGGACTTATCATTGAGATCTTGGTTCCTCTGATGACAATATCACTATGATTTATGGAGGATGAGAATATTCTAGTTATAGAGGAAGTGAGACAAATATGTCTTACATAACATTTTGGCTGGACACACTTGTGTCTTTCTATGTGTGTAGCTATTACTGAGATTATATGGTTTCCTATAGTCTGCAGCTAGTGAATTGCTCTAGTCAAGACATGAATCTGCATTAGTTTCAAATTGCTCTTGCTCCAAAATTGGTTTTAGATTTTGATGTATTGCTTTCTCTTATTCAATCTTAACAACTATTTTGAATTTTATTGAGTTATTCTTGATGGGTCAGACGGCGACAGTTGGCTAGCTTTTCCCTAATTATCTTGAAGTACTATAGATACTGTATTGTTTATTCACAATACAACCTGTACTTTAAAAACATTTTCAATAAATTGGTTCCCATCTGAAAAATATGCCCTGCTGATATTTTATTGCATCTCTTTTTGTAGAGCTAATGCACAGCAGCCAAAGCTTTTCGTTGGAATGATTCTTATTCTCATTTTTGCGGAAGCATTGGCACTGTATGGCCTCATTGTTGGTATTATCCTCTCATCCCGAGCCGGCCAATCAAGAGCAGATTAGGATGCTGGGTTCAGACTTCAGATGATGGTTTCCAAGAATTATTTGGTAATCCCCCAGTGGACGATGCCAGAACAGCATGAGAAGCGTCACGTCAAGTTTTTTGTCATTTTTGAAATGGATTGTTGAGTAGTTCCATGCTATTCGTATAATTAGGCCCTTTATTATTATTTCTTTTTCGTTTGAAATAAAGCTTGAGAAAAATGTTGTTTCTTGGTATTGTAAGTGTTGTAATTTTGCTATGAAATCCGACTTAATAACTCTCATTAAAGCTACTGGTTCTCGTTCATTTAATGTTCGCCTCTCTATTGCTTGCTTGTATCCCGCGAGTAGTTGATGATAGGGTTGGCGTAGGATCTGTCTATAAGCCTGACATGTTAAATCACGAGGGAATTTCTTCTTCAGATGAAGAATCTCTTCACTGAGACAGAATCTCTTGATCGGTTGAAAAACTGCAGAATTGTAGATTAAAGAGAGACCTTTGCAATGGGCTAAGAAATGATATTTTAACTTGATCAATAGCGAAAATAACAAAATGCTGGTTTACAAACACAAAAATTCCTATGGATATTGGAGAATATCTATCAAACGTTGATACTTTTTAACAATCATAATCTGGATTTAGAATCAATCCAAAACGTCTTCAAGCTTGAAACATATCAAAAAAGCTATTTAGGATTAAGGTGTTGTTTTATAATTATTAATAAGAAGGCGTGCTTTGAATTGAGATGTTTTAAGATTATTATTATTGTATATAGTGTCGTTTATTATATGATAAAGTTTTACAACTTTAAAATTACTCATCACAAATTTTAATTATCTACATACTCAATATCATCAAGATAGATTTGTAGGCATTTTCTGAAATAAATTTTTTTAAAAAAAAATACTAAGTATTTATTTGGTATAACTTTTAAAGTAAACTTTTTTAAAATAAATATTTTATAGTAAAACTTTTAGAAGTGGAGGTTGTAGCAAAAGTTTAGTTATCTTAAAGTTATATTATAAGAAAATCTTTAAAATAAAATAATTATATTTTAGAGAATTTAACCTTATAAAAAACTCAAAAACATTTATTATCAAAAGTTCAAAATTAAAAACAAAAAAGTATTTGTTTAAACTCAAAAACAAGGAAATTTTTTTAATTTTAAAAAGTATTTCACTAATACCAACCATACAATATCAAAAAATTTGAGAAAATTTTTAATATTAAAAAGATTCTCTTATCTGATAAAAAGCAAATCTAATAAACACTAAGTTTATTCATTGAATAATTGTGGTAGAATTTTATTAATAATATTATTTAGATATTTAAATTTTTATATTCTAAAAAATAAAATATATTTTATTCGTTCCAATAAAGTAAGTTTCTTGCCACTAATGATAGTAGTTTGGTGGTAACCATATTCCTTCTACGTGGAGGGCTCTCTCACTTGATTTGTTAGTTAATTTCCATCTTTTGTGTGGGTATATATCTTTTAATTTGAGAGTAGATGTCGTATGAATTTTGTGACGATATTTGAACTGTATCACAATTGTCGTACCTACACTCTTAATAGATACATGATATAATATTAGTAGATTTAATAATTATAATATTAAAAAAAAAATGAGGTTTGTTGGGTAGGCACTCCACCTAGCTACATCCTCGTGTACTGTTATGCCTTTTAATTCAGTGGTGTATCATGGAATTAACCAACTAATTTCACTTCAAAGCACGCGGTTTAAGAGGAGGTAAGTATCTACATATAAGTGGCCGCACCAATGCTCAACTGAATGCCATAGGGTAAGTGTAAAATCTCCTTATATACTTTTATTTGCATTCAATCCGAGTATCAAACTGCCCCAGCAACAGCAATTGTGATCTCATAACAACATCAATTATATTGAATCAAATAGGTATCATCAAATTTGAATTTGTCAAATTGCAACATTACAACTCGTATTATTCTCAACAGTGATAAAACATATCATAATATACAACAATCAATCAATCAATCAATCAATCAATCCTACATAATTACAAGCAATTAAATAAACCACCATGTAAGTCATATTGAGATTTTTTTGGTTGAAAGCACATAAACGTATTTCCTACATCAAAATAATTCGAACGCAAATCAAAAGATAGTTAAACATATTGAGATTGTACCTACACAAGAATCAAACTGTTTACATAAACTAGCAATAAGAGTATTGCTTCCACAAATCAAATTAAGAAAGTAAATAAAATAATAAGACAGAACAGTCAGGGTGGCGAATGTTTAAATAATTTCAAATCAGTACTTCCAACAACCCCATAAAATTCACTATCGATATCAAAAAATAACTCTTCAAAGTCAAAGCACGGGTTCTGTCTCCGCTTCAGATTCACGTACTTGTACGGCTTCTTCTTCCCCTTCTTATTCACCAATTAAGTGCTTATTTTGAATTCACTCATCGGATACAATCAACTTCGCCACCCATTAAGTGATTATTTTTAAACACACTGATCATCTTCCTGAACATGAAACTATATACAATCAACTTCTCCACTTCTCCACTTTCAGGCTTTCAGAGAACTGGTCTTCAACGTCATAAAAATAGGATGAATAGGATGCAAACCCGTATATGTTATTCATAGTGGAATATGAATTTCAAATAGGAGGATGTGAATCTCAAGCCTATAACAATTGGTTACAAACCGTTTGTAAGGATTTGCTGTTAATGGTATCTTTCACGTGAGCCCAATGCTAAATTAAAACAATTGGATCAATAATAATTTTTTTTTCAATTGTTGTTATTATTATCAACATCCTGCACTTGATGATGCTAATGATTAAATAAAATGAAAACATGGTTTTAACACATACCTCTCCTAAGGTTTTTGATTTTAACACACAAAGAGTAAGTATAAGAAAGACACATACACCTCTCCTCCCATCCAACGCTGTTAGTCAACTGTTACAATTAAGAGTAGTTTGGTAAAATTACATAGAACTTTACTCTTCCACCTATTGATTTCGATTCAACATTTTGCAAAGAAACTCTCTCTAAAAAACTAACAATTTTACTATAGATTTGAAAATGGAGGAATTATTAGTTGTGCAAAAAATGTTACTCACTTCTACAAGGAGTTTGTAGGCGTTGCTTCAATGTGAGTCGTTTTCACTTCAATTAAGTAAAACTAATGTCGTCTCCATCACCAATTAGTATTGGAAGAAAAAAAAACACCCTAGGGTCAAAAAGTTGTCACGTCGGCGAGAGAGACAGCAGATTGTACAAAGAATTCAAAGTCGGAATGATGGCCTACAAGATTACTACAGCTGAATTCAACAAGCATTACAGAATTCAATGTTGGATGTATAATAATAATCAGGCTTTGTTCGAGAATAAATTAGACATGGATTCAACCAATGTTGTATTGGATAAGATATAATCATAAAAGAAGGATGATGTGGTTAGTGGATCTAATATACGGATTAATCTCACAACTTCTGATAGTGAGAAATCTTTTATTGATGCTCATTTGTTGAGGTTGTTTTATAATCGGCTGTTACAGTGGCGATTTGTAAACGCTAGAGCTGATGTTTTTCTATCTACCTAGAGGTTTAATGCAAAGGTATGATGTCTTCACCTGAAACTTATGTTTTGGATTTATTAATACTGAAATTCAAACACATGTATCGATGTTGTGGCAACTTTGAAGAAGTACTAGGAAGGCTACTTTAGCAATTTGGATTATATTTATTCTAAATTTATTATTTTGTTGTTTTATGTTTGTGAAGTATTTACATAGAAGTTTTTTTTTTCTTTACTTCTTTTAGTTGATTAAAACATGTGATTTTTTACTTTTTTAAACTGTAGGTTGCTAGGAAAATAAATATGAGTTGTAATTGAAATTGAAATTGAAATTTCAGCAACATCTGTGGATGCCTTTTAAGCTGCATTGTATTAGCCTTTTTATAAATTATGTAGTTGATGGACACTACTAGATTGATATTAGTGATTATAGGTTGGTCTTGAGCAATTGATAAGTGATTTTGAGGAGATTTGGAAAAGAAATCTCTTGTATGTATTTATAGACTTGTCTTAATTTCAAAAAATCATGTGAGCATAGAATCCTGATCTGCAAATGTATGGCCTGGCTTGAATTTCATTTTACTTATTTGTTAAGACCAATGAACGTAAATTGATTTGGTGAGCCAAGGGATTATAAGGAGTTTGGGTTTCAACTCTTTTTTATTACGCAATCACTTAACTTTGCAATAACTATTGATAGTAAAAGACAACGTACCTTGATTGTGTTACGTAGTTATTGAAATTCCTCAATATAATAGGCCATAGGTTGCTGGTGAAGAATATATTGTCGCTTGCTCTTTTTTCTTTTTTTTTTTAAATTTTTTCCATTTTTAAAAAGTCAATTACAAGCTTATAAAAAGTGGTAAAAGAAGTTGCGCGAAAAAGGAATATGGCCCCATGTGTTAATTAGAAACAAAAATAAGAAAAAAAAAGCTACATTTTAAGATTTCACATTTGATTTTTTTATAAACCTAATAAATAAGGATATTATATTCATTACAACATTGACTAATGGTTTCTTATACTTTCTCTTTATGTATTAAAATCAAAAACCTTAGAAAAGGTATCTATTAAAACCCCATGGAAAGATATTTTCCATCAAGGAGGTAAATATAACCATAAAATCATACCACAAAGATGTTCATTTTAAAGTTTAAAATTGATGTCAAAAGATATCAAAATAAAAAATAAAATTTGAGATGACATAGTTTGTTTGACTACAAGATTTTCTGTTGAATCCATATCCGTAATGAAATTAAAAAAAAAAAACGAAAGCATAAAAAAAAATGATTACTTTTATAGTTTTCGGCGATTTAAAAGAAGTCAATCTCCAGTAAAAATAAGGGACTGGATTGGAAGGTGTAATATGAGAAAGTGGAAGGAGGTAGCGGCGGCCAGGCGTAGGAATGTTCATCGTAAAATGATTAGGCTCATTACTTTCGTTGGGGGTAGAGGTAGAGGACGACTTGTTAGTTTTTAATTTAATTTTAATTGGGTATACGAACTTATGAGCCCAGTAGGAGTGATTGGTGATGCCCAAAGAGAAAATGTAGTCTGAATAATAATAAAATGGAGTCCAAAGTCAATAAATGAAAATGAGGAAACTTGTTGTATGTACCACACCGAGTATCATCTGTCATGTCAAAAGATACTATCTAGAATAAGTGAAATCTATTATACTAAAGTATAATTAAAATTTCCTGTAAATATAAGAGTAAGATATCATTTAAATTGGGTAAAAAAATTAAAACAGTGTCATATACAACTCAATTAAAACGTTCAACAAATTCTTAATATAATATTGATGATTTATATATGTAAAATTCAAAAAAAAATCTGTTTTGCAAGTATTAATGAATAAAAGTTCAATGAAAGATAGAATAAATAAAGATTTTACGAGTGATTTTTAGATTTAGATAACACGGCCATAATGCATAACAAGACACTATTCTCTCTTTAACAATTTGCTTAGCTTAAAGTCCATTTTCTAGAGTTTTTACCATTCATGTGTTTAGTGTTTGTTGTAAGAAAAACAAGCGATATACAGCTTTTCTTTGTGACAGGTCTTCGCTAACTGCTGTCTACAAATTGTGATGGGAAGGATGGCAATTGCTTGTTATCAAACAACACTCTCAACTCAAGTCCTAACCCTTCAGCACATCTCTCCTTCTAAGTTTCTCGTCTATTACCAGACGTGTAAATCCACCGGCCTAAGTGTCTTCAACCCAATCCTAATCCTATTTTGCGTTATGGGCCGCTCTAAGCACGCACAATTATTGTATTGTGCCCATATGCGACCCAGAAGCAAAAATTTCAAGCCCACTGTACTTGTCACTCGTATCCTACCTAATAAGAACGATTCGAAATATTAAAAATATTATTTTCTTTATTTTAAATTTATAAACTCTAATTATATTATGTTACTACTTATAGATAAAATTATAAAATCTTATATTTTAATTAAAATATAAAATATTAATAATTAATAAACATGGAGGTAAAAAAAAAATAAAATTAAGAAATGATTAAAAATAATCTATAAATAATATGAGTTAATGAAAATAATTGGTATAAATTGTTCTTTGAATAATTAAAATTGAAATAATCTTTTTTTCTCTGTTAATTAGAATATGAATGCAAGCATAAATTGTAACTACAATACAAAACTTACACTACTCACTTTTATATTATAATTAAAATTTCATTGGTATTAGTCCAACTTGTTTAATCCATGAGAAAAATGTAATAAAATATTATTAATTTAATTATTTTCTAAACACTTACTACTTTTCGCAATCAAACACTCAATCCATGTAAAAAGTATATAAAAAAAAGGGGATAATTTATGTTTTCAATTAGTTATGGAATAATTTAAAATTAAACTCAAAGTATTAAAATAACTAAAAAAAGAATAATTAATGAATATAGAAATATTTTATCGTATAAAAAATTGTAAGTACTCATTTTAAATTAAAGAGATATATATATATTGTGATTGTAAAATATATGTACGGGAGGGCAGTTGAGCCCATGGTTAAGGAATACATAACTATACAAGTTATCTGTTAATTAATTATAAACTCAACTGTCTCTTACAGCATAAATTTAATGTTAATGTACATAACATAACATTTTTAATTTTAGACGTTTTTTAAGATGTATTGACAACGTGTATTCTATAAATAACAAGGTTACTTTCAATTTATGCATTCATTTATTAAATAACACCTCTCAATTTGTTTGTTAGTTATCTGGTGACGTTGATGCTAAATTATTGATTATAATTGACAAACAAAATTGTATTTTTATCCTTATTGGACAATATAAAAGGACAAGAAATTTTTCTTTCTTCATTTTTGTACAAAGAGGAAGTTGGAGGAAAAAAAATGTGAAGATGATTTAGGTAGGTTTATTTTGTTCCAAGAGGTTTAGTATTAGTTGTAGTACGAATGTTCATCATAAAATTATTAGGCTCATTATATTTGACGACTTGTTCGGCTTTAATTTAATTTCAATTGGGTCTAAGATCAAGTTTGGACTAAATAATAAAATAAAAATTAAATAAATGAAAATGAGGGAACCTCTTGTAATCTCTTACGTTGCTGTTACCTTGCAAATATTGCTAAATAAAAATTAACGAAAGATCGAATGAGCAGAGATGTTATGAATGCAACACATGTATAACAACAGACAGTTCTGTCTTTAAAAATTTTGTTTAAAGTCAGTTTCACTTATTTCAGCGATCGACAGCAAGAAAAACCAAATGTAAACTCTTACGCGTCAGTCGTCACGTCAGTGAAGTTCGCATGTGGGGTTAGATTTTTTTAATAATTTTGTTTAGTTACAATCAACTATAGAAAAAGAAAAAAAAAAAGAGCTTGTTTTATTTAAATTTTAAACCACTTAATAATACTTTATGAATGTTGGAAAATTTTATATCAATTCCATTTTCGAATAAATCTTACCACAAACACTTATATTTTGAATAATCACTGCAATAATAATTGTCATAAAAAATGAAATTTGACATAATTCACTAGTAACCATTCTATCTAAGATTTACCGATGTATATTTGTCTACAAAAATTTATATTTCATCATTAGATAGAAAATTTATCTTAATATATACAAAAATTGAAAATTTTTATTCTATTGGTAACAAAATAAATATAGATTAACAATTGAATACCCCTAATATTAAAAAAAAAAAAAAAAAAAAACTTAGAAGGAAAAATGTAAGTGCGTGCTTGGATAAAGTCAAGTGACACACTGACACCCGTAGTAACCGAGTTAGGCAAGAGAGGAGGCTGTAGCTGAGATTTGCCGAGACAGAGTGAGAGTGAGAAAATATCCGCATGTTTACTGTACATTTTGGCTTCTCAGTTCTCACCGTTTGACGTCTAAATCAAATTTACTCACGCTTCACCTCTCCTTTCTTCAAATTAAAGCTCAAGCAAAGCAATATATCAAAGAGCGATCGGCTTCGGCCGTCGATTTATAATGGCCTCAGCATCAACGACGACAATTGATGATCTTCCCGACGTTATTTTATCAAATATTATATCCACAGTTACTCACACGCGCTCCCGAAATTCGATCTCTTTGGTGAACCGGAAGTTCTACACGCTGGAGCGGGCCACGCGCACCTCTCTCTCGCTCCGTGGCAACGCCCGTGACCTCTACAGGATTCCTCTGTGTTTCAGATCCGTCAAGGACTTAGATCTCACCAAGGTTTCGCCATGGGGCCACCCGATTCTGTCTTTGTCTGCGCCGTTCTATGCAGATCACCTGGCTCAACGCTTACGTCAGGCTTTTCCCTTAGTCGAATCTCTCACCGTCCACAACCGATTTCGGGAATTCTCGACATTTTACTTCCTCAATGGCCGAGATTGCTCCACGTCAAGTTAGTTCGTTGGCATGAACGGCCACCTTCCAGAGGAGGAGCCGAACTTGTTCCGGTATTTAAACATTGCGAATCGCTTACGTCTCTCGATCTTTCTAATTTCTATTTCTGGCCAGAAGATGTTCCTTCGGCTCTCACAGCTTATCCACACAAATCTGCGAATCTTACTTGTTTAAACCTTCTTGCGACGTCGTTACCGAATGGTTTTTACTCGCAGCAAATTCGCCAAATAACAGCTGCATGTCCTAATCTGAACAAGTTTCTTGCCGCGTGTACGTTTGATGGGGATTACTATAAAGTTGTCAGCGATGAAACTTTGACCGCTATAGCAACGAATTGTCCTAAATTATCACTTCTTCATCTAGCCGAGATATCGTCGTTGGCTGCCGTGAGAGGGAATCCTGACGACGATGGGTTTACAGCGGAGGACGCAATGATCAGTAGAGAGGGTTTGATAAGGCTTTTTAGCGGGCTGCCTTTGCTTGAAGAGTTGGTTCTTGATGTGGGTAAGAATGTGAGAGATAGCGGTTTGGCTTTGGAGGAATTGAAGTGTAAGTGTGTCAAGCTGAAGGTGCTTAAATTGGGGCAGTTTCATGGAGTTTGTTTAGGTTTTGATGGGGTTGCGTTGTTTGAAGGACTCGAATCTTTATCGATAAAGAATTGCGGCGACCTGAGTGATGCGGGTTTGACAGCTATTGGGAGAGGGTGTTGTAGGTTGGCTAAGTTTGAAGTTGAGGGGTGCAAAAATATTACATGTAGAGGGTTGAAGACGTTGGCGGTTTTGCTTGGCAAGACTCTGGTAGAAGTCAAGATTACCTGTTGTAAGCAGCTTGGTGCTCTGACATCCTGCAACGCTATGGAGCCCATCGCCGATAGTATTCAAAAACTGCACATTGATTGTGTATGGGACTGGAAGCAATTTGAAATTGAAACTACTGAGGCTGAGGCTGAGAGTTCAGATTCAAGTGTACGCAATTTTGACCTCAATGAATTGTATGATGGGGAACGTGATTTTAGGTGCAAGAAGAGGAGACGCAAAGTTATAATCAAGACATGGAAGAGGTTGAAATATCTGTCTCTATGGATTGAGGCTGCTGAGTTTTTGAAGCCGTTGCCTATGGTTGGTCTTCAAGATTGTCCTGAATTAGAGGAGATTTGTATAAAGGTGGAAGGAGACACCCGTTTCTTGGGAGAACCGTACGAGCGGTTGGGATTGAGCAGCCTCAGACGGTATCCTCGGCTTTCGAAATTGAAGTTGGATTTGGGTGATACTATAGGGTATGCTCTAACAGCACCAGATGGGGCAGTAGATTTGACAGCTTGGGATAGATTTTTCTTGGATGGTATTGGGAATTTGAGACTGGAGGAGCTTGATTACTCGCCGGCATTTGACAGGGATATTAACCTGAGGAGTTTGACAATGCCGGCTGCTGGATTTATTTTTATGTGTAATAGGCTGAGAAAGCTATTCGTCCATGGCACTGCACAGGAACATTCCATGATGATCTGCCCTCATCTACCCAATGTGAGGGATGTGCAGCTTATTATAGATCACTATCCAGCACCTGACCTTGATTCCTTTACAACAGAGTTGAGAATAGACTCTTACCTTCGTCTGGAAGCTGCAATCAATAACAAGCGCATCGATGATTGAAACAAGGAAAAGAAAATATTCAATGCTTGTTTGTTGATTGCCAGATGCATTATTAATTAAGTAGTATTATGGTTAAGTTTGTTGTTATCTCAGTTTACGATTCCAATGTAATGTACAACTTTTTACAGTTTTTAGGAAATTAATCCATTTCGTGCTTTTTAGAATTAGAATCGAATCTGCCTGATGTGATTGCCATACATTTCGTGTTCCAGTGTGTCCAGCAAGCTTCCATAGTCTTGGTCCCAAAAGAGGCTATGCTGAAACTGGTGTCGAAGTGCTAAGTTATCATCAATGGTGAAGCTAAAGGGCCAACCAGATTCCTGATGCAAGGCTGTTCTCTCTCTCTCTCTCTCTCTCTCCCTATATTTCTGTTCTTTTGTGTGAAAGACCAGTATTATCTTCATTGTTATATGAAGTGTCCAGGGTATCCTGTTTCCACAATAGCAGGTAGTTAGTTCACATTTGAAAAGGATATTATAGAGCTATCTTATATCTTCTGCCTTTTCGGGCGTAATATTTAATATGAAATTTTATTCAATGTTCCTTCCATACTCCAAGGTCCATACACCTCATAATCTTGATTTCTCCTGAGCGTTGATTGTCATTCGCTATCCGGATCAAAACTAAAAAATTAATAAAAATTTGTAGACTGTCTTTACAATATACTTCTGCCTTTTTGTTTGTTTTAATTTTTACAAAGAAAGGAAAAAATACCGCGAGGGTGGTTTTATTTCGTCCAGAAATTTGATTTTTAATCTAACCACTTAATTCGAGTGATTAGAAGCGTCACTGTCTGTGGGAGGATGTATCTACCCTCAGTAGAATTAGATGTTAATTGAGTATTGACCATTAGTGGAAGCCGATATTTTGGTTTGGGCGTCGGGGATCGGTTTGTTTATAATTCTGGGTCTCTTGAGATCTTTGTCATTATTTGATGGAGAACCCGATTTTTATTATCTTCTCGAGGTGACCTTTTACTCTAGCCGAGTACTGCAATTCAACAACACTAAAATAACTTATTTTTGCTCTTAATTAGTAATAAATTTTTAAAAATTATTTATCTTTTTTTTAATATTATATTTTTTATTTTCTTTATAGATTCTGTCATTCAAAAAGGTAGAATATTTAGGCTCATTATATTTTAAAGTATTTTCTTAGTTCTAATTCAAATTATAATTCAGTTTTAAGAGGTTTTTGGAGGCATTTGTTTTTTTAACCTTGACATTAAAAACTTGATAATTATACCGAAATAAAATTATAGAGGTTTATCTTTAAAATGAAAACTTAATAATTATGTTTGAATTAAGTTTAAAATACATGGAAAATATAATTTTAAGAATATTTTTATAAATTTATTTATATCTTTTATATATATATATATATATTATGTTAATCATTTCCGAGAAAATATACAATAATATATTACGTTAAACTGGACCGCGAGGATCTTATTGGTTGTGAAATATTGGATTATATACGTATAAAAATAGAAAAAAAAATTATATAATATCTACGTTAAGTAACGTGTTGGGACTGAACTGCCATATTTATAGAAGCAATAATTGTACTGCCATCTTTTATAGGAAATTGAAGCTGAGATTTGATTTGAACAGTAGTCTTCACTTTTGTCTTTTTTTTATAAGGAAGATTTTGCCTTAGCCTTAGCCTTAGCCTGAAGTGGTGAATTTTATAGATAAGCTTATCCCCAATACTTGTCACTTAATCCATTTACATAAGAATCAAAAAAGTTAAAACGAAAAATAATTAGTACTCTTTATTTCACTGAAACGAGAGTACTGTTGGTATTATTATTATATACAGATTATTTATAATATAACTATAAACTTTAATACCTTAATTGAGGATGTGAAATTATGAACGCAGAGAGTTACTGGTGCACCTATTTGTAATATTGAAAAATGAGGTGAGATGTGAAGGCAGTTGAGTTCACACTTCACAGTTACACCTGTGGAATAATTAAATATGATATAGAGGTTTTATCTTTATTTTTAATAAATGTAAGATATTGATATTATATATGCCATAAATATATCAGCAGCAGCAGCTCTCTTAAAAAATTAGTCTATGGTTTCATCCATATAATTTTTTGCTGTGATATAAGAAAGCCCAGTTCAGAACCAGGCCCTAACAGAAAAAAAAGCTTTTTTTTTTTTTTTTTTTTTCAATTTTTCCTTTTAAATTTGTTGTCCGTATATATAATTTTATTTGGTAACAATTGTCTAAATGTAACATTAAACATTTAAATGCAAGTTGTTTGCATTTTCAACATTAGTAATAAAAGATCCTTGCATAATACATGGTCAAATTTAATAATAAATAAATATTTATCGTATGATATAAAGTTATGCCCAACAGAAATAATGAGAATACGAAGAAGGTGAAAAGAAGGAATATATAAAAGAAAATATATTAAAATTGTTCAACTTGACTATTATAAATAACGAAATATAATAATCTTATTTTTTAAAATATTATGTATTATATGTATAATCTACTAATATTAAATTAGAGGTTTATCAAAAATCACAAAGTTTTAATTTATTCGAATTTAGCGTCGCTCTAACATCAACATTAAATTTGAATGATATCTATTCTTACAAGGAAGGGATACATGTCTTCGCAAAAGAAAAAAATCTTATACTATAATATAGTGTGATCCATTTATAATAAATTATAAACCTCATATTTGGTAAGAGTTCTACGTTAAGTAAAAAAATTCCTTGTCAAAATTGGCAGCCTCTATGGAGAAGTGTAGCTTTTGGCCACTCGACTCAAATGTTAGTAAATAAATTGCTGAATAAAATAAAATTATAATGCGAATAAAAATATAAAATTATATATAGAATTTTTAAACTTGAGTAACTATACATATTTATTTTCATTAATACATTCTCGTAAAATATACATGATCTTCCAACAAATTTGGTGACATAATGCACATGCAATATTGTGCTCCTACAGATGGACAAAAGCTCCACGCGAGAGAATGATAAAAATTAATTAGTTAATTAATGTCTAAGTAAATAATTTAAAAGAGAGATGAATACTATTTTGATATTATAAATACAAAATTTAAAAACTACAATTTTTAATTCGTCTGACAGATCTCAAATGATTCTCCTTAAATTTAGGTCAAATGCTTCTACTTATATTTAGGTAAAGATTTTATGTCCAATAAAATCTTACCACAAATGATTTGTATCCAATAGAATCTCACCGCAAAGAAATTTTTAATGAAATTGACCAATCATATAATAGTATATAAAACACAAAAATTAAAAATTAAAAATACTTTTATAATATCTATAATAAAAGAAAACATGAGAAAGAATTTGGTAATAACTATCCCATATTATATTGGCCATATAAGATTTTATTCATGTTTCATACTTGAAATAAAGTTCACATAAATGTTTTCGAGGATCCCAGAAGAAAATTTATCTCAATCACAAGGACCTTGGGGAAAAAAAAAAGTTGCACGCAAGGAGAAGACAACTTCGTTTCCCTTCGCAAACAAAATAAATATTAATAGAACAAGATTAACAACTGAAAGATAAATATAATACAAATAATAATAGAAAGAAATGAAATAAAGAGAGAAGCAAAAGGAAGCAGATAATAAAACGGAAGGACTCACGGTGGTTACAAGACAGACAGACGGTCGAGAAAGAAATTAACGGCGGAGGAAAGGAAATGATTTGGAAAAACGTAGAGTGTGGAAGCGGAAGTTGACAGACAGATGGCGGCTACAAAGTAGAACCTGGGAAAACCTGAACAAAAAATTTGGGTTTGGGTTCGAGTTTCTTTGCCAAGGAAAGGATGTTTATTTGTTTATTTATTTTTGAAAACGATTTGACAGCACGCACGTTGATCATAAATTTTTACAGCTACCAAATATCAAAGGGTAAGTTAGATTGAAGTCCTCATCCTTAAAGAAATATTCAAACAAACTAAAATTTTACAAAATCTAACAATTAAAATCCTTATGATTGATGATTTTATTGGCTTTATTTATTTTCTAAATTTAATTTTAATAAGTGGGAGCTCGGATTAAGTTTGCGCAAATAGAATAGCTATTTGAAGAGTTGATGTAAAACAAAAATGCCATCACAACGTCTCGCCATTGCAACGGAAACCTGTTGCGATTCTGGTGATCAGCTTCAGCAACCATTTGGGATTCTGAGTCATCAATGGAAGGAAAAGAATCAGAAGATGTAGGCGTTGTTGGTGGAGGAGGAGTGTCTGATCTTGAACGGAATTTGGACACAAAGCTTTTTACTGAAGAGAAAATTTTCTTGATGCTTTGTGCAGTGGACATTTTAATTTGTGCGTGTTCGTAGGCAGACCATTGAAATTTGCCGCTAAAATAAACGGCTTGTCGGAGTTTTGGATCGGATTGTGGGAAGGAAACTTCGACTATATAATAAAAGATATTCGATCCGAAGTTGAATTGTTGGCTTCTTTTCTTTCTAGTCGAATAGATTTAAGTCCATTTTCCGATAGATAATAATTTACTCGGATCTAATAAATTGTCCGATCAAGTAGTGTGAGTGTCAAACAATTGTAAAGCAGGACCAACCTTCAGTTTCCTTTTGTTTTGCTTTGTTTTGTTTATGAACACGTAAGACAGTGACCTGTTTGTTTTGTTGTTTGTGCCCACCATAATTAAAATGTAGACCCAGCTAGACAGAGAATCGGATATCCTACTGTTTATTTACACATAAAAATAAATAGAGAGGACTACTAAAATTTATATTAATCAATTACATGAGAAAACTATCCTACTCTATTTGTAAATAGCAATAGGTTTTTACTTATTTTCTTTGGTTAATCCAAGATTACTTAGCCTCAAAATTATACATCCTTTCTGCCTTTCTTGCATGAGATTTACAAAACTTTTTGCAATCAATTACAAAAGCATAATCAGAAATTACAAAATAAAGATTCAAAAATTGAGAAATTACAGTGGATTACCAATTGGGACGGAGGTGCTTCAAAATTAGGTTATATGGTATACTTTCCATAATACTCTTAGGTCTCTACCCCTCTTTCTTTTCTTCAAGAAAAAAAAAAAGGTAAGGGTTTTTAAAAATATTTTAAATTCAGTGTAAATAAACTAAATTTAATGTATTTTACAAATTTAAATACGTGCCATTAATAATTTTTATAATAATAAAATTTGTTTTTAATTAATAAATAATTTTTCAATTTTGAGATATCTAATACTACTCATATTTTATTTTAGGTGCATTTAACTGCATCCGAAGCAACAGACAGAGGTTAAGGCCTTTTTTTTATTTTTATTTTTATTTTTGGTCTGTAAATCTGTTGTCCTTGAATAATACTCTGCCCACATCCAATTTCTATTGCATTAAAGATTCGAGGTATTTGAGTGCCTTTACCGTCTCTTATCCTGCAGTTTAAGTTCGTTGGTGAATGTATTGTTTTGGCCATCATTGCGAATGCAAATGATCAGAGAGAGACAGGTGTCCGAACCTGTCGTCAATTGATATCCGAGAATTCCCAGTGTCATTGTCAATAGCATAATGTATAAAATTCTTTATCTTTATTTTAATTACATTTTTGTAAAATGATACGGATGTGTAAGTAACATTGTAACATAAATGTGGAAAAAAAAAAAAAAACATAGTCAACCATCATGTGACTTACTTCTTGTTCCTTATTAAAATTAGTGGTGCAGCTACTGCTGCAAAAGAACGAAGCCAACAACTTGGGATCAAATATTCGATTCGACAAAAGATAAAAGTTTTAGTATCCGTTTAATATAACTTTTCAAATAAAACTTTTACTCGTAAAACTTTTATGAGTAAAATTTTTAACAAAAATTTATTAATCGTTTGTTTATCACAAATGACTTTTAAAAAAAATTTGAGTAATTATTTTAATAGATAAATTTTTAATGTTTCATTTTAAAGAAATTACGTAAAATTTTTAAAATAAAATAAGAGTATTTTAAACAATTTTATCTTTTAAAAAAGTTAGAGAAGTTCTACTAGAAAAATCTAAATTTTAGGTTTCTTCCAATAGAAGGACAACAGTTTTTTTAATTTCTAAATCTCTTTTTTATTATCAACCAAACGACATTAAAAAATTTGAAAAAATTTTTTATCATTAAAAAACCCTTTTAACCAATAAAAAAGTCAAAATAAACAGACACTTATTATTTTTATTATATAGTCAAAGTACTTTTGTAGAATTATTTACTCCGTGATCCGAACGAAAACTCCGATAAGCCCTTGACAAGCATAGACCCATCAAATGCCACTTGGCAATGCCAGTACTTTTACCACTAGCATAAATACGTTTCATTTCTCAGGAAGAGTATTGATTTGATGAGCTAGTTTAATTATCAAGAATAATATACCAGTAATCAATAGAATTATATAAAAAAATATACATAATATACAAAACCATTTCTTTTTGTTTAAAATATTTGACAATATTAAAATTAAGACTTGTTAAAATAAAAAATATAATTATATTTAATGATTTTATTTTAAATAATTTAAATTAATTTATGCACTCAAAATATTAATTATTGCATTATTATTTATGAACGAAATTGAAATTTCATTAATTTAAAATATTTCTACCAAATATTATTCAACAATATTATTTTATTTTACGAAACAACTCTTAAAGATAAAACGAAGAGTTTTGCATTGGCTGATTATAAGTACCGAAGTTAAGACAGGGAACTTACTCTTCACGACAGGAAAGGAAGAAACTGATGTTGTGGTGATTATCCAGAACAAGTGAGTTTATGTTATGTGAAATGACATATTTACAGGATGGTTGAAGAGGAAAGAGGGTCTCTCAGTTCACACGTCTTTCCTAATTAACATGTTTTTTTATTTGGTTCGGTTAATATTTACTACATTTGTTTCTGTTTTGTTCTCGTCATAAAGTCTGAGCCTCTATTTCAGAATCTCGATATAGCGACTGTGCAAACAAAATTTCTCATCCGTTCGAAGTAATCCTCGTACGCGAATCAGTGATTGGATATGTAAAAGAGAAAAGGAAAATAATGCAAGAGAAGAGTGCTAAAATCTAAAATAACCGGTTATATATATGAAAAAGACTATTATATTTGATTTGTATAAACCTAAATGTAAAATTATAAAGTTTACTTTTGGTGAATAATATCGTATAAATGAACAGTATTGTATAAATAAACAGTACCGTATTTATAAACAGTGTCGTATTGTATAAGAGCACCGAAATACACCGAAAGTGCAATTATTTCTTTTTTACTTTCTTTACTAATGAAGTTGGTGTTAGGTGGAGAAAGTTTAAATTTAGGTAGTGGTTGGTAGGTGGAGAAATTTGTGGAGTAAATTGTGGAATGTGTATTGAAAAATAGAAGATACCTCACCTCTTTCACCATTCTATGCATCCCAAATCATGCTTTGAGAGTTTTTACAAAGAGAGAAAAATTAATCTTTTTTTTGTGTTATATTTTTCACTTAGAGTTGTTTCTCCTATTTCGAAAAAGAGTGTGAAATACTCATATTTAGAGAGTTGTTCTTTTCTTGTTATTAGAGAGAAAGAGAGTTGTAATCCTTACTTTAAAATAGTGAAATACTCTTATACTTGCCCGTGGTTTTTACCCTAATTTGTTTAGGGGTTTTTAACGTAAAATATTTGTGTCGATTTATTTTGCTATTTTATTTTACTATGGACGGTTATATCTCTTACTTATTATTATTATTTTGATAGACGGTTATACCTCATACTTATTTATTACTCTACGGTGATTGATGGTTATATCTCTTACATAACGTTTATTTTCATTGTTTTCTCAATTTTATTGTAGTTGCGTGTTTTGCTTCGACTTCTAATTTCCTAATAGTGGTATCAGAGCTATTGGTTGTGCGGATTACTATTCATAGTTACTATTTACAAGTACTATTGACGATGAATTAGTAAAATTCGGTATAAGTGAAAAATAGATAATCATCAACAATGGCAGCAAAATTTAAAATTGAGAAATTCAACGAAAACAATTTTTCATTGTGGAAAATGAAAATGAAGGCAATTTTAAGGGAGGACAAGTGTCTAGCAGCAATTGGCGAAAAACTCTCGGATATCGACACAGACAATTGGAACGAGATGGACGGTGATGCAATTGCTGATCTACACTTGGGACTAACCGATGCAGTATTACCTAGTGTGAAGGAGATGAAGACGGCAAAGAAGATATGAGATACTTTGACAAAATTGTACGAGGTCAAGTCACTACACAACAGAATTTTCTTAAAGAGAAGACTTTACACTCTTCAAATGGCAGAATCCATATCGGTGACTGACCATATCAACATCTTGAAAACTTTATTTTCACAACTTACAACGTTAGGGTACAAAATGGAGGAAAATAAACGTGCGGAGATTCTACTTCAAAGTCTACCCTACTCGTATAATCAACTCATCATCAACTTGACAACTAATGTTCAAACAAACTCTCTAGTCTTCAATGATGCTGCAGCCACTGTCTTAGAAGAAGAAAAGAGGCACAGAAACAAGGAAGATAGAAATGTGAGTTTGCAGTAAGCAGAAGCATTACCGATGACAAGAGGAAGATTAACTGAACGTAAGTCCAGTGGGAGCCAGAATCAAGGTAAATCAAAATCAAAAAGTATGAAGAATGTCAAGTGCTACAATTGTGGCAAGAAATGGCACGTCAAAAAGGATTATTGGAATAACAAGAAGAGTGGAGATTCCAAGACATCAAAGGCTCAGGGTGTGTTGCAAGTACCTCAGATGATGGTGAAGCATTATACGGTGAGGCAACAATGATTGTTGAAGGCAAAAAATGACTTGCTGATGTTTGGCTTGTAGACTCAGGAGCAACATGGCACATAACCTCTCGAAGAGAATTGTTTCACACATATGAGCCTATCTTTGGAGGATCTGTATACATGGGAGATGATCACGCCTTGGAGATTACCGGTATTAGTACTATTAAGATAAAAATGTACGATGGAACAGCTCACATTATTAAAGAGATACGACATGTCAAAGGCTTGAAGAAGAATTTATTGTCTTGAGGACAATTAGATGATCTTGGATGCAAAACTCATATTGAGAATGAGATTATGAAGATTGTTAGAGGAGCGCTTGTGGTTTTGAAGGCAGAAAAGATTACTGCAAATTTATTCATGCTTAAGAAAAAAACACAACAAAAAGCTGATGGGTGTGTTGCTTCAATTAGCAAAGGAGAAGAATTGATAATGATGTGGCATCTTAAACTCGGCCACATGTCAGAACAAGGTTTGAAGATTCTCTCCAACCGAAAGCTACTTCCAGGACTTAAAGCGGTGAAATTATCGTTTTGCGAGCATTGTGTTACAAGTAAGCAGCATAGGTTGAAGTTTAACAGATCTAATGCTAGGAGTAAATGCATTCTAGACTTGATTCATTCTGATATTTGGGAATCACCGGAAATGTCTCTAGGAGAAGCAAAGTATTTTGTGACTTTTATTGATGATTACTCCAAGAGATGTTGGGTATATCCAATTAAAAAAAAGTCAAAAGCTTTTCTAGTGTTCAAAGACTTCAAAGCGCGAGTGGAACTTGAATTTGGGAAGAAGATCAAGTGTTTGAGAACAGACAATGGAAGAGAGTATACAAATAGTGAGTTTCTTGCACTATGTAAGCAAGAAGGCATTGAAAAACAGTTCATAGTACCATACACTTCGCAACAAAATGGAGTGGTAGAGCGGATGAACAGAGCTCTTGTAGAAAGGATGAGAGCTATGTTGAGGATTGCGGGACAACCTCATTCATTTTGGGCACAAACAGCAAAGACCGCTTGTTATGTGATAAATCGGTTACCATCAACAGCAATTGGGTTGAAAACGCCGATCGAGATGTGGACTGGTAAACCAGCTGATTACTCTCATATACATTTAGTTGGATGTCCTATGTATGTAATGTACAATGCTCAAGAAAGAACGAAGTTAGATCCGAAATCTAGAAAGTGTATATTCTTGGGATATGTTGATGGTGTAAAAGAATGTCGCTTGTGGGATCCTACTGCCCGCAAGGTCATAGTCAGTAGGGATGTTATCTTTGTAGAAAATCAACTACAAGAAAAGGATGAAGATGATAACACGTTGAAGGAAAGCTCAGAAACTACAACATTACATGTAGAAAATGATAAAGCACAAGAAATTTCAAACTTTTCTGAAGCATCACCAGAGCACGAAGTACAAGAACCAGTTAGGTCCGAAGCTGCAGAAGTTCGTCGATCAACTCACGAGAGGAAACTACCAACTCGGCGCTCAGAGTATGTTACGGAGAGCAATGTAGCATACTGTCTTCTAATAGAGGATAGCGAGCTCTCAACTTTTTATGAAGTTTCGAGTAGCTCAGATGCATCTTCATGGATGACAGCAATGCAGGAAGAGATTGAAGCTCTACATAAGAACAAGACATGGGAACTAGTACCATTACCACATGGAAGAAAAGCGATCGATAACAAATGGGTTTACAAGATTAAACGGGATAGCAATGATCAAGTGGAACGGTATCGTGCACGATTGGTGGTGAAGGGATATGCTCAAAAGGAAGGTATTGACTTTAACAATATATTTTCACCGGTGGTTCGACTTACAACGGTCAAAGTAGTTCTGGCTATGTGTGCTACATTTGATTTACATCTTGAGTAGTTAGATGTCAAAACTGCATTTCTTCATGAGAAGCTTGAAGAAGAAATCTATATGCTCCAACCAGAAGGTTTTACTGAAACAGGTAAAGAGAACTTGGTTTGTAGGTTAAATAAGTCTCTGTACGGTCTCAAACAGGCGCCAAAGTGTTGATACAAGAGATTTGATTCTTTCATAATTAGGCTTGGGTACAACAGACTCAATTCAGACCATTGTACGTACTACAAGAGATTTGATGGTGATCATGATTTCATTATTTTGTTGTTGTACGTGGATGACATGTTGGTAATAGGCCCCAACAAAGATCGAGTCCAAGAATTAAAAGCACAATTGGCAAGGGAATTTGAAATGAAGGACTTGGGACCAGCAAACAAGATTTTAGGGATGCAAATTCACCGAGACAGAAATAATAGGAAGATTCAGCTATCTTAGAAGAATTACTTGAGAAAAATCTTACGACACTTCAATATGTAAGAAAGTAAGCCAATTTCTACCCTACTTCTTATTAATTTCAAGTTATCCTCAAGTATGTGTCCTAGCAATGAAGCAGAAAGAAAATAGATGTCTCGAGTGCTGTATGCATCAGCAGTAGGAAGTTTGATGTTCGCTATAATATGCACAAGACCAGACATTGCACAAACAATAGGAGCAGTTAGTTGTTTTATGGCAAATCCTGGTAGAGAGCATTGGGAAACTGTGAAAAGGATTCTGAAATACATCAAAAGAACCTCAGATGCTTCATTATGTTATGAAGGATCGGAATTCACTGTCAGGGGTTATGTGGACTCAGATTTTACAGTAGATATGGATAAAAGGAAATCTACTACAGGCTATGTGTTTACACTTGCAGGGGCAGCTGTAAGTTGGGTTTCAAAATTGTAGACTGTTGTGGCATTATCCACCACAGAAACAGAATACATGGCGGCTACACAAGCTTATAAGGAAGCTGTCTAGATTCAAAAATTATTAGAAGAGTTCGGGCACAAACAAGATAAGATCATTTTGTTTTGTGATAATCAGAACGCCTTACACATTGCAAGGAATCCAGCATTTCATTCAAAGACAAAGTAGATAGGGTTTCAATATCATTTTGTTCAAGAAGTAGTGGAAGATGAAAGTGTAGATATGCAAAAGATACACACCAACAAGAACCTGGTAGATGTAATGACTAAGTCAATAAACACTAACAAGTTTATATGGTGTAGATCTTCATATGGCCTAGCAGAAACGTAAGCAAGCATGGAATTGGCAAGTAAGGAGAGATTACCAAAATTGACTTTAAATGGGAGAATGTGAAATTGTAAAGTTCACTTTTGGTGAATAGTACCATATAGGTGAACAATATTGTATAAATGAACAGTACTGTATAAATGAACAATACTATGAACAATGCTGTATAAGAGCACCGAAAGACACCGAAAGTGCAGCTACTCCTTTTTTACTTTCTTTACTAATGAAGTTGGTGTTAGGTGGAGAAAGTTTAAATTTAGGTAATGGTTGGTAGGTGGAGAAATTTGTGAAATAAATTGTAAAATGTGTATTAAAAAATGAGAGAAGAAAACTACTATAAATACCTCATCCCTTTCACCATTTCATTCATCTCAATTCATCCTTTGAGAGTTTTTACGAAAAGAGAAAAATTACTTTCTTTTTTATGTTGTATTTTTCACTTAAACTTGTTTCTCTTATTTCGAGAGAGTGTGTGAAATACTCTTATTTAGAGAGTTGTTCTTTCTTATTTATAAGAGAGAAAGAGAGTTGTAATCCCCATTTTAAAATAGTGAAATACTCTTATATTTGCCTTTAATTTTTACCCTAATTTATTTAGAGGTTTTCCACGTAAAATATTTGTATCAATTTATTTTGTTATTTTATTTTATTATAAACGGTTATACCTCTTACGTATTATTGTTATTTTGATGGACGACAGTTATACCTCCTACTTATTTATTGCTTTACGGTGATAGATATTATACCTTCTACATAACGTTTATTTTCATTGTTTTCTCAATTTCATTGTATCTACGTGTTTTGCTTCGACTCCTAATTTCCTAACACTAAATATAGCACTCATATGTTATCTTTGATTAATCCAACATTAATTTTAAAGTTACACATCCTTTCTAGCAAGCATGAGATTTACAAGATTTTTTTTTTTTCTGGTGAGAAAAAATCACAAAACCTAATGAGAAAACGCAGAACAAAAGATCTGTGAAAATTAAGAAATCTCACCGAATTAGGCTAAAGTGCTTCAGAATTAGCTTACAAGATAGACATCACACTACGTTTCCAAAGATTTATTTTCTTGTTCGATCGCCGCCGAGGTGCGAAGCTGAGTCCAAACATCTCCTTGAAAGCCTGCTCCGGCTTTACAAAAGTAACCAACTTGGACACAATAGCAGCACTTTCTGCAACGTGGTTCAGATCTTTTGTTTCAGTCCACAGGAGGTGGGCTAACTGCCATCCCCTATGCTTTGTTTGCAACCCTATACCCCATTTTAGGAAGAGATTCTGCCTCTGTTCTTTAGTAAACTTCTTCTTCAGTTGTTGGCTCAGCATATGCCTCTCTTGACGTAGTGCTTTCATGCTGTCAATAATGGATACAAATTATAACTTCCGAATTGATGTGAAGGATGAGAAACCAGAGATTTTATAGAAAGATACAATGGATATACCTTGAAGCCGGTGACACAGTTCGACCATCTTCAATAGCTCGATGACCCCGCAAAAATGCGTTCTTTAGGAAGGTCAGCCGCCTGTGCTCTACCTCCATGTAGATAGAGTCTTTGTGATCTCCTTTAAATAGCAGGAAGAAGTAGGTCCTGTGAACCAATGAGATGTTGCAACCATGCCAGAGTTCAATGATCTCTCTCTGAAGCCTCTTGAATTCAAAAGGCCACTC
The DNA here is from genome assembly GCA_022749755.1 of Azadirachta indica. Classification (NCBI taxonomy): domain Eukaryota; kingdom Viridiplantae; phylum Streptophyta; class Magnoliopsida; order Sapindales; family Meliaceae; genus Azadirachta; species Azadirachta indica. The sequence continues at coordinate 15,285,780 of CM040447.1, read as the reverse complement.
CCAATGTTGTATTGGATCCAAGCCAACGTCTCTTACACTCTTTGCAGGTACTGCAAGGGACTTTGGTTGTGTGTCCTGTATTTATCATGCATGAACACTCGAGATTCTCAAGGAGAGCTATAAGCTTTGCAGAAGAACCGGAAAAGAAATATAAGCTGTCCTATTACTAAATTGACGGAAGTTTTTGCTATTTCTCATAGATTTAAGATTGTAAGATCTATTTTTATTAATGTGATTATGAAGAATAGGGACTAAAGCACGCTTACCCCATGATCAGCAGGTCGATTCTCATCCTGAGGATCAGTCGTTTCCTCCAAGTGTGCAAACGAGGTACTGCAACTAGTACTTTCTGCGTAATCTGAAGTTTCAACATTCTGTGATTTAAGCTCATCCATGGCATTACTGGCTGCAGATGTCTGAGACTCATTTGTTGATAAATCCTCCCTGTCAATAGCAAACTTAAACAAAGAAATTCTTTTTTTTAGACCACCTGGTCTTCCTGTGAAATCTTTCTCAAACAGAACTGGAGGCGTCTTTTCATTATTCTCAAATTGATATGAGGCTAAACTAGTCGTTAGACTGGCTTTACAACTTTTACTTCTTGTTAACTGTAAGCTTGTAGTTGTAGTTGGTCCACATGACAGGTCTTTCTCTGGAAGCCACAGAGATGTTTCTATGGTAGTTGGAGTAACAGAATTGAAAAGGATTTTCTTCCATTCTTTATGTTTCTCCAGGTTGGGTGACCTCAATTCTCCACTTTGTCCCCCTTCATTCTCAGTCTCCATCAATCCGGAAGTACCTATGTTTACATCAGCAGATGGCGTATCCAAATCTCCATCTCTTTTCAGGCTGGACTCATTGTTTGAGTCTACACCTCTATTTGTGCTTTCCTTCAACTGAATGCATCGAACGTCCTTGTAGTTGTAAAGATCCTCCATATTCTCATCATTATGTTCTTCAATCTCCTCCTCAATCTCCTCAAGCAGATCACTGCCAATAAAACTAGGAACACAGACTTCGTCCTCTTCGTCGGATTTGGTATGCAGGAAATCCTTTTCCAAGTCAAGAATCTGGAAGTTCTCATCAGAGCTACTTCTGCTGTGTCCATCAGAACACTGACATGTTTCTGCAGATCTGACACTGATATCTACGCTGTGAGGATTTGCCAAAGTCTGGGTCTCTGTCTTTAGGTTTTCAAAATCCCATGAACTTCGCACTCGCAATTTAGGGTACTGATGATCCAGACCTGCCTGGATGAGGACAATGGGCAAACAGCAAGTTAGGATAGGAAAGCCACCCTAAGCCAGAATTGGATGATTTAATTAATATTTGAACTTCACATACATATACTATTGGAGGCCTATCATTTGATCCATTTTCAGCCCCTCGTTGTCGGTCCTCAACTTGAGCCCGAGCAAGGTCACGCTGCAGTCTCAGCTCAACTACTTCTTTTTCTAGCTGCATGATGGAGAATGGAACCAAAGAATTCAAGGTCTCAATATATCAAAAATTTACTCTGTTGAGCACATAAATAGCAAAATCTGTCACACGTCTTCATGCATATGCGTCCAGTTGAGTATTTATCTGAACTGTATTGCAAATCAACTTAGCCTCAATACAAAACTAGTTGGAGATGTGCATCAACTTATATTAGGTTTCAAGCCTATTTCTATTGTAAAGGAACTGAATTTAAATGGGTTATGTAATGCAAGTGAACAAAGTTTGGTTTTGGATTAAGTTGTGAAGAAGCTACATTTTGTTGTATTGTTAAACTTCTTGTGGAAGTGTTGGTGTCAAAGTCGGAAGAGGCTGCACAGTCCTAACACGAGGTTGAATCTTTTAACAGTTTCAGTCATTGTAAAACCAGTTGTTCTATAGGTGCATGAAACTCTGAAGAGGCTGCACAGTCTGAAGAATAATTTAAAATTTTCAATCAGTTTCAATCATCCTAATACCTGTTGACCTATAGGCGCACAAAACTCAATGTGCTCGATATTATTAACCAAATGAATGCAAAAAGGAAAAATAAATTCAAAAAAGTAAAATACAAGTGTAGGATCTGGCAATCTGGAGGGAACTATGATTCTAGTTATGAGTTGCAAAGACAGAGATCTGGTTCAAGTTGTGGGTAGGAGAATGCTGCTGAACCAACAAAAGGAAGTTGGGAAAAAGATAGATGAACAAAAGAGGGCGGACATGAGAGACCTATAGGTGTTTAGTTTCGAAATTTTGCTATCTTAAGGACTATAAGAATCAGTTATGGAAGGAAGAAACATAGATGAACCAATGAGATATTAATGAAAAAAAAGCTTCAATATCTTACTAATCTTCAGTTAAAAGTTTCGTCAACCTCTCTCATGAAGACAGATACTGCATGCATGTATCATCGTTGATATATATCATAGAAAAATGGTTTTCTTGAAGAATTGAATGGTTACTGAAAAGTTAATACTTTTGAGAGTTGAGACTATTTCATCACCTGCTGTATCCGAAGGTCTTTTTCTCTCATCATTAGAGCAGAATCAGACGAAGTAAAGGTTTTTCCTGAACTTTTCAACTCATTCTCTAATCTTAGTATTTCTCTTTGCAAATGTTTTACCAACACTTTATCAGACACTACTATGTTGACTTGTGCATTGGTAGTTACTTCTTTCGCACAACTTGCAAACAAGAGGGTATTCCTTGATTGCTCAACATGGGTTCGTGCAGGGCTCATGGTACATATGATGGCAGTTCTAGCATTGCCTCCTAAAGATGACTGCAGAATGCGGGTTAGCTTTGAATCTCTGAAAGGAACATGTCCATTTCTTCCCTTGCTGTAAAACAAGCATAAAAATTAAACAAATGAGCAACAAAAGTAATTATAATATAATTGCTTTTTCTGTTATGATCTATAGGATGTAATAAACCAGCGGATTAACAACTAAAATGAACTTAACGAGACCTCAACTGCAATCCTGATATTGTCAACCCATCACAGTATAGCAAAGTAGTGAAACCTTTTTAACGCAATATGCACTATTGAACTCAAAACAGATTTTATCTAAATTTTTAAGGCTAGCAAGGTTCTAACACATTGAACCCAGAAGGTGCATATTAGACTCAAGGAAAAATACATCAGCTATGCTTATCTCATACTATAATGCAACATACTGCATTTTCTTCAAGCAAACAAAAGATCAGCCACAAATCTAATCATTTGAGGGACAGAAGTCCCATCACAGAGTGCTTAGGGCTAAAACTAGTACAGTAAATTAGCCACGTTATAACTATTTCCTAGGACTGATTGCTCTATCAATGATCATAAGAAAAGAAAGAAAACATGGAAAAGATCCTTGCAATGACAAATGTTGCGCCGAAGGAAGATATGATCAAATGCAGCTACTGACAGTATTACAGTGCATCATTATCATCTCCTTCTTGTAGCTTCCAACTAAGTTTACAAGCATGTGAAGCGTGTGAGATTTTATTTGTTGTATTAAGACATCTCATTGTCACTGTAAAAATACATAGCAATTATTCAACATGAAAAGGTTAGAGAACAGCACTGCTTCTAGACAAACTAACCTTAGCTTACGGATAACAGTTCCTAGCGTTAGTAAACTGCGATTTATATGGCAACCTTCTTTCAATCTTGTCCCAGCTGATAAGGCCTGAGATGCACGCTCACTTCCCGCAAGATCAACAAAATTCTGTACAAAACAGAATGTTAATACTGCTGTTTCTGCTGCACTAAACTACAAATCAAGTCTCTTATTGAGAAAAAGAAAATTAATACTGTTGCATACCACTGTGGCAGTAAGGGAGCTTGGGTCATTGCCTAAAAATTCACGTGCAGAACTTTGAATTGTCTGGAACAGGAACATAATTCAGTTAAAGAAATATCATGAAGTTATCAGGCAATGCTATAGTAAAACCTTCAGTTTAATCAACCACAGATTACCAGTCTCAATATCTGATGAGATCTGGAGCTTGTTTCATTCAGAGAAGTCTCCCCTATCTGTCTTTGAGCTACCCAAATGCACTAGGACATTAGTTAAATGTAAAGATGCAGACTATTAAGTTAGAACACCAAGTTAATCCTTACCTTCACATACGGATAGAAGCTCTTTAAGATGACTCCAGTCCTTCAGAGTTTCTTCCGTGAGTTTCTCAACAACTGTTCCTCTCTATCAAGGTTGATTAGAGTTAGTATGACAAAATACAGAAAAAATTAGTTCTTCATGATGCCATAGATCAAATTCACCTCTGGGTCATCTAGGAGTCTAAGAGGAGTGGCATCTGTAATAAGGAGGTCTCTAACAGATTCATTGTAAATCTCCATAGCAGAAAACTTCAGAATGAATTCTCTTTCCTTGTGCTACAAAAAGAGGAAAAATACATTTTTCTCTGGTCAAACAAGGGGAAATTGTAGAACCACTATAGTGAGCAGAATTGATAATGAATTAGAAATTTCAATACCTTCTGTATGTAGTCATATATATCTGCCATGGTGTACTCAGTAATTCCACTCATGGTGAACGTCTTTCCACTACTTGTTTGTCCATATGCAAAAACACTTGCTGAGGAATAATTTCATACAAATTTAGTGGATGGAGTTTGCGGTAAAGTCCATGGAACGGGAAAATGAAAAGCATGGGGAAAGAGGAAGTTTGTTACTCACAGCTTATGCCACTGACAACTGAAAGAACAACTTCTTTAGCTGCTTCCTCATACACCTTTCTTGTACTGCAATCACTGCTAAACACTCTGTCTAGAACCAAAAATCAAACCAACAAATAGACAATAAGAAAACAGATCAGAAGAGTAATGAGCAGATTGATGCTAATTCTATACAAGACAAATGCTTGAAAGCATACGATCTGCCAATATGTTCTTCTTATAAAAAGGATGTAGCAGATAAAACAAATTTAACTCATTTTAAAATCTCTAAGATGGTTGATAAATATCAGTCCGGCCAAACTTATGACGTGAATGTAGGAAATACTACCTGAAACTTAAATTGGAGGGAAAAAAAAAATCACCATTAATGAATCTATAGACACTGAATAGTATCCCTGTGAGATGAACCTTCCACAAACATTGTGAATTTGCTTGCCGTAACAGCCACACAAGTTATTTCCCAATATTCACTCTATTTGACAAACTTAGTATAGAAACAGGGCATTCATTTGTCAAAGAAAATCAAATTATTATGGAGTTAGAAATCAAATTTTTATAGAGTTATAGAAGTACTTACCAAATGTATAGGCAGTTGGATACATTGACCGTTCAGCAACTGAAAGATTGTTCCTGTATATGATAGTGTTGTCATTGATGCATTCCCAATCAAAGACATCATTCCTTGCAATTTCTTTCTCATTCAAAGGCCTCAACCGCACTGAAACGAAAATTCTCTCAAAGCGGCTGCTCGGGCTTGACCCTTGGACTGGCTCCTCCTCACCATCAGCCCTCATCTCTCACCTTCTTTCACTCTTTGTAACAAACTCAACTCCGGACAACTTACAAATGAGACCTTATACAAAGAAATTAATGCATTCTGACTACGGCCTTAAATCTTCAGCTTCTTTTTTCTTCACTATTCAGTTAATGCCTCACCTTTCAGGTTTTGGTGAATAAAGTAAGTGTTGTTGGTCTCCTATAAAACGTAAGGGCCAGCAACTTTTTTATACCTCAATCACCATCTGCATGAACAAACTAATCATGGGTTAGAGCTAATATGAACCCAGTATATTTCTCAGTGTTTTGTCTCAACCAAGAAATCCATTTCTTTATTTGGTTTTTTAATCCAAAAATTTCATAAACACCACACATTTGCAATCATCAGCTACTATCATTATCAGAGACTAATAAGTTATGAACAAACAGCTGGATTTATGAAAATTTAATATCCAAATTTGGACTTTTTCTGTATTGGTCCCCAATTACAGTCTGTCAAAAGTCTTCTCCTTCTCATGTCTTGCTATTTTTTAATAAAAATTGCGCTTGGAATCAGCAAACAAAAAGATATATAGTGAGCGAAATGTTTACCTGTAGGAAGAGAATTGACAGTCTTTCTTAAGGAATGTTGTGATCTCTCACTGATTCTTCTTCACTAACTCCATGTGCAGTGCAGCGCAGTGCATTTTCCAATTGAGAGAAAAAAAAAAAAAATTGTTTTTGTCTGCTTCAATGCCGTCTGAAATTTAGTTCTGTTGGCAGCAAAATCCAAAACCTATGACTTAGCCAAAAATTCCCAAAAATAGAATCTAGGAAACAGAAATTCAAATCCAACAAATGTAACATAGCACAGATAATGTTATAATATCTCAAACGAAATTCAATTTTCTGACATTCTACACGAAATACGCTAAAAATTAAAAATTTCAAGGAATTAATGCAACCTTTAACGAATTAATCAAATCTAAACACTTCATCACCAAACACAGCCTAGAAACAAAACATTTTCCAACTTTCGTTTGAAGTCTGCGCTATTTTCTCGGCATGGAAAATATGTGCATCTTCAAAATCGATAATGAAAAATTGTCATGATTCTAATAATTGCATTAATATTAAAAAAATAAATAAATTGTAGCCTTAACTTACCTCATGCAGCTGTGATGTTATTTCAGGACCCGAGGTTAAAAGGAAAAGCAGCTCGATAAGGTACAGAAAATCTAACAGATGTGTCGAGAAAGAGATCGAGAGAAATACAGGTATGCTGTCATCCTCCCTCCCTATCTCTTTCTTTCTACGTGTAAAAGTTCTTTAAAAAAAAAAAAAAAAAAGAATTATTAAATCCTGCAGGTTTCACTCTTAATGAATTTTCACTTTTTTTTTTTTTCGGTTAATGATCTGAAAAATGTAGAAATTAAGGGAGTGGTTCTGGCGTCGACTTCTTCATTAGTTTATATTAGCCTTTGAATTAAAACTACCGCGCCAACCGAGATGTTAACAAACTAAGCCTCCGAAATTACCAAACTACCCATAAAGTTGCACCTGTCATGCTTGCTTATCAAGCCTAATTATGCATTAGTCAAATTAATTGTCTGGGCTGGGCACATGCCACCTTTACTTCCCTTCTCTGCCTGAAAATAGACAAATAACAAAATATTTCCACCCGCCCATGCCTAAGAAGGTCAAAATAGAAAAAAAAAATTGTATCAATTGAATACCCTCAAAAAAAAAAAAAAAATTATGGTCAGTTTGCTAATGTATGAGTATATTAAATAATGTATTTTAAAAGTTTATTTCTAAAGAAATAAACATATTTATATATTTTTTAATTCTTTGCCTCTATTGAAAATTTTGTAGTATTCTAAAATTTATATTATTTCATAAAGTTGATTTTGATCGATCTTAAAAATTATTTTTAATTTCTTGATGTAGCTTGAGTGGTCTGAAACACATTTAACTCTTTTAAATTATTTTGAATTTGAAAAATAATAGACACTTTGATTTATAATTATTTTTAGAAAAATATTAATAAATAGAATGTTAATTTAAATTTTTTTCACAAAGTTAATTATAGGAAAGAAAATGTCACATGTAAAATTACATGCATGATGAACATCATTTGGAGAATATATTTATTTATAAAATCATTATGATTTGTTTCTATATTTTAACACGAGATTGATTACATAAAAATTCATATTTTCACCAGCCGCAGTATTTGTTAACTTGAAAAACATAATTGGCAAGGCACAATTGTCATTCCTATGGATCTAGACAAACGCTTATTATAAAATTTGATGTGAAGATTTCACCTGCCACACCAGCAATCAACTCTCTAATTAAAAGGAAAGGAACAGAACAAATAGAAAACTCCATACTTACTCCAATTATTAGAATATATATAATATACCTTATACATATTCGAAAGCAGTATCAACGAATATACGTATATATATTATATTTTTGAAGTGCACGTATGTACTATAACTTACATTTTATAGTTACGAAAAGAAACTCATTATTTGTAATTAGGAAATGTGAATGTAGGTGTGCATGCATACTAGCAAAACTCCGCTCGCTGATATATGAGTTGGCTTCGAATTTGTTTACCCCCCGCACAAGGGAGGCAAAGAAAAAGCTGCTAAAATTAAGAAAGTGGGGACTGCTTTGACCAAGGGAAGATATATAAAATAATAATAAACATCCCATGTGACAGATAACATAACATTCGTCTTTAACGGTATGACCCATGCATTTGTTAAAGAAGAAAGGAAAGCCAAAAAAATTAAAAGCGAACTATCAGGCTACCAGAGCTGGACTTTTAATATGTGTGTGCATGTGCATGTGCTTGTACTGCACTTTCCTCCTGTCCACAATTTCATTAATTTCTCTCTTCCATGCTTAATATTGCCGACAGTGAGTTGCCATAGAAATTTGAATTTAGAGTTCTTTAATTACTCCTATCTTGCTTTTTCAATTTGGGTTTTTTTTTTTTTTTCCAGCACAATTCGTAATAATATAATACATATTAATTGGTCAAGACCTATTTCTCTGTCTTATATTTTCTGGAAATATTTGTCTCTGAATATTAAAAAGTCATCTATTCTGAAGGTTGAGGAACAAAGTACAGCAGATTTCTTAGGAGAAAAGTCGCTGAATTAAGTAGGGTTTGTATGTTCCAATATTTGCTACATAACCATCTGGCTTGTTACAGAAAGAATTTGAAAACAAAAACGGGTGATGCAGTGGAACATATCAAATGGGCCAAATGCCCTATATGATTAGGGAAATGGGAACATTTCCCATATTGTGGGATAAGCGTGAGGCCCGGTTAGGGTCCTCGTATCAATGTCTCTGCTGCGATTTGGGGCCTGATTGCAAAGGCGACTCTCTACCAATTGTATTTTTGTTCCTCTCATCTCATCAACATAATTTACATTAAGATGTACGTCATGATACACTCAACGACGTTTCATCAGAAAACAGAGTTATGTTGGAAATTAATTCTTACGTATTAGCTACGCGACCACCTTGTTGGCATCCACTGACTGGAAACTAAGCCCGTCTAATTGTCCGCTTCTCAAAAGTAGATTGTCTGCTTATGACATAATCAAAACTCGTAAGAAATATTTTTAGCTTTTGCTGATCCAATTTGATTAGCTAGGTACGTGAATTAATTAATATATATAATTCCTGCTCAGATTTATCTGAAGCAGCAGAAACCGACGCGCAAATTTATATTGTCAAGCAGGTAATCCAATAATAAAACCATATACTACCAACCATTTTGTAGTGGAACAGGTAGCCGAAACAATGAAAGGCATGAGGAGTCCAATAATAAGCTAGTTGAGTTTGTTTGCCTGAGCAACGCAAAAATGGATATCATTTTCCTTTATCAAGAAATTTGGTCTTTTTTTTTTTTTTTTTTTGCTACAGATATAATAATTGACTTTATTCTTATAAAAAAAATGTAATTTTGATGCAACAATTTAATTATATCATTTTAAAAATTATTTTTTTAAAAAAAAAGTTAATAATCCTATTTTTTATTAATATTTCTGTAATGTTATTCTTTTTCTTCTTATAATTTATTTTTTTATTATTTTAATATTTAAATATATTAAAAGTATTATGAAATTTATTTAACTTATGATGGATGGTTTCCAAACTGAAAATTCCATCTCTAAAAATAAAATTAAAACAATCTAATGAAATCATAAGGTCAAATTGAATCAAATTAAACTAGATCGATATTTTGATTTAATATTAATTTTTTATTTTTAGTTTATTTTGTGATTTTTTATTTTAATAAAAAATTCACCAAATCACTAATAGAAATATATCTTGTAACCTATATATTGTAAAATGAGATTTTACGTTTTTGTAAAACAACTAATAGAAATATATTGTGTTTAAAATAAATATTAATATTCTTTCATCACTCATTTCTCAAAATTAATCATTTCACTATATAAATCAAGAATTTAAAATATAAAAATATTAGTAAAGATCTATTTTAAATCCGTCCCCAATAATAAATGGGAGTTAAATAAATTTTTTTTAAATTATTAAAATTAAACATATATTAAATAATACTTTAGAAATCCGTCAGTTATTTTTTCTTTATAATTGTAAGACAGCAAGCAGATCGGTCCCCTTTTTTCAGGCGCTCTCCCGTAACTTAACTACTCAATGGGATGGTAGATTGCAGCTTGACATTGTCAGTTAGACCCAGTCAAGGCAAGCCGTCGAGCAAGTTTTAAAGCCAGCGTTGGACTTTCCATTAAAAGGCTTTCCCATAACAATTAATCGACTTGCAAGCCCAACCCAATTATGTTTCAAGTAGGCCTTAGAAACATCAACATGTTGATACGAAACCTCAACTTGTGTCTTACAAAACTTTGTTTATTTGCACTAGGAAGCTGACGACAATTGGTCATCATTGTCATAGTCATAGTCATAGCCATAGCCATGCCTTGAATATTGACATGAAACATCAACATGGTGTGCTCATTACTGATATAATGATCTACACATCATGGAAATTCATGGGAATAGCAGATAGAAGAATACATGTATGTACGTTAATTTGGTCAGTCAAATAAGTCATCCATTGGATAAAAGAACTGTGAAAAAAAAGTTGGTACGTAAAAATTGTAACCTTGTTTGCTGGAGAAACAGAATGAGAAAAACACGACAAATTTTGATTATCACCGTCCAAAAGGGGCTGGAAAATACAGAAATCACATGAAAAAATTTTGGCATTGTAGGGCTTCTCAATGAGACAGACAGGCGCACTCTAGAATTAAGTAGAGTATAAGATGTATAGCATGGCAATGCAACAGCTTGCAAGATGGTGGCTGCGCCTGTGCCCTGTGCTTCTGTAGGTGATTTGATCCACGCTACCCTATAGGAGAAGACAATTTCGCCGCCTCTATATGTCCCTAGCTCATTGATTTGGAGTGAATATGGGGCAAAGAAAAGTGATATTGTCCTTTCATCGGAAACATCAAAGAAGTTTCTCGTCTTTTGGCATCATGTATTTCAGATTCCAAGAGCTAACGGTCCACTTCACTTAGGTTGAGCTTGGGACAATAGCAAGATCACCATTTTACGAATAAAAACAACCCCCTTCAGAAAAGGCTTTGGCTCTTATGCCACAAAATTCAATTATCTTGGTCGCTTGAACTTGATGCTGAACCAGTAATTAACTAATGCTTAAACCAAGGGCAAGGGGGTCACTTACTAGTTTTATTCGGGTTTTACTCTTGTTTTGGTAAGAGTAAAACCGCAGTCATTTTTCACAAAAATGAATAAGCTGAGGATAACTACAAAAGTAAGCACACTAAACCGATTACTTGCACGGGAATGTCAGTACCAAGACAATTTCTACGAAGCCAACGACATACAATTCTTTATAAATGAAATGATCATCAACTGAACAGCGCTATAAGGAGTAGTCTAGCATATTGCTTTGAATGTTAGCTTCAGACCAGTGATGAAAAATCTAGAATAAGGAATTGATTGTATTTATAAAAAATGCAAATCAAGTACTAGCTCACTAGCGTAATATGGAATTAATTGATTGGATTTTTTATCTCAACGTAACATATAATATTAATTACAACAAACAACTGTCCATCTAAAAGTGTGTCTATGTGTGACCATTTTGTATGATAGCTGCCCAAGAAAATTAAAGGCAAAAAAGGTGTATCAAACAATATCTATGATGAGTATGACTGGATTCCATTTGTCTGATTGAATTAGGAGAATCTGCTAGGAAAGTTCCTCATTTTCTTTCGCTCATAGCCGTGGTAATACGCTTTAAGCCTTGCTAAATTTGAATTACAGTAAATATCTTTCTTGCTTTATATAAAGGTCAATTGTTGCAATGTGGTTCGTGCATACAAAGAGAAAGCGAAGAAGTTGAAGTAAGAAAAAGGGCCAAAAATTAAAAAAGATGATCGTAGAGATTGAAGAAGTCAGCAACTACGAGGCACTGCCTCTTCTCTCATTGAACCATGTGTCTCTTTTGTGCAGATCAGTCTGGGATTCCGTGAGATTTTATGCAGATGTCTTGGGTTTTGTTCTCATCAAACGCCCCTCTTCTTTTAAATTCAATGGAGCTTGGTTAGTCTGATACTCTCTCTTAATTTGTGTTATATTTTTCATTAATTGGAGTATCACCTTCCTGGAAATGTACCGAAAGTTCCGACTTTCATTTTATCGCATTGTCTATCTTTACGACATAAACTTATGCCTTTAGCTTTTCATTATGGAACTTGAAGCACTTTATTTTCTTGGGGAAAATAAACTTCAGATACACACTACTCACTAAAGGGCTGAGCATCAATACGTGATTTTATGCAGGTTGTACAATTATGGCATCGGGATACACTTGATTGAGAACCCATCAATTGATGATTTTGACATCATCAATGAACCGCGACCTATCAATCCCAAAGATAACCACATATCTTTCCAGGTAAGATATATATTTATACATATACAAACGTTCTCCCGTTACACTGTAACATTAAAAGTAGGAGGCTTGCAATCTGTATGCGTTTCTAATCATCATGACATGCATATATATGTATACCCTAATTTTGGTTACAATTCTTTGGACAGTGCACCGATGTTGGCCTTGTTAAGAGGAGACTTGAAGCTATGGGAATGAGATATGTGACAGCGGTGGTAGAAGATGACGGAATCAAAGTTGATCAAGTGTTTTTCCACGATCCAGATGGTTACATGATTGAGTTATGCAACTGTGAAAACATTCCAATCCTACCTCTTTCTTCCTGTTCATTCAAGCCTAGAATGGGAAGTTTCAAGAGGGCAGCGCCAAGTACATGTGGATTCATGGAGACTGAGATGATGGAGAGCCTCAGCATGGACATGTTGAACTTTTCATTTTAAGTTTTCCCAAAAGTTTATAAAAAGAAAAAGGGTAACAAAGAGTGAACAAAATTAATTTCATTTTCTTTGTCTGTTTAAAAAAGATATTGCAATCTTGGTACTGTACTTAAAAAAAAAAAAAAAATCTCAAGTTGAATTGTACTACAGATCTTATAAGGTCTTGTGTTTTGGTTGCAACGAGGAGAGTCTACATTAATTTCATATTACCCTGTAATAAATTGTGAAATATGTATTGAACGAGTGCATTTCCTTCGGTGTCAGTGTGTACCATTATTTTAGGCTTTTCGGGTGTTCTTATTAGACATCAAGATGTGGTTGGCATTAAATTGTATACGGGGAGAATGAAAATTATAGATTAAAAATTAAAAAAAAAAATCTGTGAATTTATATATACGTACTAACTTCGATCGCCAGCTTGTAGAAATTACTATCAACGTGTTTGTAAAAATTGTTATCAAATGTGATATTAAATTTTACTGCTTGCTTTTGGGCAGCAAGTATACACGCAACCCCATATAAATGATCATTTTGGTTTTGAATTTTAGTAGTATTAATCACGTATAAAATGGAATCCACCCTTCACAATTTCACATCATGGATTTCTGGATTGAATTCACGATAGATTTGTTGGAACAAAGGTATAGATATGAGAGAATTTGGACCAAGTAATCGAGCACCAAAGTCTGAAATAACTGGTTATAAAAAAGCAGACCAAAGAAATGTAGTGGCGTATCTCTACTGTTTTATCCTCACATCACGTCAAGACAAAAAGTCTCTCTTGTAAATTGTGACAGAGAAGGATCATTAACAGTTGAAGAGACTCGGATTAGCATGTTCCATCAAATGTCGCAATTTCTTAATCATTAGGGATACGTTAAAAAGAGTAGCATTTGATGAAAAGCAATCAGCCTGCTGCTATCCCTTTTAAATATTCTCTCCGCCACTATACGCTCCTGGATTTTTTTTTTTTTTTCTCTTTTACTCTTTTATACGTACATATAATTGAATTGAAAAAATGTCGCCTACTAAAAGATTATCTGAGAAGGTTGCCCGAGCCTTTTTCTAGCTAGCTAACATGCGAAAGAATAAAATAAAATAAAAAGAAAAAAAATAATATTCTACACCCCCCTTTTAATTACTATCCACGTGAATAATTAACCATTTAAATATAATATAATTAATCTAATAATCCAAAACTCTAGTTTTATATATAAATATCATAAAATAATTGAGACTTTCTGGCACGCAAAAAACAAATATTTGTTTCGCCGAAATTAAAATGGGGGAGGCGGTATTTTACAGCGGAGGGACTACAGAAGACTCTCCTGGATGGATAAACTTTGAACTGTCGACATAAAATGGGACGAAGAAGGGTACGGCGAGGAATACAGGCCGTAGGACCCATGCCAGATATTTAACCTGTGGGTGAGCTAAAAGCCAAGAGAACCAACCCCACCTGCTGCCCACTCCACCTTCAAAAGTTTTGTAGCTCCACTCCAAACTCACATAATATATGGTTTGACAACGCCATCATACTCGCTCGCTCACCCTCTCATTTTCTCTTCCTTTCTCATTTTATATTTGGAATTAAAATTTGAAATACTGTACCAGAACTTTTTAAGAGAAAAATATTTGAATAAAAAAATGTTTTATTTTATTTCAAAACTATTTGCGCCATTCCATTATTAAAAATTTTATTAATTTCATGGTTTATTATTAGTATAATATTTTCTAAACATTATTTTAAGATTTAGGTTACTCTTATCTTGTTTAAATTTACCCGATGTTAACCAAGATACAAATATAATATACATATTTATAAATTTTGAAAGTTCCAATTTTTTATTTACGAAGTTGTAAACTTGAGTGTGCCAAAAATGTTACAACTTAACCACACATTCAATGAGTTGAAGTTTCTTGTAGGGGATAAAGAAAACAAAAAAAAACAAAAGTTTGTAGCCTAAGTCCGCTGTATTCACCCCATAACCATAAATTAATTTGCCTTCCTAAAATTTCAGGAGGGCCCCACTGGGCCCCCTCAGCGAGCTACAGGAGCTTGACACGATATCAATGTTTACCTGCAGTCCTAGTCCTCGGTCTATGGTGCGTCATCGTTGAGCGTCGAGAAATAAAACGTATTTGAGATGAGGAAGACAAGTTTACCCATGTGGGTTTGGTGCGCGGTGGCTTGTTATCGTCAGAGATATTGGGCTATAAATTGATGAAGCCGTTGCCTGCTGGGAGTGTGCTTCGAGTGTAGAACAGAATATAGCTAGACAGAAAAGAGAGAAAGAGAGCAAGTATGAGAGTTATTTGTGACTTTTGTGAGGGTGCTGTTGCAGTGGTTTTTTGCCCTGACTACAAGATTGCTCTTTGTAGTTCCTGCGACCAGGCGGTTATCTTTCTTCTATTTCTCTATTTTTTTTTTCTTTTCGTTTCTTTTTCAAATATTTACGTTATGCTTCTAGTTCTTGTTTCTGACACTCGGCTATCTGAAGATTCACCCACTTACATCGTTATATGGTATTTACGATTGTCGAGTAAAAAACTAATGTCAGTAATTCTTGGAGTAATAGTTCATCACCAAGATAAAGGAATATAACTTTCTTGTTCAAAGTGCTGTTTAATTCTGTTGCATGTAGGGATTATGATTGGAGAAGAGGGTATATATATCTCTCTCTCTCTCTCTCTCTCTCTCTATATATATATATATATATATATATATATACACATATGTGAACTGCTTTTTGTGTTCTTGGAGATTTTAACTGCATTGGCATGGGAAAGATTTATGTTTAGCCATATTTAGTTTATGTAAGAACAAACAACACTTTTGAGTTATAAATTGCCACTGTTTCAGGCACATGATGGCAAAGTTTGCAGCCATATGCGGTTATCTCTTGTTGATAATGGCAAATATCCACTGTGTGAAATATGCGACCGCGCCCAAGGTGATCGAATTTGTTTTCCTTTCCATATTTAGCTTCTCCTTTCATTATTTAAGGAAAAAAAACACTTCTGTTTGGTAGTTCATATATGCTTTATTTAGAAACCTTTTTCACTTATGTTCTCTCCTTTGCAACAAACATGTAGCTTTCTTTCACTGCGAGAAGGATTGTATTTCGCTGTGCATTAATTGTGACGCATTGGTTCACAATGGGGCACGCAAAAGAGCACATTCAAGGTTTCTGGTACTGAGACAGCAGGCTGTGGTAATTTTATCCTTCCTCATCACCTGTTGACTCTTGTAAACTCTGCGTTATAACATCCTCTAGTCTAAAAGCTCCTTGGAACGCTGATTATTTATTTTTGTTTTTCATTTTTTGCAGCGGACGGACGTTGCCCGTCCTTTGAATTTGCCACCTTCAGAACCTGAACCTAAAGCTCAGAGCGAAGAAGGAACAAGTCAGCCACCACCGAAACTTGAAGAAGAAGTTAATAGTGAAGAACAAAATCTCTGTGTCTCTCGTGTTCCAGTGGCTAAGCCTAAGCGGAATGGTCGTCTGCGCTGCTCTGCCATGGTGGGTACCAGGTTCAAATTCCTTGATTTGAATATGAAGCATCGCCAATCAAATAGTTTCAAAAACAGGGTCAGGATTTTATTATGTTCATTTTATGTATATATGTAATATTATAGGAAGTATCAAGTGAGTCTTTAGTACTTCTGTTTGATTTGCATTATATGATTGCATTAACTACAATATGGCTAAACTTCTGTTTTTTTTTTTTTTTTAAAAAATTTTTTCCCTTGTGTTGCAGAAGAAGAAGTGATCGAAACAGAAAGCATGGTTCTTGGCATGACTTTCTTAAGAGTACAGCATGAAAACCAGGGCAATGAAGCATCATCTGTCTATCTATCTAAACTGGTTCTAGGGCGCCGGCCGGTCTTCCTCACCTAGGCTTTGCTTTTGCCTTTACTTTTGTAAAGATTATGTCAGTAATGCAATTATGTAGTTAAGCAGCGTAGACAAGTCCCTCGGGACACTTCCCTAATCAAAAGATTGCAGTCTCGTCAAATGCTCTCTGTCCTTGTTTCTGTTGTTTAATTTCCAGTTGTGATACTGTCCATGTTGCTTGTTCAAATGGCATTAAAACAGTACTGTGTTTGTATTCTGTGATGGTGCTTCTTATCAATATTAATGGAAGACGAAATAATGTCGAGCTATTCTTTGTCTGTACGTATTTCCAGGTAACCTTCTTCTCATATTTTACTGCATGCAGATGATCATACACAGTCAAGACCAAGAAAAAGAGTTTTCATTATTTTTATCTCCAACATACAAATGAAACAACCCTCTTGCTCTTGATGCACATTTTGATTGTTAGTTTTTATTATCTTCTTCAATCTAAAGGAAAAAACCAAAAAAACAAGAAAGAAACATAAAAATCAAGTAATCAACCACGGTTGTTGTTAAAATTAAGATCATTCCATATGCAACTAATTGTTTAATTAAAATTTTTCTTTTGAATAATTGAATAAATCCAATAGATGATATATAATTCTAACCCGTAAAAACATATGATAACTCTATGAAATATATGACATTTGTTGAAACTAACAAACGTTATAATAACTCGTTTTGAATTGTTAACGAGGCATGAGATGTAAATGACATCATTATTTTGGCAATATTAAATAAAGATAAAATGGCTAAATTCACCCTTTTTATTAAATTAAATGTCATTCATCCTATTTTGAACGTAAGTTCACAATGATAATTCAACGAATGAAGTTAAATATATCCACCTTACAATTTTCTCATACTCCATTTCTCAATATAAAACCTATCTAGTCATTTATTAAGTTTAAATAAAATCAAAACCTTTTCCCTTGATATCCTTCCGCGTACCAAAATTGACCTTATTATTTTATTATTATTAATATTTTTTTTTTCATATCCATTCACAATTCAACGGTTCTCTTCGTTTCTACATATTTAAGCTTAGTTCTTCTTCCACAAAACTTGATCCTATTTTTTACCAGTAATACGTATATATGTTCTTAGTATATAGTCGATAATATGAATAAAAGAGTTGAATAATTATATGAAATCTATCATCACTAACGATAAAATCAATGGTTAATTTACTAGAGAGGTTGAGAAAAATACAGTTTTAAATTTTATTTAATATGTTTTTATGTGACTATACTTTAAAATTAAGTAAAGTTAAAAAATATTTGATAATACCAATTTTTAATAAAATTTATACATATTTTTTTTATTAATGTTTGATATTAGAACTTCCCTTTTGGCAACTAGAGGTAGATCCAGTTAATGTCCATAGAGAGTTTAAGCTTCGTGAAATAAAAAAAATTGTGTTTGAACCCCCATATATTTATATACACTTGGCCCCATTAAATTATCAAAATTAGTTACATTAATTTATTAGAATTAATTTTATAATTTTTAAACGTTTAATTTTTTAAGTACAAAAAGATTTATAAATTTTTTCCATAAATTTGTTCTAAGATATTAAAATAAGTATTAATACTTTTAAGTTTAGTGTTATATTTTTTAAGTTTCGATTTCAAACATTATTTATTAGAGTTTTAAAGTAGAATTTCAACTTTACGAATAAATTTTAAGCTTTTGTATAAAAAATTTAAGTTTTATATAGAAGGTTAAGTAGTATTATATTAATATATTTTAACCAATCCCTACTCTTCTTAACTTTTTTTGTTTTAACTCCAACAATTGAGAGTTTTCCTTTTTTTTCCTTTTTTGTATGCTAGCTACTTATAACTTAATCTATTATTTAATTGTTGTTATTTTTCTTGATTTCTTAGATATGTAAGAAAATAAAAATTGAAAATAACTATAAGGAATTAATTCACAGACATGAAAAATAAAAAGGAAGAACAATAAATTTGTGAGGGTACAATTTTTACTTTTTATTTTTTATCCTCTACTAATAATTGATAATTGCTCTGTTATTATTTAAATTAATTAGCCATCAAAATTAAATCTATTAAAAAGAATTAGCTCCTACTGAGTTATATTTTTTCCTCCGCCATTATCAATTGCAGTAATTTTTAAGTTACAACAATTTATACTAAACGAAATCTCAACATATTAATTATCATTGTTATTAGATTTGTTTTTAATTTACTAACATGCCAAAATATAAGTGTAACAAGGCATCCAGCCAGGGACTAGATGGTTTAAAGTACACACTCTATAATACCTAGAATTCTTATATTAATAAGAATGCATATATATATGGATATATTGACATTATATTATATGAGTGTATGGGAGATTGAAATTTAAAAGATGAACATATTTATTTTTGGGAAAATTATTTGATTAGGATGAATATGTTATAGTTTTTAGAAGAATGAATATATTTGATAATATGAAGTTTATTGTGGGTAAAGGTCAAAAAAGAAAAAGTTGATAGGTTTAATTGATAATAGAAAGCTATTTGACTTTCTCATGATGCGTGTAAGGTGAAAAAGAAAGAAAAAAAAATGATAAGTTTGCCTCCTCTTGTTATTGGATGGCCAGGTGGAAGAAAAGGAAAAAAATAAATTAAAATAAATTAAAGTAAATATTTTTCTTTTAGTGAGGTGGTGGGTACATATATATTTATATACATATATAAAATCTGTAGTTTCACAACTTGGAAGCAAGAAATACAAAACGAAAACAGAAAGAGGAAGAAAGAAAAGAAAAGAATGAAAAGAGAAAGGAAAGAGAAAAAAGAAGAAGAAGAAGAAGAAGAGGACAGAAAGGAAGAAAACGAAGAAATTAGGAAAATTGAGAAATTGGGGTAGAATTTCTTATGATTTACTTTTAAATTTAATAAATTATATTACATAATTTAGTTTTAGGATTTTATTGGGTTAGAATATTTATGTGTGAATAGTATATTTTTGCTAGATAATTAAGTTTGGTTTATTATTTATCATACTGTTAAATTGATGTTAAGGAGAGATTTGGAGGAAAAGGAAAACTCAACAGAGGAGTAGAAATTATTGTGCGATATTCAAGAAGGTATTTATATGTATTTTTTGGATTTTATTTTTAAAACTGAAAAGTATGATGTTTTCTTATATTTAATGTTTTTTATTAATGTTTAAGAAAATTTTGAATTATCACGTGTTGATCCAATTAATTATTTTTTTAATAGAATTTAAATAGTAATTTTTATATGAATATTATATTTACAAATACAGTGAGAAAATTGTGTCAACACGTTTTATATTTTTTATAAATATATGATTTGTATGAAAATATTGTGAATATATTTAATAAATGAAAATGTGATGGTTATGGTTTTTGTTGTGATGTGGTGCCGGTGTTTAAAGCGACGATCTTTGAAAATGATACCCCTAAAGGTTATTTTTGTTGGAGCAACGGTCTCTAAAAATAATGTCTCTAAAGTACGTATGGCCAATTTTTGGAACGATAGTCTTTCAAAATAAAGTCCGTAAAATACGTAAGCACAAAATTTATGAAAATTGTTTTTTTATAAGAGAATTATGTGTTTTATATTGTTTATATGAATATCAAAAGTGAGATTACGATTTAATATTTACTACACTCTTTATTGGAAATTAAGAAGTGTTTTTATATTTAAATTTGTTTATTACAAATTTTAAAATTGTCTTTGTGTATAACTATCTATTGAGCATTAGTTCACTCCTACTTTTCAAGTTTTTGGTATTTGTTATAGTCAAGATGAATAAGAGCTCAAGGATACTATATAGGATGAGAACTTTGCCATATTTAAAGTATTGCATAATTATCGATGTAAGAGTTTATACTGTATGGTTTTGATATATTTTTTTATTTAGTGTTTGAATATTTTCATAACACCCTAATTGGGTGCCACTTTCTTAATGCCGGATTCGAAGTGTTAAACGCTCTCTCTTACAAAAATCATGCTTATCGAAATATAGGTAAAAATGTATGTTTCTAAAATTAAACAAAATTTTTTATTAATTAAAATCAAATTATTTTTTTAATTAAATTCAAATTCAAATTATTAATTAAATTCAACCTATATTTTTTAATTAAATTTAAATTAGGGATATTGACATTTTTCCCCCTAATGTTTGGTCTAATAGGCAAATATCTCTCCGATGTTTGAGAAAAAACAGATACCCCTAACGTTTGGATAAATAGGTAGATACCCCCTGAACTTTTATTTCCGTTAGTTGACCGGTTAATTTATTACCATTTGTGTCCCTCATCTTTTATATAATAACACTTTGATATATATTTTATTTCAATATATTTACTCCTTATTTTAATATTTTTCATAATATAATTTTTTTAAATATAATAATTTAGTCCATATTTAATTTTTTTTTCATAATATATTCAAAATTAAATAAATTTTTAATTTGTTATTTCAGTAGAAAATTTGAAAAATAAAATATTATTAAAAAAATTTAAACAATGAGTTAAATTAAACTCATATTAAAATATTTTAAACTCATGTTAAAATATTTATATCTTTTTTTTCTTTTTTCTGCAATAAATTTTATATTTAATTGTTAAAAGAATTTTGAAATATAGTTTAACATTTTATTTTTATATTAATATTTTTATTTAAAAGATTCTATTAAATTTATTATATATTCTTGAGAAAAATCATGAAAATATAAATAAAAAAGTAAAAAAAAAGAAAAAATTTAATATCACTTTGTTAATAAAATTAGTAATTATATATATTTTATATTCTTATTAACTAATATAATTTAATTTTAATTAAGAAAATAGAGAAAGAAGAAAATTTTTTTTTATTATTTTTATTTGTAATATATATATATAACATGTATTTATTATTTATATTTTTATTTATATTTTCATATATTTTTAATTAAAAATATATTTAGTTTTGAGTATATTATGAAAAAAATATTAAATATAAACTAAATTATTATATTTAAAAAAAATTATATTATAAAAAATATTAAAAGAGGGAGTAAAATGTTATATTGAAATAAAATATATATTTAAGTATTATTATATAAAAGATGAGGGATACAAATAATAATAAATTAACCAGTCAATTCAGACGTGTATCTACCTATTTATTCAAATATTAAGGGGCATCTGTCTTTTTTTAAACATCAGAAAAGTATTTACCTATTAGGCCAAATATTAGAGGAGAAAATGTCAATATCCCTTTAAATTAAAATACTAAATTTTAAAATTTTTTTAACTAAAATTGTTATTTATTAAATTTCTTAAATATTTTTAAACTTTTTCAAATAATAAATAAATTTAAATTAAATTTCTCTTTTTTTATTCATAAAATTTATGTGTTATAAAATATTTCCATCATTCAAACTAATAGAATAAATTAACTCAAGATTAGAGGGTGGTGCCTGTAGGCTTTCTCAAACCTTCGGTTTATGTCGTGTTAATTTCCCGAATTATTAATGATAAGAATCCGGAGACTATGGATGCACGTGACTAGAGTCCATACCTTATATAATAAATTTTTTTTTTTTTGGCTTTTCTAGTAATTTAATATTTTAATGATAAAGACAAACATGTCTTTATTATGTATATTTAACCCCGCAACATCCCTTTTCGACTTTCGTGGAAAGCACAACAGAGGCCATGAAAATAAAAGAAAACGACAAGATAAACTTTTCAATGTACATTATTTTCGTTATTAATATTAACACTGCCACCATAATCACAGAATATACTATTTTCTGTGTTACAAATAAGTGGAAAACCATCTTGTTTTGATTTGCTTTTATTTAGTTACATAAATTAACATTTGACATTCATTTTTCGGGTGTTTATTAATTAATATAATATTCATAAAATAATAATTTTTAAAGTAAAATAAAGACAAAGACATTGATTAAAGTAAATGAGTATAAAAGACGTTGTTCTGTTGGGTGGCTAACTAACTACAATTTATTATAAAAAAGTGTTAAGTGATGATTTTTATGCACATCTCACTCCAATCATTTTAATTTTTATTTTCTCAAAGAATATTATTAATACAGTCCCAGTCATATTAATAAGAACACTAAAAAATTTCTTCGCGAGGAGTTGAGCACCAAATACTAAGCGCCACGTGTAGTTAAATAAAATCAACATTCAGTTATCCGGGGCCCCGTACAAAACTACAAACAGGCAAACCCGGTCTACGAGCCCCTTGTTACGTGCTACCAGCCAGCGAAGTCTAAACTCAGAAAGTAGAACACTCAATGGCAACGACGACGGACGATGAAACTGCCGTCGTCGTTAATGGTTGCATCGTTCTAATTGTTGATGCTGTTGACCATCTCCTATGAATTCACGCCACGTCGCATGACGCATCACAGATTGAGTGGCAGAAATTCTATATGGATATTGTATTTATTGGAAGCATGTGTTACCTCGTTGGAATTTTGGCCTGGACTTCGTTGGCACTGTTAATTGCAGGATCACCATCAGTTCAGCAGCACTGCTATGAATTCCTTGACGGCTTTATATCCGGATGGACCTATTGTTTTTGAGAATTTGTGGGGAATCTGTGTGCAATGGCATCACTAATTATTACATTGCTGTAAGTTTTGGTACTTTATCCTTAATTATGCAAAAAATAAAAAAATAATAGAAAACATAGCGAATATTTGGGTATGGTATATTTTTTCATTAAATGTACAACCTGATTTGACAATGCAATTCATGGATTTGTAAGAGTATGTTTGATTAATTGTGAAAATAACTGGATCCTGTCAAGTAGATATGCTACCAATCTAGGATAATTTTAAACAGCATAATTTGTTTCAGGTTTTGTCAAAGACGTTTGGAGCTGCTGTGGTTTCACTTGAACATCCATACTACGGGAAGAGCTCACCATTTAATTCACTAAAAACAGCAAAATTTAAGATATATTTCTTCTAAGCAAGTACTATATGACTTAGCTGTTTGACGACAGCTTTATCAGGTTAGTATTTTTCAATTTTAAAATCTTTTCTTTCCCATACTTTGAAGCTGGCTTCTGCGTTTGAAAACACCTAGGAAGGAATCTGCTGGTTACATATAGCATCGTTTGTTTTGTGCATCTCCAATTTCTTCACATATTGTTATTTTCTGTATGTAACTCAATATGATTTTAAAATTGTTTTAGATGTTTCCTATCAATTGTTGTGAAATTATGCTCTATTTTATTCTGCACATCTTCATCTTGGGTATTATATTATTATTGCAACAGGAAGTTGTCTTGAGAGTTTTGAATGAACTTATTGCTTCACTATGATACTGTGCATTCGTGAATACATAACAAAGATTGGTATAAAGAAGTTATTGCATGTGTCGTTTGGTGTGTGTAGTATTTCACATTTATGCATGACAGCTTTGAGACATCTTTCATGTAAGCAGGCACTGTTTAACTAGCTGTTTTCCGACAGTCTTATCAGGCTACTACTTTTTAACTTTCTGTTTGAAGCAGGGCTCTGTTCTTATGAATGCAGCACTGACAGAAGGAATCTGCTGGCATTTTTGTGCATCTCTAAAATTCTTCATGTTCTCATTATTTTTTGTATGTGTTAATTAATGTGGATGTAAAACAAGTAGGATAAAAGTCGTAGCTGTTTTCCAAGTCGGATTTTTTGAAATTATATTTTGTTATCCTGCACATGTTGGTTTATTATTGCCGTCAGGAAGCCTTGAGAACTTTGAGGTGAACCTTTTGTTTCACTTTTTTACGGTGATTGTGTAAGTTCATAATATAGGTATGCAATAAGAGTTGATCAATTCAATTTTTTTCTCTATATTTTACTAATATTCGTCATTTGAACTTTTTTGGTGCCTTCATGTGCAGCGTAATAACAGTTGGTTTATAAGGATGTCTCCAGTCTCCTCTGAGCCTTAAAGGTATGCCATTTGTAATTAGTTTTTATGTTGCTTTACTACACACACGTAAACGCACGCGCACAAAGACGTGTAAATTAAGATTCCCAATACTAATAAAATCTAGTTAGAACTACCTTCAAGAAGAACATTGAAGACCCTCCTGGGAACTTTGATAGTTTAATGAGTTATTGGCTTTATCTATACTTGAAAGAAATACAAAAAGCATGAACATGGAATGTGACAATCAATTTGAAAAGAGTGCACCAGATGTGTCTTTACAATTGTCTGGTACTCATTCTTTCTACAATCATTAAGGAATTTTATGCTCAGCTGATATTTCTGTACACAAGGACAGTAAATGGTTAATTCTGGAGTCTACTGAAGCCATATATCCTTCAAAGGCAATTACAAAATTTAAAAGTTGATGCTTGCAATATAGCCTACCGGAAACAATGCATGGACATAGTGCTCATTACTTACAGATTTTTTCTGAAATTATGATTCTTTCTCATTTCAGGTGAAGCCCAAAACTACGGCTCCCCTTACGCAGTTTTCAAAGTAAGACAACAGATTATAGAACAAATGGATTTGTGGTTGTCTCAATGCCAATTCTCTGGTAGGAATTCTATGCGATAAATTGACAATGGAGAAAAAAGAATGTGTAAATTCTTCAATAACTCATGGTGGTCTAATGCGTTACTTTCTTCACAAATATGTAGATGCTTATCTATGAAAAGGCATTGCCAGTGTTAGTCGTGGTGAGCTTGCTTATCTATAACACACATATATCGATAAAATGTAATGCTTTGGGCATGGGAGCTATTCTGTTTAAATGGTAAAATCTCTTGAAATATTATAAAAATTTTTAGAATTTAAATTCTATTTACAGTTAATTGAGTAAGTGTTAATTCATATATATTAAATCATATGTTTTAAATTATGTTGGGATTGTCAATTCATATATGAATGTTTGAAACTGAGATATTGAAGCTATTGATTCATATTTAGTTCAATTCGAAAATTTATAATGTTTGAGAGTAAGGGAATGCCAATTTGTATTTAGTTCGAACTCATGTTCAAGAAATTGTAGGATATTTGAGACTAAGATTTTGTGATGATTTATTTATGTTAAATATTTATAGTTGATAAATGATGAATCAATATTAAATATGGAGTAAAAATGACTACGTTTTAAATATTCTTTCTCATATTTTTAAAATAAAATAATAAAAAAGAGTTGTTTGTCTACCTTCACATTTTATGAACGTATATTCTCAATAAACAAGAATTTTGCATAAAAGAGGGGTTGTAATTATGGGTATATTATATTAGGGATATCAATTTTGTTGTGGGCCAATTATAGCCCAACCCAAATTTGTATTGCATTTGCATCGATTTTAGATTTGTTTTATATCATTTTAATTTTGTCACGATCAAAATGAGATATTTTCACGTGTCCTCTTAAGATTTATCGAAATCACATTTAGAAAAAAGTTTAGAAAATTAACACAAATCTCTTCTACACAATAAAACCTTCTAATTTGAATGTTTGTTGGCCAACTAAAAAAAATAAAATGTCTAAAATAACATCATTTTTATCAACATATGTTGATATCATTAAAATTAAGAAAATAAAAGTATTTACATATTGTTAAAATTAAAATTAGATTTGTTTAGTTTCACTAGGTTTAGTGTTATTAAGTATAGTTTTATTTCAAGTATTATTAGTTTTTTTTTAATTTGTTAAGAATTTTTAAATTTACTAGTTTATATTGTCTTATTATTTCAGTCTATAAAAAGGCATGTTTATTTATTTAATTTAAAAAATTCAAGTGAATTTAATATAATTTTATTTTCTTTAATATGATATCAAAGTAGCGCAAAAATCCTTAAATTAGGAAACCTAATATAGATACTATAATACGAGTCATGAATAGTAACAAACATTACTATTTACGTCTACTGTTCACAAGATGATGTTCTCGTTTACTGTTTATAGATTACTGTTTACCAGTGAAAATCTCTAGAAAAGGTCGAAGATGTGGTAAAAGACAAGAAGATTGTTCTACCATACTAATTATCTATTTGAAAACAATTGGAAAAGATTTGAAAAATTAACATATGCGAATCAAAGTTATCACATCCATAAGAACAACTTTTATAAACTTGAAGCTTCTTCTTCTAGTAATTATGAGAACTCTCGTGTGCCATTATCTAGAGAAGTTAGTTATCAATTTACTTTAGGTGACCAGCTAATTAATAGATCCTCAATAAGGATTAAACATACATTTTTTTCTTCTAATTCTACCCTTAGATAATTGATTTTAGGGCATCATTTCATATGACTGGTAATAATTTTGTTTTTAGTTCTTATTTCTCATCTAATAAATCATCTTCTATAGTATTGGCAACTGGTTCTAAAAGTGATGTTGTTGGAATAGAAACTGTTTTTACCAATTCTACTTTTCATCTTTCTTCAGTTCTCCATGTATTTAAATTTCTTATTAATTTTTTATCAGTTAGTCAAATAACTAAACATTTAAATTGTTCCATCACATTCTTTCCATCTCATTGTATTTTTCAAGATCTTAGTATAGGGAAAAAGATTAGCGGAGGATGGGAGATGAATGGAGTGTATCTCCTTTCTAATCCACTACAATTCTCTAATTGTGCATTATCCTCCTTAATATCTTCAGAACAATATACAGATTAGGACATCTTTCTTCCCAAATCCTTAAACGAATGAATCTACTTGGTATTTTTAATTCTAGTATTGAGTGCGAGTCTTGTCAATTAGGTAAACATTAACATATATCTTTTCTTACACGATTCAATAAACCTAATTTGTGTCATTTTCAATTGGTTCATTATGATATTTTGGGGTCCATGAAAAATTTTTAATTATCATGATTTTAAGTATTTTCTATCATTTGTTAATAATTATTCTTGAGTTACATGGATATATCTTTTAAAAGAACGATCAAAAATCCCTATTATATTTGAATCATTTTTCAAAGAAGTACAAACTCAGTTTGGTGTGTCTATTCAAATTTTTCATTCTAACAATCCTTTAGAATATTGTCACTCTACACTTTCTGAATTTTATAAGAAATAAGGGGTTATTCATCAAACCTAATACCCTTATACTCCTCAACAAAATGGTTTAACTGAAAGGAAAAATAGGTACTTATTAGACATTGTTCAAACAATCCTATTTTATATGAAAGTACCATCTATATTTTAGGGAGAAGCAATTCTTAGTACCTGTTATCTAATAAATAAGGTTTCATCTTCCGTTCTTAACTTTAAAGCGCCATACAATATTTTATTTCTTGACAAACCTGTTTTTTCACTTCCATCTCGTATTTTTAGTTGTGTTTGTTTTGTGCATTCATTTAATACTCATAACAAACTTTCAGTTCGGTTTGTTAAATGTATTTTTCTAGAATATTTTAAAACTCAGAAAGGTTATAAATACCTATATCTTATTCCTATTAAAACTTACATTAATGCTAATATCACCTTTTTTAAGTCTACTTCTTATTTCTCAGAAAAGGGATTTAGTTTAAAAACTAATCTTATTTCTTCCATCGTACCTCTTTTTCATTTTATGGATCCTATTGTACCTATTCTTATACCTATCATTTCTATAGAAAAACTCCTCCAAGTGTATGTATATAAAAAAGATCGTCAATAATTTGATCAACAAAATGAGTCTCCTCCAAATCCTTCATCTACCTAAGCGACGACCTCCAATCAAGATCCTCTTCTATCAGCTAATAATTTAGATCTTGGTCTCCCTATTACAATTCGAAAAGGTAAAAGAATAACTGCTACTAGGTATTCTCTTGCTCAATTTGTTTCTTTCAATACACTTTCATTTGCTTTTCAATCCTTTGCTTTATCTTTGTCTACTATATCTTTACCTAAGACATCTCAAGAAGCATTTACACATTCTTGTTAGCGTAAAGCTATGAAAAAAAAGATGATAGCTTTTTATGATCGTGGCATTTAAAAACTACAAAAACTCCTAAATGGTAAAAAAGTTGCAAGTTGTCGGTGGGTATTTACCATCAAGTATCACCCAGATGATACCATAGAGAGATTAAAAGCTCAATTAATAGCTAAAGGTTTTACTTAGACATATGGAGTAGATTATTTTGAAACATTTTCTTCAATTGATTAGCTTAATTCTATTAGAGTTCTTGTATCTTTGGCAATTTTTTATGATTGGCTTCTTTTTCAACTTGATGTTAAAAATGCATTTTTATACGGAAATTTGCAAGAAAAGGTTATATGGAGAAATCTCCAGAGTTTGTTGCTCAAGGGGAGTCTAACTTAATATGTTAGTTAAGAAAAGTTATAAATAGCCTTAAACAATCTCCAAGAGCATGGTTTTAAAAACTTAGTAGTGTGTTGACATCTCTCAATTTCAAAATATGTCAATCTAATCACTTAGTCTTCGTTCAACATGCTTCATTAGAAATATTTATTCTTGTGGTGTACATAGATGATATTATCATTTTTGGAAGTGGTTTGCATAGGATTGAGGTAGTGAAGAATCAATTGAAGAAACAAATCCAAAGTAAAGGCTTGGGTCAACTTGGGTATTTCTTGGACATTGAAGCAGCAAAAAGAAAGCAAGGTATAGTGTTATCTTAAAGGAAATATGTCCAAGATTTATTGTTGGAAACAGAGATATTAGGATCTAAACCAGCTGATACTCTTATAGAACCAAACGTAAAGTTTGATGGTGAAAATAGTCCAAAGTTTAAGGACAAAAAGAGGTACATAAGCCTTATGGGAAAATTAATTTATTTGATAATAACAAGACTTGATATCACTTTTGTAGCTTATACTGTGAGTCAATATATGCAAGAACCAAAAAAGATTCATTGAAAAGTAGTATGTAGAATTCTTAGGTACCTCAAGTAAACTATTAGAATGAGAATTCTTTACAAAAAAGGTAGCACGTTAAATATTGTATTTTTCTCTGATGCAGATTGGGCAGGATCTACAACTGACAAATGATCTACAACTGGCTATTATACCTTTCTTGGTGGCAACTTAATGACTTGAAGGAGTAAGAAACGAAATGTTGTAAGTAGGTTTAGCGCTGAAGCAGAATATCGAGCTATGACTCATACAGCTTGTGAATTGTTGTGGATTAAAAATCTTTTGAAAGAGTTTAAGATTAAGGTGAAGAGTCCGACTATAATGTATTGCGATAATCGAGCGGCTATTTATATAGCCAACAACCTAGTTTTTCATGAGAAAACTAAACATATAGAGATAGATTGTCATTTTATTAGAAAAATTATTACTTCAGGAAAGGTCATTACCAAATATATCAAGTTGACAGATCAAATTGGAGACATTTGCACTAAACTATAGACAAAGGAATCTTTATGTATCTTTATTCTAAGCTGGGCATCACTAATATCTATGCTCCAGCTTGAGGGAGAGTGTTAGAATTAAAATTAAACTTATTCAGTTTTACTAGGTTTAGTGTTATTAAGTGTAGTTCTACTTCAAGTATTATTAGTCTTTTCATAATTTGTTAAGAATTCCTAAGGGTTGTTATAATTTGTTTTTGTTTGTCAAAAAGGCATGTTTATATACTTAGTTTAAAAAATTCAAGTAAGTTCAATATAATTTTATTTTCTTCAATACATATTAATAACAGTTTAACTAAATAGAAAAGTCATTATCATTATTTTATATTTATGAGTCAAACAAATTCTTTAACAAACAAAAACAAATTATAACAACCAAAGACAAATTTGTAATAAAATTCTTTCTAATAACTTAGCCTACATATATCATCATGTTACAAGACATTAAAACATAACTAAATCAGTTGGAATAATGTGTACCTACTTCAAATTTTTAAATATAAATATTTTACCTGTAGGAAAAATACACTTGTTAAAAATTATTAAAACTCTGAATTATTAAAACTCACAATTGATACATTATAGAGCATGATATGGAAGAAAATAGTTTTTTGCTTTGAGGATGAGTAAACATTTCTGGTCAAACTTAGAACACTCCAATCTCGATAATTATTGATGTTAAATAGAATTATCTCAAATCAAACATTGACGTACTTGTTAATGATATTAGGGTGGTCAATCATGGTTGGTGGTTTAAGGTGATAGCAATGAGAGTGTCAACGAGGTGGCGGTGGGAGTAGGGATGACAATAGGGCACAGTGGGGGTGGGGAGGCATGCCCCATTCCCCACCCCGTTTTCTATTTTAACCCCCATTCCCTACTAAATTTAATGGGATATAGATGGAGAATCCCTGCACAGAGAATGAGTTCCCCATCTGCATATCAATTCTCTATTTTATAATATTTTTATAAATTAATTTTAATAATATAAGAATTTAATTAACTTAAATAAAAATATTATTTATATATTATTAGAAACACAATATAGGGTCTCTTTAATTTTTAATCTTTTACTTTTTATTTGTATATTTTTTTTATAACATTAATTCATAATTCCATAATTTTTATTACCAATTACATTTATTTATAATATATAATTTTAGAAATTATAATATAAAATTTATATTTTTATATATATAAAATTTAATTTATAAATTATAATATATTTATATTATGTTTTATTGGGGAATTGGGTAGAGGTGGGGTGGGGAGAGGTAAACCAATCCATGTCTCATTAATAAATTGGAGATTAATTTCTCTCCGTTCCCCACCCCATTCCCCCAAATTGATCTGAATTTTTCTCTGTTGGGGGTGGATCCCCATGAGTTTGGGGCTCCGTGGGATATTTTGTCATCCCTAGGTGGGAGCGTTGACAACAATGTAGGTAGTGGGAGTAGTAATGACAGCAAAAGAGGTGAGAGCTAGTACAAACAATAATGACAACATGACGGTGGGTGATTAACGTGATGACTGCGAAAACTGCAACTATTTTGATTTTGCGAAATTAGAATTGAAAGTTAAGAGACTAGGGTTTTGTTCTTGTTTTTCAATTTTTTATTATGTTTGCAAATCGAGCTTAACATGTATAGTGAAATCTAAACCCCGGTTGCATCTTTTTAGGTGTTTAAATTAATTTAAATATAAGTGATTTACTATAATTAACCGTTATCAAATAGTCAAATTTGAAGGTTTTACTATATAGGAGAGGTTTGTGTTAATTTTCACAAACTTTTCTCTATGTGTGATTTCTATAAATTTTAAGGATGATATATGAAAATATCCTTTAAAATATTAAATACAAAAATTGAAACCTTAAGTGGTTTGGTTATATTTTTACAAATTATTATTTTTATTTTAAAAAAATTCGTGTGACATGTTTTACAAAATTTATTTTAATATTTTTTTAAATTTTAATTAAAAGTAAAAAACTATTTTTTTATATTTTATCATTTTCAAAATAAATGAAAATCAATTACAATTTGCTTTCAAAACAATAATTTTACTCATTCTCAAAAAAATGATAAATACGTTCTTTTTAATTTTTTATTTTAAAATTATTTTTAAGAATGAAAAACACCACCACGCGCCTTTTTTTATCTCTAAAGGCAATATTTTTCAAACATTCTTTGGGTCACGGGCCTCCAGTAAGCACCCAGTCAAATCGCCAGGTCCTTTTTTTAAAAGTTATCAAATATTACGTCAGCTGTTACTGTTAAACAGATCGTTTTTATCATTAAAATTTAAATATAATTATTTAAATATCTAACATTAATTTATTTTTTAAATTTATATATAAATATTTATTAAAAATATATAAATATAATTAAATTTAAATTTAAATTTAAATAAGTAAATGTTTAAATAAATTAAATATTTTATTTATTAAAAATATTAAATAACATAATATATTAAGTTTAAATTTTTAAAAATATGTACCAACGTATTAATTTAAATTTTTTATTTTTTGAAAACAAATAATTTAATAATTTTTATGCATAAAAAAATATACCAATTACCTTTAAATTTCTGTCCAATTTAATTTAGATTTTAGAAACGTTGAGACTTCCTTGAAAAAAATCACGGGTGAAACACTGCCTTACACAAAATCTAACCGTTAATAATTCTGCAGGTAGTCAGGACAAGCAAGCAAACACGGGTTCCGTGCTGGTTGCTCGCTTAATTGGATTAAGCCCCGTGTCAAGTGTCAACAGAATAAACGACATCTTGTTCTGCACACGAGACAGGACAGTCAACGGCAACGAGGAAGATGAAGCTATCGTCGCGGTTTACGGTCGCATTGGTCATATTGTTGACGCTCTTGAACCTCTCCAATGGTTTCACGCCACCTCGTATTATGATTCACAGATTGACTGGCAGCGGCGATTACTTGACCACTGAAGAACTCTGGTTCAATCAGACTCTTGATCATTACTCTCCTTATGTAGCCCTCTCTCTCTATCTCTAATAAATTCTTAATATTTCTTCGGTTATTATTATTAGTATTATCAATTTTTCCCATTTGCTTGTTTTTGTATGTTCTAAACTCTGAATAGGCTGAATTAATTGATGGTTCTATGTTAATTAGATGGATTTTCGTTTTAACAGCAATGAAGTTTAGTTAAGCAATCACTGGATACTTCAAGTGATAAAAATTCGTATTTGAATGTTCGGTTTGTTACCCGTATAGCTGAAATTCTATATGGGTATTGTATTTATGGAAGCATTTGACTCCTACTTGCCTTGTTTGAATCTTGGCTTATTCGTAGTTGGTGCTGTTCATTGCAGGATCACCGTTGGTTTCAGCAGCGCTACTATGAATTTCTTGACCACTTTCGATCTCCGGATGGACCTATTTTTTTGAAAATTTGTGGTGAATCTGCCTGCAATGGTATAACAAATGATTATATTGGTGTAAGTTTTGGTCCATATCCCTAATTATCTAAATAACAACAACAACAACAATAATAAAAGGAGTAAAATTTTTGGGTATAGTATATATTTTCTTCAAGTGTACAATCTCATTTGACAATGCAATTCATGGATTTGTAAGAGTATTTTTGGATAAATTGACAAAACAACTGATTCCAGTTAAGTTGATGTGCTAATCTGAGGATAATTTTAAACCACACATTTCATTGCAGGTTTTGGCAAAGAAGTTTGGAGCAGCTGTGGTTTCACTTGAGCATCGTTACTATGGGAAGAGTTCACCCTTTAAATCACTAACAACTGAAAATTTGAGATATCTTTCATCTAAGCAGGCTCTCTTTGACTTAGCTGTTTTCCGACAGCATTATCAGGCTAGTACTTTTTATTTTTTGGATCACTTCTTCCCTGCATTATGAAGCTGGTTTCTGTTCTTGTAAAACCACTTAGAGAAGGAATCTGCTGGCTACATGTTACATCTTTGGTTTTGTGCCTGTGTAAATTCTTCATACTCGTTATTTTTTGTATGTGTTACTTAATAAATCACATTCAATGACACTTTTAGATGTTTTCCAAGCCAGATGTTGTGAACTTATATTTTGTTTTATTCTGCACATGTTCTTCTTTAATATCATTGCAACAAGAAGCCTTGAGAGCTTTGAATGAAGGTTTTGCTTCACTATTGTACTGTGCATGTTTTGGTATATAATTAAGACACACATAAAGATGTTTGCGCGTGTGTCTATCCTCTGGTGCGGTTACAATTTCACATTTTTCCACGATAGATTTGAGATATCTTTCATCTAAGCAGGTATTCTTTGACTTAGTTGTATTCCAATGGTGTTGTCAGGCTAATTTTCTGATCTTATTCTCCCAGTATTTTGAAGCTGCGTTGTGTTCTTGTGAATGCTTCTAAACTTTTTGTTCAACTTTTGTAATGTGCTTGTGTAAGTACATAAGAAAGTCACACATATACATGTGTGTTAATGTCGGTGTGTGTATTTTTTCACATTTGTGCATGGTTGCTTGCAACTATGCATGTCAAACAAGATATAGAGATGACTCTAATCTTTCTTTTGGTCACTACTCTTATTATTACACTGCAAGGCTTCATTTGTTCCATAGTTTTCTAAGTGGCCTTGCTAAGTAAGGTGACTCTAATTTTGCATTGCATATCTCCTCTCATTTGTGGAGAATATTTATAATCTTTCTGCTACCAAATTTGTTAATATTTTTATTATTATCTTTCAGCAATCCTTAAACATAAAGCATAAAAGAGCAGATACTGAGAATCCATGGTTTGTTTTCGGTATTTCATATGCGGGAGCTCTCAGTGCATGGTTTCGTCTCAAGTTTCCTCATTTAACATGTGGAAGTCTTGCAAGTTCTGCCGTTGTTCTTGCTGTTTATAACTTCACTGAATTTGATCAGCAGGTAGAGACAGGACTAATTGGACTGAATATGCATATAATAAGATCATGTCTCATGATAATATTTTATTTAAATCTTCTAGAAATTGTTATATGTTTAGATTAAGGTTGTGTCTGGATATTCTCACATGTTGCAGCTTTTGCCCTGACCTTTGGATCTTATTTCTTTGTCCAGATTGGTGAGTCAGCTGGTGCTGAATGTAAAGCTGTACTTCAAGAAACTACTCGACTTGTGGAACAGAGACTTGCATTAAATGCAAAAGCGGTGAAGACATTGTTCGGTGCAGCTGAGGTTTGATTTCCCTTACCTTGCCATGCTTATGAGTCAAGTATGAAGCAATGTGGAAAACTTTTGCCCATGATTCTGGATGCTGACGCTGTAGCTCTGTTTGCAGCTTGAGATAGAGGGTGATTTCCTGTATTTTCTGGCAGATGCAGCAGTTATAGCGGTGAGCACAGTTTCTTATTCAGTTTTGTTGCTGAATACTAAATTTTCGCATTAACGATCTTGAAGGTAAATTTTTCAGTTTCAATACGGAAATCCAGATAAACTATGCACCCCACTTGTCGAAGCTAAGAAGGCTGGAGAAGATTTGGTGGTATGCTTCTCTTGTTATCTGTCTCTTCTCTTTCTTTTAATTGGAATCTTATTGGGTGAAATACAATCAAAATTATGCCCATTTACTATTTGTTGGTTGCTCTTTTAATAAACTATTTAGATTTTGGTCATGGTTTATTTGTTGGACCATTTTGTGGTCGCTACTCCAACTTGTGAGTTGAAACTGCATCTTTTCTTGGCCATGCACCGGACATGTATACTGGTAAAATATAATTATGAGATGTAATTTGCCTCATGTTCTTTTAGCCAGCTAGAAAAATAATGGATAGACGACTTAGTTTTATGATTAGATTGTCTGTATAATTGGTTGGTTATTAGTCCTTATCCTCATTCTTGAAGTTATGCACGTATCAGAAAGAGAAAAGAATATATTAATTCATACTTTCATATTATGCTGCATTTCTTGTAGATTGTTTATGTCCTTTTCTGTGATTGGCCCTGGGCCTTGTCACAGGTGGTCAATGTATGGGACATTAAGAAAAAAAAGATTAATCATTGTTAATCAGTAAAGAAAAAGATTTAGGATTTGTCAGTTAATATTTCTTTTAAGTTTACAGCTCCTATTAATACTACTCTTGTACCATACTTGGCTTGTCAATGCATTTGTATTGTCAATGTGCTGTGGTTTCCAGCTTATTGTTTCATTGGCAAATTAAAATCCTTGATTGTCTTCCTCTAGCCGTCAATGTATTATTCAAATAATGTTTTTTGTAATGCAGGATGCATATGCCAAATATGTAAGAGAGTATTACCTTGGAAGTTTTGGTGTCAGCATTCAGACATATAACCAGAAACAGCTTAAAAATACGGCTGTTACTGACCGGAGTTCTGACCGATTGTGGTGGTTCCAAGTTTGCACCGAAGTTGCATATTTTCAGGTGGCGCCTTCAAATGATAGCATTCGGTCTTCAAAAGTGGATGCAAGGCATGTCTTTTTCCATTGTACACTTTTGTTATATGTTAATAGTTTCTATAGTTTATGATGTGGATTTTGTTTGGTTATCTTTTCTGCTTTTCTAATTGTACAAATTGTTGCTTGTACTTGGCAGATACCATCTAGACCTTTGCAAGAATGTCTTTGGAGAGGAAGTCTATCCTGATGTCAATTCAACAAACATATACTATGGTGGAACAAATATTGCTGGTCCAGAAATAGCCTTCTAATCTATTTGGGAATGTTTAATCTGATATTTATTTTTCATTTCTTTTCCTTCATGGCTTACATTTTTTGTGTAAATCTGTGAATTTTCAGGTTCAAAAATTATTTTCACAAATGGCTCACAGGATCCCTGGCGTCATGCATCCAAACAAGTTTCATCTCCAGACAGTAAGTTTCCTATTCTGATGACAGTTGTCGTAGAGAATAAAAATGATGAAAAACTTGAAGGGAAATTTCACTATTCCTTTTATTCTCTGAGATTGACAGTCTATGTGGTATTGAAGAACACATAAACATCACATCCTTTTTAGTGAGATTGGCACTAGGCTTTTTGTAAGAGTGTCTATCATGCTGTAATGTGGTCCGAAATGACACTCATGTGACCTGTTCAGCCTTGAGTTTTTCTGAACCACATAGCAATGTTAATAATTAATGTGATGATTACTGCTGCATTGGTATAATGATTTGTCCTACATGAATAATGTAATGATCTTGGTATGTAGAATTATTGTGCAGAGTAATAGTTGTGGTTCAATTTCATTTTCTTTCTTTCATTTCTTTTTTTCACTAACATTCTCATTTGAACTTTTCAGTGCCTTCATATGTCATCACTTGTCATAATTGTGGCCATGGAACTGATTTGCGAGGATGTCCCCAGTCTCCTCTAAGTCCTGAAGGTGCGTAGTTCTGTTATTGGCTTTTATGTTGCTTTAACTATTATAATATTCCCATTGAAAACCCTTGTATCTAGTTTGCCAAACATCCCCAATCTCCTCTAAATTGTGAAGATTTATGGATGGATGGTTTTTGATCTGATTAGAACTAACTTCAAGTAAAACACCTTAGTGCCTCTCTGAAACACTAAAACTTTAATTAGTTCATTTTCTCTGTTTGTTCTTTGTGGTTTTGACCTTTTCTTCTGCTAAAAGAAAGGCACAAGCATGACCACGGAATGTGATTGATTTTGTAGAATTTGAAAAGAGCGTACCAGATGTGTCTAAAGAATTGTCTGCTATGCTACCTCTTGTTCCTAGAACTAGAGAAAATTATGTAGCTGATTTTGTTAAAGCCACAAACATTAAACAATTAATTCTCAAGGTTACTGAACTCATGTATCTTTCAGAAGGCAATTACAAAAATGGACAGACTTTTAAAAGACATATGGTTGCTGTATAGCCAGCTTGGAAAGAATGCATGGATATCAATGCTCATCTCTTATCGATTTTATAAGAAGTACTTGCCATTGTAATTTCTGCAATTATGATTTTTTCTCATTTCAGGTGATGCCCAAAAATGCAGCTCCCCGGATGTGGTTTACAGAGTCAGGCAACAGATTATGAAACTCATGGATTTGTGGTTGTCTCAATGCCAGGTCTCGGGTAGGAGTTCTATGTGATAAATTGAGAATGGAGGAAAAAGACTTGGTAAATTGTTCAATAACTAAAGGCGATCCTGTATGTTACCCTCTCAACAGATAACTAGATGCTCATCTATAAAAAAGGCACAGCCAGTGTTAATATTCTTCTTGTCTACCCGAAACACCAATGTATCCTTTCGGTTAAAACTTGTGTAAATCTGTCAAATCTCTGATTAGATTCTAGTGTATTTCCTCAAATGTATGTTCCAGACCAGTAACAATAATAAGTGTTTCGACTGAAGCATTTTAGACCGGTAGTGGAATGTTTGAGTTTGTCGCCACTAGAAACTCTCATGCAGCAACCTTGTCATCGTTGCACTACAAAACTAATAATTTTTGCGTTTGAACACTAGCAATAATATTTCAGTCGCGTTTGAACACTAGCAATAATATTTCAGTCACGAACAGCAAGAGTGTCTTGCACATAATATTTGCAGAAGAGAAAGGGGAAAAAAAAAATAGGTTACTATAACTGAAAAAATTTAAGTTAGCTAGTAAATTTGCGGAAAAAGAAAAAGAACTAATATAATTTGCAACAAAATTTTCAGAAAAAGAAAAAAGATTTTGGCGTGAAGGGAAACAAAATTCTTATTGGAAAGGGTTTTATTGAGGAATAGCACGGCAAATGTAAAAGAGTATATATATAAAATTAAAATTAAATAGGTGTATAAAGTGAAAATAAGCAAAACAAAAAAAAAAAAGTTTGGAGAATGAGTCTATGCTATACGCTCTTGCATTTGCGGTGGCCCCAGGACCAAAGGCTAAAGTTTCCTTTCCTTTAACGTCGATGTATATAAAATAAGATTGAAGTATTTTCCAGTGCATCTAAACTTTACCTAACTTAATATTTTAAAGCAAATTTTTATACTCTTGTCTAACAACTATTAATATATATAATATGTGGACTCTCCCACCTTCGTCTAAGAAGTAACTTCTTCTGAGCATTTGATAAAAATCTGAGATGATGCGAAAAGATTTGTAGGATGTCTTGTAACGATAATTATGTGAACTCCCACGCAGAGATCTATCTGTAATACATCATAATTTGTAATAAATAGAAAAGAAAACTATCAATATTTACCAATATGATCGTCAGCTGTTAAACTTTCCATTAGAAACTTTGAATCTTGAGATGGATCAAGGACCACACTAATTTCCACTTGTTAGTAATATGATAATGTCCTTAGCATTATTATCACGCTACAAATTTCAACACAAGTTTCCAGCGAGGCGCAAACAGAACAAACGACATCACATTATGGGGTGAGAAAGAACTTGCAATGGGAACGACGGGCGATGAAGCGTCCGTCGTGGTTGACGGTCGTCTCTTTCTTCTTTGCGGTGCTCTTGAGTCTCCCTAATGGATTCATGCCACCTCGCACGATGCTTCACAGATTGTCTGGAAGTAGCAGCAGTTACTTGAACACCAGAGAATTCCTACGTAACCCGCTTTCTTTCTCTATCTCTATAAAATTCTTAATATTGATTCGAATTTGCATTTGCTATTTGTTTGAGAATGTTTTTATCTCTTAATCGGCTGAATTAATTAATAGTTAGATATCAATTAGATAGACGTTCGTTCAATTTTTGGAAAAAAATATAAAGTTTACTAAAGCTATCACG
This sequence comes from Azadirachta indica, assembly GCA_022749755.1. Taxonomy (NCBI): domain Eukaryota; kingdom Viridiplantae; phylum Streptophyta; class Magnoliopsida; order Sapindales; family Meliaceae; genus Azadirachta; species Azadirachta indica. The sequence continues at coordinate 15,245,976 of CM040447.1, read as the reverse complement.
AATACGATAAATCGTTAAATGAAGACAATTTTCCTTCACCATTTTTAAGCAAATTGAAAATAAATGAAGTATCAGAAACTTCACGAGCTGCTCTGCATAATTATAGAAATACGTATTTGAATGGATAATTTGGTTCTTGTGGAGCAGAATTTCTCTGAGGTCTATATTTATTGGAAACAGTAGTTGCCTTTTGTTGGAATTTTTATCTAGTCTTAGCTGATACGGATAATTGGAAGATCGCTTTGCCTGTCTGTTTGAGTAGTGCTACTATTTCCTTGACCACTTTGGAGCTCCAGATGGGCCCATATTTGTGGTGTGTATACTTGTGATGGGATACCCAACAATTACGTTGGTGTAAGTGGTTTGGGTTTTATCCTTAGTTATTAAAGAGTTTTGGATATTGTCAATGAGACTCCTAGGCTTGATTGAATTTTCTGATTTATTGTAAGGATTAAATATTCATGGATATAGTGAAGTAGCTGGACTAATTTGATGAAGTTATAAACATTCTACATTTTCTGGCAAAAGAAGTGTGGAGCGGCTGTGGTTTCAATTGAATGACGTTAATATAGGAAGAGTTCACCATTTAACTATTGACTGCAGAAAATTTGAGATAGCTTTCATGTAAGCAGGCACTCTTTGACTTGGCCGTTTTCTGACAGAATTATTAGGCTAGTTCTTTTTTATTTTCTTACCTTCTCCCACTTTCATTATTGTTTGCACGTGTTGTTTAATACGAATGTAGATAACTTTGAATAACACTTTTAGATATTTCCCAAGTCAGATGTTGTGAAGTTACATTTTATTTTGTCCTGCATAAGTTTTTTTGTGGATATTATTGCAATCAAGAAGCCTTGAGAGCTTTGAATGGAATTTCTTTCACTTCTGTCCTGCGAATGTTTAAGTACATACTAAAGATTCGTATAAAAATGCTAATATGTGTGTGTATGGTGTGTGTATGATTTCACATATATGCATGGTCGCTTGCAATTATGTATGCTGAATAAGACAGAGATTTGAGAATCATTATTTTAATTTTGTGCTAGATATCTCCTATTTGTTCGTGGAGAATGTGTATAATTTTTTTTCTTTTACCAAATTCTTTATTTTGATCGATTGAACATTATCTTTCAGTGGTCCTCAAACCTGAAGCGTAATAGAGCGGATACTGAGAATTCAAGGCTTATTCGGGTATTTTCGTACCCCGGAGCTGTTAGTGCATACTTTCATCTCAAGTTTCCTCATTTAACATGCAGAAGACCTGCGAGTTCTCTGGTCTTTTTTCTTGCTGTTCATAACTTCACTGAATCTGATGAGCTGGTAGAGACAGGGCTAATTTGACAGAATACCCTTACAATAAAATGATGTCTTGTAAATATGTACTTGAATCCAATAACTTTAATATAATCTTCTATACGTTGCTTTCTTTTTAGCATAAGGCTTTTTTTAACATTTATCCTACTTTGCATCTTTTGCCCTGACCTTTGGATCTTATTTCTTTGTGCAGATTGGTGAGTCACCTGGTGTTGAATGTAAAGCTGCACTTCAAGAAACTATTCAACTTGTGGAACAGAGGCATGCATCAAATCTGAAAGTGGCGTAGTCCAGCTGAGGCATGATTTTTCTTTCCTTGCTATGCTTATAGTGCACCTAAAATATGGGTCAATTATGAAGCAATGTGGAAACCTCTGACTTCTTATTCTGGAATCTGGATGTGTGATGCCATAGCTATATCTGCAGCTTATGATAGAGGGCAATTTCCCTTATTTTCTGGCAGATGGAGCAGTTACAGCAGGGAGCATGGTTTCTTATTCATTTCTGTTGCTTAATAGTAATTTTTCACATTCTTGCTCCTGAAGTTAAAATGTTCAGTTTCATTATGGAAATCTAGATAAACTGTGCACCCCACTGGTTGAAGGGAAGAAAGCTGGAGAGGATTTTTGGGTATGCTTATTTTCTTGTTATCCATCTCTTCCTTCTTCTTTGTATTTTATTGATGAAATAAAATCAAAAATGTCTGTTCACCAGTTATTGCTTGATCTTTTAGTAACAAAACTGTTTAGATTAGCAATATGATAATCTCAGTCATGCAGATTCCCAAATTAATAGAAAATATCTGTCTTTACTTGATCCTGAATTCCAAGTCCAAAGCCGATAATGGAAATGGAGAGAAAAGAAACCCCACACCCTTGTTTCTGTTTTCACCATTTTGGTTCTGCATTATTTTCTCAACCTTCATATTCAACATTCACCGTCATTTTTAGTCCAATTTGTAAGTTGAAATTATATCTGTTTTTGAGAACTGCGCTGTACATGTATCCTAGTAGAAGATAAGTATAAGATGTAATAATTGCATCATGTCCTTTAGGCAGCTATTAGTATATACTATTCAGCTTGGTGATTAGGTTGGCTGTCCAGCCAGTTGGTTTGCTTGTCCTTATCAGTGCTCTTTTGAGTTATGCATGTATCAAAAATGAAAATATATACATACATGAATATATATATATGCTTTCTTATTATGCTGTCTGTTGTAGATGGATTATGTCCTTGGTTGTGATTAGCCTTGGGCCTTGGCTCAGGTCACAAATGTGTGGGACTGAAAAAATGATTTAACACTTATTAATCAATACAGAAGAGGATTTAGTATTTGTGAATTATACTATTTATATATGTCTTATATCGGACTTCACCCTGTAATGCAATTGTAATGCCAATATTCCTTGAATTCCAGCTTATGGTTCATTGGCTAAATTAAGATGCCTTTATTGTCTTTCTGTAGCTGTCAATCTTATTCTAATTGCATTTTTTTGTAATGAAGGATGCAGATGCCAAATATGTAAAAGAGTATTACCTTGAAAGTGTAGGTATCAGTGTTCAGACATATAATCAGAAACACCTGAAGAATACTGCGTCCAGTGTGCTGATCGGTGGTGGTGGTTCCAAGTTTGCACTGCAGTTGTATTTTTTCAGGTGGCACCTTCAAATGATAGTGTATTTCGTTACATGTATTCGATTGTAAACTTTTGTTCATGTTAATAGTTTCTATAGTTTATCATATATATTTCTTGGGTTATCTTTTATTTTTTATTCATTGTACAAATGATTGTGCGTTTTTGACAAATATTACCTGGACCTTTACAAGAATAACTTTGGAGAGGGCATCTATCCTGATATTGATTCCACAAATATGTACGACGGAGGAGCAAATATTGCTGGTCCGGGCATAACCTTCTAATCTATCTGGAAACTGCTCCTGTTTTGCATATTTTGGGATCATATTTCTTTGTCCAGATTGGTCAGTCAGCTGCTGCCGAATTTAAAGGTGCACTTCCAGAAACTACTTGACGTGTGGAACAAAGGCTTGCATGAAATGGAAAAGCAGTGAAGACATTGTTCACTTAGCAGAGGTTTGATTTGCCTTTCCTTGCTATGCTTATGAGGCACCCCACAGTATGAGTCAACTATAAAGCAAGGTGGAAATCTTTTGCACCTTATTCTGGATGTTGACACTATAACCATATTTGCAGCTCGAGATAGAGGGTAATTTCCTTTGTTTTATGTCGGATGCAGCATTTTATAGTGGTGAGCACGGATTTCCTATTCATGCTGAACACTAAATTTTCACATTAATGATCGTGGTGTCAAGTTTTCTCCTCTCATAAATGCTCACTGAAAATATCTCTTCAATGATTCAATAAGGTCTGTGCGGCCTTCAACATGGACTGATGTTCAACCTTTGTTGTCTTGCGAAGAAGGCAAGTAGAGATCAAATTCTAGCAGCTCTCCTGTTGGCCTCACATGCTCTTTGTAGCTGTAAAAGTTAGTAACCATTAGAATTCTGCTAGAATTAAGCGCGCCTGTACAATGCCTGCAGGGGGAAACTTGATCATGGCAACCAGAAAACTAATGATTCCCATATTTCAACACTAATTAGCATGTCAATCATCAGCAGCAAAGGTTTGTTGCGGATAACCAGTATTTGACCATTAAAAAAACTGCGGAAATTTTGTGCGAAAAGGGAAAGAAAAAAATTAGGTGTGGAGGAACAAATTCTTAATGAAAATTTCCAATGATCCCAGACTAAATTTTCTTTTCCTTTAACGCGAACGTGTGCAAATGAGACCATCAGCGATTAGATTTACCATTTCAAGCTTTGAATTTTTAGACGGATCATCATAATCACAATCACAATCACAATCACAATCACAATGTCAGGATAAGTCATGGCGTCTTATTTTATTTTAGTCAAGTTAAATAATTTGTAGGAGTTATTATTTGACATTTATTTATAAGTGCTTATTTATTAATATAATAACAATAACATTTCTTTAAATTAATAAATGTAAAAAAAAATTCCTGACTGTTTTAAGTGAATAAGCAGAATACACTTGTTATGTTTGTTAGATGAACATTATAAAAAGGTGTGGAGTGATGATTTTACAATTATTTATTTTACAAGTTATAATATTATCTCTTTTTTTAATTTCATAATGAATATTTAGGGATGACAATTTATTTCCAGGTTAAAACATACGGTAAAACAATATTTATATATCTGCACATTATTTTCACGTGTTTTTTTTAATTCACGATAAGTTTATTATTTTAAATTGTTGTTAAAGATATTAAGTGTTATATTGGTACTTCTGTTTACTTTATAAATACTTTATTTTTAATTATACTATTAATTTGATTGATAGAGTTCATTTTAAATTTATTATTATTATTACTAAATTTTTATAATTTTATATAGCATTATATTTATTGAATTATTGAATTAAAGTTTGCAGCACGATAGAGAAACCGTTGATATAAGATTGTTGCAAAGTTCAACATCAACAATTATAATTATCAAGAATTAAAGTTTTATGTTGTTAGCATGTGCAAATTATATATACCTGTAATTTGTTAATTTGACATTAATTTATTAATCTAGTATATTAATTTATAAAACATTTATAAGAAAAGTCAAAATTTTAAAATTTGTTTATTTTTTTGGTTAGTATAAAAATATATTCTTAATATATTCATGAAGATACAGATATATAATAATATAACAATTAACATCCGTCAAGAATATCACAAGGATACGATAATAAAATTCTTTTGCAACGCGACACGGGGCGGATATTAAAATATATGCATAACCTTGCCATCCTAAATGTATGTATTAGACATAATTCTACGTATTCCCATTCATATTAACGATAAAGTAAAAACTTTTATGATTTAAAAAACACAGCAAATTTCGTTGTTCCATCAAGAATATATTCCCATTCATTTTCTTTCCTTTTTTTAAGTTAACAAATCTTACGCAACGTGTTAATTAAATGAAAACAACCATCAACAATCCTCCAGCATAAAGCAACCAAGGAAACACACGCGGCGCACGTGCTGGATAGTGGTAACTCGATGCGTTAACCCAAAGCGTCCAAGGGGCCCTTTGTTTATTATGTAAGGGTCTGTTGTTTGTTTAATAATTTTATTTGTATGTTTAAAAATAATTATTTTTAAACTTATATATAAAAATTTATTAAAAATATTTAAAGGTAATTAATTTAAATTTAAATAATTAAATATCTTACTAAATTAAATATTTTATTTATCTTAATATATACACACACGTTTCCAACCTAACAAATTAATTTTAAAATTATTAAAATATATATTTGAATATATAATTATCAAAATTTTCAATTTTTTAAAAAAAGTATACATATCGATTCATATTTCAATAAAAAATTTTAAAAAAGCAAACACACCCTACGAGTTAATAACCATCTTTCCAGCCCGCCGGTGTGGAAACAGAACAAACGTCCAAATGACTTCTAATTCTACTTCTTTCTTATTCTGGGTTTTGAGAAAGAAAGATAATCAGTCAATCAGAACGACGACGATGAAGAAGCTGTTGTCTCGGTTGACCCTCGTTACGTTCTTCTCCTCGATGCTGTTCAGTCTCTCGAATGGATTCATCCCACCTCGCACGATGCTTCGCAGATTTTCTGGCAGCAGCAGCAGCAGCAGCAGCAGTAGCGGTAGCAATTACTTGAACACTAAAGAACTCTGGTTCAATCAGACTCTCGATCACTTCTCCCCTTACGTAAGACCCTCTCCGTCGTCTCTAGAAAATTCTTAATATTACTGCGATGTCTTTTTTTTTTTTTTTTTTTTTACTTTGTTGGTTTAATCTCTGAGTAGGCTGAAGTCATAGTTCTATATTTATTAGGTAGATTTTCGTCTAAATTTTTTTGACAGCAATAAAGTTTGCTTATGCAAACTACACATCCAAAATGAAGCTTTTTTTTGTTTTTTCTTTTACACTATTTTTAAGGAAAGGTAAAGTAATTGAATTATCAGAAACCTAACGGGCTGCCTCAAATAATCATAAAAATAGTATTTGAATGGATAATTTGGTTCTTGTAGAGCAAAATTCTATTTGAGTTTTATATTTATTGGAAACACTTGTTGCCTTGTTGTAATTTTTGTCTAGTCTTATATTATAGGACATGTTAATTGCAGGATCACCGCCCGTTTGAGCAGCGCTACTATGAATTCCTTGACCACTTTCGATCTCCAGATGGACCTATATTTTTAACAATTTGTGGTGAATATACTTGTGATGGCATACCCAACGATTACATTAGTGTAAGTTTTAGTTTTTATCCTTTTTAATTAAGGTTTAAATCACATAAATGCAGTTTATATCAGTATTATTAATATTTGTTGGAGTCTGAGAAACAAATGAATTTTCAGATATTGTCAGTTTTTCATCAAGTTTACAGAATCTGACAGTGAGACTTGTAGAACATGACCCATTTTTCTGACTTGAGGAAATGTATAAGCAATTTACCATTTTGGACAGGTTCTGGCAAAGAAATTTGGAGCAGCTGTGGTTTCACTTGAACATCGCTATTATGGAAAGAGTTCACCATTTAACACATTGACAACAGAAAATTTGAGATACCTTTCGTCCAAGCAGGCACTTTTTGACTTGGCTGTTTTCCGACAGCATTATCAGGCTAGTACTTTTTTTTTTTTTTAAAAAATTTCTGATCTTTTTCTCCCTATATTTTGAAGTTGGCTTCTATTATAAGTGAAAACACCTCTTGAAGGAATCTGCTGGCTAGATATAGTATCATTTGTTTTGTTTCATCTCTATACTTCTTCATTATCTTTTGTATGCGTTAATTAATACAAATGTAAATCATATTGAATACTTAGATATTTTCCAAGTCAGATGTTGTGAAGATTTAGTTTATTTTATTGTTCTTGGATATTATTGCAATCAAGAAGCCTTGAGTGCTTTGAATGAACTTTTTGTTTCATTTTTGTACCATGCGTGTGCAAGTACATAACAAAGACACACATAAAGATATTAATATGTCTGTGTGCTGGGGTCTGTCTTGTTTTGCCTTTATGCAGAATAGCTTTCGATTACATACACAGAGCAAGATGTAGAGATTTGATAATCATTTTTTAATTTTTGCACTGTATATCTCGAGTATTTTATGGAGAATGTGTATTAATCTTTATTTCTACTGATCTGATTGAACATTATCTTTTAGGAATCCTTAAATCTCAAGCACAATAGAGCAGATACTGAGAATCGATGGTTTGTATTTGGCATTTCATACCCTGGAGCTCTTAGTGCATGGTTTCGTCTAAAGTTTCCTCACTTAACATGCGGAAGTCTAGCAAGTTCTGCAGTTGTTCTTGCTGTTTATAACTTCTCTGAATTTGATCGGCAGGTAGAGACAGTGCTAATTTGACTAAATACGCATTTAATGACATGAAGTCTTTTAAATATGTACTTCAATGCAATACTTTTAGTTTAATCTTCTACAAGTTGCTTTCTTTTTGCTTAAAGGTTTTGTTCATAAAATTGCTCTCATTTTGCATCTTTTGCCTTGACCTTGGATCTTATTTTTTTGTTCAGATTGGTGAGTCAGCTGGTCCTGAATGTAAAGCTGCACTCCAGGAAACTAATCAACTTGTGGAACGGAGGCTTGCATCAAATGCAAAAGCAGTGAAATCATCGTTTGGTGCAGCTGAGGTTCAATTTCCTTTTCCTTGCTATGCTTACATTGTACCCAAAATATGGGTCAAGTACGAAGCAATGTGGAAATTTTTGCACCTTATTCTGGAATCTCGATGCTAACACCACAGCTATGTTTGCAGCTTGAGATAGAAGGCGATTTTCTGTATTTTCTAGCAGATGCAGCAGTTACAGCTGTGAGCATGGTTTCTTATTCAGTTCTGTGGCTTAACACTGATTTTTCAGTCTAATGATCTTGAAGTTAAATTTTTCAGTTTCAATATGGAAATCCAGATAAACTATGCACGCCACTGGTTGAAGCTAAGAAGGCTGGAGAGGATTTGGTGGTATGCTTCTTTCTTTTTATCCATCTCTTTCTCTTTCTTTTTCTTTTTCTTTGTATTTTTTTGGTGAAATAAAATGAAAACTATGCCCATGCACTAGTTGTTTCTTGCTATATATTTACTGGACCTGCACTGGACATGTATATTGGTAGAAGAAAAGTATGAGATGTATTCATTGCATCGTCTCCTTTAAGCTAGCTAGTAAAATATACTATTCAGCTTGATGAGTGGGTTGGTGTCCTTAGTTTTGATTGGCCCTGGGCATTGGCTTGGGTGTTCAACATTTGGGAAACTAAGAAAAGATAAATCCTTATCAATCAATAAAGAAAAAGATTTGGGATTTGCAAATTAATATTACCTTTTAAGGACACAAGTTCCTATTGATGTAACCATTGGCAAATTAAGATGCCTTTATTGTCTTTCTCTGTCTGTAATTATTATTTATTGGCATCTTTTGTTATGAAGGACGCATATGCCAAATATGTGAAAGAGTATTACCTTGGGAATTCAGGCGTCACAGTTCAGACATATAATCAAAAGCACCTGAAGAATACTGCTACTACAGACCGGAGTGCTGATCGGTTGTGGTGGTTTCAAGTTTGCACCGAAGTTGCATATTTTCAGGTGGCACCTTCAAATGATAGCATTCGCTCTTCAAAAGTGGATACAAGGCATGGCTTTCAGTAGTATATTTTGTTACGTGTATTCAATTGTACACTGCTGTTATATGTCAATACTTTCTATAGTTTATGATATGGAAGTTTTAGTGTTATCTTTTCAAGTTTTATCTTATTCTACAAATGGTTGCTTATATGTAACAGATATCATCTGGACCTTTGCAAGAATGTGTTTGGAGAGGGCATCTATCCTGATGTTGATTCAACAAACATATACTATGGAGGAACAAAAATTGCTGGTCTGGGCATAACCTTCTAATCTATCTGGGAATGTTTTGTCAGATGCTTATTTTTTTGTTTTCTCCTTTGATGATTCACATGCTCTTTTCAAAATTTGTGAATCTGCAGGCTCCAAAATTATTTTCACAAATGGCTCACAGGATCCCTGGCGTCATGCATCCAAACAAATTTCATCTCCAGATAGTAAGTTTCATATTTTGATGACAATTTTAAAAGAAAATCAAAAGAACAAAAAATTTTAATGGGAAATTTTCATTATCTATTATTTTCTCAGTTTGACAGTCTTTGTGAGTCAAGTGCCTCCATTTAGGCCACTCTATGCCACTCACTATCATTCATTTTAATTGTCCTAAATGTTTTCCAATGGTGATAGACAAGAATCTTTTCCATGAGAGTGTTTATCCTGCTGTAATTGTAATGTGGTTCAAAATGAAATTCCATGTGACCTCTTCAGCATTGAGCTTTTCTGAACCATATCTGTAATTTGTGTGTATTCTTTTTAAATCTCAATGTTGTTCCTACATAGCAAAGCCAATGATTTAAGAGATGATTACTACTTCGTTGGTTGAATTATTTGTCCTACATGAATAACATAATGACCTTGGAATGAGAATTATTGTGCACTGTAATAGCTATGTGTCATTTTCGTTTTTTTTCCTCTATTTTATCAACATTCCTCATTTGAACTTTTCCAGTGCCTTCATATGTTATCACTTGCCATAACTGCGGTCATGGAACTGATTTGCGAGGATGCCCCCAGTCTCCTGTAAGTCCTGAAGGTATATAGTTTTCAATTGGCTTTTATGTTACTTTAACCATTTAAGTTCTTGTTGAATAACCCTTGCATCATTATAAAATTTTGCTGCGGGATTTCTTTAAAGTACATAAACTAAGGTTCCCAGTATGAAAATATGGATAGCACTGTTTCTGATCTGCCTAAAACTAATTCTGATGAAAAGACCTAAGCACCTCCTTAGAACTTTAAAATTTTAATAAAATCATTCCCTCTGTTTATTCTTTGTAGTTTTGGCTTTTTGCACTGCTTAAAAGAAATGCACAAACATGAGCATGAAATGTGATTGGAAATTTGAAAAGAGTGCATTGGATGTGTATTAGAAATATGTCTGCCACTGCTGTTCCTGGAACCATTAAGGAAATTATGTTCTCAGAATAGACGCAGAAATTGACTGGTTAACTCTAGGGGCTCCCAAGGTCATGCATCTTTTCTAAGGCAACTACAAAAATTGGCAGAGTTTTTGAACGATTGACACCTGTTATAGCCTTTCGGAAACTACGTGTGGATACTAATGCTTATCACTTATTAATTTTATCATTAGTACTTGCCTTTTTACTTTTTGAAATTATAATTCTTTTTCATTTCAGGTGATGCCCGGAACTGCAGTTCACCTGATGCAGTTCACAAAGTAAGGCAGCAGATTATAGAATATATTGATTTGTGGCTGTCTCAATGCCAAGATATGGGTTGGAGTTCTATATGACAAATTGACAACGAAGAGAAAAGAATGTGTAAATTGTTCAATAAGTATCGGTTATATATTGTGGTACGAGAAGGCATTGCCTATGTTAATAGTCACCTTGATCTTGTCTATCCAGAACACCTTTTATGTTAAAAGACAGTATTTATTTATAACATATATGATGTATACTTTTGGCTCAAACTTGTGTACGAGGATAGTAATAACAACACGTGTTTCACTGAAACACTTTAGCCAGGCTTGCATAATGTTGGAGCTGCAAGGATTGGTAATAAGTATTTTTCTAAATAATTGCAGTAAGTTGAGGAAAAAAAGGTTTTATGAGGTCTGTTTCAATAATTGTAAAAATATGTATTAATTAAACATATTTTAATTAATAAAGAATAAAGATATACAAATAAGAACCAATCCTAAGGAAAAGGTAGAATAAATTGGGTTAATAAGTAATATCACAAAAAATGTGATTGAATTGGTCCCAATTATTCTTGAGATCGGAGTGAAAAAAGGGAGGAGATTATCGAACATTATATAGTTATTCTATTGCCTACACCTTTTTTTCTATCTATTTGGATTTATAGATATTATGGATGGAGTGCAAATTCAACTATGATTTTTGCAACTTTAGCTGCGGCTTATATAGGTTAATATATGGAGGGCCATCATTGACTAGTTTTCGAAATAATGCTGGATTAATGGATCGTCCAATCGGAAATGATAACATAACAGAATACATAGGCCGTTAGAAGGGGTTTCTCTCTAAAAGATTTTCAAAGAATAATTCCCCAGATGAATGAACAAAGAAACATCGTAAAACATATCGAAACAGACATTAGTCGCTTAAACCATAAAGAAAAGCCCGGGTTTCACTCTTCAGCCACTCATGTAATCAAGTACATGGTAGCAATAATGGAGATGGCTACCTGAAGGATTGGGCATTCTTCGGTTGGAAAGAGAATAATGAGAACCCCAAGTACAAGAAATGCAAGGGATGTTTTTCTGATAGATCTTAGAAGATGGAGTTTGGAACCTGCTAATGACAGCCTGAGTAACAGGAGACCGGCGGATTTCCCTAACTTTTTCAAGATGTCAATTCTTGGGTTCTTCCTTTCGTAAAACTTCTCCATGATTACTTTGTCATGGGAAGATTCGACTGCCTCTTCACTTGGTTCATCTCTGCATACGTATAAATAAGTTCCTTTGGGCTTGAACTTCATCTTCAGGACCCTCACTCCTTATTCCAAGTCTTTTTTATGGATCTAGGGAAGATAGCTGAACTTGCAGAGTTCAGTAAGGAAAGGTTTCAAAGAACGATACTAAGATGTAACAAATATCTGATTTAAACAAACTTTACAAATGGAAAGGATCGGTTGCAAGATGTAATAAAGAGAATTACAGTGACAAAAAACATAACCAGTTTTGAAAAAGAAAATGCTTTAATAGTAATAACGTCGTAGCAACGCAATACACAAGAATGGAAAAAGCTGAGACTCCACAAGGTGGAAGTATCAATTGGTTATAAGATCTGAGGTCTAAGCCTAATGCTTTAAAAAACAGGCCTATTCTCATAGTCCACAACTGTATTGCAAACAGATAAGCACTGGAATATTGGATGACAGAGAGTAATGTATACCATCTTAGAAAATGCAGCCAAGTTCTACAGTTATGTCATACAATCTCAGATTTCTCATCAGCATACCAAATTACTTACCACAGGTAATTGTCAAACATTAACCTATCATATAAGATTCTGCCTCTTGATTTACAGCCAGTATGTTGGTCAGTGCTTTAAAAAAAACATGATAGCAAAGAAAGAGCCAAACTTCAAGCATCAGTAATTCACCATTCCCATTCCCATTATCTCTTCAGGAGAAAAGAAAGTACTTTAAGAAGGTTCTTGTAATATGTTTGCAGGTTTACAAAATCGCGCCCTGCCAACGGAATTCTCTGCTCTGTGAATTAAGTGTAAATGCCCTACCAGTTTCATGGTTGCCAAAATAAAAGTAGAGATTACCAGCTGATTCTTCAACAAAGAATAAAACAACGATCAGCCTAACAAATAAATAAGGCAGCATCATAAATCATTTTTATAAAGATTAAAAATGGAGAGAATAAATTAATTAGATATTATCTGTTTTGCAATCCAAAACACACTTGTACACGGTTAGGAGGACCGAAAGTTTATTACTTACCCGAATCACTTATTCGCTACCAATATGGGATGTGACACTATAACATTGAACTTCTCATAAAGAAAATATAAGAATTACCGAAACATACAATAGAATCCCCAACAAGCATTCCACCTTTTCAACACAAATCATTTTTCTTTCTTTGTGCGTTGAAATTTCAACAATGTACAACATTTTTTTTTGGTTAACGGGAGTCTTTAGAAGCGTTTTGAGGTGTATTTAGTACTCTGCTGATTTGGTAAGTACAGTTGTGAAGGTTTTTAAATTCTGTTGAAGTTGGTTTAGTTACAGCTTCGGAAACAGAGTTATAAGGCTGATAAAACAGCAAAATTGCATAAATGATGTAGAGAGTTCTAGTTCACCAATTATTAATTTCTTGGAGTCATTAGAAAGATTGAAGAAGAATCCTCTGGAACTCTGCAATGGTGCCTTTATTGGATAATGTTTCATTTGAGTGCTGGTCCAGTGGATATAGGTTTCAAGCCGAACCATTTTATATCGGTTTTTCTTAGCTACCATCGCAGGATTGTTGACCATTTCCATTCTTTATTTCCTTTTGGTTGATTGATTAGAAGTTGAAGTAGGGTTTAATTTGATCAAATTGAGATTGGCATTTTTCCCAACAATGGTTTTTGAAACTCAGAAGCTGACTTCCTGTTGTTATCGAATCCCACTTCTAATTACAATCTTTCATTTACCAATTCAATTCGTGTCTAAACCTCTAACGTAACCGCACTAAATTGTGTTCTAAACTGACAGCTTCATTTATTTCACATGACCAAAAAACTAACTTGTGAAGAAATAAAATTAAGAATAATTCATAATTAAACTTTCTAAAACAAGTGAACGTGTTTAGAATCATAATTCGCGTTCTTATTTTTTGGAATTCGAAGATGGACAAAGCTAAGACTGACTACTCAGTGAATAATTCCGGAAAAGATTTGCCTTTTAATGTAATATGAAAACACGATAAAGACTATTTACATGAGAACGAATAGCAAAACACTAAATATGATGCATGTTGTTCCGTTTTGGTATTTCTGCAGCGACGGGTAGAAGAGAAGCAAGCGAAGCGAGGACTTAGAGAAAACACTAAACCCTGTTTGTTGTCTTGCAAAGAAGAACAATCGGGATCAACTCTCTGACTACCTTTATATAGCCTTAGTATCCTCGAGATAGGCGTAAGAGTTTTAGCTATTAGAATTTTGCGCACCCCTCTAGAAATTCCATCACAAAATCTACGACGATTGCATCGGCAACCTGATCATGGCAATTAGAAACACTACTGATTTCCAAATTTGAACACTACTTAGTCATACGAATTTCAACTTAACAGTATGGAAATGTACTCCTCATTATCATGATAAGAATTTCAACTAGAGGTTCCTACTGGTACCTTAAACCCACGATATATTCACATTCTCGGCGAAATTTATAACATCGCCAGAAAGTACGCTTTCAAGCAATACTAGTCTCCATAGCTACAAGGATAGCACAAAATATCTACTTTTTATCACTTCACAACAGCAACAATCAGCATCATTTTGATTACAGAATTTTTCATATCAATGTTGTTTAATACAGCCTAGTAAACGTAACCCTTGACGAACATTCCTTGCTTGGCTTCATCAGATTCTGCCTCACAGGTGTATTTTCCGAGCTGAGCAAGAGAGTTGGCTTTTGCCCGGACAGGCAGGGCCTCTTGGGCCTCTTTCCCATTCTCAGGTCTGCCTCCCCACTTCTTAAGACAAGTATTCTGAAGGGCTCTTGCATATGAGAAGGAAACGTGCCATGGGTTGGGAGCTTGGTTCATTGCATTCAAATTCAAGGTAGCCTCAACTTCAGATTGACCACCAGACAAAAACTGTTGAACCATGAAACAGAAAAGATCAATTAGCAACTAAAATTGGAATGTCTATAGATATCTTTTTTAATGTCTAAATTTCTGGTTACTTGCCATGATTCCAGGGACAGCTGGGGAATTCTTCGGTGCAGGAGCTTGAGGGTGTACTCAGCAACTTGCTCTGGTGTGGCTTTGTCCTTGCACTCAGCACCCGGAGTAACCATGCGAGGCTTGAGAAGGATACCTTCAAACATCAGATTGTTTTCAGCAAGGTAGAAGAACACCTCAGCCCATACTTTCTGAGCAACTTCAAATGTCCTGTCAATTCCATGTTCACCATCAAGCAAGATCTCGGGTTCCACAATTGGGACCAACCCATTGTCCTGCAAAAGCCATTAGGTAAAAGAGTTAAATTATCTTACGAGATGACTGAAACAGATATGAAAGTCTAGCCACTAATCTAATCACTTTCTCTATTGAATTACCTGTGATATAGCAGCATAGCGAGCAAGACCCCAGCAGCTTCCTTCACAGCAAGTGCAGATGGCCCATTGGGAATGCTCACAACAGTACGCCTGCAAAATCAATTGGCATCACATGCTGTTAGGGAAACCACGGAAGTTCAACAGCACTTGATATAAGGTGGTAAAAGTACAGACCATTTTGCAAAGCGAGCTCCTTGTTGGTAGTAAGCAGCAGAGCGGGAGGCAAGCCCATCTAGACCTTGGCACCACGACTCATCATTTGAGCCAGCCAATGGAACCAAACCCAGCATTAGTCATCATCCACATCACTCAGCTCTTTTTTCATATTGGTAAAAAGAAATCTAAGACTTTGCACCATGTCAGGGAAAAATTTTGCTTACTTTATCAACTTTAATACCAGGAACAATGTTCTGCTCCTTAAGGACATCAACCATCTTCCAGCCGTCAGTGGTGAATTGGTAGAGTGTCTCCTCAAACAGAATGGCACCTGAAATGTACTGGCCAAGCCCAGGAGCTGTAACAAGCAGTGTCCTGTATGCCTGGCGGTTTTCCTCAATGTTCTCCAGCCCGATTGAGGCTAAACGTTTCCCATAGGTTCCATTTGATTCATCCATGGCCAAGATTCCACGGCCAGGAGATGCAACAGTTTTGTGCACCGTCCAATAATTTCACGTCAGTAAATTCCAATTTCTGAAACTAACCAATAAACATCATCACAGAGAGCATTTTGCCCCACCCCCACCCCCACACCACACCACCCCCACCGTCAAGAAATTTTTGGACTATGCAGGGCAGTTCTCAAAGCAGCTTTTCTTGCGAATGTTTAATGCTGGCTGCATTCGTGGTTCTAAATGGAACAAACACCAGAATACTGAATTGAAGCTTCGTTTCAAGCGATGAAGAAAATGTCATTTTTCTATAAATGGTTCTACAAATTACTATTTTCTGCGGAAAAAGAAAAAGGGCTTATTATCATAGAAAGATGTTAGACTTACCGCATTCTTGACAAGTTCATCAGCAAATGAACTAGCGCGCACGGTGAGGCCACAGGGTGAAACTGGTTGTCACCTAACAACGGGGACCGCAGGTTGACGTAATGTCTGTCCCTTAATCCATTCACTCTTGTCGAGAATCGGTGAAGTCTTTCAGGAGAGATGCTGCGGCCATTTTCCTTTTTATTTAACGAAAATGTACTAGTCTACTTGAACTTCAGATTTTGTGTACCTCAAACTTTTTCCGTTCTCTTTAACGCAAGCATGTCGCTACAATTCGTGGTATTTATAGTTCTACAGACGCACTCAGAGATATCTCGTTTAAGGCTGTAATGCATTCACCAATTGATTGTTGCCAAGGAAGATGATAACTTGCTTACCTGTCAATTCGCCTGTTGCTTACGTTGTTGATGCGAGGTGAGCCAATTCACGTGTATGGGAAATATCAAGTTCTTATATTTAATGGTTGGGTGTTCTCAGAATTGTGAAACCTCAGCAAATATAATTCACTAAAAAACCTAAAGAATTATGAGATTTTCTGGGACCTAAGGACTGAACAATCAGTCATAAATTTTTCTCCGTTTTGGCCTATTTGTAACATATCAATCACCCAAAAGGAAAGATGTAGACAACCACTTCAAGTCCTGTTTTCACATTTCGTGATATCATCAAGAAGCATTAATTCCCTGAAAAAATTGAATTTGAGGCGGGTGCAAAATGAATTTGCGTAACGGGTTCATGAGGTATAATAGTTATTTAGGAATAATTTTAGTTATGTCAATTCCTACTTCTTTTAATATTTTATCAAAACCAGAATTGTTTTCCTATAAACACATTCCGAAAGCACTCTTACTTTATGAATTTCTGATACGAAAAATGTTTGTGGTTGCTGGCTCAGTATCATAAAATTTTCTTAAGACAACAAAAATGTGATGCCTATCAAAAACGATGCCGCCGCTTATAACACCAACGGGCCCATATCCCAAAAGATCTAATAAAGAGTGAATGGAGCCCTCAAAGGGAGCTTTTGTGGACAGGGTACAATCCTGGTTCGTGCATAATTATAAATTTGAGAAATAAGTGGAAAACACTGAAAAAAAATCGCCGTTGAATCGCTGGGACACAACACAGCTCAGGTGATTGGGAGGTTCAATACTCCTTATATGCCTATCAAATCTAGCCCTACAAAATAAATGATCTGCTTGTAATTTTGAAAATTGAGAGAGAGATCTCCAGAGATTCCATCAATGATTCCAAGACAAGTGAAGAATCAAGCTAAATGCAAGACCATAAGGACATAATTTCTACTTCCTAAAAAAAAATAAATAAATAAAGCAAAAAAAAAAAAAAGGAGAGAGAATTGTTGTTATCTATTATATTCATAATTTCTTGTAGTATTGGCCTAATATTCCTTATTTTTGATCCAATATTGTCATTACTTGCATCAATTTCTTAAAAATTACTTATTGAATCTTGTGATTTGTTTTGGTTGCTTTTCATCTTAAAATTGCCACTGAAATTTTGATTAAAAGTGTGCGAGTGTGAGAACATTTGAGTGCTCAAACACGAGAGTGAGTGAAAAAACGTGAGAGAGTGCTTGTAAGGTTTCTAACTTTATTTTGCAAATTTTAAATATGTCTCACAATCAAGAAGAAAATTCAATCTCGGGGGTACAACAACCAACCACCCTGAACCTAGGCAATAAGAGGGTAACATCAAAGTTCTTCCATTAGATAACCACCTAAGCAAGTGCAATCAAGGGTACAATGGGATAATGTTGAGGATGATGAGGAATTAGATGAATCACCAATAAACCGGGGCAGGAATTTGCATGGTTATGGGAATAAAGAAGCTAGGTTGGGTAGACCTAAGTTGGATGATGATTTAGGAAGTATTAAGGTAAAAATTTCACCGTTCCAAGGTAGGAACGATCCTGAAGCTTATTTAAAATGGGAGAAGAAAATAGAGATGGTTTTCGATTGTCACAACTACTCCAAAATCAAAAAGATAAAACTTGCGGTCATTGAATTTACTTATTATGCTATTATTTGGTGGGATCAATTGTTGAAAGATAGGAGAAGAAATCTAGAACGTCCTGTTGAAACATGGGACAAGATGAAGACAATAATGAGAAGTCGTTTCATTTCAAGCTACTACCATCGGGAGTTATTCAACAAATTGCAGCGTCTAACTCAAGGATCTAAAAGCGTAGATGAATACTATAAAGAGATAAAGGTTGCTATAATCCGAGCAAATATAGATGAGGATAAAGAAGCTACCATGGCTAGATTCTTACATGGTTTAAATCGTGAGATCGCAGATGTGGTGGAAATGCAACATTATGTAGAGTTGACAGATATGGTACATTAAGCCATCAAAGTTGAGCAACAATTGAAGCGAAGAAACATGGTTAGGAGAGGAGTAAGCACGACTGCTACAAACTCATGGAGATCAACTCCTAAACGGCAGGAATTTCCATTAATAAAGTCTAATTCCGAAGCTTCTAAAGATGTTAAACAAGTTGTGCCGCAAAAATATGGTAACATTGAATCCACCGCTTCTAAAAATGGTGACATTAAGTGTTTTAAATGTCAAGGCAGCGATTATATAGCTAGCCAATGCCCAAATAAAAGGGTAATGGTGATCAATGCTCAAGGGGAGATTAAGTCGGAAGGAGAAGAAGAAGACGAAATAGAAGACATGTCATCTCTTGAAGATAACTACGAAGGGCAATATGTTGCGGAAAGAGAATTATTAGTGGCAAGAGGAGCTCTTTGTGCATAGATTAAGGAAGAAGAAAATGATCAATGAGAGAACTTGTTTCATACTCGGTGTTTCGTCAACAATAAAATTTGCAGCGTTATAATTGATAGAGGAAGTTGCACCAATGTAGCCAGCACCGAATTAGTGGAGAAATTCTCGTTACCTACCATGAAACATCCACGACCGTACCGGCTTTAATGGCTAAACAATTGTAGAGAAATTAAGGTAACAAAACAAGTGTTGGTGGCATTCTTTATTGGCAAGTATGAGGATGAGGTCCTTTATAATGTGATTCCTATGCATGCATGTCACATCTTATTGGGCAGACCATGGCAGTACGATCGACGAGCCACACATGACGGTTTTACCAAAAGATACTCTTTTACTATCAAAAGGCAACTTATATCACTTGTACTATTAACTCCAAAACAAATTCTTGAAAACCAATTAAAGATGCAAAAAACAAGTGAAAAAAAAAAAAGAAAACGAGAAAGGCAAAAATGTGAAAGAGAGTGAGAGGAAAAATGAGAGTGTTGTAACGTTGATGTGTGAGAGAGAGGAAAAATACAATTTTTATTGCAAAAAAAAAGTGAGATCAAGAAGCTTTACTTTCTCAACAGCCCCTTAGAGTACTTATGTACAAGGAGGCCTTTTTGTGTACTGACGATTTTGCTGGATCCTTGCCGAGCAATGCTATGTTTTTTTTGTAGGAATTCGAGATTGTCTTTCCTGAAGAGGTGCCCTCTGGTTTAACTCCAATTCGAGGAATTAAACATCAAATTGATTTTATACCTGGTGCAACAATTCCGAATTGACCAGCTTATAGAAGTAATCCCAAGGAGACAAAGGTACTTCAACGACAAGTTAATGAGCTGATGGAGAAAGGGTTTGTTAGAGAAAGCATGAGTTCTTGTGCGGTTCCAGTGCTATTAATGCCTAAGAAAGATGGGACATGGAGGATGTGTGTTGATTACTGAGCTGTCAATAATATTACGGTAAAATATCGACATCCCATTCCTCGATTAGATGATGTGTTAGATTAATTGCATGGATCTTGTGTGTTTTCTAAAATTGATCTTAAGAGTGGATACTATCAAATTAGGATGAAAGAAAGGGATAAGTAGAAAACTACATTTAAAACAAAATATAGTTTGTATGAAGGGTTAATTATGCCTTTTGAGTTAACTAATGCACCTAGTACTTTCATGAGACTTATAAACCATGTTTTGCGTGCTTTCATTAGCAAATTCGCGGTAGCCTATTTTGACGATATCTTGATTTATAACAAAAACTTGAATGATCATGTTAAACATTTAAAACTTGTTTTAGAGGTTTTAAGAAAATAAAGGCTATTTGCTAATTTCAAGAAATGTACATTTTGCACGGATAAACTTGTGTTTCTTGGTTTTGTTGTAAGTGCTAAAAGGATTGAGATCGATGAGGAGAAGGTGAAGGCAATTCAAGAATGGCCAACGCCTACTTCGACGAATCAAGTAAGAAACTTTCATGGATTGGCCAATTTTTATCGGCGTTTTATTTGAGGTTTTAGTAGCATAACTGCACCCTTAATAGAAGTCATCAAGAAGAATGTTCCATTCAAGTGGGGAAAAGAGTAAGAAAAGGCATTCAAACTTATCAAAAAAAAATTAACTAATGCACCTTTACTTATTTTACCTAACTTTACTAAAACATTTGAGATAGAGTGTGATGCTTTAGGTATAGGAATCGGAGACATACTAATACAAGAAGGAAGACCGATTGCGTACTTCAGTGAAAAACTAAATAACGCGACTTTAAACTATCCCACTTACGACAAAGAATTGTATGCATTGGTTCGAACTCTAGAAATTTGGCAGCATTACCTTTAGCGCAAAGAGTTTGTGATTCATACGGATCATGAATCCTTGAAACATTTAAAGGCGTAGCACAAATTAAGCAGACGTCATGCCAAATGGGTGGAGTTCATTGAGACATTTTCTTATGTGATCAAATACAAACAAGACAAAGAAAATATAGTTGTTGATGCACTATCACGCAGGTACGCTTTACTTTCAACTCTTGATACTAAATTGCTTGGATTTGAGTACATTAAGGAGTTGTATGCAACGAACTCTAATTTTTGTGACTTATTTAAGAATTGTACTAAGAGAGCATGTGGGAAGTTCTATTTGCATGATGGTTTTCTATTTCAAGAAAATAAATTATGTGTTCCATATTCATCCTTGTGTGAGTTACTTGTTTGAGAAGCACAAGATGGTGGTTTAATGGGTCACTTTGGCGTAGTTAAAACTTTACACATATTGCATGAACATTTCTTTTGGCCGCACATGAAACATGACATAGAAAGGGTTTGTGTAAGATGCATTATTTGTAGGCAAGATAAGTCTAGGCAATAACCATATGGATTGTATACATCACTTCCTATTCCTAGTGTACATTGGGTCGATATTTTTATGAATTTTGTTTTGAAATTACCTAGGACAAAGAGGGGAAGAAACTCAGTTTTTGTGGTTGTCGATAGGTTTTCTAATATGGCACACTTTATTGCATGCCATAAAACTGATGATGTATCACATATAGCTGATTTGTTTTTCAAAGAAGTTGTTAGGTTGCATGGAATGCCCAAAACTATTGTTTCAGATTAAGACACAAAGTTCTTAAATTACTTTTGGAAGACATTGTGGGGAAAGTTGGGAACTAAATTATTATTTTCTATTACTTGTCACCCATAAAAAGATGGTCAAACCGAAGTAGTAAATACGACATTGTCTACTTTATTGCGTACTATTATACAAAAGAATCTGAAAACTTGGGAAGATTGCTTGCCGCATGTTAAATTTGCTTATAATCGTTGTGTTCATTCTGCCACTAAGTTTTCACCTTTTGAAATTGTCTATAATTTTAATCCACTAACTCCTTTGAATTTAACTCCTTTACCTATCAATGAACGCGTTAATTTAGATGGCAAGAAAAAAACTAATTTCATTAAGCAGATTCATGAGAAAGTAAGGCAGCACATAGAACAGCGAACGAAACAATATGCCAAGTAAGCCAATAAGAGACGCAAGAAGGTTGTCTTTAAATGAGGAGATTTGGTTTAGTTACATATGAGGAAGGAGCTTTTTCCTGAGCAAAGATGTTCTAAACTTCTATCAAGGGGAAATGGCTCATTTTGAGTAGTAGAACGCATCAATGACAATGCTTACAAATTTGAACTATCAGGCGAGTATGAGGTTAGTACAACCTTTAATGTTTCTGACTTATCTCCTTTTGATGTAGGTAGCGATTTGAGGACAAATTCTTTTCAAGAAGGAGAGAATGATACAAACGAAATTGTACAACCACGTAAACAAGAGGAGAACCTCAGACATAAGATTGGAGATACTCAATTACAGCATCTATATGATTCGCTAAGCATGCTAAGTGGACCAATTACAAGAGTTAGAGTGAAGGCATTGGAAAGTGCCTTAAATGGACTGATTAAAAAAACGTGTGATTCAAATACACTTCAAGATACACGTTTTGAAGAATTAGGCTCAATGAACATCATTCAAGCAACTGGAGTTCAAGAAAACTAATATAAAAATATTCGAAAATTATAGTCCATTTATGTAATTTTAAGAATTTTAAAATGATGTAATCACTTACATCATACACATTCGACGTCATTGCTTACGTCATATATATATATGATGTCATTGCTTACGTTTTCATGTTTGAAATTTGTAGATTTTAAAAGTCATAAAATTTGAATTTATTTTGTCAAATTGTTAAGTAAAATTGATAACCTAACTTTTGACATTTTCCCTTTGTATTTGCCTATAAAAAAGCTTTCATTTTTTGAAATTAAGAAAACAATTTTTGAGTATTAAATTATTTCTTATAAGTTCTTGTTCTTGAACTTTTCAAATTTAATTTCTTGTGGCGTTCAAAAAAACTAAATTTATCATCTAAATTCTTAAGTGTTTTCTTAAGGATTCTTGGTGTGACGTTTAAGTAAATCATAATTTTGATTCTTATCTAGATAGGTATCGGAACACCCCTTCATATACCTATTACTAGAACAAAAAGAATGAAAGAATAATAGAAAAAATGGAAGCATGTAAGAAATAATGAAATGCATAACCTATTCTTTAATTTGATCAATTCTTACATCCTTTTTCCTAATAATAAAATGGTCAATTCCACAAATTTCAATTTGTAAATTGGGAGGCTCGTCAACCAAATGTAAACAAAAATTGCTAGAAGCATCAAAGCTGTATAATTAGAAATATGACAGAGTTCTGCATAAGTGAGATTAAAAAACCAATGAAACAATAACCAAGAAAATCTTCTACGCTCAAACAAAATTTTGGGTCTTGCAATAACAGAGCTGGCACTACTTAACAGCTCTACTTAAGATAAGTGGATGAAACCCAAAGTAGCACATAGCTTATCAATGAAGTTGTCACTTCGAAACTCCTCAGTCCTTTAATAATAGGTATAGGTGGAATCACAGATACCATCAAGAAGGTTCCCAACAACCATGAGAAAATAAAAGCTCCAGCCCTACATCATAAAAACAAAGACATGATTCCAAATCTTTTCCTTTTGCAACAATATAAAATATCAACAGCAGGGGATGTTTTATAATTAATCCATCTAAAATCAGCATAAGGTGTGTTTTATTTCAGTAACTGTTTATCATATCATCCAGAATCATGACAGAGACATCACACATGTGCTGATCATATACAGTACAAGGTTATACCAAGTTCAGAATAGGAGTTACTCTCTGAAATTTCTCTCTAAAAGTTTTTCAAAGAGTAATTCCCTGAATGAATGGACACCAGAAACATCATAAAACAAGTCCAATAGATTTAATTATTGAAACATACATCAGTAACTTACCCATAGAAAAAAGCCTGGAGTTTGCTCTTCAGTCGCTCATGTATGAAGTACATGGTAGCAATAAGGGATATGGCTACCTGAAGGGTTGGGCCTTCTTCAGTTGGAAAGAGAACAGTTAGAACCCCAAGCACTAGAAATGCAAGGGTTGTTTTGATGATGATCTTGGTAGATGGAGTTTGGAACCGGCTCATGACAGCCTGCATAACACGAGACTGACGGACTTCCCTAACCTTTTTCTTA
Organism: Azadirachta indica; assembly: GCA_022749755.1. Lineage (NCBI taxonomy): Eukaryota > Viridiplantae > Streptophyta > Magnoliopsida > Sapindales > Meliaceae > Azadirachta > Azadirachta indica. Next base: position 15,221,782 of record CM040447.1, on the reverse strand, counting down.
ATGTCAATTTTTGGATTCTTCCTTTCATAAAACTTCTGCATGATTATTTTGTCATGGGCAGATTCGATTGCATCTATACTTGGTTTATGCCCAGCATATTTCTGAATAAGGAAGTTCCTCGCTGCTTGAATTTCTTCTTCAGAGGCCTCCCTGCTTATTCCAAGCCTTTTATATGGATCCCGTACATTAATTCTAGGGAAAATAGCTGACCGCACAGAAGCCAGGAAGGAAAGGGTTGCAAACAGTGATAGTGAGATGTAAAAAATATCTATTGTAAACAAACCTTATTAAGGGAAACGATCAGTTTCAAGAGAGCACAAAGAGAATTACAGGGCCAACAGATATAACAATTTTTGCAAAAGAAAGTGCTTCAATAATAATAAGTTCAAAGTAACACAATAGACAAGAATGGATAAAGCTCATAGGACTCCATAAAATGTAAGGCAACATTTAGTCACAAGATCTAACGTATAAACCTAAAGCTTTAAGAAACAAGAGCTAGTCCCTAACTATAATACAAACAGATAAGCATGGCAGGACGGTTAATAGAAATTTAAGCATGTTATTTTGGAAATGCAGCTAAATTGTACAGTTAAGTCATATAATCTCACATTGCTTTCAACCATATCAAATTACTTATCACTGATGCAGACCAGATATTAACCTATCATGCAAGATTCTGCTTCTTCATTTACAACCAGCATGTTGGTCAATGCTTCCACCAGCCATTAGTCATGCATTTAAAAAATCATGCTTTCCAAAAGTGGTTCCACTCAACCTAAACCAATAAAATCATATATCTCAACACGCTAAAATAGTTAACCTTGCACAATAGCAAAGAAAAGCCGAACGGCAAGCATAATTATTTCTCTATTCCCATTCTCTCTTCAGAGGAAAAGAAAGGACTGTAAGAAGAAAATGAAGTATCTCAACACATTAAAGTTGTTACGCTTGCATTAATAGCAAAGAAAAGGTAAACGTCAAGCATGAGTATTTCACCATTCCCATTCTCTTGTCAGGGGAAAAGAAAGGACTTTAACAAGGTTCTTGTAATTTCCCATCTTGCAGATGCAGTTGCCTAACATGTATATTTTTGCAGGTTTATAAAATCGTGCCCTAGCAATGGAATTTTCTGCTCAAGGAACTAACTATAGGATGCTATAGCAATTTCACAATTGCCAAAACAAAAGTAAACATTACCAGCTGATCCATTAGACATATCACCATAGGAAGCATCCATTGCACACTTAATCGAGTAAGTATGTAGCCTCTTGCATCCTTGTGCAAAACCTGTCCAGAAACATCTGTAAAATTGCAGCAGGGGTGAAAATCACAAATCATGAACCAAAAGAACAAACATACATTGTTTATTTAATTTAGCAGTACCTTTCTAGGCAGGGTAGTTTAATTTGTTCCCTAGGTTTCCCAAAGCTAGGGAACGCTGAACCTCGCCTCAGTGACCCAAAACTAGATAGAGGTGTCCTGAAGCAACATCTTGTGGGAGTACCAGTCAAGCCAGCCACAGACATTTTTAAAATATATCTGAGTTATAGTCCCACCACTTTACGAGGTCACAATGAAATATTATGAATCAATGACTGCAACAGAAAATAAATCAATGATCAGCTCTAATAAATCAATAAAGCATCATCATAAATCATTTTTATGAAGATAAATAACCAATCTTCCTATGAGGAGTTCCTCAAAAGAAAACATAAGAATTGCCAGAAAATGCAATAGAATCCCTATCGGCCCACAAGCATTAGGCTTTTTCAACACAAAACCCTTTCTTTTCCTTTGTTGCATTCTATTTTTGACAATGCATAATAAATTTACACTTTTTGTTTGGCTTGAGAGATTTTGAAACTCAGTTGCTGATCGGTTTGTTTTGTTATCGAGTTCCCCTTCCAATTACACTCACACAGCATAATTTAACACCTTTCTTTTTCCTCTAATGCAACAATTCAGATCGCGTCTAAGTCTGGAACCATACCAAATTGTATACTAAACTGGAAGGTACATTTGTTTCACATGACCAAACAATTAATTTCCTGAAAAAGAAAAAATTCATGATTAAACTTTTTAAAACAATTGAAAATTCTTGGAATCATAATTTGCGTGCTTCATGGATGAATTCCAAGACGGAAAAGGCTAAGAACAACTCCGGACAGGTTTTACCTTTTCATGCAGTATGAAAACACGATACAGACGATTTACATGGAGAACTAACAGCCATAAATAAAGTTCATAAGCAAAAAAAGAAAAGAAAAGAAAAGAAAAGAAAATACGTACCCAAATTTGATTGAAATTTGTTTAATTTCGGTATTTTCTGCAGCAAACGGATAGAAGAGAATACAGTGAGGGGCTTAGAGAAAACACTAAAACCCTGCTTGGACACCAGAGCTGACGAGCAGAGGATTACAAATATAATACGGTGCGTTTCTCCTCGAAGGATTATTATTATGAATATGATACGCTGCGTTGAAGCTCACGATAAGAAATAAAGAGCTGACGGGCGAAGGATCTCATTCCCTGCGCTTATCGGCCGAAGGTAAAGGAATAAAGAACGGAGGGACAAAAGATCATAATACGGTGCGTTTTGTCTGTTTTTTTAATTTTTTTTAGCGGATAAAGAATTATTATTATTATAGATTTATTAAGCTGCTTTTTGGAGCACCAGATAAGACTTTCCCTAAATAAAAAAAAATTAAAAAAAAATAACGAAAATAAAAATTTGTGTTTGCTGAGAACCGCCTAATATCTAACCATCTAGGAGCTGTAAAACTGTATTACTTGAAAGAGATAATTTTGTTCAGATAAACTAGATATGTTCCATCATTGGATGCGTTCCATATTTCATTTCTCGTGTAGTGAAAACCTTTTAAACGGAAAAGAAGAGTTCTATATTTCAGAAAATTGAAAAAAAGAAAATAAAAAAATAGTTAATAGTTGTAGTAGCTTAGTTTGCTTATTTAGTGGCATCCCACAATTTGAAATAGCTGATGATGCCTATGTCAAACGTACATGTCATCATTTTCCATAGGGTTATTATGCAGCATCTCCATCATCAACATTAACAATAACACACCATGATCATGAACCCTTTTGTCATCTTCTACCACGCCATTACCCAATGCGCACTGTTCCTTTGTTCTTTCTCTTATCACATTACCAAGCAAGCTACTTCACACTGCAAACAGCAACTCTAACTAGATGTGGACCACACCGTTATGCAAGTTACCCGTTGCAACATTTATTTTTTAGTATGTGACCAAGAAAAACAGCGCAACAATAATACAGATAAACCAAAGTGCCTCTAGACAAACATTTTCAAGCCTTCTGTAATCGCATGTTTCTTTTAACCTATAGTTTTTCTAGACTCTGAGAGAGAGAGAGAGAGACTTTTACGTATTGGGTATTCTACATTAAATCAATAGAATCATATGAATTGCGTAAAAAAATAAAATAAATAATAGAAAAAAAGGGAATTGTTACATCTAAACGGCTTTTATTTTCAATGTTGTTATTGGTTTAGATCTCTTGTGGTGGAAAATATAAGCTGCCACTGACAGTCAATAGAAACTGGAAACTTAAGCGCATTCACGGAAACACATCCAATTATCTGATGGGCGGCCTCTGGAATTGTGGAGAAGCTGCGCTAAATGAGTATTTTATTGCATACAACGGAAATAATTCTCAGTTCAGCAAACGATACAAGAAGAAAAACCTCTTGACTCGAACACACTGTTATTTTTCATGGATGTGATACTGTTATATAGATAAAGCCACAACCTGCCAGATTCCGCTGCCTTTTCCTCTTTGTTTTTGAACTTCTCATAATTATAAACATTTGACATCTTATCTGCTATTACTTCAACCTCACTTCTTCTGGTTCTACAATGTTGCTGAAGCTGTTCTTGTTGGTATTACTGCTAGGAAAAGCAAGTTCTTCGGGGACTTCTAACGGGTCCAATGAGTTAGCAGGGGTCGAGAAAGCATACCTGAATTGGGTTAAACAGCGTGCTTCTTTGAAGTATTCACTCTTCCAGAAAGCAAAGAAAAACTTCAAGCCTTGTAAAATTATTAAAGTGAATAAAAACCCCAGGTTAGGAGATTTTCTTACAGTGCAAAATGCCATCAACTCAGTTCCTGTTATAAATCTCTGCCGCGTTGTCATCTTCATTGGTGCAGGAACTTACAGGTATTGAGTTGCTTATTAACATACAAGAATTGGAAGTTCTCGAACTCTTTGGTTCACATTCAAAGAGATTGCTATTCATAATGAAACACTTTTTCTTGCTTATCAAAAAAGTTTAGTTTTGTTAAATCAGAGAGAAGGTTGAGATTCCAGGGACCATGGCCTACATCACCCTAGTTGGTGCTGGTGCAGACAAGACGATTATTGAGTGGGACGACACAGCAGATCGAATGGGGAAGAGCGGGCATCCGTTGGGTACATATGCATCTGCAACATTTGCTGTTAATTCTCCTTACTTCATTGCAAAGTATATCACCTTCAAGGTCAGCAAGCAATATTATGATATTATATTTGCATTAGACACTGATTTGAAGGTAGCTAGTGTACTTAAGATAGATTTTGAAGCGTTTTGTATATCATCAAAATTAATTCTAACAGCTGTGAGTACTTTATATTTGTACTGTTGATTTATTTTGGGATTAAAAAGAAAGTATTACTTTAAAGTAAAGAAGCATTTGGTAGATTCTCTATTAAATCAAAAAAATGTTTGTCGAAAACAAAAGGCACCTATATATCAAGTATTGTTGATAAAAATCACTTTCAAAACACTTTCTAGCAAGCCACTCCCCAATGTTACATGAAATTTCTTTGCCATGCGTAATGCAAACTTCTCACAGTCAAATAATTAAAGGAAACATATGGGGAGAATACCACATAACTAAATCTATCTTAATAGTTAATACCGAGGTTTGCTTAATGAGCTAACAAGCTTCTATTGTTTTACAACCAGAATATGGCACCATTGCCACCATCAGGCGCACTAGGAAAACAAGCAGTAGCGCTTCGAATCTCAGCAGACACAGCAGCCTTTGTAGGCTGCAAATTTATTGGTTCACAAGACACTTTGTATGATCACATAGGCAGACATTACTTCAAGAACTGCTACATTGAAGGCTCAGTTGACTTTATTTTTGGAAATGGCCTCTCTCTCTATGAAGACTGCCATCTGAATGCCATAACGAACAGCTATGGAGCCTTAACAGCCCAAAAGAGAGAGAGCTTGCTGGAGGAAACAGGCTTCTCCTTTGTCAAATGCAAGGTTACAGGGTCAGGTGCCCTCTACTTGGGCAGGGCTTGGGGCACTTTCTCTAGGGTTGTGTTTGCTTACACATACATGGACAAAATCATCACCCCCAGAGGATGGTATGACTGGGGAGATAAAAACAGAGAAATGTACGTTCCTCTCTCTCCCTTTCTTTTTATTACGCATTGGACTATCTCATCAATTCACTGTATAATTTAACTGGAAAAGATAGATGGATTTGTATGACAACGTTATTTGACTTGCAGGACTGTATTTTTTGGGCAGTACAAATGTTCAGGACCGGGGGCTGGTTACGGAGGACGAGTGTCGTGGTCTAGGGAGCTCACGCAAGAAGAGGCCAAACCATTTATTTCAGTCGATTTTGTTGATGGCTATGAATGGCTTCCCAGATTGTGAAAAGCTTGGATTGTGCTCATTACCCACCCATCTTAGCTGTAAAAGTTCCAATCATCTGATCCAATTTAGCTGTAAAAGTTACAATCATCTACTCCAATAAATAGGCTAGTAATTCTTCTCGTTACTAGGACAAAGCCCTATCTCATCCGGATTGCATGCTTTCAGCCCTATCCCATTAGGGTTGCATGCTTTCTGTCTAATAAGTGCAGAGAGAAATTTAACATGCCTCAATCCGCTTACTGGTTGAGACTTTTGGTTATCTATAAGAATCCCGTCTTGTAGCACTGAAATTATTTACTGGCCTTGCGCAGTGAATCGCCAAGATAAGCGTTCAAAATCAGTGCATTTGTTGTCCCATACAAATGTGACTGAAACCATATAGCTGATGAAAGTTGACCTGTAAAACTTCAGTGAATCAAACAGTAGAAAATGCTATTTAACAAGAACACAGGAAAACTTTATGCATAACTGACAACTTCCATGGAACAACCTAGAAGTTAACAGAAAACTAGCAGCCAAGCCACCAACCGAGTTCAGAGGTTTCCATTCATCATCATCGACAATGGCAGCGCCATATTAAAAACGTGTAAACAGTAATAGTAACTATAATGAGATTTGAGCCCCCTAAAACAAATTTTCCGCATCAAGCCCTGATTGAAGGGTTCTTCTAAATACCAAAAATTTACTCAATGGTATCATACAAGGAAATATATACAATTCCATTATGTGAATCAAACAGAGACAGGAGACAAGTTGACATTGACAACCAATGAACCATACATCAAGCACGCCTTTTACTCAATCGCCAAGAATTAGGTTCATGATATCTATCGTATAGTGGTTCAATGCGTTCTTGACGCTTGCGCTTGCTCATTTTTGTGGGATCTGAAACCTTGAAGAATCTTGGTGCTAGTTCCACAAGCCACTTTGGATCTATAACTGTTACCTCACGCATGTATTCCTTTGTAGTCATGACGAGCTCATGGTAGATGACCCAATCAGGTTGTCTCTGGAAAAGTGCACTACTTGGGTGGATATACACCGGCTGGTTCTCAACTAAGGTCCGATAGCCCTCCTGCGGGTCCTTTCTGGCTGCATGAAAAAAGAATCCTGCTGTAATTGCCTTCCTGATCTTAGTGAAATTCTTTCCAGCACTCACAACGTCCAATTTATATCTGAAGCACAGCATCAAGTTAGATTAACATATAGATAGAGGGGTTAAATGCATCGACAGACAATAGCCTGAATTCAAGCTTACAATATCTTATGAACAAGCTTTATTATTCTTTACTGCTATTAGAAAGTTCCAATATCTCCACAGTAATTTACATGGCAACATCAAATGGTAAACAGCAAGATATGAAAACACCCAAAGGTGACAATTTGAATCAAATGAACAGATGTATTGAGTGGGACCAAGAAAAGTAAAATTAAAATCTAACAGAGCAACTCCAACAACAACAATAACACATTAATAGATTTTTGCAAAGAAATAATAATATATCTAGCCACAAGAATTACCATTGCACAAATTGAATCTAAATTATTAGTTCAAATCATGGAAACCCAGCATAATAGACCGAACACAACAAAAATAGCCAGTGCCCAAGTATCTGAACTATGGCATACAAACAAGCAGTGGGGGTGTGATAGATCACTAAGCACTTATATAAAGTATTAAGACCAAACAATTAGCACAGTTCACTGGTATGAGATATATTTGCGTCAACAAATCGCATCTCACCCACTATTTACTAAATTCTAGTAGTCATGCCCATAAGAATCTGTGACACACACCAGTGACTAACCAGAAAAACAATTATAAATCAAATAATCCTAATGACACCAAGTACCAAAAATGGCTTACACTTGATAAGAAATTGCACATAACTAATAAAAATCGTATAATTAAATTATCTTTCGCTTCTCTAATACTCACTATCACGCAAATTAGTAAAAACCATTCCAATGAATCATTGTGAAAGAATAGTGAAGACAGTTTAAAAATGAAACTAAAAAACTTACTTATCCATAATGCTGAGAAGTTGTTTTCTGACATCCTGTGCCCTCCTCAAAGATCGAGACTGAACAAAGTTCTCAAAACACCAAGGCCCGGAAAAGTTCTTAGCTTTCCATGCCTCATACACAGCAAGCAAGGTCAAATGATCTCCCTCGGGCTGGAAAAATTTGGCCCTCTTCTGATCTGCTTGAGCTTGTTTTTCCCTAGGCCTATAGAAAATGTTCCCCGTCTGAATCATGGCAATAATAGTTAATATCTCATCACTGCACCCAAGGTCCACACTGGCCAGCAACATCTTTGACAATGGAGGATCCAAAGGAAATTCTGCCATTTTCCTACCCAATTTAGTCAAGAGCCCCTCCTCATCCAGAGCTCCTAGACTGTAAAGCTGCTCCATAGCAGAAATGAGAGCTTGGGGTGAAGGCGGGTCCATAAAATCAAATGACAGGAGATCATTTATTCCCATAGCCTTCATTGTAAGGGTCGTCATTCCAAGATTAATCCTTTGGATTTCTGGAATTGAAGTAGGAGACATCTCATTGCGGTACGCACTCTCCGTGTATAAGCGGTAACATTTTCCGGGCCCCGTACGTCCTGCACGCCCAGCTCGTTGTTTGGCTGATGCTTGTGAAATGGGAGTTATGACCAGCGAATCAAGCCCTTGCTTTGGATTATAAACATTTTGTTTCGCAAAGCCAGGATCAATAACATAAAAGATTCCATCAATTGTCAAAGAAGCCTCAGCAATATTAGTGGCCACAACCACTTTCCTCTTTCCTGGTGGAGCAGGTTCAAAGATTCTTGACTGCATTTCACTAGGGAGTGCACTGTAAACTGGTAAAATAATCAGTTCAGGAACATTTTTACCCAGCCCTTTCATCCTCTCGTAAAGAGACTGGCATGCAAAATCAATCTCCTCCTGACCAGTCAAGAAAAGTAGGATATCACCTTCAGGCTCTGTCAAGTGAATCTGTAAGACAGTGATCAATGCTGCATCAAGATAGTCACTTTCCGGCTGTTTGGTGTAGAGTATCTCAACAGGGAAAGTTCTCCCTGGAATAGTAAAAATGTTGCAGTTAAAGAAATACCCTGAAAATTTCTCAGCATCCAATGTGGCAGATGTGACAATCAATCGAAGATCAGGCCTCCGTTTAACAAGCTGCTTGAGTAACCCAAAGAGAACATCAGTGTGGATTGTCCTCTCATGAGCCTCATCAAGCATAATGACTGAATATTGAGAGAGATTCTCATCAATCAGAATCTCCCTAAGAAGCATACCATCAGTCATGTACTTGATCACAGTATCTGGTCCAGTACAATCCTCAAACCGTATAGCATACCCGACTTCCTCCCCCAAACGACAACCAAACTCTTCAGCAACTCTCTTGGCCACAGACATTGCAGCCACCCTACGGGGCTGAGTACACCCAATCTTACCTCTTGTAGTGTAACCAGCCTCCGCAAGATACTGTGTTACTTGGGTAGTCTTACCTGAACCTGTCTCACCAATGACTACCAGAACCTGATTATCATGCACAGCCTGAATCAGTTCCTTCTTCAATTTGTAAATTGGCAAGCTCTGTCTCTGTTCCTGCATGGAAAGCTTTGACCTCTGTCCAAAAGTCAATGCTTTCCCAAATGCATCCTTTTTCCATTCAGGCATGTCATAAGCTGACAAACCAACACCCCTGAGCTCCTGTGCGAGATGCCTCTCACCTGTCTCTGGCATTGGGTCTTCCCAAGGACGATTCAGATCTTTTGGAATTGAATCAAGCATTGTCCTCTGCTGCTGTTCCCTAACTTCTCTCCGCTCCTTAATGAGGGCAGATTGAAGAGCAGCAGCTCGGCTCAATGAGCCTTCTGGATTCTTGAAAATTTTCACCGGTGACATGTCAACAGAATACCTGGTCTGCCCTTGTAAAAATGCAGGCTCATCCTCATTCAGTTCAATCTCAAGCTCTTCCTCAGCGCCCTCTTCTTGGTAAACCATCCCATCACCTTCCTCGTCATACATAGGATACTCATCAACAGACAAAACTCCTGAAGCAATTAACTGTTTTGCTTCCCATCTCTCCGGTGAACTCATTCTCTTTAATGGCCGTCGACATGGAACTGCATCATCCTCCTCCACAATCCTAATCCCTGAAAGACCTGTCCTTGTAGTTGGTCCATCCTTTGTACCTGAAGGATTATTCCTAAATGCATCATCGTCTGAGATCTTCTTCAATGGAAGCAAATCCTTACCAGTATTCTGATCAACATCCCTCATGGAAAGAGACAACTTCTGACCCGAAACTGAAATCACCTTCACATAAACTTCCTGATCCCGCTTAACAACATCTTTAGCATTACCTATCCTTCTAGTTGCAATCTGCGAAACATGAACCAAGCCCTCCTTACCCCTAAAATCATTCAATTGAACGAAACAGCCTGTGTCCATAACTCTAGATACTCTGCCCTTGTACACCTGATACAACTCAGGCTCGTTCAACTTGTACCGCCCACTTCTCCTATTGCCATCTTTACCATTCTCTCTATAATCCCCATTCTCTTCATTGTAATCATCATCATATCTCTTATTCCTCTCATGCCGATCCCTGTGCCTTCCTCTACTCCTGTCACCATCATCATCATACTCTCTGTCTCTGTACCCATCCCTGTCTCTTCTATCTCTGTCTCTTTCTCTATCCCTCCTATCTCTATCTCGGTCTCTATCCCTACCCCTGTCTCTATCTCTATCTCTATCTCGGTCTCTCTTCCTATACCGATCTTCTCTTTCTCTATCCCAATTTTCTCTGCCCAGCTCATGAGCCTCAGCTTCAATTTCTCGCTCAAGCTCTTTGACTCTATCTTTGCTATCTTCAATCGTAAGAGCCTTGTACTTAGCCTTTTTGCCATCAACCACACTCTCTTTTTTCGATTCTTTCTCCGAAGATTTTGACTTGGGTGGAAGAATGGCATGAATGATAGTTAATAACGTACGGACAAAGTAATCAGGCATTTCCGCACCATTTTCTTTCAATTTAGCATCAAATTCATCAACAGTTTCGCAACTACGACCTAACTCGGTTATGAACTCCGCTAAAACTTTGTCCCCAAAACCTAAATGAGTTTCTAACTCCGAACAAACTTTGGAGACGAGGGAGAAATACTCTAATTTCTTGAGACTATCGTCTGAGGAAGGAGGATCCATCGTTGTTCGCCAATACAAAGAACAGAGAGTTTGTAAGCTAGGGTTTTCGAGTTACCTCATTAACAAATGGAAATTTCAGAATCTCGCATGCGCCAAACCTGGTGTACGTTAATCTTTAAACAATCTATGAAAAATAAATAAATAAATGTCTAAACGCAGATTGTTTTTGTATCGGCTTCATAAGCCCCGATTTGTTTGTGTTGAGGTTTGAGAGCCTTATTTCAGAGGCGGTTAGTTGCTTAAGGAGGCAGGCGGAAAATGCTGCAGAAATTCAGAATTTTTTAATTTTTTCCTTGGGCCGACTTTGGATCTTTGGAATGGACCTTCAGGCCCTTCTCTTTGTTTAACAAAACCAAATTGGGCTTTCCAATCTGGCCAATTCTTTGTTGTCAATAGTAGCACTTTTCTTTTTTTTTTTAAAGGATTAAGACCTATTTTTTTTTCTTGAGTTAAATCGAAATAATTTTATTTAAATATTTAAAAATTATTTATTTTTTATTTATATCTCAAAAATTATTAAAAATATCTTAATATAATTAAATTAAAAATTTAAATTTAAATTTAAATTTAAATTTGAATAATTAAATATCTGAATAAACTAAATATTTTATTTATTAATAATAAACTAAATCTAAATAATTTTATTCATAAATTTAAAAATTATTTGGTTTTTTAACTTATATCTTAAAAATTATTAAAAATATATAAATATAATTAAATTAAAAATTTTAACTTAAATATAAATAATTAAATGTCTAAACGAACTAAAATTTTTATTTGTTAATAATAAACTATCGTAGTGTTTATTTTTTTTTTTTCTAAACTCTAAACATGACTGAAATCTGAATTTAACTGAAATCTAAATATGAATGATATGTTTGTTTTTTATTTTAAAACATATGAAAATAAATATTAAATAATTTATTTTGACAAAATAAAAAGTTTGAAAATTGATATTTTTACATATATATCTTTTTAAATAAAATACTTATATTTATAATAATTTTGATTATATTAGTACAATAATAGATAAAAAAATTTAATAAATTATATTAGTACGTACATTATTTATTTATTTGATATATCATCTTTAAAAAAAAAATAATTTGTAATGATAATATAAAAATCAATAAAAATTAAATAAAAATAATACATATTGTAATATAGTTGGAATGATGTAAATATATAAATTTATTGTAATAATTAAAGTATAAATAAATAAGATTAAGAAACCAAATTGATGGAACCCATAATAAAGAAGAGATATGTCAAAAATAGTTAATTATGGTTTTAATTTATTAGTAAATAAATTAATAAAATAAAAAATATTTTTAAAAAATAAAAATATGTAATTATTTAGATATTTATTGATTCAAATTTAAGTCAAAATTTTTAATTTAATTATATTCAAACGTTTTTAAAAAAATATTTAAATATAAGTTAAAAATAAACGACTCTTAAACATCTGAATAAATATATTCATACTTCAACCAAAAGAATAAATAACCCCTAAGTCTGAATAATTTTATTCAGATATTTGAAAACTATTTATTTTTTAACTTATATCTCCAAAATTGTTACAAATATTTGAATATAATTAAATTAAAAATTTTAAGTTAAGTCTAAATAATTAAATTTTTGAATGAAATAAATATTTTATTTATGAATAATACTCTTAATTTGTTACTTAACATTTATATAAGTAAATAACTTATCATATATATTTAGATATTTTAAAGATATATGTTAACATATTAGTTTTAAATTTTTTATTTTTAAAAAAACTAATTTAATATTTTACACTCAAATTTAAATTTCAATCAAATTCAAATTAATTTGCCGTATGTATTTTGATTTTTGTTCTTTTATTGGCTAATTATCATCTAAGTTGCTTCTGTGTTATGAATATTTCGATGACAATTTATTTCAAATTTAAATATGCAATTGCCGGCGTGATGTAGACATGAAAAACTCTTGGGGAATGGAAAAAGTTTAACTATTCAACTTGTTTTCAGAGAGTGCTCAGCATACAATCTTTAGGCTTTTTTTTTTTAAATTTTTTGGGGTATATATTTATTTTTACTCCAAATCATTTCCCCAACTTTTCAAAGTGTATTTTAGATATTTTTTTTTAATTTATAAAGGGCATAATGATCATTTCATCATCCTTATAAATTTTATTATTTACCAAACAAAACAAGAAAAAAAATTATCATGTCACCATTCAATCCAAATAATTAGACAGCATTTATTTTTTTGTCTGAATTTTAAATATGATTGAAATTAAAATTTAAATGATATATATTTTTTTTTTTTTATTTTAAAAAATATGAAATAAGTATTAAGCTGTTTATTTTATAAAATAAAAAATTTGAAAATTAATATTTTTACATATATACCTTTTTAAATATTATACTTATATTTTATAATAATTTTAATTATATTAAAAAAATAGTAAAAAAAAAATTAATAAATTATATTATATATATAAATCAAAATAATAAGTCATGTTGTAATATAATTATAATTATATAAATATATAAATTTATTGTAATAATTAAAGTATAAAATAAGTAAAATTCAGAAGACAAATAAATGACCCACAATAGAGAAGAAACACGTTAAAAATATAGTATTTACTTAATTTTATTAGATAAATAAATTAATAAAATAGTAGTATTTTTAAAAAATAAAAATTTTAAATTATTAAGATATTTGTTTATTCATATTTAAATTAAAATTTATAAGTTAATTATATTTAGATGTTTTTTTAATAAATATTTAAATATAAATTAAAAAACAAATAAAGTTTAGACATCTAAATATTTATGTTTAGACTTCAAAAAAACAATCAATCTCTTAATGTAATTATTTTATAATAAAAAATAAGTGATGGAGGGTAATTAAGTAAATGAATTATTTTGGATTAGTTGAAAAATGATACATGCATATACTTTAGGAATTAGATAATAACTCAAGAAAAATATAATTAAAATTAATCATACTTTCCTCTCCTAGAATACACAACAAAGAACACCGATGGAAGATACAACATCTTCCCCACCAATCCCATCCTCTCAAAATAAACTCACATCAACTAGTGAGAAGTAGAAGAAACTACCAGACAAAAGAAAGAAGAAGAAGTAGCTGCCTCTAAGAATAAAAATTCGTCAGTGAGAAGATGAGGAAAAAGTCACTGGAGAGGAAAAGACGGAGAGGAAAACAGCGACGACAAGGAGAAGGAAAGAAAAATAGAGGCTTTTTAGGGTTAGGATTTTTTAATTTTTTAAATATAAATTCTTTTATTAAACATACTATTTTATTTTTAAAGATAAAATTAATAATATCTTTTATTTTTTATTCTAAAAGTTTTGTTGACAAATATTTTTTTATCTGAAATTTAAATATCGTTAAAATCTGAATACAATATTAATTTTTTTTAAAAATAAAAAATTTAAAAGTGATATGTTAATAAATAAAATATTTAAATTATCTTTTACTTAGATAATTTTAACAAATATTTTAAAAATTAATTTTTAGATGTTTAAATAATTATATTCAAATTTTAATTAAAAAAACAAACTAACTCTAAAAGGATATATTCATATTTATTTTAATATTTATCTTTGTAAGTGCTACCTTTTTTTTTTTGAATTTTTAGTCTCTACAAACTAATTTATTAATTTATCAATTATGGATATCTCACTATTCCAATTACGCTCTATTTAGTTGTAATTATAATTATATTTTATTTTCACTTATTTTTCTATCATTAATTATATGATATATACATATACATATATTTGAATAAATTTATATACGTAAGTAAAGAAGTGTTGGCAAGTGTTGGATTCACGAATAGAAAATTATTGCAGCACATAGCATTCGTGTTACAAGTTTTGAATTGATTTTTTCTCTTAACATTTTTTATCAATTATTTTTAACACGTCTCTAAAAATTTCATTTCAACAATTCGGAATATCTACAACGAACATAATTAGCTACATTTGATCATCGTCAACTGACGTTTGCATTATATTTATATCTTTTTAATTTATTGTCATGTAAAGGCATGATGGAACCACATTGTTGCCACTACCACATACTTCCTACAACGCTACAACTATTCATGTTCAGCCAAAAAAATGTTGGTGCAATTATATCACCTCCCGGTAACACAAATTTGTAATTTTATTTCGAATCGTGTAACTGGAGAAAATTTGGTGACTTACCAAATCCTTATTTTGGTAGATTGGTGTAGTTAAAATTAGCATATTCTCGTAACGAAGGGGTTTTCTGGGCCATAGTAGGCGCAAATGGCAAATGCCGTGGAGAATAAACAAAGGTACAATCCACGCCTACGAAAATTTACAGAAGATGGCAGAGATTTTAACATCTGATCAAATTGCGAAATAATCAGCTGGAAAAGATGGCTGCTTGTGCAACAATTTTGTTTTACGGACGGTAAAACTGCTCCAATCAAGGGGCAGATTTGGAGTGAGAAAATACATCCCAGACTTAAGATACCTCAGCTGTTGGCAACGATAGAAGCAGCAGTCTGCAGCTCCAAAAGCACAAGCAACTTGACAAATATTAAAGTGCGTTATTTCATCACTCTTTTAGAAACATAAAATAAGCGCACTAATCACATGCTAAATTAACAATGACTGTACAAATCAAATACATAGCTGTACAATTATCACTGCTTTACCCCACGATAGATGCCTGTCAGCATTACTGGCCACTTTCAAAACATCTGTACAAATGCAACCCCTCCTTATGAGATGGCATCATCCAGCTGGGCCCAATCTAAAACAGATCACATTAAAGCAGAAGTAAATCATCAATTATAATAACCAGAGGAAATTGTGCAAAGGCCAATTCCAGAGTTACTTGAACAACAAAAGATATGAAATCACAAAATATGACCAGCTTTAATATAAGAAAGCCTCATTAAGGCACAATACATCATAGGTAGAGGGTACTAATGATAACTAAGAAGACGTACATGCAGCATACCAGAAAGGATAATAATCATTAAGATTGAAACATAGTTACAGTTGCAATATAACCATTCTTCATGACCTGCCGTAGCAAAAGATAATTCATCAGCAATCTCTCTCAATGTACCAAAAAGTTCAGGAAGAGCTGCACCAAGAAAAGGTAGGAAAAAACAATCTGCATTAGTTGGTAAGCAAGGAGGATGAAGAATATAACCACCTCAAATGCAATATTTTGATATCCATATACAAAAGTCGATCCAAAAGGATTGCTTGTTGACCCTTGTGTTTGGATAGCTGCCCGACCACATTCCCCGAGGATCTCCTGTTGTTAAATAACAAACTTTTGTAGCAACATTGTTTGAGCATAAAATACAAAAACTGTGACTAGTGAGCAAATGCTCAGTAGCAAAAGAACACAATGAGCCACAAGCAATAAATCTAGCAATAAGTGCTAGAGTTAATTTGAAAGCACCATGTGGTGGCAACACAGATTCACAGATCCACAGCCACGACAACATAACTAAAATGGAACAAATAACTCTGCTCACAATTTGAAATAAAGCAAGATGTGGCATCCTATCAAAAGCAATCTATTGAGACAATTCAATAATGGTAGTTCAGTTCTTAAAACCAAGACCAACATCCACAAGTGGAAAACCATGAAGAAGAACACAGTAAAGACCTTAAAGAAAAGGTAATAAAAACCTAGGGCCCCTAAGGCCCCTAATTTCTTTTAAATTGCAAACAGATAGAAAGCAAAATGAAAATTGAAAAGATTCTTCTCACCATATGAACAGTGCTAATAGATAGATAGAAAAATGAAAACACGCCTTTTTAAGACAATTTAATCCACACTTATTTTTCATCATTTTCAAGTGCTCAACCGTATTGAGTTGTCCAACTAATTTTCACTAAAGTGGGTATAAATTATTTTACCTTAACTTGCTCCCATTTTGTGTTGGGTGTAATCTTCTTTCTATAGCTATGTGCCTCTACACTAGTACCAGTAACTGCAGACAAGAAAATAGTTCTTCATTATCTGCATGAAACGCTTATATCAAGACCTCCCTAACCTATAAATACTTACAGTCAGAACCAACGATGATAAAATTGCACTTTATGTATGAATTGAAATCTGCATGACCAGGATAGTTTGTATGCAGAACAAACTTCTTAATTTTATGAGTCTGCAAAAAAAAAAAAAAAGTTTAACAACTTAAAGCCAAGTTTATTAAACAATATCATGACTCAAGAAACTAACTTGAACAATGGGATATAAAATTTTCTCAGTTAAAGCCACAAAAAGAAAAACAAACACACAAACTCAGCTTGGGGAGAAAATACCTGCCCATCAAATAATATGTCTAAACCACGAGTGAAGTAATTGTAGAAGTAATCACCACAGAGCGTTGTCCGTGGCCGAGGATCAGAGGCAGAGTGAATGACCATTTGGTCCACCTGTAAGACTTTGCAAAATGAAGATTAACATGTCTAACCAGCTTGCAAAAGCTTCACATTCATGTTTAAGGTCAGTGACTGAAGTCTACCTGCTTTTGATGGATTCCGCAAGGGCGGCCTAATTCAGTCCACACATCCTGTATGAGGGAATAAGCAGATAAGTGACAGATAACATTCATATCTCCCACAAGTTAGCACAAAGTAACAAAAGTAAAATAGCATAAAAGATGCAAAAGAGCACTTGTCATGCAAGACAGAAAAGCCAAAAAGTGAAAGAGAGAATCAAGATATGGAAGCAAACAAAGCAACAAAAAAGACCAACACTATTTGCAGCAATTAGTTTGCTTTTCAACTTCTTCAAAGTTCATAAACATGAAACCAAAGATCTTCAATCACACTACTATTACTGGACTATTCCATATTATTTTATCAAATGCATAACTCTGCATTGTCCATTAATAACTCAATGATATTCAAGAGCCCACAGTGATCCATATTTTTTTATCAGATAGCAACCCTTCAAAAAAATTCTGCAAGGGATCATATTTCACATGTGTTTACCAGCACAGCTCTTTCCACTCAAACCATTATATTTTTAGTATAAACATCGTCAGTTATGAACCAAGTAAAATTCCAAACTCAGCACTCAAATGCTAAAACATTTCTGCACTTGAAGATTCCCAAAGCTGTACTTTTCACTATTTGACAAATGACTTCCATACTCTTTCACTTTGTGTGAGGGCATTGCAGAGTATAATTTATCTATGTTTTTGACAAGCTCCTCAAATGCAAGGTTAGAAAATAAAAACAATAATTTTTGTCACCAAAAAGATTTAATTTCAACTTGTTTTTTTTTTGATGTTTGTGCGTGTGTATGTGTTGGCTTGATGCTTATGGTACATGAACAAGAACATAACAATAAAAGATAAAAAGGAATTCAACAACGTATATACCAGTAAAACTGATTAGAGAATAACAGAAAATACTTGTACACCAAAATAAGGCAAAACCACACTACGTGTAAATTTTACCTGTGGTGATGCACCAAAAGGTATATGCTGGCCCCCAACAGTAAAATATAATTCTTCTCCAAGCTGAAACGCAAAAGTATTTTTTTTGTTATATCCAAAAAGTTGCAGTCAACAGGCTCAAGGTAAATTTTTCTTTAATCGGAAAACTACATGATGAAACCTAAGCAGGTAGAGATTAATCTAATTTAGGTAATATACTTATACAGAAACACCAAACTTGGGCAGAAAGAAGTCAAACCTTAGCATGAACCTCTTCCATGTATAAGCTTCCAGGAGGTAATGCAGGAGCAATAGCCTTATCCATTAAAGACCCAACACCGACTCTTTTATCATCAGAATTATCATATATAGAGACACGACATGTAACTGGTGTAGTCCCATCCGGAAACTCTAAGGGCAGTTCTGCTGTTGAATAAATAAGAGTAGTGGTAACTAATTACAATATAAAAGTTAGGTAACATAAGTGTGTGAGAGAGAAAAGCAGCTAATTAGCACCTTCTCCATCATGGCAGCAGTCTGCATACTGGCTTGGAATTGGAAAGGCAAATGACAACCCCTGCAAAATACAAACAGTCAAAGAAATCCCACAACATAGCACAGAAATAAACAAAAATGTAATGAAGCACCCTGATTAATTGTGCATTCAAGGTACATACTGGGTAAAATAACGTATAAACACTTCTATCTTTGTCGTAAACTCCAGGAAAAGTTGGCCCAAAAAGTGCATATACAGCTACAAAAGTGGCTAGAGTTGATGGTCCCCTAAATTAAGGAATAAGAATTGTTAATAAAATGTTAAAGATAAAAGGCATGAAAAAGAAGTTCAGGGCACAGCCTACCCAATCAAGGAAGTGGAATAGCGCATTTGAAGCCGTTTGACATCAAAAATTTCAATAAGCCGTAATCTCTGCATAGAATTCAGAATTAAAATAAAACAAACAGTATCACAGCTTGCCAGATATTATTTAATACGTAAGTAACAGCTCCTATAAAGTAATTAGATGAAATTATGGAAAAGCACAGGCAACAACTAACCAGCAGGACATTCAAATAAATAGATAAATAACAAAGAGAATGCAAGTGAAAAAAATAATACCTGAGACCATGGATCAAAACGCAGATGAAAGCCATGATCTGGAAAGCTAATAACAACATCAAGCTTAAGTGGCTCCTGCATAAACAGACATAGTAATGGATATTAAATTATTAACTGTGTCCAGTTCTAAACCTATAAAACTCAGTAACATGTGCTAAATTGAAATTATGTTCATATACTAAAAGCATGCACCCGCACAAACAATGTGCATGGTATTTAACTTAAATTCTTTGGGCCAAACCTCGTCAAAATATTTCACATGGACAACGTCATAAATGTTCGGCTGCTGTTCTATCTGAGCAAATGCTTCACATATCGGCATCCCTAAAACAACATTAAAGACAATCAACGCAATACATAAACAAATTATGAAAAAAAAAATCTTAAATTACTGAACAAGTGATAATTATAACTTTAAATGCACAAAACGATTGAGTTTTAGATGAATTAGCTGAAATATATAGCATATCTACGTATATTTAAATTCATCATACTGATGACTAAAAAAAGTACATCAGGATTGAATTTAAATCTATTCGAGATATTAAACTAATCGAACAATTTTGATTCGATCCAATTAAATGGTTTATAAAGAAAAGTTAAATACCGAGAGAAAACGGTCCGATGCCGATGCCAGGTCGGAGATCAAGAACGATGGCACCCATGGCCGTGCCCTCGCACCGTCGTCTAGGTTTCTGGTTCTGCAACATGTGGTTTCGGATTTGGTAGGTTTTCTAACTTTCTTCGGTTATGGAAAACAAAAACTCCGTTAATTACACGAAAGCAACTCACAGTATTACTTAATGCATGTATAAGAATTAAGCCCTTCTCTTTCTCTACACGCTTTAGTCCAGATGACTACGATGACACGTTATGTCGCCAATCTTTTTGATTGGACCCACGGAACTCTTCTCACGTAAGCTGGCATTTCCTAATTTGGACGAATATTCCCACTACAGTTTGGAAAGTTCAAAATTTTGATGATTTCGTTAATTTTGTACAGTTACGTCTCAATGCGGTAAATTGTAAGGGCATGATTATTTTATTCTTTTTATTATTTACCATATTAAAATTTTAAATAAGAGTGTAATGAAAAAAAAAATTGGCTGCACATAATATTGGTACAATAATAATAATAATAATAATAATAATACATATAAAATTTATATGACCAGGGATGTAACAAGAAATTAATTTTTAGACCCAAGTAAACCTTTTTTTTTTTTGATAATGCATTCCAACAAATTTTAATTAATATTTGAAAAATAGTCTAAAATTGTATTATAATCTTATAATTAAAAATACCTAACATATTTTCTCCTCTAAATAAATATTTTATAGAACGGAATATAAACTTAGAAACAATAATCGTATATACAGGAAATACTAATAATGCGATAATTATTTTAAGCTAATGCAAAATCAGCAGGGGAAAAGCTTAAAAAATGTATAAATAAAAGCCAAATTATTATAAAGTATGTTTTTAAATCAACTAGGCAACCACCAATATTATATTCAATACCATACCTACATGACTTTAAAATGCATATAAGTAACAAATAATGACTTTTTTTTTTTGTATAAAATGCGTATTTGTTAAGAAGGAGAATATTTAGAAAGAATAATTTTGTAAATTATAATTGTTTAAGTGAGATAGATATATTTTAGGGTAGAGTTTTCTAACAAGTTTGGTAATTGGGAGGAGTATTATAAAGATATTTAAGTTTTTATATAACGAGAGATTCTTTGTATTTGAAAAACATATATAACTAAGATTCTAAAATTAAAATAGAAAACTCCATATTTTGAAACATAAAATATATTTTAAAATAAATAATATTAGTCATCCCAAAAATTTATTCAAAGTTGTATTTGATGATGGTGGCTTCCATCAATTATACGATAAAATAATTTTTAAAATGATTAATTAGCTTATGTCACTTGATGACACAAAATTTTATACAAATTGATATAACAATATTATACTATTTATTGTTACCTATTTCATATAATTTATTTTCTTTTACTTCTATAAAATACAAGATATCTAATAATAATATAACATTACCACATTGATTTGTATAGATAAAGTTTATGTAAAAATTTATATAATTACATAACTCTATAATTATTATGAATCACATTTGATATGCTATAAATACCATTAATGTATTATATAAAATATAATAAAAATCTTGAAAACTTATTTTAGTACTCATTGGATTTAACTTTCTTATTAGCCAATAATATTTTTTAATATTAAAAATCTTTTTTAATTATTTTGGTGTTGTTTAGTTGACATTAGAGAAGAATTTTTGAAAATTAAAAATAACATTTTTCTTCTATTAGAATAAACTCAAATTCTAGAGTGTTGACATAATTTTTTTAAAATATTAAATTGTCTAAATACATTTATTTTATTCTAAAAATTCTGTGTTATTTATTTATAATATAACTTTAAAAAAAATTTATAAAAGTTATTATACAATTTTTTTTAAAAAAAATATTTATGATAACTAAATAATTAATATTTTTTATTAAAAATTGTATTTAAAAACTATATTTGAAATTTTCTACTAAATACGCTAAGTTAGTTGTGACTTTTTTTTCATTTTAAAATGCATAAATATCATTTCGGCATGAAATGTATGGTGGATGGTTAGTCAAGTTTATTATTGTACTGTACGTATAAGAGTGTTTAAGTATGAAATATGCATACAAACATCTGACAAACGCACAGGTAAAAGTAAAAGCAAAGTGGGCCTGAACTATCCAAAGTTGTAACAAGCCTGGACATTGGACGGATAAGACAAACGCACATGAAAGGGCCTAATTCATATTGGACCGCATTGAAAATAAACGTATAACTTATAGTAGGGCCCAACCGGGATTGAACCGGTGACCATTTGATCTGCAGTCAAATGCTCTACCACTGAGCTATAGACCCTAGTTACGTAATTAGCTGTCTGTAATTAATATTAGAAAATTAAGTATTAAAACTTAAAATCAATTAAAAAATAAATATCATGAATATTTCACAGCTTTATTTTATATAAATTTATTTAATAAAACTAGTTAAAATGACTTTTCCCAAATTATTCTTCCTTAAAATGGTTTCAAATGCAAACTCAAACCAAGGAATAGTAGAAGATATTTCGCCTCCGACATTTTTCTGTTTTAGTTTTTATTTATAATATTTTTTAAAAAGAATAAAAGAAGGAAAATCTACCACCATTCGTTCATTTATAAAGATTTTCTATAATATAATGATTTTATATGTCAACTCGAAATTGGATGAATAATGACAATGGAGAAAAAGAGTGTACTATTTTACAAATTTCGCAAGTTACCGCCAAGAAAAAATAATGGAGAATAAGAACCGTATGATTTGATGATATAATTTGTAGCGCCCACAGCAGAGAAAGAAGGTGGAGTCATTTCATCTCACGTGTTGCTTGCTCCAATCTCTGAAGTCTGAAGTGATAGGCATAGAGAAAGAGTGTAGCTTATGCCCTATGTGATGTCATTGGTAAAAGCCAATCAAGTTTAAAAAGAGAGATGGGTCGTACTCATGGCGCATATCGTAATTGGCCCAGCAGGCCCGCACTTTAGGGTTATTAATGCTTCGTACTAAATTCTTGCACCAATCACTTCCCCTTCCTCATCCTTATCACTAAAGCAATATGCCTATCCTCATGTCTCGTCTTTCCTTCGGTGGAACCATTTTCGTTTTCAACATCCCCTCTCCTTAATGCTTTAAATGCGTTCGTATTGCGTTGCGTTCATATTAACTCATTAATACTCTTCTTTTAATGTAATATAAATTTTACAAAAATTTTTTAAAAAAAAAAAACACTCTAGTTTTAATGTAAGATGAAGTACATTCTCCTACGTGCAACATGGACCTCCATAACTGGAAATGGGCACAAACAATTTCATTAAGTTTTCGTAAAAATTATATTAATCCAATTGATTTTTGTCTCCCTTTCCGCATCATAACTGCAACTAACTACTAGTTTTTTATTTTTTTGGTGTTTATATTTTAAGATGATAAAAATTTATGCAGAATTGTTCAAAATTTAATGATCTTTTTAATTTAGTTAATGTTAACAGTTTTAGACTAATCCCAATGATTTTGATATATCTAATTAATTTAATCCACATATTAAACAACGTTGATTAGGTGTATCAACATACATAACTTAAAATTGAATGAAGTCCCAATTTGATATCAATTTAAATAAAATGAATGCGAAAGCTTGAAAACCTAACTATTAGGCGGAAAAAAAAAGTGTGGGTTTCAGATTTAATAATATCCATTGTTAATGTCGAAATCTTAATTCAGACCAATATTAAAAAAATTTATATCAATGAGACTAATTTTTAAGATTAATAGACAAACTTGACAAAATTTTATTTTGATATTGATAAGGATATCATAAAGCACCTCAATGCGTCATTGTCAATCTCGTTGCCTATCTAGATTAAACGAGAATTCTTTTCATTTGAAGAGTTCTTATCTTAATATGAATAAAAGGACTTTTTTTTTTACTCCTATCACAATAATATGACAATTATATATTTTTTGAGGACGTACATATATAATGATGTGATCATTAAAGTTATTATAGGTTGTTTTCTTGAATTAAATGCTTTTTTGATAGTTAGAGTTTGTTCGGTATAATTTTTTAAATAAAAATTTTTTAGATAGACATTTTATCATAGAATTTTTTAAAAAAATTTATTAATCATTTGGTTATTACAAATAATTTTGAATAATTATTTTAATAAATAAATATTTCATATTATATTTTTAAAAAATAATGTAAAATTTTTTAAAATAAAATAAAGATATTTTAAACTATTTTATCTTTTAAAAAAATTAAAGTTATTGTATTATTAAAAACTCAAATTTTAAATTTAATTCATTAAAAGAAAAATAATTTTTTTAATTTTTAAAAATCATTTGTTTCGTGTCAATCAAAAGACACCTAAAATTTTAAAAAAGATTTTTACTGTTAAAAAATTATTTTAATAAATAAAAAAGTTAAATCAAACGAACACTTACTCTTTTTTGTAAAATTTTTGTCAAGAAGTCAAAATTTTTGTTCTTATAAATTATGATTTAAATTATTTACTTTTTGATATAGTACTTTTACAAAATATTAATTATTTATGTCTTGATTTAAATTCCGAGTTAAAGAAGTCTCTATAAATAATTAAGTTGTTTTATCAAATCTTGTGAGAGTAAAGTTGAGGGAAGTCATCAGTCAGTATTCCTTAATCTTTGCTAAGGGATCGATATGGGAGAATTGGCAACGTAGGAGCACGCAATAGTAGACTAATATTTTTGAAATAATCGCACTCGTGATTTCAACGCATCCACGTGAAACAACTTTATTACATGTGTTCCTGGCCTGCTGTGGCCCTTGTAATAAAAGTTAAAAAGAATCAAAAGAGCAGGACTACATGTAGTAAGTATTGTTGTTGTATTATTACAGCAGTAACATATAATTGGTAAAGGGGAGATAAAAAACAAGGGGGGTCACAGTGTAGATTCCCTTACCCCATGTACAGTCACACTCATTATTTACATATTCATAGATATCTGAACTCAATCACACCGTATGTTTCAGACTTTCGATAAGGACAGCAAATCGTAAAAGCAACCTTTCTACTTCACTCCATCTTCGCTTATTTCTGCCTATTTAATGCGCCCCGCCCCCAACCCCTTTTTTTATTTTTCAGTTTTGTACTTCCTACAGCCCGTGAAGTGCTGTTGTATTTGTATTTGTTTTTTCTTTTTAGGCATTTTGAAATGACTTCTTAAATCCAATGATTCATCTTTTATCGCATTTGGGTGGAGATATTAATCAAACTGAAGTGTTTTAACAAAATTTTCTTTTAGCAAATTGTATTGACATTTTAGATTAAAACATTTGTGCTCTTTGGAAATATAAGGAAACTTGAGACAATAATTCCAGGATAGAATGGAAATATTTTATTATTAATTTTTTATATATTTGACATTTGAATAGATATCAATTTAAATAATATTTTAATGTATAAATCATACATTTGAATAATATACTTATTTTTTATTACTAGCATTTAAGCTTTCGTTCCGAATTGAGATGTTTCTACTACACTTTGCATGTAAAGCTTAACATCACAATCTTTTTAACATTAATTTTATAATTTTAAAAAAACACTATTTCAAAAATGCCGTAAAAAAAACTCTTTTCTTTTCTAATACTTAATATTGGGTGATTTTACAACAATAATATAACTTATAATCATAACCCTTTAATACCAAACAACTAGTAAATACAAACTTTTAATTCGACATATACATTGGAAGTAATATATACATATATATGTATATGTATAAAATTTTAATTTTATGTCTGCTATAAATAAATATTAATTATTAGGTAAAAGTGTATATTCATTTAATAAAGTATTTTAAATAATGGTAAAAACCGTTTTTATTTCTATAAGTTTGGCCTACTATTCTTATAAGTTTTAGTGGTTTTAAAAATATTTTTAAAAGTCTTACTTTATTAAAAAATAATAATTATATTCATATTACACATTCGTAAGTATTAAAAATATAAAAGTAAAAATAAAATAAAAATAAAAAAATTTATGATTATATTTTAATCTAAATAAATAAATGTATGTGTATTTAAAATAAAAATATAAAATAATAAAAATAAATAAATTATAATATATTAATAAATATTTATATTATCAACGTATTATAAAGTAACAGATATTATTTATTTAATTAAAAGATTTTACATAAATATAATATATTTTATTAAATTTTAGAGATTTATTAGTTTTTAAAAATATTATTATTATATAGAGTATAATTATCATTTTCTAATAAATTAAAATTTTAAGAGTTTTTTAAAATTATTAAAACTTATAAAGATATTAGATTAATTTTATGGAATTAAGAAGGATTTTACCTTTCAAATAATTATAGTTTTTAAAATTAAACAAAAGTGAGACACTTACAAGCATGTCTTAAAAACAATTCATAAAAATAAAGTAGCATTTACAAAGTTTGGACTCTCTATGGTGCGAGTGGGACTAGAGCGAAATAAGCACTGACATTTATCTTCATTTAATTGTGATAGATATAGATTTATTCCCATTGGCTGAACCATTGTCTAATGGGAAATAACTATTTGCTTTGCTTTTTATAATTACTATTATTGTCTTAATTTTCATCATGATAAAATTAAGTGACGGTCTTTCGGTAACCACAATTAAATGTTATTAAAATATTATTAAATAAATTTTAGTAAAACCAAAAGTCCGAAAAACACTTTTCGTACACATTATTCTCAGTCACCCCCCAGCCTAACCCATTATCTTATTCCTATGCCCACTACTGAAAAAGCACACACGGCTCTAAAATTTTTACCAACATTCTTTTGAACATAGTCTCGTCTCCAAGTAGACAAGCTGAAACACCGGATCACCGTCCCGATCCGATTCGACCCGTGTGTAAAAATAAAAGGAGTAGTTTCAATTTTGTGTATAGATATCATGGCTTTTACATTTGAACCGAAATTTTCTGAAAGCGTGGGGCCTATTGGTCAGATTACCCAGTCGCTTTCATTGATACTGCCCACTAACCACGTGGCACGTGTTGGTCAAGACAGGACGATTAGAGGCTTAAGAGTCGGGAGGGACTCGCACTCTTGAGAGACGCGTTGGGTGCTTTACCTTTAGCTACCTTCTAATGCCAAAGCCAAGGACAGCCTACTACTGTAGTAAAAAGCTAAATTCACGAGGAAGTAAATAAAAGGCGCTTCTTAGTTTTGTAAATTGGATCCCCTCGTTACACCCTTTTTCTATATATATATTTTTAAATTTTTAATAAAATTAAAATATTCTCTTTCATTTCTAACAAGTGTCGTGGTCATCTGTCTCTTGCTTACCAAACGGCATTAACGAGTCTCACAATTTGCACACAAACAATGCCTCCTCATTTCTTTTCTATGTATCTACCCTTTTGAACAATCAAACAAAGGCTAGGGTTTTTGTTTGCACTCAAATATTCAGTCTCTTCTTGGTTCGAATTTTTTAATATTTTCATGGAATTAGACCAGACATCGAATTTGTACAAACCTTCTCTGCAAATTGATGAATCGCGGCCACCGCTGAATTTCGACCATAATTTAGGAGAAATCGAGCTCATGGGCGTTGATCATTGCGATAGCGTGCAAATAATGGACGATTTGCAACTGGTCGGAGCTCCGGCGGACACGTGTGTCAACGGCGCTGACGTGGTTGTAAGAGAAGATGGTCGTATGGTTGACGTGGAGGTCAAATTTGCGGAGGCTGAGACGTCCTTGGTCAAGGGGAAGGGGAAGGGGAAGGGGAAGGCGAAGGGTAAGCGGAAGCGTGGACGGCAGTCGGGAGGTGGTAAGGCCAAAAGGAGACGGCATAATCCTTCGTCGAGGAGGAGAAAGAAAGACGAGGAGGATGTATGTTTCATTTGCTTCGATGGTGGCAGTCTTGTGTTATGTGATCGCAAGTAAGTTTATTTTGTTTTCTGGGTTTTGCTTTCTTTTAATGTCATTGTATTGAAATTTAAATGCGAACAATCTTTTCTTGGAAGTGAGCATGATTCAGTTTAGTTGAGTTGTGAGAAGCAAGAGTTTTCTGTTAACCAAAATGACTTAAATTTGTTGGATGATCATCGTTTTTTGAATTATTTTGTGTGTGTCTTTGAGGATTAGGGATTTCAATTTCTGTTGTGCTGGGTTAATTTTTGTGTTGTTCTCATTTGCGTTCGTATTTAGGGGATGTCCCAAGGCATACCATCAAGCTTGTATTAGGCGGGACGAGACATTCTTTCAGTCTAACGCTAAATGGACCTGCGGTATGTTGCATTTCATTATTTTCTTGGAATTTTCATTCGTGCATGTGAACAATATTATATTATTCTGAGTACAGTTATGCATTGTTTTTGTTAATAAGAGGGGTGCATTTTGTGGTAGTATTTATGTGCTCATTACTCGTGGGAAATATCTCAATGCATTTTAATGGATGATCTTAATCATCTGCTATTCTATGTGCAATGAGAAGCTCTTCCTTTTCTCACTCAGATAAAATCTCAACTTGAATTTGATTATCTGATTGTTTGACTCATTTATTTGCCATGTCTATCATGGATTACAGGGTGGCATTTATGCAGTACTTGTCATAAGGCTTCTTATTATATGTGCTATACTTGCACCTATTCTCTGTGCAAGGTATGCACTAAAGATGCTGATAAAGATACTGATTTCTATACCATAAGAGGGAACAAAGGATTTTGCGGAGTATGCTTGAGAACTATCTTGCTGATTGAAAATTGTGCTCCAGGGGAAAAGGTATTTGACTTTTATTTCGAATGATCAGCTTTCATATTGCTTGTAACTTGTGCTGCATTTACTACTGTTATTTATTTCTTTATAAGTTTTACTTCCTGAAATAGTGTCTTATTTAAATTTGTAGTTATTTTGGCCCTATGATGCATTGATTGTCGTATCTTTTCCTTGCACCTAATTTTTATAGGTTGAAGTTGACTTTGATGATCAATCAAGTTTTGAGTATCTCTTCAAGGTGTACTGGGTTTGCTTGAAAGAGAAGTTTTTGTTTACTATAAATGAGCTCACTCAAGCTAGACGTCCTGGGAAAAGACCTGCTACTACAGCTCCAAGGGGGAAATCCTCTTGTGAAGTTGATGATAGTTGCAAGAAAGGTCCTATTTCAGAACATTTTTGTGGAGAGTTGGAAGCAAATCACTTTTTTATTCACAGGCATTCCTCGGTTGTTCATGCTATTACAGGAGTTGGTGATGCTGTTACTAGTCGGGTGGAGGCCTATAAAAATCATGATAACCAATTGGGTAGGGATAAAGGATGTGGAATGAGTAAGGGGGCTGATAAGAGAGGATTACAGGCTAATCCTAATGAATATGCAGCGATTGATATTCACAATATTAACTTGATATATTTGAGACGTTGTTTGATGGAGAACCTTATTCTTGAGGCTGACAGATTTCACGACAAGGTTGTTGGCTCGATTGTGCGGATAAAACTACCTGCCAATGATCAAAAGCAAGATATTTATAGGCTTGTCCAAGTAATAGGTATATACTTATACAAACCATTGCTAAAAGTTGTTTCCAAGGGAATGAGAAAATTCTTAAAAGTGATGCTCCAAGCATATACAATGTAAATATTCATTACGTTAAATCGTAATTTGTTGGATTTTGTCTACAGGTACTAGTAAGGCAGCTGAGCCGTACAAAATTGGAGAAAGAACAACTGATGTTATGCTAGAAATTTGTAATTTACACAAGAAAGAGGTGGTCTCAATTGATACCATATCAAATCAAGAGTTCTCTAAGGTGTTTAAAAACTCATTCCTCCTAGTTAGAAAGTTATTTGTTTCTTTAGTTCAAAAATTTCTTGTGTGCAAGTAAGAAACGATTTGCTCCCCTAGTATTGCTGGCTTATATCTCGAAGGACTATCAAATCACTGTAGAGAATTTTCATGCATTGATAGGAATATATGGCTAGATGACGTAAGATGACAGGTTACAGAATGTTGTTTGCTGATATCTATTGGGTAGTTTAGTTGGCTGAATCCATAAGACATAGTTAATGCTTTTTTGCCTCTATTCTACAGGTAAGTTTAGATATTGGTAACAGACAGTTGTTGAGTGTCTTCGCTTTTTTTATTTTGTCGTAGGCTTGGATATATAAATGATGGTTTGACTTACCTGGCCGCTGTGGACTTCCTGTCTACCTTCTGTAGTTATTTTATCTTTCCATATTATTTTGTTTTGTGTAAAATAAAACAGTTGTAATTACAGACATCTATGATACTTTCATCACATATGTTTGATTACTCTTAGTTACTGCTAGCCAATTAGTAAGTATTCATTATTAAAGCATTCATTCCATTAAAGTCGGAGATGTTCTGTCACCCCAAGCAAGGATTTATAAATTGTTGCCATGGTCATGCTTATAGGCATTACACATATAGACGTGCATACTTTTTCATGTAAAGACATGGAGAATATTTCGTAGGCTCACTGCATTAATTCATATAGTTACTCAACAACCTACTGGCAAAAAAGTCAAACAAATTTTGGAAAATTCAGGATTTAAGAAAGGGCTACACAAGGATGAAATTATGACAATGGTGGAGATGTAATATATGAAAATGCCTTCAGTGCTGTCTATTTCTTAGCATTCAAGTTCTCCTATTCACTATGTTAAGATAAGGACACATGTAAATTTTTGACTTTATTATGAACGATTGACTTGAAAGTTGTACAAATCTCATTTGCAATTTCTTGGCAATATGAATAAGGTATATTGCATAACAGACATTGGTGTAGTTATATAAACTTTTTGTTCAGTGATGATTAAATCATCTTAATCAGTTGTAGTTATTTGGACGTTGATGAGAGTATAATAAATTTTCCTCATTTGGATGTGTAAATTATTTTCCCAGGATGAGTGCAAGTGGTTATGCCAAAGCGTTAAATGTGGGTTCATCAATCGTTGGACGGTGGTAAGTCTATGTATATTTACATCTACTCTGGGGCATTGCTAATTGCATTTCCATTAACAAAAGATTTTCCGTTCGGTTGTAGGGTGAGATTCAAGAGAAAGCAATGTCACTTCATGCACTAAAAGTTAATGATGTAAGCTCTTCATTTGTGTGACCCATAAAGCTAGTGTGTGGTTTGCCTGGTTCTTTATAGAATTAAGACTTGTTTCTCTATTTTGTTCCTCAAAATATTGTTTTCTATAATTGTTTTTTATAAATACTTGATCGTGTAACTCAAATTGTGATAATGTCTCATTTTTTTCCATCTTAGTTGCTGGAATCAGAGATATTGCGGTTTAGTAATCTCCGTGATCGAGCAAGTGAAAAGGGACATAAAAAGGAATATCCTTTGTTTCTTTGAGATTATTATAAATTTTTGTTGTTTGAATTTTTCCTCTTACAGTTTTGCTGCATAACAGCTGTTTTCATTTTTTCTGGGTTCCAATGACCACATAGGGCAACTAGCAAGTATTCATATTCAAAAGTGCTTTTTTTCAAAGAGTGCTAAAAGCCCATCAGAACAAGGCTTTTATACCACAAAAGGAAACCGCATTCCAAAACCTGTATTTCTTCTTAAATTATATATCTATTTTAAAACATAGTAGGTAAGTGCTTCGTATTTCTTACCACTAGACTATTTTCTTATTAAAAAACCCAAACATAAAGAAATACAATGTTCAAGAACATGTTTTTTCCCTCAAATTATATATCTATTTCTCTTAAGCACATATTAATAGTGGGTAAGTGCTCCATATTTAGTACATTTCAGTATTTTGAAGCAAAGAACTGCAATTTCATGTATTCTACATAAGAAATATTGTTCTGAATTAAGTACTGAGATTGTTTAATTTTTTACTACTCTATAATGATTGATATAGTTACCTATTTTATCCAATATATTTGATAGGAAATTAGGAACTGTCATTAGTAAAATTGTGATATTTTAATTTATAACTCAAAAGAGACCAGTAAATCTCACCGAAGTGAAAGTAAAGATGCGATTATGGGTTTTTTTATTTTGTTTTATGTGGTTTTTAGATAGTTAAGAGGTGTGTGTTTTTCAAATTGAATAGCTTTTGCACAGGCTTTCTAGTATTTTTCCCAAACTGTTTTAAGATTTGTTTCATCTGCTATACATGTGTCATTGGAACATTAATGTCTAGTGGGATATTTTGCCATGTTCTTGATTTACAATGTTAATTTGCTAAACATCTGATTTATTTGTTATGTTTAACGGGAAATTGGTATTCCTTGACCGTGTTGAACGCTTGAAGAATGTGTAGAGAAGTTACAGATTCTGAACTCACCAGAGGAACATAACCGCAGGCTAGTTGAAATTCCTAAAGTACATGCTGACCCAAATATGGATCCTAGTTATGAGTCTGAAGACGATGCTAAAGAATTGGATGAGGAGAAACAAGGTATCTAGCATGAACTTATGAATATCTAGAATTTGCTATCATTTATTTTCTTCACTTTTAAATGTTTTCTGGACAATTTTGCTGGTGTACATGCAGATAATCATGTGGATGGGAAAGAATTATTTGGTTCAGTGGTCAGTTCTACCATTCCAGTGACTGTTGGTTGGAACAATTGTGCAGTTCGTACATCTGAATCATTTTCTGGGGTTTCATCTGAAGAATTGTCCCCATCAAGTTCTGCAGGGACGGCAGAACCTTTTATCAATTTTGAAACACAAAATTTTTGGCACTATCAAGACCCATATGGAAAGATTCACGGACCATTTGCCCTGGTGCAAATGCGTAAATGGCGTGCAAGTGGACATTTTCCATCTGGTTTGCGAGTATGGGGGAAAAGTCAAAAGCAAGATGACTCCATCCTACTCACTGATGCACTGAATGGGCACTATGATAAAGAGCTGTTTAAGAACTGTTTAGTTCTTCAGGAGGTAAGAGATTCATCTGATGATAGAGGTATAACCCAGGATCAAGAGCAGAGTGGGAGTATGAACACGGCAGGGAAAGACATTAAAAGAGTTGAGGGGAGCTTGGACTCCGTGCAAAATGATAGTAGTGCCCTTTCTGAGAGTAATTATGAAATTGGGAAAAGTAATAGAGGTGGCTATCAGTCTTCTAGTTTGACTACAACTGCAGATGTCAATTCCAAGGAGGAAAGGGTTGGGAATCTTTTACAAGGCTCAGATTCATTGAGGGATAATCGTTCTCTGCCTGACCAGCCCAAAGTATGCAGTTCACTTCCATTGCCTGAACTTGCTGAGAAGCCATGTGAATCTATGTTGCATCAAGTAAAGGAAAAGCAGGAAGGTGAATTGTTTAAATCTGACCAGAATAGTCTAAATGGTGGGATTCACAAGACCCCAGGGGAGCAAATTGATCTTAGGAATGATAATTACAAATCAGTTGACAGTGAGGACAATTCAAGCCAGTCTTTTGGGCAGAACTGCAGACCTCCACCCGTAGACCATTCTTCACATGGCTGGGATTCCAACTCTTTTGCGTTGTTTTCAAAGCCTCCAGAAATGTCAGATCAAAATAAGGCGATTGATTTCTCAGATCTGCCCAGCCCCACTGCTGAGCTGGAGCATGCAGACTTGAAAGATCAGGATGCTGGAACCAAACAGTCTGTGCCTGTAGAAGCTCCCGTTCAGGATTTGGGCCCCAGCTGGAGTACAGCCTCCAGCCCAGTGAGTGGCGGATCACACGTTCCTGATGTAGCTGGTGAATGGAGTGCGTATTCCCCTACTCCAGCAAAACCGTCTGTGGAGGAATGGGACCCGGATCTTGTGCCTGCTGCATCTTCCCTGAAACCAACTGAAGTAAACAGTGATCATGCTGCTACTCCAACTTCAGGAAGTTGCCAACTAACACCTTCTTCGCCATCACGTCCTGCATCTAATGCAGCAGCTAGTTGGCAGGGAATTGTTGTCCCAGAACCCGAAGAGTTCACCACTTTGGCTGATGAATCAGTTTCAGATCTGCTGGCTCAGGTTGAAGCAATGGAGTCACTTAATCGCTTTGCTTCTCCTACTTCAGCTCTGCGCTGTGGTTTAAGCAATGGTTCTGAAAATGATTGTTTTAGCCCTATAGGGGGTTTGAGCCCTACACCTGATCCAGGGAGCTCCAGTAGTGATTTACAAATGCATTCTCATTCAACTGTGACAGATGAACCATTTGGCGTGTCTCAGGCTGATGTTTTTGAGCTTCGCAAAAGTTCTGGTGGGCGCTCTTCCACAAGTGCGGAGGGGGAAGAAGACACAAAGCCCAATGCTGATTCAATTAATCAAAGCGAAGTTGGTTCTGAGATTCAGCCTACTCTACCACCAGTAATGAGTTGGGATATTGATGCCATGGACACTTGGAAGTTGGGATCAGAAACTATAAATATTAATCAGGGAGCTGTGCAGGGAAATGCAAACTTGGCATTTGAAGCATTGGGCCAAGGAATTAAAGATGTGGGTTTGGGAACTGATCAGTGGACTGCTCAGGACTATGTCAACATGAATATGGACACCTCCGTAGGAAATCCAGGCATTTGGGAAAGCCAGACAAGGTACGTTGGGGACAGTCTTTCTGGTCCAAGAGATCATGATTTTATCGGAGGAGATTCCGGTTTTGAGAGGGGCAAATTAGTATGGGAGTGGGCCAGAGATATATGATGTTGGAAATGGAGAAGGACGATTTTGTAAATTTTATTAAAGTGGATGTTGCAAGAAGGAACATCATGTGGTTTCTGGCACGCATAATTCAGGAATCCAT
This sequence comes from Azadirachta indica, assembly GCA_022749755.1. Lineage (NCBI taxonomy): Eukaryota > Viridiplantae > Streptophyta > Magnoliopsida > Sapindales > Meliaceae > Azadirachta > Azadirachta indica. The sequence continues at coordinate 15,186,911 of CM040447.1, read as the reverse complement.
GGCAACTACGTTCCTATATTTTGTGTATTTATTATTTTTGTCTTAGGAAGTCATTTAACAAGTATTCAGCTAGTCAAGCTGCATACGATATATCACGAAATTGTATTATTTTGGATAGTTTAGAAGTTCTATAGAGCTGACTGCAGTCTCATGATTGTAAAAATATTATATCGTGCTGGATGAGACTTTATATAAGCAGTAATTATGTCCCGGAATCACAGGGAGGGAAATTCATCCGAATTTTCAGAAAATTTTTTACTTGTTCTCGTATAAAGGGGCGGGTTCAAATTTTCAGGCGTGACGTTTCAAAGGCAGCAAGTTGTCTTGTTTTAGGATTTGCGCGGGGCTTACAAATGGATTGCTAGACTTATATTTGTTCCGTATGTTGAAATATATGTCGAGTGCAGTGCATATATAAATGGAAATGGAATAGCACACAACCTGGACAGCAGTAGTAGCACGGTCTATAGATGGTCACGCCCCCTGAAACAGCTAAAATAATCCCACTCGTTCAGACTTTCTGCTGGTGACGGCTTATGCACGAGCCTGGCTAACACCCCGAGTTGTCAACGCAAAATAAATAGGCATTTTTATCCTGTGTGAGTTGTGACAGAACCGAACCGTTTAAGAAGTCATCGCTTCACTTTAAACGACCTCTGCCCGTCATCGATCTGACTGATCTTCCTCCTATAGGAACAAACGAGTAGGCACGTCTCAATATTCCAGGGACTTCACTGCAGTTCCTTACAGCCGTTATTTCACAACCGAATTCTTAAACTATTCACACAAAATGCTTAAGCCATAATAAAAGTGGTTCTTCGTCAAAATTTTGGTAATGCGAAAGCCATCATTTATGTCGCCGACGCAGAGGTACGCAGCCGGAGCATTATTAGCAATCGCTCTTCACCAGGCTCAGATCCACCAGACTCACCCCTTGGGCTTTCCCATTGAAGAAGACTCAAATGAGGAGCGAACCAGTTGTAGCAGCAGCAGTGACTCGGTCGCCGATGATCCTGAGCTTTGGGTTCACGAAAACACGGGTCTGCTCCGCCCTGTTTTCAGGTGATTTCGATCATTTTGGTTTCAATTGCGTTTCTGTTATCAGTGATTCGTTTTGAGGTCAAACGAAAAATAAGATTTAGCTGTTCCATTAGTGATCGACTCATCTAATTCTTCTTAGAGTTCGTGTTATGTGATTGTTGACTCCGCTGCCAAATAGTTTTCTGTTTACCTCGTAACCTCTTTTTGAAAAATCCGTAGTAATATTGATTAATTGAGTATTGACAGAGGTTGTAGGAAAGCAGTAAATATAAGATTTTCTGAGTCCTGGAGCTTCCTTGATCAGGAGCTGGACTGGTTTTTTAAATTATAACTGTAATCTAGATATTCGGTTCTCCTTGAGCATACATTCTTCCTAATATATAAGTTGGCCGTGTCAGTTGAATTTATTATGATCTATAAATTTGCAATCAAGGGGATTGGACTTTTCAAGGAATATGAACGCGTTATAATGTTATGTCCAGCTTTTGTGCCTAACTTGGTCTGGCTTTTGATCATGATTGAGAGACAATTGAGATGTCTCTTTAGGTAGATGTTGGTTTAAGAGTGATTTATTCAATTTCATCACCGAACTATTCATGAACAGGTTTCTGGATATTGACTCTGTAGCATGGCCGGGACTTGAGGAAACTGCTGGATCTTCTCCACCTAAGCATCATGTTGGAGCTGTATGTTCTTTTGTCTCGTGCAACATTATATTCTACAGAAGGATATCGAGAATTTTTAACTGGGTCAATATTATTTGTATCATATTGTGTTAATATATCCATTTAAAGAAATTATATTTTGCAGTGACCAAATTGTATACATACAACCACTCTATGCTATTGAGCAGTGAAATGTTACAAATTGCTTTAAGGGATCATTAGTCTTTAATGTAATTCTTTGCCTTTTGCTTCCCTGGTTTTTAACTACTGTAAGTGTAAATCTTGTTGCAGTTTATGAGGTTACTCTCAGAAGAAGGTGGAGATAGTTCTCAAAACTTGGATCAGGAATTTGCTTTATCAAAAACTGTTGATGTTACGGCTGACAGTCTGGAGACAGACTTGGAAACTTCCAAGTCTAAGAAGGAGAAACATCGTGAGTATGAACATGAATGTCGTGAGAAATGTTCCACTGGTGAAATGCCGTCGCACTTGGAGTCGCAAAATGCTCATTTAAAATCTCAGCAGGAGACATATAGTAATTTAGTAAGCATTGAAGATGCACCTCATGGGTCTGGCAGCAAATTTGACGAGAGACCAACTGAAGAGGAAATGGTACTCAGTTATAAGAGGAAAGTGACAGTTCTCTATGAACTTCTTTCAGCTTGTCTGACAGATATACTGAAGATAACAAAAAATGCACCAGACAAAGACAGGGCTATGATGCTCGACATCGTGTGGCTCTGCGATTGCTTGCAACATGGCTTGATATCAAGTGGATAAAAATGGTCTGAATACTTGTCATTCCTTTTCAGCTGCCTTCAAAATGTTATTCCTATTGTATATGAGATTCTCTCAGTACTACTTGTTACATTATTGATGATACGACTATTGTTCCTGGGGATAATTGGTATGTTCAGGTCTTCCTAGGATTTGGTTAACAAAAAGATTTGTTCATTCCCAAGTGTGACTAAGTAGAAAGATGATAATACTGTCCTGTGCATTCTGCAATTCCTTCTCAACTGAATGCTTTCTTCATCTAGTTGTCTGGTCATCGTGGAAGAATTACAACTCTTCCAATCCAGTTTTAGCTGTGCATGGGTGTCCTAGCATGTTTAGTGATTTAAAAAATTTACTGCATTTTAGTTAATAATCATGTTTAGTGTATTTTCCTTATGGATTTCTTAGGAAGCCATTAAGATGATGGTCGCGTGCTCTGCAATGGCTGTAAGAAAATAATGTATTTTCGTTATGGATTTCTTAGGAAGCCATTGAGATGATGGTCGCATGCTCTGCAATGGCTGTAAGAAAAGCAGAAGAATCGAAAGAAGAAGAAGCTAGATCACAGGAAGGCAAATGGGCAAAATGGAAGCGTGGTGGCATCATTGGTGCAGCTGCATTAACTGGAGGAACTTTGATGGCCATTACTGGTGGTATGCAACCATCAAATTTGGTTTTTATTATTTTCACAAGTATTGGAACAGTTTTATCATCATTACTTTGACTGCATATGTTTAATATTTGACAGGCTTAGCTGCCCCAGCAATTGCTGCTGGATTTAGTGCTCTAGCTCCAACACTCGGCACTCTCATCCCTGTTATAGGAGCAAGTGGCTTTGCTGCAGCTGCAAGTGCTGCAGGAACTGTTGCTGGTTCTGTTGCTGTTGCTGCATCATTTGGAGGTGATTGATCTATTATTTCCTTAGCCATGTTCAAGAATTTCCTCATCCTATGTTATTTGTGTTCTTTTCCCTATAACTGAAAACAAGATATATAAACAAACTCATGATTTATGTAACTCATCTATAGGTTTTCTGGGAAACATATATATGAAATTTTGAAAGTGTACTTGAAACAGCAGTTACTTGTGATTGAGAACTTATTTGACCATCTATTAACACTTCGTTCAACCAGCTGCTGGAGCTGGACTTACAGGGAGTAAAATGGCTAGAAGAATAGGAAGTGTTGATGAATTTGAATTCAGGACTGTTGGAGAAAACCATAACCAAGGCGTGAGTTTTGCAGCTTCCTTCCTACCAACTTTTTGAAATCTGTTGACTTTATTAATCACTTTTTTTCCCTTTTCATTTTACAATCCCCTGCCTCATTGCTCTGACAATGGTCAAACTTGGATATATTGAAGTATCTTAAGTTCAATTTTTGTTTAACTTTATATCAGCGGCTGGCTGTTGAAATCTTGATCTCTGGGTTAGTCTTCGATAAGGAAGATTTTGTTAGGCCTTGGGAAGGACAAAATGACAACATGGAAAGGTTAGACTTCTGCACCACTTTGCATTTGTTGGAAATTTCTGCTCTTTCAATTTTCTGTTTCCATCTGAATTGTAAAAGAAATAAATTGAGAATTTGGCTAGGTATGCGCTCCAGTGGGAGTCTAAAAATCTAATTGCAGTGAGCACTGCAGTTCAGGATTGGCTTACTTCAAGTAATTGGTTTGGATCCTCATTTTATGGTCATTATAAAGTCAATTTATACAATGATAAGAACTTTCTATGACATCAAGATTGCTGCTACTTGCTGCAGGAATTGCTATGGAGTTAATGAAGCAAGGCGCAATGATGACTGTACTGAAAACACTTCTAGCAGCATTGGCTTGGCCAGCAACTTTAGTTTTTGCTGCTGATCTTATAGATAGCAAATGGACAATTGCGGTTGACAGGTTAACTTTTCTCTCTTGACTGTAAGCAAATTATTTGAGTCTTGAAGAGGGGAAGAACAGTATTCCAGTTCTATCTTGTTATACTGCATGTGGGGTTTTAACAAATACCTTCCCTGAGTTTTGGGTTTTAATACTTGTTTTTTATTTTGAAAGTGAAGGAAGAAAACCAAGTTATAAGAATTATTTATGCAATTTTAACATAACCACAGAAAGTATTTACTAATTTCAAGGCATTAAACAAGTTCTAGAAGTTCTAACTTTAGATAACTCCGGAAAAACCTAGTCACACATTCACGCTGTTCATCTCAGATGTTCCATATATGGTTAAGAATCATAGAAATCATATTAGGCCTGAAATGAAAAGTCTTCCTCACAATCTACAGTATTTCCAAAAAATGTAAATAAAATTGACAGAGGTTCAAGAACACCAATGGCATAAGAAATTTGAACAATCCATCTTCTGGCAAGCCCGATAGTCACAATACTGTCTGTAGGCTGCAGCTGCCTAAGAACGTAAGCTCCACTTCTATCCACCTTGGTCAGATCCTTACCTAGGAGAATGCCACTGCCATGAGCTACAATACTGCCGTCCCAATAATAATCTTCTAGCCACTTAAAATTTTGTGTCTTTTTCTTCACTTTATCATCTACCAAACAGAAAACCCTGAAAGTCAATGAAATTCCAAGTTTTGAAGGTAATCCATAAAACTAAATTGCAACACAAACAATTCAAATTAAAAAAAAAATAAAGAAAATCAATTAAGAAATTTACATAAAAGTTGAAAAGAAAGTTGACGAATCTCTGGTTGCAAGAAATTATGCCGACAAGGTTTGACTAGTGGTTCGACAATGGAGGTGGTGGAGTAGCAAATAGATGGCGACTCCTTGTTTATGTTGGCATAAATTAGGGTTTGACTTTTGTTGGAATAAATTAGGGTTTCACTTTCACTTTCCGATTAGAAAGTTAGAATCAATAGATTTGGGGGCATTTTAATGGTGCAATAGAGGCTTGATGCCTGCAGCGTAGTGCAAGTGCTGGAGATGATGGTTTGACAGTCAGCGATTAAGTTTGGTGATGACTAATAGGGGCGTGCATCATGTGGAGCAATAGGCAGCCTAGGTTGTGGTTGATGCTAGTGAGACTGGTGGTGAAGCTGTGAGAGAAGGCCATGGTAAGGTAGGTGGAGCTATAGGAGATGCTGGCAGTGGTTTTATGGTAAATAAATTATGGTTTTTCAAATTTCAATTGGAATAAATAGATTGGGGTATTCTTAATTTTTGTCTTTATATTAATTTTTGTGTTTATAAAGTTAAGCTGTTAAGGATGTTTCTGTAATTTCAATAAAAGTTGTTAGTCAACTAATGGAGATACATGTGCCTTTTTCCTAAAGTTTCCACTTAGTGTTAAAAGCCCGAACTTTAGGAGAGGTATCCTTTGAAACCCCTACTGCATCATTACTAGGTTTCTGTTTTGTATTCCATCTTCTTCATTCATGACTATACTGATAAATCTGGTTCTATTTGAAGTGAGAACTGGTCCATAATCCACATATCATGCAGAGTAATGAAGAACACTGACCAGTTGAGAAGAACATCACACACATTAAGAGAAAAATATATTATAGGTTAACTCGTAAATTTTCAGAATAGACCGTGAAGTCACACCTATTATCTTCCGACTTTTTTTTATTTGCAGCTTGTCAGAGTGTGATGTCTAAATTGCAAAATTTTAGAAACATGTAATGTTAAAGAATTTTAATTAGCCTGTAGTTGTTTGGGTGTTAATGGTTTTTCAGCAGTTGCTGCGTGAAGAATATTTGCCAAATTTAACTGTCACTATTTCATTTGGACCAAATGATTCTATGGATCAAATTCAATGAAACACCAGGTTGGCTGAAAATGTCAATACTGGATGGAATATGGTTAACATTGCTTTGAACTTCCCTAAGAAATTTGAATTTTGTTGACTGGCTCTTCTTGTAGTGTATTATGTAAGCTTTGAACTAGAGCTTTGTCTTCTGCCATTTTCTAGGTCTGACAAAGCAGGGAAGCTGCTAGCCGAAGTGTTAGTGAAAGGATTGCATGGAAACCGGTATGCAGGCCATAACTTAAAAGATATTGGTATTCGAGTACAGTGCCTTGAAATTTCTATTGACTTATTTCCACCTTTGTCTTTTTACAATCTTCCAGGCCTGTGACCCTTATAGGTTACTCACTTGGCGCACGGGTTGTATTCAAGTGCCTTGAAAATTTGGCTGAGACTGAAAGTAATGGTAATAAATGGTACCAATATATCTTCGAGATTCATTTTGGACTTGCTAAAATGATCCTGAGGAAGTTGTTCTGGATGTTGGCAGCTGGGATTGTGGAGAGAGTTGTTCTTCTTGGAGCACCCATCTCAATTAAAGATCAGAACTGGGAAGCTATAAGAAAGGTGATAACAAAAACGGCATCATGGAGGTCTACTATTAAGACGTACTTGTTATTTCTAGGTTGTCCTATGTCAATTTATGCTGTTTTGCAGATGGTGGCTGGGAGATTTATCAACTGTTATTCCACAAATGACTGGACACTTGCACTCGCTTTCCGTGCCAGGTAAGCCTGACAAACAATGCACCGGGGAACACTTGATGTGATAATTGTAATTAGTCTTTCACATTTTCAATTTGGAGGCAATTTACCCAAAGGTCCCTCCTCAATGATGAGGAATATGTTTGGGCACACTTACATTTTACAATTGAATCCAACTGATATTCTTGTGTTTAATGGCCCGATGGGATCTGGTTTCACCTTCTTGTCCATGGCATATTTCGTTTCTTCGAATGTAACCATTGGGCAATTTGCTATAAATTAAGGAAAAAAATAACTATTTTAGTAATTTGCTGCCACATAAAGTAGAAACTAACCGTTCTTTAAAACAGTTTGCTTTCGCAAGGATTAGCCGGAATTCAAACGGTCGATATTCCAGGGATTGAGAACGTGAGTTGCTGCGGTTTTTTTGTGAATTTTCTGGTCATGTGTTTGTGGGATTCTTTGTTGTTTAACCGGCATAGTGCCATGTCGCCAAAATTAATCGATATTATTCCAATTCTGCAGGTTGATGTAACCCATATGATTGAAGGCCACTCTTCCTATCTATGGGCTTCACAGAAGATCTTGGACCAGCTTGAACTGGATGCTTATTACCCTGTTTTCAGGAGTAATCTAGGCAAATAATAGGCGTTTTTCAATTTCAGTTTCGTCTTCTTTCATTTCCTGTCTCGGATTAGAATGGCTGGCTTAATCTCTCTGGACTGCATGTGTGCGCGCTGCAATGCAATTGCTTGGCGCAACTAGAACCAAAATTATGACCATGCAAGTCGTCCAGCTTTTAGCTGCTTGTGTATATTATTAATATGATTGTACTGCTCATTTTATAGAATTACAAATAAATGATAGTCTTTTAGTACAACATCCAATGATTCTGTATAAACCCACATTTAATAAACCCAGAGTGATATTACCATGTGATATTTGGTTAAAGGTTGAACGCAGCAGCAAAGAATTCTGCGAACAAAATAGTATGCGTTAGGATGAGCACCAATGCAAAGCTTTACCGAATTAGAATTTCAATTTCCTTTTGGGTAATTTATTTGATTTATTATATTGTTATTGGTTCGAGGAAATTCTTAAATCATTTGATACAAATTTTTTTTTATGGAATTTGATAATTTTTTGAAAGATTTATAATTTACATATTCTCTAGTGAATGTTACAAATATTATTACCAATTAAAGAGAACTATAGTGAAACCGTGGATTTCGAATCATGCGTTCCATTTCCGACAACCGCTTGACGGGAAAAAAAGGCGTAAACTAGGAACGACGTCGAAACGAGTCTTGTCGTCGAAACGAGTCTTAACGTTGAAGAGGATTCCCGTAATTTAGCGCATTTCTTTGTCTGCCCGATACGAATCAAAGACCGACAGCGACGGAGAGACGGAGAGAGTCAGACAGAGAGTGAAGCCAAGTATGGATTCAAGTATAGAGGAAGAGAGAGGAGGCAATCCACACCAAAAGCAAAACCAAGAAGGTCCAAAGGGAAAATCTTGCAAGGGGTATCTCTATTATTCTTCCACTCTCAAATCCCATCGTCGCAACCCTCGTTGCATCGGCGTCCGTCGTACTCTCCATCAAGGTTACCATTTATTGATTAACTATTTCTTCAACTTACCAGGTTTTTATTTGTGACTCGTTCGCTTCAAGGATTTTATTTGTTACGATAGTTCACTTCAATTCGTTTACGATTTATACAGCTTGTAACAATCTTGAATGCAGTGGTGACTGTTTGAAGTTTCTGTTCTTGTTCACTTCTTGGTTGTAAGAACCTTTGACATTGATTAGTCATAGATTAGGTTCGGATTTTCACTCTGTTCGATTGGTTCTTTAGAAGAATAAAGTGGTTGCTGAAAAAGGTCGTGCATTTGATTCTTTTTCTCTTTTTACTCTTTTTGGCAAGAAACAAAACAAGCCTTAAATGCTACTGGGCCAAGTAAAACCTTGAATACCCAAAATCAAAATGCAAGCATTTGTTGCGAATTGGATGTAAATGGTGGCTAAGCTTTAATGTTTGACATTTTATTCAGAATATTGTGTTCTTTGTTTAGAAATGATAATTGTTACATCTATATTGTGCGACATACTAACATTCTAGTTTGATGGGCAGTACCTAAATACGTTGTTGGACAATCTGAGATTGAAGCTTCAAAAGATGGCCGGGTTCTGTTAGATTTTTATTATGCTTGTGCTGGTTACTCTGTATATAGAAATTTACAAGATGCCTCAAACGATAAGCAAGTATCAAAAACAGAATTGCCAGTCTGTGTTGGTCTGGAGGTTAAGCTCTCTCTCTCTTTCTCTGTGTGCGTGAGAAGTATGCACCTATGCAGTTATGCATGTGTTCATAGTTGATGCTATGACCTCTATCTGAGCACTTGAGATATTTGAATTTGAAAATTTTGCACTCTTAAGTTTTTGTCTCAATTTTTCTTGTTGATAATCTATGGTATATCTGACTGACATGAGTTGCTGTAGCTTCTAGTGGATAGAAAAGTTGCTAATGCTGATGCTGCTGCTCCTGCTCATGCTCGTGCTCCTGTTCATGCTCATAACAGAGAAAGTAAGGAAATTGTAATGGATTGTGAAGACTTCTGTTGCTTGCTTATTTCAGTGTTCTCTCTAGGTATTTTGGCCAAAAAAGTTAATTAAGATTCATTTATTTTAAATTATGGATTCTATTATCTCTAATCTTAGTAATCTCCTGGGAAGATGAAAGCAAATACTTCTCATATGGGGAGAAAAATTAAATGCATGTCCTACTTTGAGCTTCATATTAGGGATATGCCAAATTCAAGTAAAGTATGGTTCAATGTGGTCTTTATACCCAACAACTGCTGATCTGTGGTCTAGTATTTCGTCAAATCTTGTGCTTTCAAATTTCAAGGTAGTTATTTCTAAACTTAGGTTTCTTTTCTAGTTTTATTTTGCCTCCCATTCCAGAATGTTATGGATTTGATCTGCCATTTCTCTAATGCCTTTTTCATTCTCTGTAAATTCTAGGAAAAGTTGATTTCTTTTTGGCTTCATCTCCCTGTTTAGGGAAGGAAATCACTTAGCTACAAAGGCTGGTGTTTGAAATTTTGAACCCAATTATTAACATTTTAAATCTGTAAGATAGCCAAAAGAAGATGTATGTGGTATCTATGTCATAGTTGCTTAGGCTTCTGAAATGATGCATCCCTTTCTTTACGTTTTTTAAGTTTTGATATTTTAGATCACTTAATTACTTGTTTAATTTGTGTGCTTTTGTGCACGGTTGTCTTGGTGGGTGTGGCCTTGTGGTCTACATGTGTGAGTTTTTTTGTTTGTACAAACATATTCGTGTGATAGGGTTTGCATATTTGATAGAACAAGCCTCACTATCTTGCAGTCATGTCTGTAAATGGCCTGTCATTCTGGATGGAGAAAATAATGCCTGTTCTTTGACTTCATTATGGACCACAGATAGGCCAACAGTACTTGAGATATGTTTGCTGTTGCAGTGCCATTACTTTGAAGCACAATTGCTGGTAATGGAATTACTAGATGTCAAATAGTAGTTGAAACATAAGTAGTTCTCACTAAAAATTGGTGTTTACCATCCACTTTAATTGATGTGCTTTTGAAATTAAGTTGAAGCATAACACTAGCAAACATACCCTTAGTTTATGATAGCTTTACGACTTAAACGCTGCCATAAAGGGCAGCAAACATGCCTGAGTGTTCTATAAATTTGAAGAATACTGTAGTTGCTTGCCTGCCTTTTGAGTGAACTGCTGTTTTTTGGCTAGAACAAAAGTTCCATAAAAATCGTCTATCTAGGACTTTTTGTATTACAACCATTTTTTTGGAATGTTTATAGAGATGCCAATTGATTTTGTTATCTTTTTAATTATTTTGTTTGTGTTTCTGAAGATGTCCAAGATATCCCTAGGCGTGAAGTTCATAATAAGCCTGCTCATTCCTCGGGAGATGATTTCTTGAGCAGGCAAGCACACATTAACGTAACTTATTTACTTTTCAAATCTTTTATGGATGCACTTGTAATTGAAGGTTAAATTCTGGTTTTCACGCAACACTGCAGGTTTACCAGGAATGCGAACTTGGTTGCTTCAGGAGTGGCTAAAAACATGCGCAGAGTAGGGAACTACATAAAAGAGAGTATTGATGATATTTTATACCCATACCGAAAGCGATCAAAGTAAGGCTGCCCATCCAACCCGTATGGAGGAAATAAAAATAGTCTGATGAGCAGGAATTCGTGTTATCTTAAAATTCTGCCGCTGCCATTCACTTGAACGAATTTCTCTCCTCTAGCACCCGTCCTCTGCTGCTCTTTGTTCTTGAAAATAATTGTCCAAGGTGCTAATGAAAATTTTGTACGTCTGTAACCTGGTTGGCGCGTTAGCCGATTAGCTTCCGTCATATTATTGGTATTATTGACGGGGTTGGGAAGACGGGTGTGGGCGGCGAGGTTATTATCTGTATATTGCAGTTTCAAAAACTTTGCTACTTGAAAATGTTACGTTGTGCAGCCATCTGATTTTAATTTAACCTGCAACCAGTTCTTACAACTTAATTTAAGTCGGGTCACATGATTTTAAAATATTTGACGTAACAGAAGATTAAAAGATAGAAAAATACACGAGTGGACGTGGTATGAAGTGGATGTCTTAATATATATATTTTTTAAATATTATATATTATTCGAACAGTTTATTACTATTCCATTAAAAATTTACTAAAAATCAAGTCTAGTGCTAGTGCTGTTAGGATATCTATATTTAATATACGGTTCGGATATTTGAATTCAATTTAGATGATATATATATATATATATATATGTGTTTTTGCGATAGAGGGAAATTTATTTATACATTAATACAGTGGATCTTATTTAAAGTGGATAAGAGACTCTATATTTAGCTTAAGATGAAAAATAAATTTGAAAAATGAGGAGTCAAAAGTCGCTTGGCCACTCGGGCTAAGCTGAATGTCCTAATTAATCTTCGTGAGGATCGGGAATTTGCTCTCAATTGAAAATCGACGGAGCTTTTTCTATCGATCAGCCTAAAATCATCACATTTATTACCCTGTGAATGTTTGTCTAATTTTGGAATTAAATCTCAATTAAACATTTTCCAAAATTTTTTTTTTCTTCCATACTAGTCGGAGTTACAATGGATAAAAGGTTGAAATCGGCTTTTAGCCAGTTGACCGTTAACATCAAGTTTTGAGCCCGTACATTATTTTAATTGAGGTACTATCACGTTCCTTCCCCTAAAATTTGGTATAATATCACCTAAAAAGTATTTTTATAAAAATAATTACTTATAGCCTCAACTTTATTTTATTGATATAACTATTTAATGGAGTTAAGAGTAAATTTAATGAATTATTTTAAATTCATTTTAAAATAATAACATTTTGATCTCTAAAATTTAGATAAACAATAAGTTAAAACATAATTTCTTTAATTTTAATAAATTAATGCATATTGTTATCACAAAGTTAAATGATATTAAAATTAAGAAGAAAAATAAAAATTGATAATTAAGATTTTATCTTTAAAAAATTAATATACCGTATTAATACATTAAACTAAAAATTAATATCATATTAAAATTCTAGAAAACACGGATAATTCTAATAATATAAAATTTTAATTTAATAATTATAACAATCCATAAAATTATAAAAACTTAATAAAAATTTATTAAAACTTCCTCCAATCAAAATACAATGCTAAAAAATAAAGTCCGAAAAATTTATAAATATAAGTAAAATTTTAAAAGAAGAACTAATTAACAAGAATAATAAATAATATAAACTAAATTTTTAAGTAAATTAATGTAATAAATTGTAACATATGAATAACAATAATGTGCACATAAATACGTACAATATTTTCAAAAATTAATTGATATAATTAATTATTCCTAAAATTGAAGATAAAATTTAATATAAACAGACAATTGTAAATTTAAAATTAATTGATTAAAACTTTTCACTATTTAAAAATATTTTTAATAGTATTAAAAGTTTAAAATTTATAACTTAAGGTTAAGAGTAAAAATATAAATTAAATATAAGTTTAAGAATCAAAATGTCTTAGAGTCCATTGTATTTTTTTTAAGCATAAAATAACATTATTTTGGGAATAGAATTTACAAAAAATGATAAAACATATATTTTATACAGATATTTGTGAATATTTTAGAATATATGTACTATATTCTAAATATATGTTATATACTTTTTATTTATATTTATATCACATATAATTGTATACTTACTATATACTTACTATTAAGATAAAATACAAACAAATATATTAAATGTGCAGTTTATATAAGTTTAAATGAGTTTATATTTCTCTTTTGTGCTTATTCAATCTTATGTAAAGAGATTTTCTAAATTTTTATTTATTTAATTAGGGTAAATAGATAATTGTATAGAATTTTATTATCAATTTGGATGATAAGAATTAATTTGTTAACATCTATAAATTAAGCCTAGTTTATTGTTTTACTAAAGTTTAGGGACTATAATTTTATTATCTTATTTGAGTTATGGAGGATAAATTTATAATTGTGGCAAATTCTATTAAAGTAGGGGTAATAAATGATCATTTTTGCAAAGATATTTTTCAAGCGACATTATACCAAATTCTAGGGGAAGAATGTGATAATACCTCTTTTAGCTGGATGTTGGAAAAGTTATTCACATATTTATTTATTATATTTCAGTTGACCGTCAAAATACGTTAAAAAACTAAACAGAAGCACCCGCGAAATCTCTTCATATTAATTCCCGAGGCAGAGCCGAGCAAAAGACAAACGCGAAGAGGACTATCTTCATCTCGAACGAGGATAGGCCTATTCGGGTTCATTAATACATCACACGCCAACACCTTGAAATTGGAGATCTCTTTAATAGCTGTTTTCCTCCGTCCCTGAGGTATGATTTACGTTATATATACTTCGTTTACGCAACCTAAGACTGGCCATTTTAATTTCAATTTTATGTGACTTTACTTTCGAATCTAGATAATCATGCATAATCTCTGTTTTGAATGTCCAAATTTGTTTGCTTGTTTTAATTTTCTTTTTGCAGATTTGAGATTGGTCATTTTTAGGGCTTAAATTTTTGTTAAAGGATCGAATGGCCGCTGCTGCGGTTTGTAAGCGTGCAGGCCAAATTGGAACGAATTCAGGCATCAACTTGACCAGATGTAGAGGATTTGGCCCCTCTGATAGGGCCCCACAACACGATTCTCCAACTATTCCGTCGGCTTCATTGCATCGAAAATATATTTCTCAGCTCGTTTCATCCAACGGAAAGCGTTTGTTTCTTGTTGACACGTTGGCACTGGTAAGTAAGTGTTGAATTGAATGATTGATTGATTGATTCATTGCTTTAACTGCGAGTCTGAGCAAATTAGATGCTACGTTGTGTGTAGGTTAGAAAATTGGAGTCACAAGGCGTGCCCTCGAAGCAAGCCGAGGCAATAACAGCTGCTATAACAGGGGTTTTGAATGACAGCTTGGAGAATGTATCTCAGTCAGTCGTTTCAAAGGCAGAGATGCAGAAAGTAAACTCTCTTATTTGGTGTTTTTGCCTCTTTAATTGCTTTAGTGGATTTAATTCAATTAACAAATGCCTTGATGAACAAAGTGGATTGGGAAAGTATGTTTCCCCAGTTATAGTTGCAAGTCTTTCAATGTTATTGTAATGTTCTAACTAAGGTGTTTGGTTTTTATTGTTGGTAGAGTGAAATGATTCAAGATTCCAATTTGTCAAAATTCAAATCCGAAGTTCAAAGTTCACAGGTATTGGATGGTTCTCTTTACTCAATTTATTTCAAGTGCTTTTAGGCTTTTGGGCTTGTAGGTTGTAGTGTGGTTAAGGCTTTGATCATATATATATATATATATATATATATATTTTTACATGATTTTTGATTAACTGATCAATTGCATTTTACTGGTTGTGTGTAGCTTATGATCATTAAAATCTATTTGTACACCGACATGTGATTGTTGGACATCAATGGATTAACCTTCATCAGTTAATTGCCTATTTCATGCAAGTTTCTGTTACTTTTGGAGTTGATGCCACAGAGTTTAGCATTGATCTTGTTTCTTGCTACATGCAAATATTAGTAACACAAGAATTGAAGTATTTGGGGGCTTACATCAAATGTCGCTCTTGAATGTGTTTTTGTTCTTTTTACTGTTTTTCACCTTTGAGATCTCTTCTGGAGACTGATAAACATCCTCCAATAATTCCAATAAAATAGATTGATTACCTTGCCCTTTTACCCTCTATTTCTTTTGGTTTTAGAGACAGGGTCTACAGTTTTTTTTTTTTTTCTAGGGGCGTTGGGGAGAAGCACGGGCAGAGCCAAAAATAGAGAACAGAGGCCCAAAATGTTTAAAAGTTGAAAGCTAGTCTGCCGAAATTTAAAAACAGTAAATAAATTAACAGGTAAACTGATGGCTTTTCAAAGCTGGGGGGGCCAAGATAAAGAAATGTACTTTATGTGCCTTTATTACTGATGTCGTATATAAAAATTCAAATCTTGTTGCACTACTGTACAAATGCCCCCGGGGAGAAGCATACCTCTCTTTGGATGGTTGAGGAGCACTTACATTTGGCCAATTTGTTTCCTTTGAAATTGAAATGCTTTGATGTGGCAAAATGAAATTTCAAGTGATTTTTTGTTGCCTTTCTTCAAGATGTTACAATTATGGACCTACAGTGGTCCTCCTAACTTCTTGGGGCATGTAAGCATCAGAAGTAAAATTATTATTGTAGAGAGTTCCACTTTACAGCTGAAAATGAAAAATGGTGGCGATATATTTGGCATGACCTTTTGTTTTGTTGCTTATAAATTTTTCTTCACAACTATTTTTTAAATATTGCAGCCTTAATCTCCACGACCTGTCTTGGATCTGAACAAATTGTATGATGTAGAATAATTAGTTCACTCTTCAAAAATTTTCCATGTCTGGTCCTTAGGTTATCTAAACAACTTTATAAATTATAATGCAGGATCACCATTTTTCTTTGTTGCAACATGAGACTGAGAAACTCCGAAATGATATAGAGAAGATGCACAGTGAATTGAGGTCTGTCTTAAATAGTTATTAAGCATGCTATATTTGAAATTAACCTTGTGAAACTTCAAGTAATCTTTCATGGTCCTCATAATGCAAAGACATTGAATATGATGTAGGTATGAAATTGACAAAGTTACAGCAGGGCAACGGTTAGATTTGAATCTTGAAAAAGGGTGAGGAATGTAAAATATATCAATTTCATGGGATGCTTTAGCTTTTGATGACTATTGAAATTGTCTTTTCTGTATTATCTTGGTGTTGTTTTCATTAAATGCAGGAGGATACAGGATGAATTAACAAACCAGAATGCTGAAACCTCTAATCTTACTAACACACTTGATCGGGTAAGGATTAGGAACAAGATTGAGAAAAGGCTTGGTTTAGTTGTTAGAATTTCTGAGATTGCGTTTATTACATCTTTCATCAATCATATATTTGTAATTCAGGAAATTCATGCATTGAGGGCACAGTTGGAGGCTGCAAAATATGAGGTGATAAAGTACTGCATAGGTACTCTTGTTTCCATCTCTGCTGTTGGCCTTGCTGTAGTCCGCATCTTGATGTAAAACATTTAGAATTGCAAATCAACAGTGGAATATAATAAATTGGATAGGGAAAAGAGTAGCTAGCTTATGTTTTTGGAAGCTATTCTATGCTGAAAATTATAACTAGGAAAACTAGAAAAAAAAATTGCCCGGATATTTTTTTCTTAGCAAAATTTGCATCTGGCTTGTAACAAATGTTAGTGGTTGACAAGTGGTTATACGCACGGCAGTCAATCTAATTTGCATTCAGAACGAAAGTAAAATATTGCGATTATCTTGTGAACGGAAGTGAACTACCTTCACTCTACCCAACAAAAATATATAACACACTAAAAGAAAATCTCAGTAAAATTGTCTGATGAATATGTTTGTGTATTATAAATTTTCTATCTCATTATAATTATTATTTGTTATGAATATTGATTAATTTCAAATTGAATATATACTGACAGACAGAAAGTTATTGGATGAGCGTATGAATAAAATGGTACGCTTATGATATCTAAATATTTTCTCATCAGAGTTTATGATTTTTGAGCAGTTGTCTCTAAAAGTTTTATTGGTAAGGGCCTTTTAAGTTATTAAATGAAATTAATGAAAATGTATATAATATTCATGAGAAAGTTGTGAGTAGTATAGTCTCAAGGAGAGTACCCAATTAAATTATACAATGTACAATAAATTATTATTATTTTTAACTATCAATAATCATTTTTATTATTTTATAATTGATTAGCTGGGTTGGCTTCTGTTACGAGGCCTTGAACCTTAGAGAAGGCTAAGAAGGATGCGGAGGGCCATGGGTAACAGATAATGGACATGAATTTGTACGAAATTACAAGCCCAACTGCCTGTTTCATGGAAAGGGCAATGCCTGTCAGTATATACGCAATTGTGATTTTAGCATCATACATAAGACAATCAAGTAATGCCCAATAAATAAATAAAAGGTTTAATAATTTTTGTAGGAGCTCGTGGGCACGTGACCGATGTATGTAATGTATCCATCTATCTACCTATCTATATCACATTAAAAGTTGAAAAACAAATTAAGGGATTCGGTCATGTTCATATCTTGTGTGAAACCCGGGCAAATATTAGTGGATGGTCTTGGTCTACTGTCCACCATGTGAGGTGGCTTTCAGACAGAACGCTGCATCCAAGTAAATCAAAGCAAAGCAATTCCTGTCTATCTCATAAATAAATAAGAAAATGTTAGATTTGAATATATATATATATATATATATATATAGTAACATTAATTTTTAGCAACAACCTAACTTCAAGATAATGTCATGTTATAAGTAAACTACTGAAATTAAAATTTAAACTAAATACATGACTTTATATAATTAAAACCTCAAAGATGCACTTAAGGCCATAGACACAAGTTTTCTATGAATTTAGAAAGTATTACAAATTTTCATTCTTAGTGCAAAAACAATTACAAGCTGCATATATATACATATATATAGAGAGAGAGAGAGGAAGAATGGAGGGGGATGAGAAAGATTTAGTCGATGTGAGATTCTTCCTTAAGTCGGTGGAAGACAAAGCTTTACACAACACTCTCCTTGAATTCCACCGACTTTTATTACATTTACAAGAAGAATATAATCTTTAAAATTAATGTTGAATGTGCTTAATGATGACTTGTTAAAAATCTTGCCAGTAAAATCTAATAAGATAAAGAATATAATCTTTAAAATTAATGTTGAATGTGCTTAATGATGACTTGTTAAAAATCTTGCCAGTAAAATCTAATAAGATAAAACCTGGATGAAGGAAAAAAAGAGTATAGTACACATGTGCCCTATATAATGCCTAAAGCTCTTTAAAAGATATGCTCCCTCCAATAAATATCTCTCCCTTAACACAACTTGTATTAATTAGATAACTTGTAGAGTCGACGCATATTAATGTTGTGTATCAGTTTTTCGAAAGTTGATTTAGGCAATATTTTGGTGAAGAGATTAACAAAATTTTATTAGAGCGTATCTTTTTTAGATCAATCTGGTGGCTCTGCTAGAGTTTTTGAGTGTAGAAGAACTTTGGCGAGATATGCTTCATTCGATCGCTTTTAATATATCCTCTTCCAACTTGTGCAATACAAGTAGCATTGTCTTCATATATTATTGTTGGAAGACCTATAGCAAAAGATAAGTTACATGTACTTTGAATGTGATAAAGGATAGATTGTAACCATTTATATTCCCTGCTTACTTCATATAATGCCGAAATCTCAGAATGATTAGAAAAGATAGTAATAAGAGTTCGTTTTATGGATTGCCATAAGACTGTTGTGTTGTTATATGTGAAGACGTATTCTGTTTGTGACCTGGCTTTATGAGGATCTGAAACTGGCATTTACATAACCAATAAGCCTTGGATTTTTCGTTGGTTCATTGGAATAAAACAGTCCCAAATCTGTTGTTTCATGAAGGGAACGAAAAATGTGTTTAATGCAATTCTAATGCTGGCGAGTAGGCACAGAACTAAATCTAGTTAACAAGTTCACACAGAATGTTATATCTGGTCTAGTACATTGTGCCAAACACAATAAGACATCAATTACATGAGGTATGGTACTTCTAAACCAAGTATCCTTTCATCATCTTCCCTAGGGCAGAATAAATCTGTTTTAGGTTCAAAAGATCGGACAACCATAGGGGTACATAATGGATGAGTTTTATTCATATTAAAATGTTTTAGAATCTTTTTAATATAAGCATATTGATAAATAAGAATTTTGTTAAACTTGTGCTCGATCTGCAAGCTGAGACAATGTTTAGTTTTCCCCCAATCTTTGATTTCAAATTCCTTTTTTAGGTATTCAGCAGTTTTAAAAAGCTTTCGAAAGTCCCAGTTAAATTCACATCATCAACATAAACTATTGCAATGGCGAATTCTAACTCTGTTTTCTTTATAAATACGCATAGGCATATAAAATTATTAACATATTTTCCTTAATTAAGTATTCGCTCAAGCGATTATATCACATGCGTTCAGATTGTTTCAATCCATTTAAGGATCTTTGTAGCTTAATCGAATACAAACTATGATCTTTTGATCTAAATGCTTCAAGCATTTTGAATCCTTCAAGCTTTTCATATAAATATCAGCGTCAGGTGATTCATATAAATAAGCTATCACTATATTCATAAGATGCATCAAGCTTCTCTAAGATTGCCAAACTTATCAAAAATCGAAATGTAATAGTATTCATCACAAGAGAATATATTTCATCAAAATCAATTTCAGGCCTTTGAGAGAAACCTTGGGCGAAAAATCACACTTTATATCTAATAATCTCATCATGCTCATTACATTTCCTTATAAATACCCATTTATATCCAACGGGTTTGACATTTTTAGGTGTCAAGACTAAAGATCCAAATACTTACATTTTGCAAGAAAAGTCAATTATGCTTGAATTACTTTTTTTTATTGAGGCCAATCTTGTCTATTTACATTCATTCACAATCTATGGGTCATAATCACCTCTCACAATTTTAGTAACTACTGTAAATAAAAATATGTTGTCGACAATTATTTTATTATGATCCCACATCATATGTGTATAAGCACAATTTGTAGAGTTTTTTTATTTTGAGATTTTTGTGTCACTTTAAGGGTTAATGCTTCTTCAAGAGCTCATGTCACTTCTACGACTTGTGCCTTTTTAAGGTTAATGCTTCTCCATAAACTTATGTCTCTTTAGGGATATGTGCTCTTTAGAGGCTATTGTCACTTCAAGGATACATGTCTTTTTAGAAATTATCAGCTCTTTTAGAGCTAGTGATTCAAAAATTGTAGGAGCACTTATTGCTCGAGCATTATTTTCAAAAGGATCCTGATTTGTGAATCGTCTTTTTCATGAAATAATATTTTTTGAATCAATTGATCTACCACGTTTTTGGCATCTAACAAATGATTCATTTGTTGTCTTTTGATTAGATTGTTCTTCAAGAACAATCACCCAGGCTAATATATATATATATATATAATTGGGCCACTCTTGCAATATCATTAAATGCAACTGGTAATTGATTTGTAATTTGTTGAAATTGCACTATCCTTCGAACTTCATTTTTACATTGATTAATATGAAGATCAAGATGAGACAAAATAGATGTTTTCCAAAAAAGTGTATACCTTACTTCATGAGGTATTTCTTATCCCCTAATGGTAGAAAAAATATCTCATCAAAATGATAATTCATAAACCGTGCGGTAAATAAATCACCTATTAAAGGCTCAAGATATCTAATAATATAAGGTAAGTTATAATCAATATAAATCCCTAAATGACGTTGAGGTCCCATCTTAGCACGTTGTAGGGGTGTAATAAGAACATACACAACACAACCAAAAGTGCGTAGGTGAGATATATCATGTGGATGACCAAATACAAATTACAGTGAGAAATATTAGTGATAAGCAGTAGGTCTAAACTGAAATAAAGTTGCAGCATGCAAAATACCATGAACCCATACAGAAATTGGTAATTGAGTACGTAACAGTAAAGTTTTAGCAATTATTCAGGGTTTCTTAATAAGAGATTTGACTAACTTATTTTGAGTATAGATATGTGGAACTGGATGCTTTACATCGATTCCCGTTGATGTACAATAGTCATTAAATACTTTAAAAGTAAACTCATCAGTAATATGCAGACATATAGTCTTGATTGCGTAATCAGGGAAATGTATCCTTAACTTTATAATCTATGCAAGCAATCTAGTGAATGCAACATTACGTATAGATAATAAACACACATGTGACCATCGAGCAGATGCATAAATTAAAACCATAAAATAGTGAAATGGTCCATTAGATGAGTGAACTGACCTACAAATGTCTCCTTAAATTCTTTATAAAAATGATGGAAAATCAAATCCAATTTAAGAAGAGGATGGTTTAACCATTATTTTTCCTTTTGAGCAAGCGGTGATTCATATATTCTCATTAAATAATAGAATCTTTTGATTCTTTAATAGATGTCCATGAGAATTATCAATAATTTTACACATCACTGTGGATCCTAGGTGACCAAGATGGTCATGTCATAATATAAATATTTCAGGATCAATGAACTTCTGGTTCATTATTGCGTAGCTTTAAATTGCATTTATAAGTATATAATACAATTCAAATGACAATGCTGAAAACTTTTCTAGTATACTTTTCTTGCTTGAGACATTAGAAGTAATGCAGAGATATTCTATATTATTATCATTTAAAGTCTTAATATAATATCTATTTCAACGGATATCTCTTTAAAGTTAAGCAAATTTCTGTTGGATTTGCTAGAATACAAAACATTATGTATACATAATCTGGTTCCACTTGCTAACAGAATTAGTGCTCTTATGAAGCTTTCAATCAAGTTTGCAGGATCTGATATGATATTCATTTAACTTTAATCATTTTCAATTCGTCGAAATAATTCTTATCTTAAAGTATGGTGTATGTAGTTGCATCATCAGCTAAGCATACATCTCCATCTTTCCCCTTTGAAAAGGTTAACTCTCTTTTGATGTTCATATCCTTTTATAGGATAATTTACATCAGTTATCATGATAGTAAAATGTAAAATATGAACAAAAGAATTATAAAGGGCGTAATAAAAACAAACAATTATATTGTAAATAATATAAATATTGTCAACAAAAAAATTTTAAGATAAATATTATCAATGAGGTATTCTCAGCATTTTTCTAAGTTTTATGGGTGCCTAATGTGACTTTATTAAATAATTCAGTGTACTATAGGTATACAATATATGTCATTTTATGCAACGTAAGTGACAAAATTTGTCATATTCTAAGCATTCCATTTTTTATTGTTGAACATAATTATATTTAATAATTGTAATATTTTTAGTAAATTACAGAGGTAATAATGGATTATTTTCATCATTTTATACAACTTTTACGATTGTTCTATACCGTTTCATTCTCCTCTAGAAATGACAAGTAAATGATTATAATAGTAATTTAATTAAATAGAGGAATATGAATACAATTTTTAATATATACACTCATAATTTTAACGGTAAAGTAATTATAAATAAAATTATATTTATTTTGACATATAATGAATAGAATATAGTATAAAACAGATATTTTATGGAGATATTATTGTTATTATTATATTTTATTTATATCTTATTTTATAATATCTATAGTTTTTCCGCATACGGATGTTACCAAAAATAGTATAAGTTGCCATCCCAAAGTATATCCAATGGATCACAGTCAAACGCAATGGTCCATAGATAATCCCGTCCGACTGTTTAAGTGGTTGAAAATTGAATGTAGAAAATATATAAAGAAAGCAGAGATGAAAGTCCGAGAGGAGAGTGGAGGTGGCAAAAGCCAAAACATTTTCT
Organism: Azadirachta indica; assembly: GCA_022749755.1. Taxonomy (NCBI): domain Eukaryota; kingdom Viridiplantae; phylum Streptophyta; class Magnoliopsida; order Sapindales; family Meliaceae; genus Azadirachta; species Azadirachta indica. Next base: position 15,163,893 of record CM040447.1, on the reverse strand, counting down.
ACCACACACGCGTCCTGGCTCTACTAAATTTTGCCGTCGCCATACACTCAACGAAACTAAACTCCACTCCTTTTATAAAATGTTAATGTAGATATCAGGCTCGACGGCGTAGCACTCGGCTCCAATCCACAAGCCTATTGCCATTTCCACCCACTACTAATAATTAATTATTCGGTATAACACAATGCGGGCGCATTCATGTGATGTGAAGGGTTTTACTGATCAATATGTTAATTAGGCAGACAAGATATATAAGTTTGAAATGAAAAGCTATCACATTATTAGCATAGTATTAGTGTGTATGGCCGTTGGGAGGTTGAGGATGCGGTAGCCAGTAATTACATTTAACGGTGAACAAAAAAAAGTTGCGCAGAAATAATATAATAATTTATTAGATTTTGATTTTCACGCTTCCATCCCATGGACTTGCCTCACCGTCTATGTGACGACATTAAAGCTGCAAAGTGCAAACCCTCTCGAAAATTAAATTCCGGAATCATATGACATGTTTAATTTCTAGATGTGTGACTCTCTGTCTCTCTCTCAAACGCACCCTCTCTCTCTTTCCGAAAACAAAAGGTCAATAAAATATATAAATATATAAATATATATAGGATACTTTTACCTTGAAGATCAATCCAATATTGTTTTCCTTGATCCGAGTAAGAATTTTTTTCACCAAACATTATTATTTCAGTGTCATTGAAAAGTAAAAACGGAAGCGCAAATAGAACTGATAATACAAGAAGAATGACAAATAGTCTTCACATAAATCAGAATATAAAACAGTTCCTTTCTTTTTTTTTTTTTCATCCACAGCCTTTCTCTTGATTTCTTTTCCAGTTATTTAAATTCCTTGATTCTTAATTTCTTCCCCAGACATATTAGAAAACAAAAAGCCTTGCAACAATTCACCTCCTATTATGTGTATGTATATATATATATATATATATATATCACAAATCACCGTGCCCCTTTCCCTCGACTCATGATCAGCTTACGTACCCTTAATTAATTTCTTCAAAGAGGACAAATCAGGCGTTTGGTGGGAACAGCGATGAGTCGACTCGCCCTCGGTGCGGTGAGTCCAAACACATCACTCATGTCAAGCTCACTAGGTTTCATTCCGTCGGGTAAATCCCACTTAAAACAGTGAAGCAAATGAGCTACAGCCAAATCAAGCGCATATAATCCGAGTTGCATACCCGGGCAGGACCTTCGACCCGACCCGAATGGAATAAACTCAAAATTATTTCCTTTAAAATCGGGCACACCTTCTTTCAAGAACCTTGATGGCCTGAACGTATCAGGATCTTCCCAACTACCTGGATCCCTACCAATAGCCCATGCGTTAATCATAACACGTGATTTCGCCGGAATGTAATAGCCACCGACTTCGGCATCCTCGGCTGTCTCGTGAAGAAGTAGAGGGATCGGTGGGTGCAGTCTCAAAGTTTCTTTAAGTGTACATTTTAGAAACGTCAACTTCTCAAAGTCCGATTCTTCAACCCGCCGGTCTAGGCCAACAACCTCCGCGAGCTCTTGTTGGACGCGTTTCAGGTCTTCAGGACTTCTCATCAGTTCCGTCAAGGCCCACTCTATTGCTGATGCCACCGTTTCCGTGCCACCAAACATCACATCCTGCACATAATCCACATGATTTGATTGACTTATACTTAACACGTAAAATTTATTAATAATATTATGGTAGGAAACGTGCGTCTGTAAGAAAAACAATAACAACTCCGGACACAGAACACCCTCTTAGATATTGTTCTACAAATAATTTACTTTTTTTTTAAATTTCTATATCTATATCTATATCTATATAAAATTTAGAATATTTAATTTTGTTGAATATAAAATTCACCTACCATGATAATAGCTTTGATGTTATCTCTAGTGAGCTTGATGGAATTCTGTAGATCATCTGATTCGTTTACTTTTGCTTCGTCACTATAAAAAGCTAGTAAATCGTCGACCATGTCTGTGTTAGCTTCATCGTAGCCCTTATTTCTATCCTTCTTCCTCTGCATGTGGTCATCGATGATGGTGTCGATGAACTTGTCGAGTGCTTGCCGGGCATTTGGGAGTCTGGTATTGAGACCCTGTAGGTCAACCCAGCTAAGCCAAGGAATGAAATCCGCAATGTTAAAAGCACCAAAAAGCTTGGAGAATTCCTGCAAGATACGAATAAACTCATCTTGACCTTCATTAGCACTCAACCCAAAAGCTGCCCGGTAAGTGATATTGCTGGTGAGCGAAAAAATCAACTCTCCAACGTTCACTGCCATGCCTTCTTTGGCAGCTACGTCTCTTACAAGCTGATCGACTTCGTCTCTAACTGACTCCCATGACTCAGCTCGTTTACGGCTGAACAATTTCATGACACAGAGCTTACGCATCTGTCTCCAAAAAGGCCCGTAGTGAGCAAAAGCCATATCAGCTCTATCATAAGTAAGATAACTGATGGCTATGGTGGCGGGTCGATTAGAGAAAATGTTGTCCTGAACTTGAAGGACTTGACGGGCCATTTCAGGATTTGAAACAGCCACCATATGCAAGAAACCCCATCCGGAGATGAAACAAACCGCCATATTTTTGAGCGAGTTTGGCAAGTCCACGATGAGTTAACTGATCCATCATCAGCATGTTACCAATAATAGGTAATCCTCTCGGCCCCGGCGGGTATGGTAATCGACGACGAAAACGAGAAATAAGGCCTAGCAAAAACAGCAAAGGAACGATGAAGAAGAGGGTCATGGGTAAGGTTTGCAGGGCTTGAATAAGAGAATCCATGGTTTCGCCAATAATGTTAGACATGAATGTGTCCAAATGTCTATATATGAAGTTCTGCAACTCTTAATGTTGCTAAGTTGGGCAAGATATGATAGGGTCTTATATACTAGTTTTTAGCAACTCCTGTGGGCGAGTTGGATTCTGTTTTTTTGTTTTGTCAAGCAAAATATATTAACTTTTATAATATTTTGTAGATAAAATAATTAAAAAGTCATTTAATTAATTTACACGTTGAAAATAATATATCTTTAGATGAGTAAAAATCAAACACAGCCAATAATTATTCAGAGTTTCACACACTATTGATTGAAATTGCGGAGGAAAATTTTCCACTTGTCGTATTGTCACTCTAGTGCCGTATATTTTAATTAGTCGTATCTATGAGAAGTAAATACATGTACATATACACGCCACTCAATTATCCTGAAATTAATTTTCAATTAATTTTAAAACGATCATAAATTAAGGAAATTAACTTGTAGAAAACGGCGGTGATCAGGAGTTCGTATTTGTTTCACTTCTTACAATTACACTAAATAAATATGTTGAGCCATAATAATTCAGCTCTAAAAGATATTTTACAAGATATATATGTCTGCTGAATTGATTACGTATATATACACGTCGACAATATAATAAGGTTATAGTGATTAGTGATGATCCTTGTGGTCGTGGAGTTGGGATGGTGCCAGTGTATCCACGCCAAAATGGCTTAATTGATACTGTGTTGATACACAATTAATTGTGATTGGTACACACGCTAGGATTTGAGGAGGCATATGAAGATAGATGATGCCTTCAAATTGGGTACATTTCTTTTTCCACATTACTCCATATTTAATTCCAATAATTAATCAAGCTGGTACAATTTGTAAGCCAAAAACATTGTATAAATGAGCATTTTAATTTTTAAAACAAAAATATTTGATAAATTAAGATTAATATTACAGTCGTATTCCAGTAGGACGAAATTATTCAAAGACCTTTTATCTCACAGTAACAGTGGTAAGCCACCTACCTCCTATTATTTTTGTTATTCCAAAAATTAAGCCTGCTTAATTACTTCGGACTTAATATGTATAAAACATATCCTAGATTTATTTTATATGTAGACCATTGAGGAAGAGGCACGCGTTAATCAAATGATCATGGTTTATTATCGGAGGCGGCAACAAATTAATTTGTGGGACCTAAACCAGCTAATTTGATCAGAAGTGAAAGGTGAGAGATTTTGATGTCAGACCTTCTTGGCTTTCTAGGTCCCCGTCGCGTCGCGGTTTAGCCATTAGGATCATTGAAAGTTTCGTCTTACCATTTTTCATCAAAGTACTTTAGGACTTTTAATTAATTAATCGCTCTTAGTAACACTCTGTACTGAGAATAATTAATCATAAATACTTAATACCTAAGATAAAAAAAAAAAAAAAAAAAGGTGTGGGATTGCGTGTTTTAGCATCACTATAACGTCATTATTATTATAATAGCTTGTTCAACTCTATAGTTTTGAAGTGATGGCGACATTTGCCCACTTGATTATTCTATTCCATTTACTGTGAATGAATGTGGTGATAGTGTGTGAAAGCACCTTTTGATATATCAGCTTAAAACTCAAAAAGCCAAGAATTATTAAGAGGAGGTGTTTTCAATACCTCACTTAAATGTTAAAATCTTAAAATATAATGGACCGTCACAAATGATAAGCTGCCACTTCATACCTTAAGGCTGTACATTGAAAGCCTGGCTAGGCTAAGCAGTGAAAACTCTCGATCGACCTTACCAGCTTTGCAAGCAGACCAATCAGATATTTTGAGGCTGCAGCGATCAAATTAAAGGGTAAGTTCAGGTCCACCAGATCATTAAGTGATGAAGTAGACTATATATTGAAAAGACTGGTTTAATTGGTTGGGGTCCAAATCTCCAACTAAAAAGTATAACACTTGTTTCAACCCGAGTTTAGTAAATTTTCTGGAGTTTTGTACATAATTTTCACCTTTTGTGATTACATCCTTTGAACAAACAAAAACACATATGCCCTCTTTCTTTTTTTTCTTTTTTTTTTCTCTAAGTTTGAATTTACATTATAAATTTCTTTACACACACACACACATATATATATATATATATGTAATTCAGACGAAGAAATCTAAATTAAATGTGAAGCAAGAACATTCCAATGGCAGAATTGATCATGGCTGATGCTGATACGACCTGTAACTTACAGTCAACAGTCCTTTTTTTTTTCTTTTTTGGGCTAAGAAAGGTTTGGTAGCTACCTAGGGCACGTAGGGTAAAAATATATAATTGCTATAGGTTTCCCGAACAATTATATTATACACAATGAGAAAACAAAACATATATGGATGGTTGATAAATGATGTATCATCTATGATCTATGACCTATTCAATATTCACGAAAGACATCCCGTGGACGTGTGCTTAAACTTCTTTCTATAGAACTTATTTTATTTTATGAGTCATTTGGATAACACAAATTAATATGATTAAAAAGCTTTTCAATTTCAATTTCAATTTCAATGTCAATATAAATACATATAAACAAATTTAATGATTTTTCCCTTAATGATTTTTAAATAACGATACGATCTTATTAATGTAAAATTAAATAATTATTTAATTTATTTGTATCATTTGATAGATAATATTTCCAGAATATTATGTTTGTTGCTAAATCAATTCATCTACAAATTTTATATCTTAATTTTATAAATGTAAAATTAAAAATAAAAAGAAAACAAACGTGTGCATACTGCATAAGTTCGAAGAACTTAATAAAACTTCCCAGCTGGCGGTTTGGCTAGTTGCTGCAAGATTAACCCGTAAACACTGAGTTAATTACTGTACTGAGATAATTAATTATACATGATATATCAACTAAAGTGTAGAGTTTATTAATTAAAATTAATTGATGAACAAGATTGAGTTGAAATATATTAATGGGTTAAATATGATGATGGTATGTGTGTGTATATAAATATATATATAATATAATCCCCAGCTCATATTGACAGCAGCAGGGCCGTGGATAAATATTCCTCCGCAGATGTTGATCATTTACGTCATTATTACGCGCTGTTTGATTATTCCAGTTGTGGTTGGTAAGTAATTGTCGCCGAAATTGTAATTAATTTTATGATGATATAGATATAGATATGTATTATGATTTTATTAAGATCTAGATATAATATTATTTTAGATGATACGGATATATTATGATTTTATTAAAAATATACATGTATTATTATTTTATGAAGATATTGATAATGTTATCAAAATTAATAAATTACTCTTACTTAATTAATTTGTCTTATACCAAGAATAAGAAAAGGCCGAAAAAAGAAAAAAAAAGCAACCTACCTAATTTTTATTTGGAAATTTTTAAAATTCTTTTGGGTTAAGGTGACACGCGTCATTGTTCACTGTCTTGGAATAATTCTTAATACTACACGTGTAGTGTAACAAAGAAAGGTACCTGACCTACGTGTCAGAAAGTAAGCAGACAGATCAGCAGCATGGACACAACTCAAACTTGTAGCGGAGCAACGTCAGCACTTTGGTCGGTTGAGATTTTCGGCTTGTTTGTTTAAGTGGAAATTAAAATAAAACGACACATCGGATCTTTCCCCTTCCAACAAAAGTGATGATATGTCGAGGAACACCGTCGTCTGAAAAAGTGATGATATGTCAAATTATTTTAATTTTAATGTTAATTTTAATTTTAATTTCCTTAGTAGTTGATTCTAAAATAAACATGCAATTTAATATGATCCAAAAAATATTTTGCTTTGTCAATACTCGATTAAATAAGCAGTATTTATTTTAGCTAAATATCACATTTAATTAATTAATTAACGAAATGATGATGATTCAAAATTGAAGACATAATTAAATTAATGAAGTAAGAAAATCATGCTTACGCTTATGCTTATGCTTATGCTTATGCTTATGCAGATTAGTGGAGGGCAAAGGCGGGAAGGAAGGAGTGAAAACGAAACTAGAGTTGGCCGGAAAGTTTGACACGAAAAACAATTAAATAAAGAGACGGCTGCAGACTTCAATATATGCAACAAAGTCAACCACATCAACTGATTTGATTTGGGTTTATGTATTATATACGTATAGAGAGAGCTATGTCAAAGATTATATGTTGTGTTGTGGCATAGCTTGCGTGGATCCGATTTCCTTCTTTGTAATTTTCTTGAAATTGAATAATAAATATTAAATAAAATGGTCTAAGCTAAAAAAATAGAAATTGAATAAAAATTCAATAGAATAGGGGTTGAAAAAAAAGAACTTAAGAGGCATTAAATTGGGATATTGACATTTTGCATCCTATACTAATTAAAACGTTTGAAATTAGAAATATATTAGCTCAATATATATATATATATATACACTTTAAGCACTTAAATGAGTACACCGACCTTTTTCTCCTTATTATTTAAGTACTAGTACTAGTACTAGTACTAGTAGTAATGTGGGTGAGATTGAGATTTGAAGAGGATCAACATCGATGGAGCTGCTAATTGGCATTTTGTATCGCAAATTTGTATGGAAATTAATAGCGTTATCTATTTATTTCTATGGCTTCTTTGATTGACAGAATGTTCTACATCCAAACGTTTTACGTCTTCCTAATCCTACTACCAAAAAATTAATTAATTAGAGGGAGTTGTCAAGTCAACTATCTCCTTTTTCGTTTCACACGAATTGGTGGAGTTGAATTTTCTTTTTCTTTTTCTTTTTTTTTTTTTTTTTTCTGTTTCTAGAATGCTGAAGAACCACGTGAACATCGTCCTCATAATTGGAAATCCTGGGTTTGTCTATATTAGCTACACTTGAAAAATCTTGTACTTCAATATAAGAAAGTAGGGTTCACGCTCGATAAATATCTATTTCAGACTATTTCGGACGTATGGCTTTTTCAACTTTGTTTTAACAATATAATTAGTCATAGGATACACTAAGGAGTAAATTCTTTTTTTTTTTTCTTTCTCTTTTTAAGTTGGATAAAATATTTAAAAAATATGTAAAAAGATGTTAATAATAATCCCCCGTAGATTATATATATATAATATCATTAATTAAAGAGAAATAAAAATGAATCCATTAAAATATTATTTGGTATGGGACAGAAAGCGATAGAAGATCCATCTTCAGGTTGACTGGGACGACAAGAATTAACGTGGAGCCATTGCCGCAAAAAGGAGATTAACTAACTAAATTACCTAATTAAAGTGCAAATACAGCAGATAATAAAGAGCAACAACTCCAGGAGCTACCTTCCTCCACAACTCTCACAACTTTTCCCTCCCAACTTACAAGGATTTATTCATCAACATTAATTGCCAGGTAGTCATTTGACGAGCTTCACAGTGTCCTGCTTTAATTTGCTCTGACCCTTCTTGATCAGTCTCATTCTTTTTATCTATTTCTTTATTTAATCATGTTTTAATTACCTTTTTTTATTAATACTGAAAAATATCTACGATAACATAAATTAATGACTTCTATTTGAAAGCCGATATTTTACTAACCACCCACTTAAATATATTTGATAGTTAATAAAATTTATGCCTTAAAAATTTTGGATTAGTTAAAAGCTTGCAAAAGATTATTAAAAATAAAAATATATTAATCTAAATTATCTGTTACGTTGATGATGAGTAAGGCATCATGTTTATCATTAATCTCATTCTTCTGCGTGTAGTACTCCTAATAAGTTGAGGAATAATCCAAGTCACATGTTTCTGGATTTTGAGCTCTAATCGACCCTATAACTTAATTAATTAATTAATTAATTAATTGCTAGGATGATTGTAATTGGCCAAGAACTTGGTCCACTCCTGCATAATGTATAAACCGGAAAAACAAGAAAGTGGTAAGACATTAACATCGCTAATGTCTAAATCATGGCAATCAGAAACTTTATATATGATTCACTTCACTGAGATTATCATTTCTAAATTTGTGTTGATCTTATCCCCAGAATCAACAAAAATTAAGACAGCGACGTGGCCCAATACATGGGATTAGCTCAACAATATTAATATTAAAAGGCAGGCAGCTGGTTAACCCAGCGACAAGAATACCAAAAAGTAAAATCATTATAACTTTTAATTAATGTCAACAAGTAATGTGTAAAATCAATTTAATAATCTTTAAGTAATTTGGCCCTCCCCTAACTTCATGTTTAGTCACACTGACCTCACCATGAATATATATATAATATCTATGTTCTATTTATATGTTATTGGGGTGGGGGACTAAGAATATACATTTCCCATATGGGATGTCAAATTTGTATAATGCTCTCATAATAATTGCCAGAATCATTTACCGAAAGTGGATAATCCAATTAAAAGTCTTGGCTTTTCCAATAATGAAAGTGTTGATGACTGGCAAATCAAATATATATATCTATATATATGCAATGGTGGGAACATATCACATTTTAGAAGATAAGTATTTTTCTTTTTCCTAATTACAATATATCTATATATCTTTCTGCTGGCGCACACTATATTTTATATATTTATCAATGTATATGGGCGTGTTAAGGTGGGCTGTCTTATGATTAAACAGTTTGCAGGTGCAAATCATCATCAATTAAATTAAAGTTTAAAATCCTGTATTCTGTATGTGGAATATTTCCAAATGAAATTCAAGTGATTACGGTCTAGACTGTTGGCACATTTTGTTGGACTTTTCGCTTGGACTTTGTCGCTGTTAATACGTTAATTTGATAAGTCCAAAGTTCTGGCGCCAGTTTCAGATACTTTAATTGCCGAACGTTGATAATGCAAGAACGCGGTAAATAAAGATCATGTGTTGTCCACGAGACAAAAGAGGACTTTGGTGATAGATGCCGACTCTACACGTGATTATCATCCATTAAATATAATCTTAATTTCGTATCCAATATAACCGCCATCTCGCTCTCTCCTAATACTTTTATATCCAATATATATTCACATTCATTACTATATATATAATATAAAACCTTATTCAACAATCAAAAATATGATGACCGAGTAAAATTATAGGACAAGTGGGTATGTATTTGCACTTGGAAAGGCCATTGTCGGACAGCTATTAACGGGCAACTACGGTCAAGCGCCACCACCTTATCTTATTCGCATCAATATTAATTATGTTTGTCAGATCTAGACTGCTTCTGTTGTAATTTCTACAGGTACGGCCGCCACCGGTTGAAACGCGTCATATTAATATTTAATTAATACTAATTTATTATCGCTCGGAGAGAAGTAGTCGCAGTAAAAACAAGGCCGTTGATCTAGTTGATATATTACTCCACCGATCCAAACAAATTTTGGAGGGTTTTTATTTTTGAAGTCGATGACATGACATCTAGACTTTTATCTTTATGCACCTAGCTATATTCCATAGTTTATATATCGTAAAATCAAATCAAATTGTATATTAATATGTTGACTTCAGCAGCATTTTCTATTCTCTCATATTTGACCCAAGTAAAAGTCTGTCTCGAGTGTGTTTTCTTTTAATCAAATGTGCTTGGCTTATGCTCCATTGAAGCGGCTGCAATAATTATAAATATTATGTTTTTGAAGCAGTCAATAATTGCTTTCAAAAAATAAAAAAAAAAAAGAAAACTTAATATTTAGTGTACTTAAGAAATTAGCTTGGCAGATTGTATTTAGAAATCCTCTTCACCAATTTTGGGGCTAAACACGGTTAATTTCTAGAAGCATCTACAACATTTTGGGACTCGATGTAAAGGCATTTGAGAGCTTAGACTGGATTCTGCACTTCCAAAACCCAAATTGTTGAACTTACATTTCATCCCGGCCGGGCGAATAACCATTGCCCAGGCCCCAGCCCATAGCATACCCAATTCATGAAGAATCTTTTCTAATCAATAGTAATAGTAAAAATCTCCTTGCGCCTCCCATATGAACCCGAACCACGGGCGATTATTCTCTCTCTTTTTCTTTTTCATTTTTTTTCTTAATAGATTAATTTTCTTTTAATTAAGGTGTTTACTACTAGTTATAAAATAATAATAGCATTAGATAAGAACTTATTTATGCAAACTAACATTAGAAATAATAAATAAGAAAAATTATTTGTTCCTTTCAATTTTATTGTCGCATATCAGTTTGTGAAGATAAATTTGCACATATAGTAAAACCTTTTAAAAACTCGGAAGAGTTTTTTACTATATTCTCAAAAGTTATGAAGATTTTCTAGCAACGAACCATGTTATAGGATACTGAATAAATCCAAATCAAATTGGGAAAAAGGAAGATTTAGGGTGTTTCCTGTAGTGCACTATCAGGGAAGATTTAGGGTTTTGCTTGGTATGTTAGAAATGGCCAAAATGGGACCTATATGTTTCATTACAATTTCATGAAGTAAAGCAAAAGAGATATGGATGATATTGATAATAACCCAATGGTATACATATAATGTAAACAATAAGTTGAAGAAATTAATGGGAAATAAGGCACATGGAGAAATTATTACGAAGAAACCCACAAATATGAAGGTTGGTTCTCAGCCTTATCTGGAATGCACTTTAACACGTTACAAACGTAGTGGGCAGTATCCTCTCAATCTCAAGGGAAAATGTTCAACCTAAACAATTTGACCTGCGTCCACTATGATCGAGTATCACATGGCCGGCAATTCCTTTCCTACCCCAATTCCAATTCGTCAAGCAAAAGCCACGCATCACATGGGATGGATCCATCAATATTAATTTAGCTAAGTTGATGCATATGGTTTTTTTTAATGCATTTGGATCGAATAATATTCATCCATCACTTATCATTGATTTTCATCGGTATAATTCAAAGATCTATGGAACTCTTAGAATTTTTTAATTGAAGGCGATAAAGAAGGTATGTCAGTACAGTACACCAGTAGGCTTTTAATGCGTGCGAGATCTTGCTTAATATTTTGCTTTTGCTTGAGTACTGTTTCGACTCTAAGGCTAACTCGGTTAATTTGGTCCCGAAAGTTTGGTACCGATGAAGATCTGGCAATATTAACTGCGTTATGTTAATTATTTTGTACAGTTATTAATGTTCGTGGATAGGCAAGTAGAAAGTATACAGTAGCAGTTAAGAGTAAAAGAAAAAGTACTAAAGTAGCAAACATTGCCGTCTAAATTAAAACGACAACTGAAAACCTAACATATATAAAGTTGGTGCATATATCTTTTTGTCCCTAATAATTAACTATCTTAATTATTCTTCTATATATACATATATATATATATATATAAGTAAAGTAAGTTGATGATATCTAAATTAATCTCTTGTACGTAAATATGTCTTTTTTTTATTAGGCATATTCCAGCACATGATCTTATATAGTTTCATAAAGAACAAACAAAAGCTGTTTATATATGTTATGTTAATTAATCTCCGACACTGCGCCTAATCTAGATACTAATTATTAAGGATGGTGACTGAAGTTGTAGATGGTGAAAGCATGCGCCTAGGCCCTAGTGTGTCTTTCAAGCGTGCTTTTAGTAGCTGAGAGTGGAGGTGGGGACAAATTGCGCCGCAAGGAATATATATATATATATATATATATATTTTTTTTTTTTATCAATATCCATTATCTTCTCTTTTGCAGCCTTTGGAAAGAGGTTGCCCTTTGGTAGCTTGGAGATTTGTTGTTGTGGGGACTGTCTCTGCAGCTGTGAACGGCAATTAGATTATTACATGCACAATGCGAAGAGTATAAAAGCATGGTATGTGTTTGTGCAGTCTCAAGCTGATACAAACAATGGAGATTGCAAGACCATTTGGAGCTTTCCTGTTCCTTGCTGTGGTATTCTCATATTTAATTTACGGGCTACCTTGCCGTGACCTAAGTGAAGATGCAGCTCCATTCAATGCTACTTCCAATCTCAAGCTTTCACTTAAAAGCAACATTGTGGTTGAGGATATAAAAGAAAGAAACACAAACTCAACCAAAGGACTTTTAACAAAAAGTAGTGGCAATATAAACAATGGTGGCGGTGGCGGAGGGGGAGGAACTGGCGGTGGAGGTGGAGGTGCTGGTAATGGAGGAGGAGGCGGAGGTAAAGGTAAACCACAAAAAAGAAAAGGAGGAAAAGGAAGTGGTGGAGGTAGAGGTAGAGGTAGCGGCGGTGGTGGTGGTGGAGGAGGTGGAGGAGGAGGCGGTGGAGGAAATGGCCAAGGTCATGGATGGGGTAGAGGAAGTGGAGGAGGGGGTGGAGGAGGTGGTGGTGCCGGGAATGGTGGTGGAGGTGGTGGTGGTGGTGGTGGAGGCAATGGTGGAGGTGGAGGTGGAGGTGGAGGTGGAGGAGGGGGTCATGGTAGAGGTTGGGGCTGGGGTGGAGGTAGCGGTGGAGGCAATGGCAATTGCTGGCTCTGGGGATGTGGTGGTGGTGGTGGTGGTGGCCACGGAAAATGGGGTCGAGGAAGAGTTGATCCTTCTCACAACTAAACCTACGCGGGTAGCAATGCAAGGGACGATGCATGGCTGCATGAGATTTGAGAATTCTATCGGAATCTTCTTACCTTTCCTTTTACTAATACTAGTTATTTCCTCTTGCTACATTCGCTTTAATTAATTTGCACACCCTTTCAAAATGCAAAGGAATAATTTTTGCACTGCCGATGAATGTCCAAAATTCGGTGAGTGGATTGGAGTGGAGTGTCTTCTAAAATGCTAGCCAGTCATTGACGATATGTGTAAGCATTTTTGTTGTGTGAGACTCTGGAATAAATATTATTTCAATTTCTTTTGATGGAATGAGTTGAATTGCCGCTGCTGCGTCATCATCAGAATTATATATGCACCCTTGATAAAGTTCTGTATTCTACATTTTTACTCTCTTCTATATGTATGTTATGAAAATGTTAACTGTTTATCCACCTTTATTTATATCTGTTGTATATTACATGTCATAAATAAATTATCATCTATCACTTAAAAGATAATATATTTAGATAACACAATCCTGTCAATTTCAGCTCTTGTCGATGAATATGGTAGTTGCAAACGAAAACAGATCTAAAATGGGTTTTAGAGCCGCCGTAATATGGTCCATTACCTTGTTAAGGCCCACTGGCTAGCCAGTCTTGTCGCTGTGAGAACCCTATTAAGAGGGGTCCGTTTTGGTTAGTTTCAGTGCCTACGATTCATAAATAATTTCAGCCCATCCATGTAAAACTTACCTCCCCATCTGCCGAACAAGTTTGATTGCTGGTATTTCTTCCATGAACGACCATTTGGGCCTGTTTACCAGGCACATGCCATTCTCCCTCTGGCCGGATTTCAGATTTTCCAACGAATAATTATTTCGGGCCATCTAAACTTTGGGTAGATATCCATCAGAGATACCGTCTTAACTCACAGACAATTATCATGCAAATCAAAACGCAGCACGACATGCTCAATTTCAATCTCCCGAATTACAGTTTCTGTCTATTAAAAGAATCATTTCTACCTTTATTCAATAAAATTTATTCTGTACGACTATTGTTAATTATTCGTAATTCTGTAGCCGTGTATTTTAACCTTCTCTTTCATTTTTTTAGTACTTTTTCTTATTCAAAATCGAAAATATAAACCTGCCAATTTGACACAATAGATCTAATACAATTCAGACATCGTATTTCGTTTAATCGTATCTTAAAAAAAAAAAAAAAAACAATTCATATCATACAGAATAGAATTCGACCCATATTGTACACCGGGCCGATTATATTTGAACAATTAGTACTGTAGCTAAACTGGAAGTAACTAGTTAAGGCCCGCGGGCCACGGACCTTTCGGTGTCTTTTTAAAGAGTGAGAATAAAGTTTCACAATCACAGCCCAATTCTGGGCCCTTGTAATAAATAAAGCAAACGAAACTCGGTTATCCCTTAAAAATACGATAGAAAAAGACCAACGCGACACCCTTCTTTTCACATATATTTTGTATTTGCAGCACAAGCAGCACAACGTTAGGAGTAATTAACCTCATCTCCATCTCCATCTCCATCTCCATGAACGCTGCTGCAGCTGAAATCAAAAAGCTCCAGTACATAGTACAATAATAATAGAGGCTGTTGCTGACCTTGAGTTGGCATTGTATAATCATTCCGGCGGTCAAGTATTACTTCCCTACCTGCTAGACAAGCAAGTTTTCAGATATTCCAGCAGTTTGCCAGATTCGTTTTTTTTTTTTTTTTTTTTTTTTTTTGTGTTTCCCGTAATGCTACCGACAATTAATGTGGTTAAGGAGATAAGAGATTGATATTAAGGAAAATAATCAATACTACTATGAGTAATGGTGGTGGATGAGGAGGAGCAGGAAATGATGGCTGTGGATGATGATAAGCAGGCGGTGATGGTGGAAGAGGTGTCAGAACTGGTAATGGAGTAGAGTGTGGTGGAAGGCAACTCAACAGTAAACAACTCCACGGAAAATGAGGAAATTGAAGTGGTGAAGGAATAAGAGTTGGCAGAGGCATCGGTATCGGTAACGGTAGTGGTGGAGGTGAAGTTGAAGTTGGAGACAGAGTCGGTAGAGGAAACAGTAAAGTTCACGGATGGGGTAGGGTTGGAGGGGAAGGCAAAAGAGGAGGCGTCGGAGAAGGAGAAGGGATTCATGGTGGTGACAACAGAAAATCGATTAAGAGGAAGCGTTGTGGGGAGCAAACCAATGAAATTAACGATATATGGGTTGGTGCATTGCATGAGATGAGACTTGAGAATAAGATATATCGGATCTTGAAATTGCATACGTTATGGCTGAGTCAATTAGTCACTAAATTTGTTCTGGTTACTGATTTAGAGAAACAAATTTGGCATAATCTCGACAAGAAATGATGTTTTGCACTGGAATTAAACATGAATTAATTTTTCAAAGTTTGGTGAGTGGGAGTGTTAACTATACTGGCTAGGCTGAAATATACATACGTATAAACATGTAAGCCGTTGGTGGGTTTTGCTATATTTGCATTTGAGATATTTTTTGTTTGAATTAGGGGCTTCGCCAGGGCTTTTCACCAGGCCTAGCAGCTGCTGGATTCCGATGACTCGGTCCATGTTCAAAGCTTACTTCATGAGAACTAACTTCACCATCTCATAAAACAATCATTTTACCTTGTGGACAAGGCAGGACCGCTGGCCATACATCTTACATGAACCTTACCTGCAAATCAATTTAATGCGACCATAGGAGGGCACATGTATATGTGTTTATATTCAAAACAACAATCATACTCGTTATTAATAAAGATAAAAGATTATATTAACTTATACATAATATCACGTCAATCAATCTTGTCTTGAATACATTCCTCTGGCCTTTACGAAGACAATAGGGTAGAATATTTTCATTGTGGAATGCTGAGAAACTTGAGTGGTGGAATTTAGGTTCACTTATTTATTGAACAAATCTACTAAAACACATGTGCACGCACGTTTTATTTTATTTTATTTTTTTATGCAACATCTACTACGTTAAAAAAATTATTTTATTAACAATAATATAGGTAAAATTAGAAAAAAAAAAAAAGAAAAAAAAGCAACACGTTTAAAAATAATGAAATCAACATTGTAAAACACTTTATGAATTGTCAAGAAGAAATTTACGTAGAATAATTGGAAGAGTCTCCAATCGTGTTAATTTCAAGTAATTGAGTCACCAATCTTTAAGTTAAATGCAAAAAACATATTAAAGAAGTTTATGTTGCCAATTTTCACAGGGTATTCATGCCAATTTTACAAAGGGATACAATGAAACATGAGGCAGAGCCATCCTTAGTGGTTAGAATACGTTTAATTGAGATCATATATCCAACATGATTCCCACTCAAATTCTATGTCCAATGTCAGGATTGGACAACCCAGCAAGCAAAAAGGCCCACAAATACATATTCCACTTAATGTAAGAACACACTTGTATTCAAATATCATAATTGTTTTTGGAGACAACACACACGTCCCAAGTCAAAAAGTAAAGCAATAGTGGCCACCAATACCATACAACATCGCTACTCAATTACTCGGTAGATAATGGAGAAGAATATAAGAAGAAAAAAAATAAAAAGTGGTTTGGCCCTTTTGCCCTTGGATCTTCCTAGTTCAGTGGGAAGCACGAGCAGACAATCCTCCCTCTTCACAACTAGTGAACTTCCTCGCCGGCTTCAAATAATTTCTTTTGCCTTACTTATTATTGTTATGTGTTTGTTAATTGTAAATGCACATAAATATCTTAATCAATATAACTAAACACTCTCTTCTCATCAACGTTATCCTCAGTCCTACCATTATCATGCATCTTCATTTCTTATTTGACTCTTACATTAAGTTTCCTTTTTTTTTTTTTAACCCATAAAAATGATTATTATTACATTGGAAGCACTTTCACTGGTAATTTGATTTTTAAGTTGATTATAAATTATAATAAGACCTTAAAATTGATGGGCTTGTTGAATAGTTTATATGCACACTCTCACATCATCCGTTTGAACTAAACAATGGGACCTCATCAATCTTCTTTTTTTTTTTTTTTTTTTTTGACTTATCAAATTCTAAACTATCAGTTGGACTCTATTGCTTCTTCTCCACCAATTATGTCTACTGCAATTCACCTCTAAAAATATCTTTTTTTGCATAGATTAAATTAAAATTTTCAGTGCAAGAGCAAGACAATAGGGGCAGCACTAATAAAGTACTCTGGACCTTCGTTAATTCGATTTTGTCCTCGTGTGCTTGTAACTTATAATAATATGTCGTGACTTTGTAATATTGTGAAAGAGTACTATTTACAATAAATTAAAAAAAAAAATGAATAATCACCGGAATATGGATGTAAGTAAAGAAGGCAAAGCTGAGCTGGGATGCGAAAGTGGTGTACGAGAGGTTCAAAATGGGAATGATAACTAGTTATATGAACCATGAAACATGAGTTCCGCAAGGATTTCCCACAAAATTAAACATACGTACATATACATACATCCCCACCTTTACTTAAAACGTTGCACTATTATGGACATTAGAGAGTTGTTGGGAACGGTTGAGAGAGAGCCATCACGTGATTGCCACGCAACCCATTTTACATTACAATTATAGCAGGAATGCAATTAACATTTATGGGCGATTTCGCTTCTGCAAATGAAATTTTGTTTCGAGTGTCGGATTAGTTTGATTTTTGGTGGAGCAAAGACGTATGGTTTGAAGTGACCCAAGTGGGCCGATCGCTGCACGTGATGAGCGGCGCGGCCCACATGACTCAGTTGAGATATTTTAATACTCAAAACAACA
Organism: Azadirachta indica; assembly: GCA_022749755.1. Lineage (NCBI taxonomy): Eukaryota > Viridiplantae > Streptophyta > Magnoliopsida > Sapindales > Meliaceae > Azadirachta > Azadirachta indica. The sequence continues at coordinate 15,145,792 of CM040447.1, read as the reverse complement.
ATAAACTTTCCAAGACGATTAATAAATTTTCTATACTTGGTTAGCCTTCATAAACTGATCGGATGAAGACAGTTTTATTTTTATTGTTACTTAAAATTTTAATTGAGACAAAAATGAGTTTGCATTGCATTTGACTGGTGGAGCTTGTAAATAAGTAATTTTGACATATGGCGATGAGTGCAGCTCCCATGCTTCGGAGTAATCAAAGTCAGCGGTTAATGAGTCCCAACTAGTTTGACTTCAACACTCGTGGATCTTAGAATTGAGCTATTATTACGCTCTATTTAATTTGATTCTTTTTTTGTTTTGAGAACCACAGTCTACGATAACGAAGACCCAGAACGAAAGGAATTAATTTAAATCTATTTCTCCTCTACGTTGCATGATTATTTATATAATTCGTTTCAATTACTTACTTTTTAATATCATTATTGTTAAAATCTTATTTTTATTATATAAGGAAAAGGTCCTCCTGTTTGGTCTGAAGATGTATTATATATTGTTGTAAGAGTAACTTGCAAGAAATATCTCTGTAATAAGACTCTCTCCATATTACGATAATGCCCATATCCTCTTAAGTGGTTTAATCGTGGATTTTGATTATTAATCAAGTATCCAATCTTTTAATTATTTTATTTCATAAATTTTAGAATTAGAACTTCTTGTGTTGGGAGTTTCAGAGCAAAAGGATTCTAATTAATATAAAATTCAAATTACATAAAGAAGAGATGCAAAAACCCGAGTGACGTAAGAGGAGTCCGTTGAGGGGTAGTCTCTCGTGCCGTCTCTATTACTGACTTTTTTTTTTTTTTTGCGCCTTTAGTTGTTTCTCTCACGCTTATGGGAGTCTTATCATCTTAGTCTTAGGATTTTTGGAAGTAAGGACGTCTAAATCAAGGCAGGACCTGCTGGATGGACGACATCCGTCACAAGCCAAATCCAAAGTCGTTATGCTCATCGAATTGCATGGAAAAATAACAACAGTTTGGATTCGTTGGTGCATGAAAACATGATGAATGAATTAATAATCATCCCCTCAATTAATGAGCCCGGAAGACCTTTCATAAATTTACAAGGCGGTAATCTCAACTTTTTAAAATTTAAACGACTTCCATTAATTATTGCTCCTCCCTCTCCTTTTGAATGCCAATTTGAACGTCCCCGTTTTACATAAAGCAAATCAATTTCTCAACGGTGATGATGGCAGCGTGGGGACAACCCCACATATATCCTTTTGCTTATTAGAAACAAAAACCTAACCTTTTGGTATGCTTCATAATGTTTTTGCTTTTCAACGGCCATCCGCAAAAAAAATATTGAACGGTTTCATCAAACACACTTAATAGACGCAGTTTTTACTACTATACAGGCGCATATATTAATTTTTTTTTTTTCCTTAAAGGAAAAAACTCTAAAATTTAGAAATTAAGGGGAAAAAAAAAGAAAAAATAAATACATATTAAAAGTCTTCCTAATCAGTTACATTACTAGAAACCTACCGCACCCACCGGCAAAAAATGTACAATAATTCCAACCGGACCTAACTTAACTAAACCGGGTTCAGACGCTTCCGGTTGACCTACCAATTAATTATCCTATATTTGCTATAACACTTCCCCTTGATTTCTATAGACTTCAAAAACTGGACACAACCGGCGGCAAACCCGGTTCAGTCGGACCCAGCAGTTCCTTCTTGCGCCGCATTTCCAGCACTTTACGGTGATGGTTCGAATGGAGTTCACTTGAAAAAGTCGGGCTACAAGCAGGCCTGTATTCGGGAAACAGCCGGCCAGACTTGTAACGAACCCCACATGCGTTGCAAAGAGTCTTGGCCCCGAGCGGCCCGGCTCGCCACTGTGGGGTCTTCTGTACACCGCAATGAGTGCAACGCCGTGAGAAAAGGCCTCCGCTGCTACCACCACCACCAACGTTAAACCCATCCGTCAGCGATATTTTCTTCTGCCTTTTCTTTTGTGGCTTTTCGCTCGGAAATGGTTCAGATGGTACCGGGTTAATTGGCCGAGGGCTTGAAGGGCATGAGGAAGAAGAGGTGGTTGAACTTGAGGATGAGTCTGATAAAGAAGGAGACCCAAGAGACCAGACTCGGCCCCCACTTCTCGAACGTTTGCTTCTGGCCTTGGCTGGAACTGGAGTTTTAAAACACGGGCTGGGTAAAGCTCGTGCTTTTGGTTCGGACCCGGTATTCTCGGGTTTCACCGGTACAGTTGCGGCGGGAAAAGGTGAAGAGTACTCAGAGAAAGAATCTTCAACAAAATGAGATAACCATTCAAGGTTTTCCAAATCATCCGCCTGTAAAAATGTTAGCTTTACTTATAGAATACCCATTGAATAGCCTACAAAGGTTTTTTTTTTCTAAAAAAAATTTTATAAACGGAAACTGAAGAAAAGAAAGTACCGGGACGGCGAGCTCGGTGGCCGGTATGGGCCCCAAATCATCAAAGTTGAGGCTTTCGTCCAATTTTTCTTCTTCTTCAGGTCGCTGTTCTTCTCTGGGAAAAACAGAGAGGCTGAGTTTTTTCTGTTCTTCATCTCGGGACTCCTGTTGTTCAACCAAATCTTCCTTATTTGAAAAGTCAAGAAGGTCGTCGACCGAGAAGTCATCAGAGGGGGCACCATTTTGGAAATTCACAGCGCAAATATCTTCCAGAACGGCTTGTGTGTTCAATTTCAGGGCCAGTTCCTTCCTCAAACTGCTTTTCAACGCAGCTTCTATGCATTCCATTTCCTAAAACACACAAAACCCAGGAATTTAGAACACCCACAGAAAACAAACAGAAGCTTTACAATCTTTTCTTGGAAACTGGAAACCCAGTAAGAGAAGTTAATTAATATACCTGAAGAAGAAAGGGAGAAGAATAATAAGGAGATAAGAGAGGAGGTGTGGTGGTTGCAGAGAGAGGAACAGGGGTGAAGGTGGGGAATTGGAAGAAATTGGGATGGTGAGTTTGGTAAAGCATTGAATGAGAGAGCTGGCTTACGCTAAAAAGTGCCCGTTTCTTTCTAATTTATCTCTCTTAAATTTCACCTTTCTCGGTATATACCATTATCTATTACTATACCGTATCTATACATTCACAGAATACGTACGTTAGCATTATATTTATCTGATATAACGTATTCACTCATAAATAAATAATAAGTTGTGAAACATTTGTCTGAATTTGGAAGGAGTTACATCTAGGTGAATAGTGCTCCTTTCAATTTTTTTTTATCATCTAGGAAATATATATAATTCTTAAAATATAAATATATGATGTTGTCCGGCCTACCAAAAAGTCGAGTTCGTGAACACCTATAAGACCGCCATCAATTTTTTGAGTTTTCCTTAATGTTTACTTTTCTTGTTTGAGAGTCATTTGGCCCAATTCTTTTGACTAATTTACGTGATTTACTAGCGCCTCGGGCGCCGCTCTTCTGGCTATTTTAACACCCTTTCCCGCTCATACATTTCTAATTATCTTATTAATCAAATTAATTAATTAATTAGAAACCGGATACTCGATAATTTTGTATTTTATGCACACTCAGTGTTTCTATATCAAGTTATCAAAATTATAAGTTTCATCATGCCTAAAACTATACATATTTCAAAAGAATATATATTTAATTTTTTTAAAATAAATTTTGACTATAAAACAAAAATGTTTATTAACGGATAAAATTATATGCACTTCCTAGTTTACGATAATATATTTTTTAATTTAGAGTTATAGTTAAATTAATCAATATTTATAAAATAAAAGTATGATAATCACGCAACATTTTAGTTATAATGTTTATTTATTTTTGTAGCGTCTAGTTCATATATGTTTAGTTTTTATTGCCGAAACATATAAAAGAAAAAAAATGTAATATAAAATTATGGAGGACTACATGGTGGCAACGTTGTTCAAGTGATCATATGAACAGAAAATCAACCGATCGTTATAAATTTAAAAGTTGGAGCCTGAATATAAGAAAACAATCATAACACCTACAATATCAATTTGATTTATGAAAGATAGAAACTGGTATAAAAAAATAGCTTGGATAATGAATTATTATTATTTATCAAACTATTATAATCTTTTTACTTCTTTGATCTTACTTATCCTAAAAATTATTTCTAATGCTTAGTTATCTATTGATCAAATTTATTAAGACTAATAATTTATTTAGAAAAAAATTTTTTAAATCAATCTATCAATTTCTTCATTATCTACTAAATTGTTGATAATATACATCCAAATACTACTATACATATCCATATATATTAAATTGTATGAATAAAGTTGGGTAGGGTTTGTTTTTTTTTTTCTTCTAAATTTTAAATATGATTGAAATCTGAATCTAATTGAAATTTGAATATAAATGATATGTTTATTTTTTATTTGGAAGAATGCCTATTGTCCCCCTACTTTTTGAACTACCATCTTATTACCTCCCTATATTTCTTTTACTACCTCATCACTCCTTTGATTCTCTCTTTTTTTTTGATTTTGTCTTTTAGTTTAATTAGTTTATAAAATAATAAAATCGAAAATATTTAAAATATTAAAGGAAAAAATTGAAACTTAAGGGAGTGATGAAATATTAAAAAAAATATAAGGGATTATGAAGCATTAACTTAAAAAGTAGGGGAGTAATAAATATTCTTCTTTTTTATTTTAAAATATTTGAAAATAAATATTAAGTTATTTGTTTTAATAAAATAAAAAGTTTGAAAATTAATATTTTAACGTATATATCTTTTTAAATAATATACTTATATTTATAATAATTTTAATTATATTAGTACAATAATAAATTATATTAGTATATACAGTATTTATTTGTTGGATATATGTTTTTTAAAAAAAATAATTTTTAATCGATAATATAAAGATCAATAAAAATTAAATAAAAAAATAATAAGTCATATTGTAATATAAGTGTAATTATATAAATATACAAATTTATTACAATAATTAAAATATAAAATAAATAAGATTTAGAAAACAAGTAGAGTGACTTATAATAGAAAAAAGAATATATCAAAAATAGTTAAATGGAATTTTAATTTTTTAGGTAAATAAATGAATAAAATAGGGATATTTTTGAAAAATAAAAATATTCAATTATTCAGATATTTGCTCATTGAAATTGAAGTTAAAATTTTTAATTTAATTATATTAAGATATTTTTAATAAATATTTAGATATAAGTTAAAAAACAAATGATTTTTAAACATTTGAATAATTATATTTAGAGTTCAACTAGAAAAATAATTAACCTCTTAGTGTAGGAGTTTGTATTTAATTATTGCATGGCTCATTGACATCCCTATTAAACATCAACAAAATGAAATACTGGACTTTAAAATTAATTGCTAATCTGTTACATCTCATGGACTTACATGCGATAATTAACTTCACTTTTTTTTTTCCATTAAATGAATATGATATCGAATAGAAATAGAAAAGTTCAAAAATATTTGAAAATGCTTTTATGCCTTATTGACATTAAATGACTTAACAAATAACCAAATCCAAATTAATTAGTATGAATTTGATGTTCCCGAATAATTAATTTATTGCTTAAAAACGGGGCCAGCCAAATAAGGTTACCTTTAAGTACCAATGTAATGTACTCTGCTTGTTAATAATTACCAATGTTTGGACACCAACATAACATGCCTTCAAAGCAAAGTAAGAAAAAAGGCAGTAGGCCAAAAGACACTAAAATGCCAGCTTTTGTCCCCAAGTAGCCCTAGTGAAATGATTCCCACTCCATCTTATGGTACAAAATTTTCATTATTTACTTTAATAAAGTCCAGTGTTAGCCTCTTAATTTCACACTAATTATTACTTATCATGTTATACATAATATTGCAAATCTCTCTCTGTGTTGTAATCTCGCTTAATGGGCATAAAAGATATCCAATATTAAAGTGCACATGTAACATGCTAAGTGTTAAGCAACTAATCATCAATCTCACGATAATAATTTTTATTTTTTCAGTATTGTCGTCATAACTAGTCCCTTTCTTTTCCACAATGCCAACAGAATTTTTTGCTATAATGTGCTTTTTATTATATTAATTTCTAATAAATACAAATTTACTTTAAGAATGCTGCCAATATTTTTTATTCTTTTTGACGTTTTATTTAATATCAGTCGACTTAAAAAATATTTGACTGATATTTTTTAAATAGTTCAATTTAAAAATAACATACTAAAATTTTTAAATTATATCTTTAACTTCTATTTTAAGTGTTAATTTTTTAGTAATTAAATATTTTAAAATATTTAATTTTCAATTGACAAAAGATATATCAGCACTTAAGATAATTAATTGAAATGACTAAAGAGTATATAAATTGATGGAAAACAGCTTAAAGCCTTCACTTAGAAATGTGTATATATGCGTAAGTCCACCTTTTTCTTTAACCTGTTGGTGGCCATAATTTTGTAAATATTGGGTGAAAGTAGGGATGTTTTGGTCGATGAATTAAGAAGCGAAAACAAAAAATCAAATAAAACAACAGTTCTGGTTGCTGTATCGCAACAAGGTTGAATACGTATCTCAGATTCCAAAAGTCGACGGTTTTTTACCGAGTAAAAAACTAAAATCAAAATCATAGACGAGGAGTAGGAGGAGGAGAGAGCCGGCTGAGGTCGTCATTTTCAGCCGCCCCTACTCCTTCCTTCACGTGTAAAGTTATAATTGGCTCACGCTACTTGACGGGTTAAGCTAGTACACAAATCTGATTATTTATTTTTCTTTGTTTTTTAAAGCGTTTCAAATTTTAAAATTTGAAATCGGAGTTTTCATGGCTCCCTTATAATTCAAAAACCAAAACCGAAGCCGAAGCCGAAGCCGAACCCATAGCTTTGGCAAAGTAATCATAAATTTGTCTGGATATGGAGGGTTGAGTTTACGAGAATGTCCTCAAAGTAAATCTAGGACACTGCGCAATGCATGGTCGTATGGTCTCCGTCATTGATACAGATAGTAAAGGGGATAAAAGTGAGAAAGAACGGTGTGTGTACCGGAAAGAGAGGTGTGAGAAACAGACAGAGCCAGAGAGTACGGAATCTATTGAAATTTCCGAGGAGGAAAGAGTTTCCTGCGAGCATGTCCATTCTTTATACAGTGTGCTTTAATTATCATCTAATTATCTGATTAATATTTTAATATAAAAAACAGTTGAATGAGTTTGACAGACTTTATTAAGGAAGTTTCCTTAAGCGAAACTTAAATATCTATCTATATCATTAACCCCTTAATTAGTTCTATTACGTCTAGCCATTAATTAATTAGGAGAATGAAAATTAATCTTGAACAGGTTTTGTTCATTTGTTCCATACTCTTCTCTTCAAATTCCATCAATAATAACTGAATAAATGTCTTTAATTTCTTCAACTTGATTTGATCCATGATTGTGCTGTCCTTTAAGCCCACAATCGTAAGAGATATATATATATATATATATATACACATATATATACCATATATCAGGATTCTGGAGTACCGTTAATTAATTTATGACAGAATTCTTTCACAGAAAGAAGCCATTGGTTGATTACAGATGAGTATATTCTCGAAATCAATTTAATTCGTACTCTTGCATACGGAAATAACACTTGAAATCAACGCTAGTTTAGAGATGGTAGGCATGTCACACATAAAACTTGAAGAATGGCCACTGATAATATTGGAAGGGAATTTTTATTAGTGGTTATACTTGAAAGTAGAGAGTAGTAAGTAGGAAGGAACGATGCCCTAGCCTTGAACTTCATGATGAAATGAATTGATATCATTTCACGTGGTCCAAAGCATGGGTTAAAGTTAAAATTTTTTTAGCTGTAATTGATGTGACTGCCACTATTCAGCCTTACAGGAAAGGGCCAATTGTAAGCTGTATACGCTAAAGTAAAAAATTTATCAGAAGAAGACGGAGGGGTATTGCTGGGTTGCGAAAGAATGGAATGTACACCAACTAAATTTTGTGATGCATCTTTAAATTTGTTCGCGTATCGTAATGAACCAACAACTAGCTTTCCTCAGATTGTGCAGGTGCTTTTGTACTTGACGTTAACTCATTGAAATAAAAATTTTCTGAATAGCAGTAAGAAAATCAGAGAGATAGGTACACATTGCATAAGCAAGCTAAAGTACTATAGACATGAACAGAACGGAGAAAGCTGAAAAAACTTTGTCCTGTTATATTCTGGGGTATGCAGATTGAAGAGACCACAGAACGTGTATGTGAAAATCATCTCGGCAGAATTTCAAATATAGTTAATTCAGACCAAAAGGCATATATGAACGACAGTTTGCTCAAGATCAAGAAGCTTATAACCTTGGTTTATAAATTGTCAAGAAGTTGGTTCGAAGTCAAGAGGAAGTTTTAGGATAAGTGCAAAGAAGTAAAAATATGGATTATTGCATTTAGGCATTAGATTATATCACACTTTTGACTAAAATTGACTTAATTTTTTACGGCTATCCAATTCATGATTCATGTATCCACTCATCATCATCTGTTAGAAATTTTATATACAATTTTCTTTTTACCATCAGCTCAAGTACCACTTGGTACAATCGGTCAGTTATTTATTTCGAAGTAAATAAGTTGTTTGTTGATAACTTAAGTTTCATATAAAAAGGTGAGCATTTTAACATGAAAACTCAGTCATACCCTTACTCATTCTTATACATATCTTTGCATCCGATATTGGTATAAACTAGTATATTTTTATGGTCTGTAAAAAAATTAGTACTTAAGTTTCACGTGTTGACTAGGCAAACAAAACAAACATGCGCATTGAATAAACGAAATTCCTCAGTATATATATACATACAAATGACAAGGTTGATAGAAGCGAATTAACCTACCAAACAAACACCATTCATTTTCTTTTCTGCCAAGCCCTCGTACAATTTCCCAACCTTGAGAAGGGTCCTACAGTTTGTCTCATTAGTTTCATTAGCGGGAAACCAGCAGACGCCTCTTGTGACCGTTCAAATCAAAATTTAATTTGCCTGTCTGCCTGCAGTTTGAAATCTTTCCCCTGGTAGGTTTTCATACATCTCTTAGCTCGCTAGGGCAAGGGCAAGGGCAAGGGCTAGGGCAGGGCAACACCAGATGACTACCATAGTTAATGCGTCACTTGTCCATTGCTAAAGGGCTAGCTGAAAACTGATTTTAAAACCTAAAAGAGAAAAAACGACCACCACACACCAGTTCTCGGGCGTGGCATTAATTTACTGCAAGACTGCTTGTACGCGATAAAATTATACCCCAAAGTCCGTTTGTCGCTGTTTCATCAAGTTAAACCTCATCTACTTTTTTTTTTTTTTGGTTGTTTTTTCTGGTCTTTCTTTCTCTCATTGTTTGATGACATTATAATGACGTTTATAAGTCACAAATTTTTCTAGGTTTCTAACCAGACACCACTTATGCTAATAGAAACAGTGCATGTTCTTAGAGATGTTTTACGTCTAAAGTTGACTTTATTCAATCCCCATGCAACAACAAGAAATACCTAATTCCTTTTTAATGTGACTCGAAGTTTTTCGGTTTTTTTAACCCAAAAAGCACAATTGGACCATTAATTTACTGCAAAGTTTGATATGATTTGAAAAGGCATGATATCATTGTTCACTCTCGACTTATCCATGTGATAGTGTTGTTTCAGTACAACACGCGAAGACTTACAGAATAAATAGTCGAGTTTAAAGATCGGAAAATTTGACATTTTTTGACAAATTAGAAAATCAAAATTATATTATTTGATATTCCTGCTGTCTCTTTCTCAGCTTATTGATAAAGTACTTTGTATGACAATCAACGTTCCGAACAAGTCACATTAAGTTTTATAGCTGCATTTAAAATGTATTTAAATCGCACATGAGTGAAAGATTGATAAACATTAACTATATTTGTTGACCAAACTTTACTTACTAAAGTGCAGAAACAGGAGCAAATTGGCTCAAGTTTGTGGTCTGAATTTTCAAGAGACACAACCCTTCAATACACAGTTGGCTTTTCATTTCATATTTATTGATTCTTTGAATCGACATTGCATTGAACTACGAGGAGAAGTAACTAAGCAACTCACTACGAGCAGAAGAAATGAAAATTTGATGGGAGAGGAAAAGCTGTAGCCTTTTGATGCCTGTGATGCACGTCCCTGATGGCTTCCATTTACCATAAACATACAATGAGCTGCGCCCTTCTGGGTGATGATTAAGAGACTTGTTGCTACGTGGAGACATCAGGTGGGTGCATGGTATTGAGTTAAAGGGCAAAAGTGTTTCACGTGACTGTTTGGAAATGCGGATTCGTCAATTTCGGTGCGCTCACATGCAATTGCAAGGCGTTGTAAGGCTCACACACAAGTTGAGGAGGAGGGTCCAAATCAATTTGCTAATGTTAGCAACGTGGGACCTTTGATATATTGCGACGCGCTAAAGTAGATATTCCGCTTTTAACTTAGCAATGTGGGGCCACCAAGTAAGGCTCGCCCTCGTGAGTCCTGCTGCCACATGAGACTTTTAATGATGCGGTAATTTTTTGCATAGTAATTTAGTTAACAACTAGAAATTTTCTTCTAAGCGAAGATTATACTCGTTAACATTTTTTCTCACCAATAAAAAAGAACACTTTACACGTAATGTGGTAAAAGAAATCTACCTTCTAACTCTTTTTTCATATTTATCTTTAAGAAAATAATATAATTTATAATAATACTTATATCTTAAGAATTTATTCAACTCATTTGATGATTTTTAATATTAAACATCGCTTTATATATACATACAATGTTCAATCAAAATCAAAATCATTGATTGCTAGTGGCATAAGTTACACACACACACTATCACTACTTGTTTTACCCAGTTCATTGAGTAAGTTTATAATCACTTTGCGTTTCACTTCCTTGATCCAAGGAGTTGTCATGCCAACTATGAAAATTAAGTTTTTTCATGTTCTCCCACCATTGCCTTGAGTTTTCTAACTCACAACCAGCGTCTATCTTCAATTACATTGCTCATTTTCAACACACATTGCGCAAGTTGTGATAGCCTTGACTAAAACATTCGCAGCAAGTGCACTGCATTTACCTTGCTTTTTAAATCGATTCAGTCAAGGATGGCCTGGACTTTTTTCTCATCTACGCGAATCTTGCCATGCCTCGCTTAATAACCTAAGAATAGGACTTTATCTGATAAAACTTGCATTTCTCCTGCTTGACATATAGTTTATCTTGTAACTTCGACAACATACGCCTAAGATGCTTGAGCTAGTCATTCTTGCTATAAGATGCTTGAGATGGTCATCAAAATTCTTGCTATACACCATAATGTAATTTAGATGTACGATCACAAAATCATCCAAAAATTTGTAGAGCATGTCATTCATAAGGTTTTGTATTATTGGCATTTTCAAATCCAACTTCGTAATGTAGCAATTGCTGCCTAACAGATTGAATGATTGGCAACATTGTGGACATGATATGTATTCGTCATCGTAACCTTGTTAAGTGCATGATAATTTATGCAAATTTCCAATGACTTGTCTTGTTTTTTCTGGAACAAAACTGATGTGCCACTAGGAACTTTTGATGATTAGACATACCTTACATCTAAAAACTTATTACTTATCTCTACAATTCCGCTAGCTTCAATGACAATATTTGATAAAGAACTTGGGCAGGAGCTCTTGCACTTGGTTCTAGCTCAATATGGTGATCAATAACATGTTTAGGGGCATCTTTTTCGAGAGTTTTGATGCATTATGTCTAAAAGTTCCTCCAACATAATAACATATTTATCAAACACCTCTACTACTTGGTCCAGCTTGATCTTGCGTGACAAGCTCCAATATGTAAAATATCTCTGACTTCTTCAACCCCTTGATAATTGAATAGTAGATTGTAATGATGGCCGTGACTTATCATTGTTTAAGAACTCGGAAGGTATGAGATATGGAGTTTTGCTCCTATCAATAGACTCCATTTCTATAGCATTATATACGCCATAGCGCCCATCTATAAGAAATTCCATCTCTAAGATTAATTTAACAAACCTTGAGAGATAAAACTAAAAATCGTGCTTTATTTTTCCAAATTCTAACTCTTAAAGAGTTTATGGCTTTGACTTGCACAAGCACATTCGACAAATTCACAGCCTACACAATACATGAGATTTCCTCAACAAGTAAACCATGCATGTGCACTTCTTATACTGTAAGAAAGTTTTTTGTTCCACCCATATCTACCATTGCCTAAATCTCAATCCTATTTATATGCACCTTTTCGTATATGATCTTATAATAGTCGTGAATCGTTATCAACCTGCAACACATAACAACTTTGTTATTACAAGGGATTGAGCTTTGGAATGCTTTCCTCAACTTTCGGATTTCTTTCTCAGTAATATAACATTCAGCCCGTCTTTATCTCTTGTGAGTAGTGTATTATTTCAAGGATGCACAAATATTCCTCCATTTTAACGGTATATAATTTGGAGTATGCTATAGATATTAATATATAAATTCTCACCAAAATTCTAAATATATAATGTTAGTATTTTGAAAAAGGATACTTAACAATATGAGACCCATGCCATCCCACTAACCCCTTAATGAATCAACTATGATTATAATCGCTCGAACTGATCAGCAGAATGAGGCCTAACCAAAGCATTTTATCAAAAATTCGAGTAGAAAAAAATACAAACTGACTAACGATTCACATGAAATCAGTGAAAAGGGTTTTTCAAGGGAACAAAACTAGCTAATAGGCCTGAAAAAGAAAACTGAAGCAAAATTGTGATGGAAAATAAGTTACACAATTGACCAGTTAATTTGGTACATGTCACTAATCGTTTGATAACAAGAGTATGCAGACACAAAAGAGTTATGAGCACGGGCAAGAGGTCCACGGTTTGGAATTAAAAAGTGATTATATATGGGCTTGGAAGAATCGGGAACAACAAAATTTAAGTAAATGAACAAGGGAGATGAGTAGTACGGTAATTAAATTGTCGACAAAAGCATATAGCTGAAGTTAAAAGTTCTCGCAAGGAATTCATTTCATGGTTCTGAAATGTGCATGCCTTCCCTCGGAGACAATAGAATCATACATACGGTCTTCCAGTTGAATTGTTTCGTCATGTGTTTTCAATTAAAATGCTCATTTCACAGAGGGTTCGATTATTTACATATCGATAAATTAATAGCGCATGGAATGTATTTTCAAGATTTTAGGCTTTCAACTTAAGCACTTGATAGGGATCACCAGAGGATGGTATATTTTATTTTGTATTTAAAATTTGCAATAAGATCAGCTCTTATTCTCTCTAATTTTCATGTTTGTCGGTTTATTTAATTTTTCTTCTAAGTAACCGGGGAAAACGAGTGTATGTGTTTTCTCTCCTTCTTCGACAATCCACAATCAATTAATAGTCAACTGATCAGAAATTAATTAAATCCTGCAGATTTAGGCATGTTGAGAGAGTAATTTTTGCATATATATATATATATATATTTGTTGGCACTCTTAATTAATTGCTGCTAATGACCAATTAAACCCGGATGCCCTCTGGCTTAACTTCTCCACCACGCGGGGAGCCTTTCTTTCATGTACATGTTGACATGCATGCACAGTGCAGCAGCTAACAGTATAGCAATGTGATATTGCATATAACAAATTAAAATTTGTTTCTGAATGAGTAGCTTCAGAGCATGATAACAGATCACTTAACTAAATTCCAAAACAAATGAATAATACACACACATGTATAGCTTAACTAATATACAAAATATGAATTAATGTTGAAGTCAGGCCCAACCCAAATGTTGTTGAAAAACGAGATAAAAATCAAACAGAGTCAACGCTTTGCAACTTCTGTTGGGTTCCTGTAACTTTTTTAACTGTTATGCTTTGGTCCCCAACATTGGGCCCCGTCAAGAGGCGTAGTCTGTGATCTGGAAATTAAAAATGATTGTGAAATTGGCCTCCTCTTCTTCTTTGCGTAAAAGGAAATAGCAACTTACAGTAGTAAATGTGGAAGAGTACACGAATATGAAAATGAGTGATTGACAATTAATGGTTGACAAAACTTAAAATTATTGCGCGGAATTAAACCTAACTCCACTTCTCCACTACGTATCATGTTCATGGTGATGGTCATTTTGCACGTTTCCTACGCAACTAGGTCTCTCTCTCTCTCTATACAGAAGCCAAGCCAATCACTGCGTGCCAAGTTAGTGGCACTTAATTATATTTTCCTTAACGATTATACTGATCCGATATCGATGTGCCATTAAGCTTAATATGTTTGGAATTAGTGATATATGATTAAGTACACATTGACAAGTGAAGTGAGGTCACGTAATTTCAAGTTTTAACTTAGGTGGGGATAAATTTGTTAGGTTTTAATTATAAATTAAGAACATGAGTGGTCCTTGTTAAAAATAGTGTTTATTAATATTTGACTGATGTAGTTGAATAAAATAAAAGTACAGTAAACCTAAACATGCACATTAAAAAAATGAACAAATATATTTATATATATATTTACTAACTTTGTGTAAAATAAAATAAGAGTGACAAATGAATGAAGCTTAGCATTAATTTGATGAGACTTTAATCCAAAATTATTAGGTTTTAATTATTTATGAAACTTGCAGTTTTTAAAATAGTCGCGGAGACTAGCAGTTGACATTGGCCAGACTTAGGGTAAGCCCATTAAGTTTTGGGCATTGGCCCATTTGACACCTTTGCACTTCATTGTCATTATTCGTAAACAGATAAAAGACAAAATGTGCCAAAAGATGCTTAGTGGAACAAACGTAACACCCACTCCTTTAATTTCAACCTTAAGCATCCACGACTCTGCAGTCATTCCGAGAACTCCGAACCGAACCAAATTTCTTTCATATCTCTTTCTCTTTCTCTTTCTCTCTCTCTCTCTCTCTCTCTGGAAAATTCTCTAAGCATGGCGTTAGTGAGCGGAACTCTTCAAAGGTTTTTGATGTACATAGATTGGTTATTCTCAAGCAATCTAGGAGGATCAACCATCTTCATAGTAATAGCAGTATTGGCAGGAGCAGGATTATTGGACTACTTGTATGGGCCGTACTGGAAGGTTAGGAGGGTTCCCGGCCCACCAGTAATCCCTCTGCTTGGACACATTCCCCTCATGGCAAAATATGGCCCCGATGTGTTTCAAATTCTTGCCAAACGATATGGCCCCATTTTCAGGTATGTTCTGCAGCACTTCTTCTTCATCATAGGATGGTAATTGAATTTTGATTTTTTTTTATGATATGTCAGACTGATCTTTGTTGACAATATTTTCCAACACTTTCTGTTTTAGATTAGATGATGTGATCTTTAAAAATGAATTTACTAATTATCAACTAGGTCAATGTTTGGTTATATTAAGTATAAAATATAAGTGAGTATTTATCAAACACTTTTAAAATTAAGTAATAATAGTTTGCTAATAAAATTAAGTAAGTATCGCAAAATAAAATTTAAGCTAGAAATACTTATGTATTAAATAGTTTTAACTTTGTGCTTTCGAAATTAAATAATAATAAAGTAGGTTTAAATATACTCTTAATTACATTTAGAGGATTTATGTACCGAATGATTTTTAACCATAATAATTTCCATACAAGCGTTTGAGGAAAGCACTTTATAGTCTACTCTAGTCTAAGAGAAATATAAATCAATACCTTTATTCCATAACACTTTTATATAATCATCTGATAATATTATAATACTTTACACGTGAATAGACTTTAGTTCTCCTCCCCTCCAAAAAGTATATTAATTTGTCTTAGTTAGATTTTATAAACTAATAAAAAATTTTGATTTTCCTAATCAAGCACACATTGATTAATCAAATCGAAGTGTCTCCTGTATTTTTTTTTAATTTTTTTTATTAATTATTTTTGTAATATTCTCTAAATTAAAAAATTTAACTATAAAGATTTTTTAGTTTTCTAATCATGCATAATTAGGAGTAGCGTCATTTGCAGTGTTTTCTCACTAAACAATATTGCATTATAAAATTTTTAATTACAAGCATCCAATAAAAATTTGTGCAAGTGATTCAAATTATTCTCTAGTTTAAACCAACGCATGCATTAATGGCTTTTCTATTTTATTTTGGTTATCACACTTTTCATACAAGTGTTTGATAATATTTTGTGTGACAATCCTTCTAGTTATTCTCTAATTTACTAGAAAGCATGTTATGATAACACTTTTTATATAAATATTCGATAACTTTTTATAAGAACCCGTCAAATTATTCTCTAATTTTTTAAAAGTATATTTATCTACTAAACACTTTTTTTTTTAAATATTGCTTTTTGTACAAATAAGAGATAATTTTTCATGAAAATCCTTTAAATTATTCTCACTTTTTGTACAAATATTTAATGACATTTTGTGAGAACCCTTTAAGTTGTTCTTTAGTTTTAAAAGCATATTCATTTCTCTTTACTTAGATATTATAAAAAATTAATAGTTATGTAATAATTTAAGCATGCATTGAATAATTAACTATATAAATATTGTGTTTGGTTTCACATGAATTTCTTTTCGAACTTTACTCACACATCCTTTATTCATAATGTGTTTATTCAATTTGAGAAACCATGTGTGATAAATATTCTCATACTCACCTTTGCTAATGATGGGGGAGACATACTATTTTTTTTATCTTTAGAAGTTGAACATGGTAAATAATGAATAAAACTTAAAGTGGAAAGGGAATACACCTTGCTACAATATTTTACAAAAGATATCGTAATTAAATATTTAAAATTTGTTGGCCTAAATGTTGCGAGCTTCAAAAAGTAAAAATATATAATAAGTTATTAGGTATTGTCTTTATCAAATAATTCATGATTATGACATATATAGTATTAATAAGTATTAATCTTTATTGAATAATATTATATTTTTATGAGAGAAAATCCCAATAAACGCTCTTTTGCAAAATTATAATTTTTATATAGATATATAAAATTAATTACGTAAGTCTCAGAAAAAGGAGAACAATACGGGTTTAGAAAAGATTAATAAATTTGAAAGTATGATAGACTCCATTTTGGGAACAAAAGTAGAATCTTGAAAGGTACTAATAAATAATTGGCTTTGTAATTTCCACGAAGCAGGTTTCATATGGGTCGACAGCCACTGATAATAATAGCAGATCCAGAGCTTTGCAGAGAAGTTGGAATAAAAAAATTTAAAGACATTCCTAACAGAAGCATTCCTTCTCCCATTTCAGCTTCCCCTCTCCATCGGAAGGGTCTCTTTTTCACTAGGTACTGAGCATATATATCTTCATAATCATAGCTTCACACTTTGTGTTAAAAAAGAAAAAAGACAGAAGAAATCAAATCATGGTATACTAGCAAAATAATGCAGATGAATACGGTTTGTAATTGTAATTGCATTAATTTACGTATATGAGGTTGCAGGGATGCCAGATGGTCGACCATGAGAAACACAATATTGTCAATCTACCAGCCATCTCACTTAGCAAGTTTAGTGCCCACCATGCAATCATTCATTGAATCTGCAACCCAGAATCTTGACTCCTCCGTGGAAGAAGACATCATTTTCTCCAACCTCTCGCTTAGGTTGACCTCAGATGTTATAGGACAAGCTGCCTTTGGAGTTAACTTTGGCCTCTCAAATTCAATGAGCAGTAGTGTTGATAATTACCAAAGCAACGGAAATGAAGTCTCAGAATTCATTGACCAGCACGTCTACTCCACAACCCAACTTAAGATGGACTTATCAGGTTCTCTATCCATGATATTAGGCCTACTTGTTCCTCTACTTCAAGAGCCATTTAGACAGATTCTTAAGAGAATACCTGGCACTATGGACTGGAAAGTTGAAAAGACTAATAAAAAATTGAGTGGCCGACTTGATGATATTGTATGGAAGAGAATGGAACGCCGCAATCGATCCAAGGACTTGCTGTCACTCATATTGAAGGCAAGGGAATCAGATACCGTGTCAAAAACTATTTTTACCACTGATTACATTAGTGCAGTAACTTACGAGCACCTGCTTGCTGGATCAGCTACGACGGCTTTTACATTGTCTTCAATTGTATACTTAGTAGCCGGACATCCAGAAGTTGAGACGAAGTTGCTTGCCGAAATTGATGGGTTTGGTCCGCGTGATCAGATGCCAACCGCTCATGATCTTCAAGAGAAATTTCCTTATCTTGATCAGGTAATTCTTATTAATTATTTATGTATATACTTCAATTTTGAAATGTATATATATATATATATATATATGTAGAATATAAAAAACAAATAGCTGGCAGCCATAAAGCCATAAATTCTTTAATGGCGTGATTGCAGGTGATTAAAGAATCTATGAGGATTTATCTAGTGTCCCCACTAGTTGCAAGAGAAACAGCCAAAGAAGTAGAGATAGGAGGTTACCGTCTTCCTAAGGTGGATATTAATTAATTAAACAAAATTAGCAAACAGGCTTAATTTAATTTAAATTAAATTAAATTGAATTTTTTGTTTGGATGAATAGGGCACGTGGGTTTGGTTAGCACTAGGAGTTCTAGCAAAAGATCCAAAAAACTTTCCGGAGCCAGACAAGTTCAAGCCAGAGAGGTTTGATCCAAATGGGGAAGAAGTGAAAAAAAGGCATCCTTATGCTCATATACCCTTCGGAATTGGACCCCGAGCATGCATTGGGCAGAAATTCTCCATGCAAGAAATGAAGCTGACAATCATACATTTATACAGGAATTATGTATTTCGACATTCTCCCAAAATGGAAAATCCTTTGCAGCTCCAATTTGGCATTGTTCTCAACTTCAAGCACGGGGTCAAGCTTAGAGTTATAAAGCGAACTTGGACTTGAAGGTTGCAGCGCCATCCGTCCTGCTCTGTACGTATTTAGACTTTCAATAGTCAAGCTCTTCAATTTGGTTTATGGAACACTGAATGAACCGTCTTAAGTACTTTATCAAATGTCTAAGAAGTGACGAAGTGGTGTTATCCTTGCTTTATTATGGGTTTAGTGCATTACATGTTCTTAACTTTAACATGGACAATAACAGAACCCCGTAAAGGGGAGGGGACTCAAATAACATTTTGTGCAATTTGCAGGAAGACAGGAGAAACAAAATCCCTCGAGCACAATATATATTTTATAAACGTTTGGCAAAAAATAAATGAAGAAAGAAAGGAAGAGAAGTTTCTATTAGAAGTTCTAATTTTTTTCTAATAAAATTTAATTGAAGTTGCATTGTAATTACGCACAGAATAATAACAACCGAAAAAAGAATTAAGAAAAACAGATGATGCCCAATATTTTGAATGATCTATATATCAATCTGTATCTCACTTATCAAATATTGTTACTTGATATTTATTTATGACTTTGCAATGTTTTAAGGCATACCCAATGAATCTAATATCAAACCCCCATTTGGGTATTATTAAAATATCAAACTTAATCGGTTAAGTAAATCTCGCTTTAACTTGAATTGAAGTTTGGTGTTTTGTGGAGTAGAATATTAAATTTACTGTAACAAGTTCCGATAAAGCTGGTCGACAGTAATGTTCGATTTACGTATATAAAAAACATTAGTTTCTAAGTGTTAGACATGAAGGGTGTTTGGTCTAGTGGTATGATTCTCGCTTCGGGTGCGAGAGGTCGTGAGTTCGATTCTCGCAACACCCCCAGCGCATATTTTAGATTTGTTTGACAATATTTCTCTATTTACGAAAATTCTCAAAATGAGAATAAAAAGGAAGCACCAACAGGGAATCGAATCCGGGTCTGTCCCACGCAGGGTACTGGACCCCTGGTGGAAGGGAAAGATGGTGGTGGTATATACTGGTAAATTTACCAAAATTAACAAAATGAAAAAAACCATAACCTATGCCCAATAAAGTATAAGATAATTCTGTTGTATCCATCACATCACTGTTCAAATTTGTTATTTTAGTAGACAATATTCTGTCAATTCGATCTAATTAATTACACACTTTGTACTCGGTAGTATTCTAATACTGATCCATTCCTTCATGTTTGAAGACCTACATGAAATATAAAAATTATGACCAACATCCTCCTTAATACCGATTGCAAACAAAATCGGAAATTACAAAAATCTATAAAATAAAAATTTTTATTTATTTTTTGTTCGCCATGAGAAACGATGACAACCATCCTCTTCAGTACAAGTGAAACAATTTTTCTAGCTGAAAAATATTTGATTTTGTTAAAAATCTTAGTTTTAAGAATTAAATTAACACGTAAAACATATCTTTTTTTTTTAAATTTAAAATTATATGATACGAGAACTCTTTTTATAAACCATTTGGCTTCTTTTCATATAAACTGTCAAATTCTATTTTCACTGAAATCGGTTACTTTGGTTTTATATAAATTATCCAGTTTGATTAGTTCTGTTTTATTAAAATTATTTACTCTAAGCCGATGCATTTAGTTTAACGGAGTCAACAAGATTTATTTTGTTAAAATTGGTTGGTTATTAGATTGTTAAATAAACTTAATTGTTTAAATTTTATTTTTATTTAAAGTTTAATTGAAAACTATATAGTAAATTTTATTAAATTTAAAATTAGTTGATTTTTGTTTTTGTCAAATATTTTTAATAAAATAGAAAATATAAGTTAAAATAATTTTGTTTAAATAAAAGCTTAAAGTCAAACGAGAAACTATGTGAAACGGATGTTGATTTGGTGTTTTGGTTAAAGAAACAAAATTTTCAATTCAATATGATTTCTATTTGAAAATTCTTTTAAGAAAAGTAACGGTTCGTAAACCAAAGGATTGAACCGAACTTTTAAAAATTATAGTAAATTGTGAAATTGTGATTTATTAAATTTTATAAATAATTTCAATTAAAAAAATGACAAAACAGTAAAAAAAATTTATTAACAAATAAAATTTTAAAAGAAGACTAAACTAGTCGAGTCAGCTTCCTTGATACTGGCTATTTCTATTGTTTAGCTTTTTCGATTTTATTTTTCTAAAAAAACTTATAGGAAGGCAAAACCAATTCAGGCGCTCCCTACTCTTCAAGCCTAATGTTAGCAGTTAAAAAACTAGAGGCACGTTCGCAATGAGTTGCCGAATCAACCTGGAAAATTTATTTATTATGATAAATAATAATATTATACTCGCCACAAATGAAATTAAAAAAGCAATAAAGAAAGGAAGAGTTACTAAGAATATTCTTCTCAGTCGGCAACACTAATAAGTAGAACCTGAGGGGGTCAGGTCTAAAATATTCGCCCTATTTTAGGAATAAGGAGGTTGTACGAAGTCGTATGGATGGATGTAATTGTTGTTAATATAACATAAGCTTCCGGGACAATTCCGTCTATTAGTTGAGATATTTCTTAGTGCATGTGGAGTGGCCGTTAAAATGCATCCTTTTTCAGAAAACAAGCAAAAAATACAAATCCCACCGAAATCCCTGTAAATATAAAATACGTTAAGCACATGCCTATTGACAGCAACTGTGTGAGGATAATGGCGTAGCTTCTGGTTTATTTATCTTACAAATAAGAAGTAGTGGGCTAATTCTGGCTGCTGCCACATGTGGAGAAATATTACGGGCCAACGTGGAAAAAGAAAAACAAAGAAAAAAAAAGGGGCAAAAGAAGTATCCCTTTTGGGTAAATTTATTCTTCCGCCATTCAGTGGGGATGGAAGAAAAATAATCGGAGATGTTATGGGGATTCGTAGAAAATTTTTATGTAATTAATGACAGCCTAAGCAGACATGATGTTACAAGTGATCAATGAAATGCTAAGGCTCCACGTTCTAGTATTGAGCATGCTGTAGTGAAGCCCGTATAAAAGGCCATTTGCAATTGCACGGTACATAGTCCACTGTCATTTGTGAATCCCTTATGAAAATTACTGAAATTGGAACAGTTGACCTTATTTGTAAGACGGCAAAAACATTAAACACAGGGAAGCAAAATATTACTCTATCAAAACCAAAAACAAACTAGGACCGTTTACAAGGAGGAAGTGGAGGTCCACACAAGCCAGGATTATCCTTGAACGCAGATACAGGAATGTCGGCTTTATGGGGTGGAATCCTTCCACTTAGTTTGTTTCCAGACACATCGAATTTTTTAAGCTCTTTCAGGTTCAGCACCTTCTCTGGGATAGCTCCACTTAGCTTGTTCTTTGAAAGCCAAATTGTTGTCAACTCTTTAGCATTACCAAGCTCCACTGGTATCTTTCCCGAGAGATCAGTGCCCACTAGCTCCAATTTTTGCAGTTCAGTTAGTTTTCCTAATGACTTTGGTATTGTTCCTCCCAACGGATTGTGTGATAAAACCAGTGATTCGATGTCAGCCATTGTAGGTGTCTCTCCAATGTTCTCACCAATTGGGCCCTTGAACATATTATTAGAAAGATCAATGGAATTATAATGACCAAGTGGGTCTTGAGTTTCTTTTGAAAAAATTGTTTTCAGGGGGCCAGTGAATTTGTTAGAATGGAAATCAAGGTCCATTAAAAGTGAAAGGTTCCTGAATGCAGCGGGAATTGATGAGTGAAAGCCGTTGCTTGACAAATTTAGAAATGAAAGGTTGGTCATGTTTCCAATCCATTTAGGCAATTTACCTGTCAATGCGTTGCTTGATAAATCAAGTATGGATATCGATGATGAGGATAACCAACGTGGAAGTCGTCCTTCGATCCCAGTTTTTGCCAACATTAGCCGAAATAAGTTCAGTTTTGCAAACCAATTTGGTATGCGAACTAGTCCCAGAGGATTGAATGAGAGATCTAATGACTGTAAACCTTGCAATTTGGCCAGCTGAGGAGGAATTTGACCAAAGAGTTGATTTCTTGATAAATCCAGTGCTTGAAGGTTTTGTAAATTGCCAAAACTCGAAGGAATCTTGCCTGTAAATCGGTTGTTTGAGAAGAACATGTCAGTAAGAGTGGCAAGATGGCCAATAGTTTCAGGCAGTTTTCCAGTAAGCTTGTTGTTCTCAAGAATTATCCTCTGGATCTTTGATAACATGCCGATTGATGCCGGTATACTTCCTGTTAGCTTGTTTTCTGATAGCCGGCAGAATTGCATTGAACTAAGTCCGGAAATCGAAGCAGGAATGCTTCCTGAAATCTGGTTTTGATTGAGGTATAGTAGCACTAATTCAGAAAGTTTACCAATGGAATGTGGAATGCTCCCAGTTATCTGATTCTCAGATAAATCGAGATATTTCAAATTCCTGAGCTTGCCGATACCTGTAGGGATTCCGCCTGAGAAATTGTTCCCATGAAGATCAAGCTTAGTTAACATTAACAGATTGCTAATTGCAGCTGGAATCGAGGCAGACAATTGATTGCCTGATAGTCCCAGCTCAGACAGTGATGTCAATGATCCAATAAGAGAACAAGGAACACTACCCGATACAAAATTATCATCAAGATAGAGCTTCTCCAGCCGAACAAGAGATCTAAAGGTAATCGGTATTGAACCTGTGAGTTTATTTGAATTAACAAAGAGATGCGAAAGGCGTGTTTACTTGCCAAATTCTGGTGGTATAGGACCCTTCAAATCCTTGAGATCACTCAAGTCTAGTACTTGAAGATTAGATAAATTTCCTAGATAAGGAGATAATGTTCCTGTCATGTACGTGTCAACGATGAAATCACTGTCTGAAATAAGGCCGGAACGTGAGATATTGACAACTCTTTTTGAAGAATCACAGGCCACTCCTTCCCAGGAAGTGCAGCAATCAGAGGAACTAGTCCATGACTGCAGAAGTTTTGAAGGGTCAGCGATGATTTTGTGCTTGAATTCGAGCAAAGCTTCTTTGTCTACAGCATTGCACGCTCTGCACGAAAGGGACGAGAAGAAGGGTGAGAAGAACAGTAAGATGAATGAGAAGGTTTTACGGAAAACTGATAGCTCCATTGATAAGTTTGAGAGTTGAGACCATACAAATTGGGTTGCAGAATAAGTTATGGGGGTAGTGCAGAGAAGAGCATGTGTTTTTGAGTGTAGGAGCGTGCACTCACAAGTCAATTAACTAGCCAAATTATATTAGCTGTCTGGACTCTTGAAATCTCACAGCCACAACTGCTCTCCAATTTTATACAACTGTCACTAATTTTCAAGCAAGTTTCGAAGTGAAGGCTGTAGAATTTTGAGTGGGAAGATGGATGAGGAGACCATTTGCTTTTGATTTGGTGCGGCTAATAAATATTTTATTAACCGTTATGTAATTATTTGAAAAATGGATTATAAATTTACAATTACACCCAACCCAAGCACAAGTTCAGTTAGTTATAGGTAAAGAAGAAGAGGATTTTTTTTTTTCAGATTTGCTCTTTTAACAACTTTGATGTGATTTAGTGTAATTTGAATGGTTGTCAGTATGGTCTCGGAGGCTGGAGCGACAGGTAGACACCTTATCTTTGTCTTTTCCGTTCGTATGAACTTTTGGCAGGATAAGGCCCAGCCCACTAGTGGTGGACCATTTTAAGATGTAGCGCATTTGTGAACATAAAATAGTCCGAGAACCTGATAAGCAACGTGACTTAGAAGAGATTTGCTGAAAACTGTAATGATTTTGTGTGTTGCCAGTCCATAATACGATAGAATACTTCTACTGTGGGGGTAGGTAAGGATGCATTAAGAAAATTATAATACAAAAATGAGATTATCAGTCATCAGATAATGATTTCATAGCGAAATCCACTTAATTGAAAACTGTACCATGTACAAACATTGCTCAGATCGATGCTAGCTAGTTACATATTTTCACTCATCAATATGAAATTCGGTTAATTATTTTGTTAATCAATTACGATCTACGGCCAAGATTTATTTCTTTCATTAAATTCTATTTTATTAATAACTGCTAAACATTAATATTAATTCAAATAAAAATTAATTTGTTAGCGAGGAAATCGTAGTCAAGTGTTATGTTATTGGTGTAACATGGACTTTAATTTGTTTTAAAATGAAACTTAGAGGGCTAATCTTGGATCTTTGGTTGTTTTAATTTGGTAATGAACTCCTCCTTCATCCCCGGGGGTTTCCGTTAGAATCAACCTCTCGCTCTCAAGGGCCCAATTAATTTAATTTTCTCATCACAAGCTCTTTGTTGAGCTCCATACGTTATGTCATGCCTATGGCTAGTAGGACCTCATTTTTGCAATACAGTACTGGAAAACAATTTCAAGATGACCTGTACTTGTTATAACTTTATTGTTTAATTTGGTGGCTGTGAAATGTCTACCATATGTTCATGAATATATATTATGTATACTAGAATGCCAATATATTTAGCAATGTGAATTAATGTAAGCAATGAAGGGACAAATCGAAGAACTCTAATCAGAAATGGACCCTCATTTCAAACTCAGTTCAACCATTTATAGAAAAATTCTTTAACATTCATTATCAAGGCAAACCCATGTATACGTGAATTGGAGAGCAGCTCAGTTGGGAAACAGAAAGCATGCAAACGCAATGCATCTGGTTGAAGTTCTAAAGATAGCTTTGCCCTGCACAACTGTACGTGTTGTGTAGAGTCAAATATTTTCATGGAGAGGAGAGGACAACAATTTATAATACTGTTATCCTCAGTGTGCATAATTTTTCGGCAGAAAGGACGACTTATAAAAGCTAATGTGAAAATCGCTTCCTCCGCGTCCAGTTAAGCTACAAAAGCCACAACTGAAGTACAACTACAGAACCGGTTTTAGGCACACAACACACACGTGTTAAAAAAGAAAATAAAAAAGACGGAGAGAGAGAGAGAGAAAAAAATCAAGATGCTGTTAACATGAGTTGAGATAATTAAGTCCGCTGAAGATGGGCCAAAACCGTGTGGTATGATTACGTGTCAATATCGCCTTAGTCGTCTAGAACCTAAAATGGAAATTGGACGGACCCAAATTTAGCCCACCTTATGCGCGTTTACTCCACTTCCCATTCAGTCACGTCATTTATCAGAGAGGCAGACCAAAAATCTAGTATTCTTTATCGGCCTTTGCTTTGCCATAAACTCCTCTTCATCATTACCGCTGGTGTCTTTAATTAACACAAAGATTTCCTACTAACAATACAACCGACTACAACATAACGTAACATAACATAAATAGACAAACCATATCAGAGAGATAATCTGAGATTAATTACAAACTCCGATCATAATTATTCTAAGGGATAACACGGCTAAATCGCTTACACTCCATTGACGATTTTTGTTCGGCCCCCTGACAGAGGAAGAAAGAAAATGGGCATCGGTACAAGCAATTATCAGCCAACCTGACATCAGCAGAACCTGGTTGCAGCTCCAATAACGGACCCGGTATGGGTCCAAACAAGTAGTTTCCTCCAAGCAATAGTCTCTGTAATGGAGAAACTCCGGATCCGGGTATGACTACCTTTAAGGCGTACTGGGTAGGTATCATCCCGGTGAATTTGTTGTTCTCTAAAGACAATGCAGAAAGTCTCGGCATTAAAGCCATGAATAAAGGTAGCTGACCTTGAAGCTCATTGTTGCTTATATCGACGGCTATGAGCTGGCTCTTAACGGTGCTGAAAATTGTGGGTGATTGTATGGAGGAGAATTGGTTGAATGAGAGAGTGAGTTGTTGAAGAGAGGGATGGTTAAAGAGAAGTGAAGGAACTGGGCCGCTGAGTTTGTTGTTGCTTAGATCCAGTACTTGCAGATAACCCATAAACTTAAAACTTTCTGGCATTGTGCCTTCTAAGCTGTTGTTTCTCATGGAGATTTGCACCAGGGATGTTGGTAGTGTTGCTGGTAATTGTCCGGATATTGCATTGTCGCTTGCATCTAAAAAGTAGAGGTTTTTGAGCGAACCCAACTTGGGAAACTCACCGGCGAGCTTGTTTGATTGAATTTCGAGCCTTTTCAAGCTTAACAAGCCATTGAAACTCGCAGGAATTGTGCCCTCAAGGTTGTTGTTATCAAGGTACAACTCTTGTAAGCTAGAGAGTGACCCAATCGAGGTAGGTATTTCACCCGAAAACGAGTTCCCCGACAGGCCGAGTCGAATCAGCCGAGTTGCGTTAGCTACCGAGTCGGGTATAGACCCAGAGAAGTAATTATCTGAGATGTCAAGGGTTTCCAGATAAGGAAGGGTCCATGAAACAGAAGAGAGTGAACCGGAATAACCTGCCTGATCGAGACTCAGTTCAGTGACTCGGCATAACTCTGAGACTACAAGATCGCACCTAAAACCGCATGTAAATTTTTCACTGAAAAGATTGTCGCATGGATCAACAGAGAAGTCCCAAGAGCTCAAGCAAGAACCTGGAGTCACAGAGTTGGGATCCAGCGAGTTTTTCAGCTCTTTCATGACCTCTACGTCTCCCCAGTAGGTCTTTGATTCTGCTAAGAGTGACAGCCATGGAACTGTGACAAATAGAACAAGAAAAGACAGAGAGAAACCGAGGGTGCCCATGACCACGAGTTTATTTTCACTGAGAAGAAGCTAGGAAGCTAACTGAAGAGGATTTGATTAACGTTGGCGTGATGTCCGTAGTTTGAAGATAAAAAGGAAGATAGCATAGAAAAGGAGAGAATCAGGACCGTTGGTTTAGGAGGTGAGAGAATTGAAGCGGAACATAAGTGGTGGAAGACGAGAAATAGAATTTTTTATTACTCTTTTACTACGTTAGTTTCAGGGTCAGAGATCCTTTTCTGCGAGTGGTTTCACGGGTAAGTGTCAGAAGTCAGAACCCTACATACTGCTCTGGTATTTAAATCTTGTTTGTGAATATTTCAACGGAAAGAGAGGGAGGAAAGGAAGCTGCTGCTGTAGTGCTGTGCTTATATGATTTATGTGATCGAGCACTGTTTGTTGAAATACCGACACCTGGATATATAAATTAAGGGACGACGTGTGTGGGCTCAGTGTACACTGGCCTTTCTGTTGAGTTGTCGTGGCTGTTATCTATATCATCCACCATAATTTCTTGGGTAAACAAGAAGGGTGAGAAATGGAAATATATAATTAATTGCAGTTCCGAGTTGACACTATTTTCATATAGAATACTTTTGTATATGTACTCCATTTTTCTTTAATATGAGGTTGGGTGTATAAATTCCATTCGCATTTATATTCTACAAAATACAGCAAGTTTGTATAAAATATTGAAATCTGGTTTTACAATCACTAATTAAAGAATATATTATATATAAATATAAGTTTGTATAAAAACATCTGCACTAACAAATTAATTTGGATGAGATTAGTGGCAAATTTCAAGAGCAGTAAATCTTTGGAAATGGAAAACTCTAGAAATCACTTCATGTAACCTCCTAGCTGGCTTTAACTTATCATTGCTGTCAAAGCAAATTGTCTTTTTTCTTTTTTTTTTTTTTTAAAGTTCCACTTTTTTAATTTCTAATATTCAAGGAAACTGGAAATGAAAGCAATGATAGCAGGACTCTTGGCTATTTATATCAAATTGGAGCTAACTTCTCTTTAATTTCACATGGGCACTGATTGGATTTATATACGAAGTCCCCATCAATAACCAGCCCGATAAAAAAGCACGATTTTCAATAGTGTATATATATGCATACACAGGTATGTATATATTTATGTTTCATGAAAATGAGAAAAAGAAAATTTTGGTGTCAACCCTGGAATGTCTTTTTAACAATAACAATGAGAAACGCTAGCTGTAATATCTGAAATAGTTACTCAGTTTTTAATTATAATTATAGTTAGGCAAAGCCATGAAAATCAAGCCGGCCAAGCCATTGTCCTTTTAGAATCAGATGACATGCCCGCTTCACCTACGATGCAGTTGTTACATGCTATATCTCAAGTTAATTAGAAGAATGGTAGTGGGCATCTGATTCTCATATACAATTGCTGGTTGCTTTTTCTATATACATTAATTAATATTATTGCTAACGAACTTTGAATTTTAACAAACTTTTATGGAAACTCTTATCATTTCCAGCATGCAGATTCTCATTAGGTGCACCCTGCACATCTAAATTGTTATTTTAAAGATATCCTTCATAGTTACATTATCTCAAGTTCCTTTCTTCGTGATGGGTCCCCGTTGTGGTTGTTAGTGTTCTGTATTATCTTTTTATCTAGTCATTTTGCAACGGCAAACAAATAAGTTTCGACCTCTTTTTCCTCTAATTATATGTAATAAATGTTTAAGGGGCCAGGCAAGACTTATATGAAGAAAACGTAGAAAGGAAAACTCTCTGACTCGATTCAAAGGATTGAGTGAAGTAGAATCAAATCAACACTTTCTTACCCCAAATTCCCATCCTCTTAAGTATTTAGGATCCCCTTTTAGTTGAGCATATTTGAATTTTCAAATATTCTTAATTTCAAACATACATTCTTGCTCAAAATATATCCTTATTCATATTTTGAAAGACTCCTGACCTATTGCAAAAATGAACAAATGGATTTTTCTTTTTTTATTTTTTAAAAATAATAATTGTTCAATACTCAAGACTGCCGAATAGAGTAAACCTAAAGGTTTTGGTAGAGCCATTATATAATTGTTATTTAACGGAACGGCTATTCACTGTATCGATGAACAGAAGCTCCGAACACGCAGCCATGCATTACAGCAGGATAATTAACAAGATTATATCTTCGGTCAATCTGACCAGCCGCTCGTTTTGGTCAACAGACTTTTTTGTACGAATACAGCACGGAATTAAATACATAGGTCATAGCCTCACAGTCTATCTACCCTGTTAAAATATCACACGAACTTCTAAATACGTTAGGATCTGAATTCATGGACACCGCTCATATTACAATTGAAAAAGAAAAAGGAAAACATAAAACTAGGATGTAACTTTTGTGTATTAATTTTGCAATTGTCTTCCGATAAATGATTAAGGTAAAAACCGCCTAATATAAGATATTCTCTTAATAATACCACATCAAAGCTACATCAAGATATAATCTTTGGTATACTAACTTAACTGGTCTAGTTTTATACAAAATGGTAGTTTCGTTGCATAATAAGCCATCTTCTTCCTCGTGTTCTTTTTATTTCTTTTAGAAGAGGTTACATTATATATATTTTCTCATGTGATCTTTACATAACATGAAGAGCCTGTTTTGCCCATACATCAATTCAAAGGCAGATGCTGCCGCTCCCGAATACTAAACATGCAGACCTATTAGAATTTCAAAAGAACTAATGGGTAGAAGATGCACCCATTTACGGCTATCTCAGATCATGGAACTCCTTCAGACCATTTGAAATCTGCATGCTTTTCTTGGTTTCTTTTGTTTTCATCTGCCAGATAATCCCTCACAGATTTGTGATTTATTTCAAACACAAATGCCATCTCTCTGATCTGCAAATACCATTGGTGATCTATAAAATGCATTGTCAAGGCATAAAAAACAGTGCATATTTCAATGTAGCATATGAAGATCAAGCAGCAAACCTCAATCAAACTACTTGAACATAGACTCGCAGCCTGTCCTGTAGCAATTTCTTTGCCATTCAAAAATATAGAGCTCTTACCCAGATTCGTCAAAAAGAATAAACCATCACTTTCCATCTTTATAAGAGCCTGGAAGAAATGACCAACACAAATTATACTCTCAGAAAAATTCAGCCCATATAGCAATCACCAAGAAGGTAAATAAATGTGTTTAGAAACATCTAAAATACGCAGCATTTTCATTTTCTTATTTCAAAAGATAATCACAAGACTTCTGTCTTTCAAGAGCCAAGTAGAAATAACAAACACTAGTTATACAATTCAGACTAGCAATAGATGCTTGGATCTCAAACATGGTGCCAAAAAACCCCAAAATGGAAGCAATTTCTTTTCACCTTTGATCTATAAAATTGCCTGCAGGTTTATGGGGAAAACAACAGAGGAGAAAAGATCACCAGAAAATATTCATTCAAACACTCTTGACATTATTTTCTTTTCTCTAATTGTAAATTGTTTGCACTTAGTCCCTCCCTCCCTTTGTTGTCTGTTTTGAGTATTGAAGAGTAATGATCTAGCAATATAGGAGTCACCTTGCAAAGAGATCCATGTACAAGATGTTCATTCACAGATCAAGGAACTATGTTTCCCTTAGTCCCAATTGACAATATTAACTGAATATCTTGGCAGTGAACAACAAAATGCAAGTACGAGAAGAATAACATGGAAGAAACAAAAAGATATCAACCTGTCGTCTAGATATTTTATTAGCACGCCCTTCTATTCCCAAGTCGATATCGACATCATTGTCCTCTGTTGCTCTACCAAGTACGATCTACAAAGTAGAAAGTGGTCGCATTAGTAAATCTGGCATCAAAATTGCCTGAACAGACAGCATAGAGCAGCAAACAGCCAAATACATTCTAACGACAATTTTTATATAAAGTTAGTTCAGCATTAATCCTCTGAATTAACATACAGACATAATTTAAGGAATTAGAGGTTGCCAGCAATTATAAATTAACAATCTCGAGAGAACTCGACACTTAATTATGAACGACTAAATAAGAAGCATAAAGCTGCCAAAATTTTGAGGTCAGCTGGTATATCAGATGTAGCCATAAGCCCATATACATATGATCAAGGCTGAACACAGAAAAATCTTTTAAGCATACCATCAGATAAATATATCCTACCTTCCTATGAATCAATAGTCCACACTACAGCAAAATATGCATATTAGAAGGACATCATTATCAAAGCAACCAACCAGTCAAATTTAATGCATTATGTCAGAAACATCTAACAAAACAATAAATGTCCACTTGTAATGTCAATAGATCAACTGAGCACCAAAATACCACATCAAAAAAGTAGTAAAGCAACAAAACATAAGTAGTTATTACAAAATGTTTCACTACAAAATTTGGCCATACATAAAAAATACAACTGAGAAAAGAAAAGATCAAAGTTAGTGAAAGAATACCTCAGTTCCCTTTATGTAATGCTTCAAACGGCGGCCATAAAAGATGGCAAGTGCACCTTGGTATGCAATTGCTCTTTGCATAGCAGATCGAGCACACTGTTCCAACCTTATGATTGTCCTTTTGGTTTCTTCATGTTGATACCTTGAGACTTAACATTCACAGAAAGAAAGTCAACAAAAACTACTCCACTTACGGCTACAGTGTCATCTAAAGTACAGTCTCACTCTCTGCATAGAAGAATGTAGCCACTGGCGACACCCATTTGGAAATACTGATCATATTCAGATCAATATCTCATGAGGGAGCAAATTACTCTCATAAAATAAGGTCATAATCAAGTGTGTGAATGTTGTAACTGCAGAGTTGCAGACAAACTAATTTCTAATACTACATTGCAGTATACAAAGAAACAATATGTGCTAATTGAACTGAGCTCCACATGAGTTACCTTGTCTACTAAAACAGGAATCTTGATCATCTGGGCATAAATCCATATCCAGTATCTGAAAGGAAATATAAAAAATAAATGGCACAAAACCTGATAAAAAACAAATGAATCCCTGATTACAAAATTAACATTATTTACCAGTGATTCAATATCAGAAAAGCATGCAATGTCTTCATCATTCTCAGATTCTTCCTGATCTGGTGATGCTTCCCGATCTAAAGCTGAGGGGTCTATAGTGGAACTTGATGGCAGATCTGCAACACGATACGTATGAAGTGACTCTTGCTCAAGTCCTGTATGTGCAATAGACTTTTGGGCAGGAAGTGTTGACCTGCATTGGCTTGTATCTTCAAGAGACTTGGATTTAGCTCCACAACTAAGATGTGGATGATTGTGACTGCTTCCTGGAAACAAGTCTGATCCTCCCATCTGGGATGCAGTAGAGAATTTTGCAGAATTGTCTTCTTTTCTTTTCATGTTCAGCTTCTGTTCATTATTCTTCTTATTAGAAAAGGAGGAACCCAGGTCACTAGCATCTACCATTTTACATGACATAAAATCATCATTGCAAGGGATTTCTGGGTCCTCACTGTTCAATACGCATTCCATCTCTCCATCTAAGAGTTCATGAGATTGACAATTTCTTATTAGTGCAGACGAGGTCATATTTAACTCTGAACAGAAAATGTCATGCTGATTGCCATTGCGAGAGACTGACTGGTCCACACTAACCTCCAATTCTGCATTACTTGAATTGTCAGGAATTGCAAGGCATGCGTTAGGTTCTTTAAGATCAGGTACATCATCGTCATGAGCATTATTAGAATTCAATAATATTTGATTATTGCCATCATAACAAGATTTATTGATTGCATCTTTCCTATCTGGATCCACAGGATGAAGCTCATCCTCATTCTCCAAGTTTAAAAGTGAGTCTGAAAGATCAGCTAAATCACTTTCTGAGATAGCAGATAAAGTTATTTTCTTCCCATCCATAACATCTGGAAGTATAAATGTCTCTTCTGAACTCTGACCTTTATCTTCAGCTTCATGACTCAAGTTGATTGGCATTGCAGGTGCTGGAATATCCTCAATTGTTTTCCAGAGGGGTGTCCTGGGCTGCGGAGATGAACATCCCAATGTGTGAAAAGAAGTTTCACCCTCTGGCAATGCATTGGAGGGTCCCATTCCCCCAACCCCTGGACAATTGCCAAAGTCAACTAAAGTCTCTCCAAGAATATGAGCAGGATCTCCGTGCACATTTTTATGCTCAAAAATGTTTTCTACTGATTCTTGGACTAAGTTATTATCTGGTGAACCATGATGCAGTAAATCTATATCCATTTC
This sequence comes from Azadirachta indica, assembly GCA_022749755.1. Taxonomy (NCBI): domain Eukaryota; kingdom Viridiplantae; phylum Streptophyta; class Magnoliopsida; order Sapindales; family Meliaceae; genus Azadirachta; species Azadirachta indica. Next base: position 15,112,017 of record CM040447.1, on the reverse strand, counting down.
TTGAAACTCAAAATGGTTATGAACACAATCTCCAGGCATGGAACTTACAACTGGAGTCTCCTGGTGTCCTTGACATGCAATACCATCCCCACTGCAAGCCCTCCTATTTGGTGAACCCAAAAGAGTTACATTGGGAGAATTTGAAGGCCGGATGCAGGTTTTCTTTCGCAAGGCATGATACAGTCTACGGACACTCTCGACTTTTCTTTTGGGAGGAGATTCTGCATTGTGCATACCAATACCAGACCTGACAAACTTCGATGAAGCAGAAAGTTCAAACTCAACCATACGAGCCGAAGCTTCCGCTGAAATAACTGGGTCATAGAGAAGAGAATACCACCGGTCTCGCAATTCTCTTATTGAAAACTTGCGGGAAAATCTCACAGCGCCTTTAGCAAGTGCTTCCAAAGAAGCACCTGCCTGAAATTTCCAACCAAAAAAAAAAATCAGTTAATTTAAGACCTACCCTGACGATAAGCATATGCCATGCACGGAAGCAGCGACTGCCCTTGTGTCATTCCAAATTGAAAGGCTTTGTGATATTTGTTGCTTATTAAGTATAACCTCAACCGACTACATGCATAATCATTTGTAACATTCTTTTCTCATAAAAAAAACGCTGTGTTTGGTGGCAGAGAAGTTGTCATAGAACATTCCAATGGGAATTGCATGGCGTAGGAGATTTCTGAAGAAATCAACTTTCAATTCCATCCAATTCCCACTCTCGTGACCAAAATTTTAAGCCGCGAAGCGCAGTTTTAGAACCACAATAACTTACACGATCAGTATAAAGAATTCAAACTAGAACAAATAAAATATAGCTACAACGAGCTCAGGCATAATTAGCTTAAAAATTGGCCGTAGATAATGCAGTATTCATTAAGATTATGCAAAAGATTTCAACAAGTAATATCAACCGTACGATCCAATTTCCGAAATTGCCAATTTACTGATCTTGTAAGTTTGAACCGTCACGCAAAAGAGAGAATGAACCTAGGGTTTCAATCACTAAATTAAAGAACAAATTAGAAATAAAATCAGAAAAAAAATTAGTTACCTCAACGGCGTTCTTCAACAAGATGTCATCTTCAGGGATCCACGAAGAGACAGAAGCAGCAAGAGCTGCCATTTGTCTAAAAATAATTTTACTCCAGAACTGAATTGCAACGAAATTGATCAGCTTTTTAAGTAGAATTGGGGATTTCCATGAAAATAAATTTGAAATTTGAAATTTGAAATTTGACGTGAAGGTTCACACTCTGAGAAATTGACTAGTGTGAGTGAGAGTCAGAAATTGCAGTTGCAGAGCTTTCAAAAACGCGGGTAAAGCTTTTAGTTTTAGTGGACCTCCGTGAATGTCAAGCAGAAAATTAATATTTATTTATTTTAATTTAATTTAAAAGAAAAGAAGCAGAAATTATACAGATTCGCTATAATATTTGGGGAGCTCGTTATTTGGGTAAAAGTGTGTTCTGTAGCGAATGAATCGAAAACTGATTTATTTTTAAATAAAGAATTGAAAAAATATATGCTTGCATAATTGCATGCCAGCATTCCAACACACTCTTTCAGTATTGAAAACAACTCAAAATTTTCGAAGGAGTTTTTGTTATAAGATCTCTTTAATAAACTCTAAAAAATAAAAATAAAAATAAAAATAAATTAATATTAGTATATTTTTAAGAAAATTTTGACATCTAAACCATAATTTTTTGAGTTGTAAATTAGTTTAATTAATTAAATATTTTAAAAAATATAAAAGAAATAAAATTCGAAATTCATTTATATGTATTGTTGATAGATGCGATTCATGTAAAGAGTTTCCTTCTTTATATACGATATATGAGAGAGCCACATAGAAAAATCTAATATCATCACTATAATGAGTTCACAAAACACTAAAACACATTGCTGCAATCTTTGTTGAAATATTACCAACAATTATTTGAGAGATTATTTATTTTTCTAATTAAAATCTGAATATAATTATTCACATGTTTTAAAGTTATTTATTTTTTAACTTATATTTAAATATTTATTAAAAATATTTAAATATAATTAAGTTAAAAATTTTAATTTAAATCTGAATAAGTAAATGTTTAAATAATTTTATATTTTAATTTTCAAAAAATATCACTATTTTATTAATTTATTTATCTAACAAAATTAAGATCCTATTTAACTATTTTTGACGTATCTAAATATTTAAATAATTTAATATTTTAATTTTTAAAAAATATTACTGTTTTCTTAATTTATTTACCTAACAAAATTAAGATTTTATTTAACTATTTTTGATGCATCTCTTTTTTATTGTGAGTCTCTATTTATCTTCTGAATTATACTTATTTTATACTTTAATTATTGTAATAAATTTATAAATTAACGTATATAATTATAATTATATTACAATATAATTTATTATTTTATTTAATTTTTATTGATCTTTATATCAAAAATTATTTTTTTTAAAAGAACACATATCAAACAAATAAATAATGTACATATTAATTCAATTTATTAATTTTTTACTATTATTGTGCTAATATAATCAAAATTCTTATAAATATAAGTATATTATTTAAAAGAATATATATGTTAAAATATCAATTTTTAAATTTTTTATTTTATTAAAATAAATAACTTAATACTTATTTTTAAATTTATAAAATAAAAATAAATATTTCATTCAAATTTTAGTTAAATTTAAATTTTAATTATATTTTCAGTTTGATAAAAAAAACCAAAACGCAAGCTAAGTTTACGTGGATGCGAGAAATGTTTATTATGTAATATTATCATATACCTTCCCTACGGTTTAAGTAATTATGACTTTTGTAGAACATATCCCCTTTGTATCACTAACCTCCCCTAGATTACAATTGACCATCATTTGACCGTTAGCTTTAGGGATAAAATCATAAAAGTGACCCCTAACTTTTTTAATGCTTTTTGTTAGAACAAAGTAGAGTCTACTTAACAAATGAAAGGGTTGCAATTGCTTATTTGGATTTGATTTTGGCGGTTGATTTGATCATATCGCTCTTTCTTTAGGCTTCGTTGCTCTGTGATAATTGAAATCCATAATTATCAACATATTATAAACTCCTCTCTTATGTACATTACTCCTTCAATTGAAGAAGAAGATGAGTGAAACACTGAGAGATTCTTGATACTAAGTTTGAGAATAGGAGATCAAGATGAAACTAAATTTGATGTTTTAGAAAAGAGCTCAAAACCTCCTTCTCCAAAATCTTAAAAAAGAGAACATCTATCTTGGACCACACAGTGGCCTACCTTTATAATCAAAGTATCAAGAGCCGAACTCTTAAACCCATAAGGATTTAAGTAGAGATTGAAGGAAGTTGATAGGAGGACCAATGGATTTAGGTAGGAGAATAAAGTTTGGACCGGTGTTAAAATGTCAAAAGGTGGTTCTATTAGGAATTGGCTTGATCCATATTAACAAGAGTTATGATTTGAGAAGTGGTATCCTCAGTAACTAGAGCTCTTATTAGCTTGAGATGTTTTATCTAGGAAAAATACCTATTGCCCCCCTCTTTTTTGAGCCAATGCCCTATTACCTCTCTATATTTTTCGTAATACCCCATCACCCCTTTGAATTCTGATTTTGCCCTTTAATATTTTTAATATTTTCGATTTTATTATTTGTAAATTAATTGAATTGAATGGTAAAATAAAAAAAAAAGAATTAGGAGGGTGATGGAGTATTACGAAAAATATAGAGGGGTAATAGAGTATTAACTCAAAAAATAGGAGGGTAATGGATATTCACCCTTTTATCTATTGACAAATTCTACAAATAATTAGTAGAAAAGAGAGAATTAGGAGTATTATTGTTATTTTATTATAATGTGTTAGTCAATTAAGAGTCAAGAAGAGATTAGTAATACAAAGGTGATATTTTTATCAAAGTGATAATTATTAAAATTTTAGAAAAGATATGTGATAATACCCCTTACTGTTATTATTATTATTATTATTATTATTATTATTATTATTATTATTATTATTATTATTAAAACTTAACAAGGAAAAAGTTGCGTGTTTTGCACATCCGACCTATTGAAGTAAATCTTCTTAAAAGAAAAACGTATCGGAAATCACACGGATTTCTTTTAAGTAATGGATAATGCTGTAATCATTAATTTATTGGTTTTCGATTTCAGAAGTCAAACTCATTCATATATAACTTGAACATGGTGATGACTGGGCCAAGTTTAGCATCATATCATTAGGTCAAATTAAATTATTCAATATCCATAATTGTTAATTAGGTCTCAGGAAAGCCCAAGTAAAACATGTTAAAAAGCTTAGTCCAAATGCAGACAAGACTGCTACAGCCCACCTGGAGAGTACAAATATTTAAGCCCATTAGTAACGTGATGGACGCAGCAAATATACATTTGATAAACATCAATTTTAAATAAGATTTACTTATTTTCTTACTTATAAATATTTGATATTTAATAATTTTATTTTATAAAAATTATAATTTCCAAATCACAATACTTTTAATTAATACAAAATGTAGTTTCACTTTTTATTAGTATATATCCTTTAACTAATATGAAACGAAACGTAAATAATTGCAACTATTTTTCCTTAATAGACATGCAGTTTTAACTATTGTTTTTCATGCAAGTGAGAGAGATCACGATATAAATAAAATGTTTGTTATGAAATAACAAGCTGAAGAGCTGAACTACAAAAATTCCATAAGATTTAAATTCAAGCTCATAATTTATATCTGAACACCTCTTTATCAAGTTTGAGTTCGATCCATTTGTTACATGAATACACATTTATAAATGATTATATATATACATACATATATATATATATATATATGATATTCAATGCCATTGGACAATCCAATTTACGGTCACTCACCGAGAAAATAATGGAGCGGGCTTAATTAGCTAACCGGAGTCTTAGTTTCCTGCGACTCCTCCTGGTGGGATACACCTGCGGCGGAGAATCACCGCTTTCTCTAGCAGGATGTTAGGGGACTACTACTTAAATCCAGAACTTTAATTTGTTAAGCCTATTTACCTTCTGTTTTTATGGTCTTCTTCTTAGTGCTTTACGGGTAACTAAGACACATTATGTGCCCCTGAACTTTCCTGTGTACTCCCGTAATTAGTCTTGCTAAGCTTCAATGAAAAAAGGAAGTGAATGTGTGTGTGTGTGCGTATATATATATATATATATATATATATAGAGAGAGAGAGAGAGAGAGAGAGAGAGAGAGAGAGAGATAGAGAGAGAGAAATTTAATTGTAGATATATATCAGCTCCCAAAGCAAATGATAGCCAAAAGCACTCAATTAAAATGCAAACTCAACTAATTATTGTAGATGTTTACACAGTACACATGGTAATAACCATATACAAGAGATAAGAAGGCAGTTAAAGCCTCCAGTGTTCTGTCATGGTTACTAAATTATTAGCAAAAGTAATGCACAAACCATACAATACATATGCATACAGTATTGGTTCAAATAGAGCACTCCAAGATCTGGCTCTGAATTATTTCTTTTGCCAAATTAACAACTATATATATATATATAGAGTATAGCTAGCACACATGTAAATATATAATATTATTGCCCGAGGAGGAGATCGATGGATATAACCTGATCTATAATGCAATATTTATTATTCAAGCAAGGGTCAGATCACCGGATCCAAAAACTCCTGCGGTCTGCTGGAGGTTCGCTTGTTGCATGCGGAATGCATATAGGTTGGATGCCCCATTCGCTAGAGCAACTGCTGATTGATAGTCTCCATTGTCAACTAATCCGAAATGTGGATCATCGTATCTTGTTTCCTGCAATTTCAATAAGAATTAAGAACGTCAATTAGACAAAGACACAGTTAGAATACACCTCAAATGTCATAAAATATGCTCATAAACTTTCTATGTAGAAATTAATTAAGAAATTAAAATAATAAATTAAAGCTATGCTTACAAAGTCCAGCAGGATATTTCCATGTCTTTCCTCCAGGTTCCTTACCTGTATTAGTGCAAGGCCTATTCATATCCTATACATAACAATCCAAATAACCAGTAATGTATATATCTAGTCTGTTTAGTTCACTAATTCACCTTCTTCTTGTAGGTATCTGTCTGCGTTTTGATCACATGGTACTGAAACAATAATCAAGTTCGTGATCGTTAGCTTGAATTAAATGATCTAATGCCGAAACCCATTATAATTCATAGTAGAGTGCACACTGAACCCACATGTATACCGTTTTCATTTGAATACGCAAGAATGAGGCAAAAAAATAAAATGGAATAAAATAATAAAATAGAGGTTTATAATTAAGCTTCGGTTTCATACACTGGCTGTTGAGTAGAACTTATAAACTCCAAAAAACTGGGAAGGAACTTTTAAAAATTTTATGTCACCAATCATTTTGGAATAGTTTTAATTTTCATGTATATATAATTTTTGGTCAATAAAATCAGAAATTTTTCAAAATTTAAAATTTATACAAAAAATTAGGCCAATTTATTCATCGATATCAGTTCAATTTATATACTTATCAAATCTCCAATATTTATCAGACTTTAATCAATTAATGTCTAGTATCCAAGAAAACAATGTTAATAGTTATTTAATTAATTTCTGAAAAATAATCCGTGGAAATTAAGCTTGTGTTTGGTACACGGGACACTCGGCAATTGTATATAAATGAAACCTTTACCATTCATTATCTTAGATGCAAGCAAAATCCATTAATTGTACCCAATGTGCCCAATTGATGAAAGCTTTTAGTGGAAGAAAAAATGTAAAAGAAAATAGACTTGTTTCAGCGAATATTCTGAAATTTTACTTGTACATCAGAATTCGCTAGTCTGTGGGCTCAAAGCTTTCCTTCTCGTTGGAAAATTTTTTGGAAAACTAAAGATCCGTTGACAGAGTGAAAGAGAGCAAACCTTCCTTTCACGCACGTTAGTCACAGCAGCAGTCATCTTTTTCTCAAGACCACGCAGTTCTTCGATGCCTAAATCGTCTAAATCTTCACCCATCCTCTGCCTTTAAACAATCATTCATCTCCACTTTAATTACACTTTAAAATTAACCACAACAATTTGAAGAGAACTATCGAAATAATCATAATTAGTTCAATTTAAGCCAACGTTAATTTCAATTCAATTAAGCATTAATTAGTACCTGATATCTTTCCTTAGTTTATTATTAATCTCTTTCAGTTTCCTGTAGGTCTCTTGCATTTTCTGCAGAAAACATCAAATGCATAGGGCTAAACCGCTGGAACAACATCTTACAATTAAGCAGAACACGGAACAAACACGAAAGCATATATATATATATATATATATATATATGAGAGAGAGCAGAACAAACCGCGTAGTGCGTGCTCCAGAGGTCAACTCCTAAAGTCTTCTGGTATTGATCGAACATTTTCTTCGTCCTGATTAATTACAAAAAATCAGCAATAACAAAGTTTAATCCGTAAAACCAAAGTTCTATTGAGTTAGGGTTTGGCATACACAGAATTATATGCTTGTAAATATAATTAACATATGTATAATTAGAGAGAGAAAATTAACAATCACGAAATAATGGATCTGTGAGCGTACGAAGTAGTAGGGCTTATGTACTCGTGAAATTTTCCGGTGTTCGAGAACATGATGAGAGAAACCTTAGCATCACAGAGAACAGTGAGTTCTTGTGCTTTCTTAAAAATTCCGTTTCTTCGCTTAGAGTAAGTGACTTGTCTGTTGGTAGGGTTTTCAATCCTCTTGATCTCGATCTTTCCACGACCCATATGTTTCCTTCCTTCTGGTTAAAATATTCCACTAGTTGGCTTAGACAGAAGTATTGTATCGCTAAACAAAATGATAGGAGCTAAGAGGGGTTTGGTTTGTGTTTTGCATAGGCTTGAAGGGAAAGAAGAAGAAGAAAGATGAGGGTTTCTATATAGGGAAGGTGGATAGAAAGTAGGGTTGTAGTTTAACCAAGAATATTGGCTTAAGTTGTTGAATAATTGAGTTGGCATTATGAGTTAGAGAAGTGTAATTCATAATTCATGTTGATAACATGTGATGCCGGGCAGTGCTTGCTTTGCCTGGACCATCACAGGACCATCACAGGACCATGTCACATGAATATCACCATCCATTCAGATAAAACTTTTCCTCTAATCTCATTGGGCGTGTTAAATGCTAAAAAGTTGATCCACAGTTTTCTAAAATTGTTATTGGTTACTATTTTGACACCAATTTCAAATTTAAAATCAAAGCAACGCAAGCAAGGTTGGTTTTATTTATTTATTTATTTTTAATTTTTCAATATTGTAACCAATTAATTATACAGCGAATTTTTTTTTTTTAAAAAAAAAACCTCAAATTTGCATCTTGATTATTTTTATTGTTCTCTGAACTGGAAATCTAGACTTGCAACTGGGAGTATAGAAAATCTGCTTAGCTTTGAAGCCTTAGGTTCTTTTCTGCCTCCGTCTTGCAATTTTCCTTCTCTTATTACGTGTTTAGGTCATTTGGATTTAGCAGAACTATGCACCCTAGCCTATATACTCTATATAATCAGACTTTTTTCCGGGTTGAGTGCCATCACAGAATACGTGATTACTTTACCCATGCTAGCTAGCAAGCTTACTGAACCTTAGTCAAGCTGAGACAAACAACGGTCATAGTCATAGATATTTTAAGTTTCAACTAGCCAGCTAGCTAGCCAGCTTTCTCTATATTAATTTGCAATTAAGTTACGTTGCTTTGGCTCGTGCACAATCGGATGGCACAGAAAGATCCATCGAATTATGAAACCCCTCTTGTTGCGTCTGAAACTATATATATATATATATATACCAATGACAATAAGCTATGCAAGGCAAGTATAAATAATAATATTTGCTTAGTACTCGTAAGAAAACGAGAGAAGTGATTTGAGGTTTTCGAAGACCTTAACGTTCTCAACCTACTTCTGCTAAAGGTAATAAATAGGTTAAATATATCTCTGGGTACCATCCATTATTATACATCTATCTCCCATATTTCTAGGTATAATCAGGCACGCATGCACCTGAGATCTCTGATCAGTCAACTCGATCGCCATGATCTATCTCCACAAGAGCTTAATTTTACTTAATTAATTAGCTTTGTTAACTGTTCTATTATACTATAATATAATGTACATATATACATACTAGCTTCTCAAGAGTTCAAAGCTCGATCGCAGAATGGAGGAGTTTCCGTATGCAAAAAATCGGAACTTAAATGGAGTCCTACTACACTGTAGATCCGCTGGATTAGTTTGACGTTCATTTAGAAATTAAAGAGAGATTTGTCTAAGAATGTTGATCCAGTCGGTGTGGATAGCTAATTTTTAATTCATCAGCCACAGGGAAATTAAGCTTCTGTCACCAAGAATTAATTAATATTAGCTGCGAGATCGGTAAAATTTCAATTTTTATTGGATGAGTTAGCAATTAGTTGGATCTGTATACAAGTTTCAAAGGCATCAGTGAGGAATGGATCATAATATTAGCTGGCTAATATTAATGCATGGCATCGTTTTGAAGACATAAGTTTTCAGTGGAACAAATATAGGCTCTCATTTTTCTACATTCCTTTAATAAAATTTTACTTTATAATGAACTAACTATATAAGTGATAATAATGGGAGAAAAAAATTACAAGATATGTTATAGCTTTATTAGTAACATATATTACGTGTTTCAAATTTTAATTTATATTAAATGATTTTATGTTAACTAAACCAACTGTAAGATAGTATAGCAAATAATTTTAAAAATTGTAAAAATATATCATAATAACAAATTTTTCAAGATTAAAATTCTTAAAATATAATATTATTTTATTTTATTTTGTTATCTTAAATTTTAAGTTGTAACAAATTCGATGAAGTTACGCTAAACTTTGAAATAAAGATGCATCAATTTATAGAAGACAATGTCATTCAATCGACAATGCTAACTAATATTTGTGAAGTGTTAAATAATATGTTTATTAAATTTCGGAAAAAAGTATTTATTAAGAAAATTGTAGCACTATATTCATTTTGCCCTCCTAAATAAGAAAGCTACGGATTTTTTTTTTTTAATTTATAAAATTTACCTTCCGGATAATGAAAACAAATGTTGCAGCACAGCCCATCCCGGAAAAGATCTTCGGGCCCAACTACATGTATCTGTTTGGTATCTATCACTTTATAGTTTCTACATTGTTTCATCATAGACTCGCATGCCAAATTTCTGGGCTGGACAGATGAATTGATTTTTAATGACTTCACCCGATATATTATTGATTGGATAATAAAATCAAAATACTATGTAATTTATGCCTCCATGGTATGAGTATCTGACGGGAAAATTCCTTATAATAACATATTGTTTTGGTGTCTCGATATTATAAATGACTAGTTGCCTTAATGCATATAAAATTGGGATCCAAATGAATATGGCATTTCACGTAATAATTATTTATCAATAATTTTTATGAAATGATTACATTGATGATAATAATAATAATTACTTAGTACCTATTCCATTAATCGTTATTTTATAAAATTACTACATTAATAATAGATTAAAAAGTTAATAATTAATTATTAATAGCTAATTGTTTAAGAGATCAATTTGCATTCTCCTAGAACACCAAAGAGACAGGAGATGGTAAGAGGAATCTTTTCTGCCCGTTGTCCACACCGTTAGTCGGTACGCAGTTGATTAGCGCCTTTGTTTTTTTTTTTTTTTCCTTTTTTAATCGTTTCCGAATTCGGGTTCAGTCCCTTCGTTATCTTCAATTGTGGTTTGAGCGTTGAGGCTGTAAGACTAGTCACCGATATTTAATTCTATAAGTCTAAAACAGTACATAAAACAAAATTGCAAGTTAGTTGAGAGCATTAATTAATTAGCTACGGCTCCTTAAAAGTCAAGACCCACGGTTAGGAGTTAGGGACTAGACATTGCATTTAAATGTTGAAACCAAAACCGAAACGAAACAGGGCATATGTTTGTGAGAGATAATATGTGGTCTAGTGTGATGCCTTGTGAGTGAGTGAATGAGTGAGTTAGGTGCCGTGATAATTAGATCACCAAGGACAACAATGGTGGAGCTTGAAGAGAGCTTAGCTGAACTTAGGCAAACCTTCAGAAGCGGAATAACACGAAGCGTTGCATGGAGGAAAAATCAGCTTAGAGCGCTGATTGAACTGCTGCGGGACAACCAGGACCGGATTTTCAATGTGCTTTATCAAGATCTTGGAAAGCACCCTGTTGAAGCTTATCGAGATGAGGCAAGTATATGTATATAATATGTAATTTCAATAGCATCTACAGTTCTTGTGGTTGATCATCTTGATGACTTGATGATATGTAGATTGGAGCAATTATAAAATCAGCAGAAAATGCATTGAGCTGTGTGGAAAAATGGATGGCCCCCGAAAAGGTCCGTAAGTAATATCACTAGTACAATGAAATGAATGCATCGATGCCTGAAATTAATTAGTTGATATATATCTATATGCAATTTTTTAGTAATACTCTAGTCGTCTGGGCAGCGATGGTTGCCGTTGCTATTATTCCCGGCGAGTGGAGAAGTGGTGTCAGAACCGCTGGGCGTTGTTCTCATTTTTTCAACTTGGAACTTACCTATCGGTGAGTTCAATCAAATGTGAAATTCGTGTATCAGATATTTGTAGCAACAGCGTTTCATTTTGCTCATTAATTGATCTGCATTAGTGCATTTTAATATTCTACTTCCCAATAAAATCTTTTGTATCTGATAATTAAGCTAATACTAGGAATAAAACCTGATGCTGGAAATTAATCCAATCCATCCTATCTGTTTAAGTTCATTAGCTGCATTTCTGAATTTTTCCAGCTAACCTGAATATTATCACCAAGTTCAATAAATCATAAGCAATTGAGGATTATTGATGAATCAGTTCCAGTCGAAAGAAACTATAAATATTATACCAAATGCATTCAGATGCAATAAAGCAACCTCAATTCAAATAAATTGTATGTATAACGTCCACACAATACTTTTTTTTGGTTAGCCTGTATATGAGCATGAGCTAATTATATTTTTGGATGCAGCTCTAGTATTAGAGCCATTGATAGGAGCAATTGCTGCAGGAAACGCAGCGATGATAAAACCTTCAGAGCTCGCCCAGGAAAGTGCTTCTTTTATAGCTTCAACCATCCCTCTTTATTTGGACTGCAAAGCCATTAAGGTCGTTAATGGTGGAGCAGATTTGTCTGACCGACTGCTGCAACAGAAATGGGATAAAATTTTCTTCACTGGTATAATCTCTTCCTTTAGTCATATCCAAAATATCCCAGGCCTTTCAGGGCCATTGTTCAAAGGAATGCAGCCATTAGTATTTTGTATTACAACAGTCAATACTGCAAACGATTAACGTAAATTTTTGCCTATTTTTATATATTAATGTATCTCCAGGGAGTCCACGAGTAGGAAGCATTGTTATGTCTGCAGCTGCTAAACATTTAACACCAGTCGTGCTAGAGCTAGGTGGAAAATGCCCTGCCATCCTTGATACCTTCAGCAGTATCTCAGACATGAAGGTATTCTATAACCAATAAAATGCAAAATTATGGAAGTTACTAGGAGCAAGATTTTGAATTTAAAATTAATAAGAAAACGAAAAAAATCATTCTAATTTTCTCTTGCTATTTTGGTGGTTTACAGGTGATTGCCAAAAGAATAGTAGGTGGGAAGTGGGCTTCCTGCAGTGGACAAGTTTGCATTGGTATAGATTATATACTTGTGGACAAGAGATGTGCTTCTATGCTGGTATTGATGATAACATTCATGCATTTAACTTCGTTAATGTATTATGCTGTAAACACAACACCTAAATTTCAATTCACATATGTATTCATGAGAATTATTGTCCTTTAGATTGACTTACTAAAGACAACACTCGCGAAATTTTATGGCAATAACCCCATAGACTCAAGCAGCATCTGTAGAGTTGTCAATAAGCACCATTTTGGAAGACTCCACAAACTTCTTAAAGATCCTCTTGTTGCAGCTTCTGTTGTTCACGGTGGCTCATTAGATGAAGAGAAATTGTAAGTTGTTATCATTGGTAGGCATTGCTTTGAAAGACAAGCCTTTTTGCTATATGAATTCTCATTAGATGAAGAGAAATTTTATGAACTTCACATAAGTGCTGTAATATTGGTCTTAAGACTTGTCTCTGGAGTCTAGTGATATTCTAACAATTGGATCGAAACTTCTAATGTATAATGTAGCATTATCCACAGCAGCTGGGCTATCCTATTCTGTTGCTGAATACTCAATTTCCAGAGCCAAATAATAGCTTGTCTGCCAAAGGCAAAAAGTGCTGCGATTCTAAGACTTTTATGGTGCTCTTTAAACATATATGTATTCTGATATGTGCTGGTCATTTCAACAGGTTTATTGAGCCTACAATCTTGTTAGATCCTCCGCTTGATGCAGAGATCATGATGGAGGAAATCTTTGGTCCGCTGCTGCCAATAATCACGGTGAGAAATGATTTGAGTCTTCTTGTTGTGAAGTTCCCTTAAAACCATTGTCAGCTTTCAATTTGATGCTACTGTTTAAACAGTTAAATGACATTCAAGAGAGCATTGAGTTTATCAATTCTAGGCCCAAGCCTCTTGTCATTTATGCCTTTACCAAAGATGAGACATTCAAGAAGCAACTTTTATCAGGAACATCGTCAGGCTGTGTGGTATTTAACGACACCATGGTTCAAGTACCGTCTGCCTCCCGTATGAGTTTACTTCAATTCTGTTCTGCTTTCCTCGCTCAATTCTTATTGTTTTTGCAGTATATATGCGATGTGCTGCCATTTGGAGGTGTTGGTCAGAGTGGCTTTGGAAGATACCATGGGAAGTACTCTTTTGAAACTTTCAGCCACGAAAAAGCAGTTGTGCAAAGAAGTTTCTTCCTTGAACTGGAGCCAAGATACCCGCCATGGAATGATTTCAAGTTAAATTTCATCAAAAGGGCATACAGATTTGACTACTTTAGCCTGCTGCTCCTAATGCTCGGATTGAAAAAGTAGCTGTTTTTATTAAAAAGTATTGAAACTTTATAGTGCATTAGCCATGACCACTTGCTTGAGCATCTCTTAATTAAGGTTAAAATGTTACCTATTAAGCTGCAACTAACACACACGCAGCCTCGTATTGATATTGTTCTGTCTTGTTAAATAACTTTAGACTTGAGATGGCTTCTAATCGAATAGTCTAGTTGGTTTAGTTTTGGATCGAGAATTTTTTAAATTTACATTTATCGTTGTGTCAGAGTGGAATGGATTCAGCATGTGTCAAATTTGTTTCTAAGAAGAGGGCTTCAAATAGTTTATAAAATAATCTTTTTAATATCTCCAACAAGTTTATAAAATAATTTTTTTAATAGGCCGAAATAAAGTTAATTCAATTTTAATTCGTTTTATTATATATTTTCTGATTTTCTTTGGTTATTATAGATGTTTTTGTTAATAAACCCATTCTCTCTTTTTAAAGAAAAGTTTTTCATTGATCGTTGGAATTGTAAAGATAGAAAAAAAAATATATTTATGAAGTCTTTTTAATAGAAAATTATATTAAAAAACTATGGATTAATTGAGTATTTCTTTTTTCTCAATAATATTGCCCAATTTCTTTATGATGATTCTAATATTTTAGCACAATAAGAACTGATTTTTAACCATTCTTGATATTGAAAGTTTCTAATATATTTTATTTTCTATTTTCAAGAGTTCTTTTATTAGCCGAATCTCATTTGATAAGACACTGTGCTATGTTATATGTCCATGTTCTGCAACGCTCACAATTTTTAGAAATTATAATAAAGGGGATTAAGAACTGTGGGGAAAAAAAGTTATTTTTATTACGGAAGAGTTAAGAAACTGTGAAAGCTGTAGAGTGCAACCTCATGCAGCACACCGGTGCCACTTGGCCGCACAAAAGGATCGAGCGGGCCAAGTTAACCAATAAATCACCGCCAAGTGTAAAATTCAAGTCTCCTAATGTCAATCCCCTTCAAATATATATGGTCGGGGTCCGGTGTGTAGAAAAGTCAAAAAATAAAAAGGAATAAACGGCGTAATTTCCACGCGCTCTGCTGTAATTAGAAGGTTCGGTTACAAAATTAGCCAGTGGCTTTGTGAGTTTGCGTGTATGGAAACAGCCGCCCATTACCATCAGGCTTCATCATTAGCCAATCCTATTCAAGCAAAGCCAAAAGATGTCCGAACGGATGTTGTCTTTGCCATGAGACTGAGACCAGATCTAACCCTAAAACGTCTCTCTGTTAGCGATAAGAGGTTTCAAAATTCAAGAATCTTCTGCGTAAACGCCATTCTAGAACAAATGGAATCGAAGAGCAAGGAGGAGAATATCAAGAAGAGAGAAGAAGAAGAAAAGCAGCAAGAATCGAAGAAGACATTGCCGCCTCCGCCGGAAAAGCCGGAACCAGGGGATTGTTGCGGGAGCGGATGCGTTAGATGCGTGTGGGATGTGTATTATGAGGATCTTGAGGCTTATAACAAGCTTTATAATAGTGATTATTCCAGCAACAACAAATCCAATTCCAATTGACCCCTGACCCTTATTTATTTTCTGTCATTAGATTAGATTAGATTTAATTTACTTTACATAATTTGTATCTTTTGCGTTCTGAATTTTTTCGCTCTGCGATTGTTGAGGATGATTCCTCAATAAAAAGATTTCGTGTTTCCTTTTCTTACTTCTAAAAGATTTTCATTTGAGGAGTTTCATTATTCGTTTTAGTTATCTATAATGGTTTAGGATTTAGGGTTATAATAGTTATCTATAACGTGGTATCAATAGTTTCTTTTTAATACTACAACCTCCTCATCTCAAACATTATAGATAACTAATGTTTAGTTCTAGTCCCGATGGATGCCTTAAAAATTAGTGAAAAATAAAAAACGAAAATCATTTTTACGTTAAATAGGCATCGATTAGATAGGGCCACTTCTATGCATATTCTCACCTGATGTGCGAAGAAAAATAATAAATTAAAACTAATTATACATATATAAATTAAATAAAATTAATTCGAGAGTCCAGAGAAGATCTATTATAGTTATAGAGACTTTAGTATTTTAATTTTAGAACTATGATTGTTTCACATACGTCCCACTGCTACAACTGTAAGGTAACGTTTGTTGGGCCTTGGCCCATTAGATTATATCATCTTCGATGCACCCAACTTACGGGTTCCAAGCAAATCTGGGCGATACGCTTTCATCTTTTAAAAGAAGAGAGAGAAACACAAGTATTGGTTGTTAGAAGTTAGAATCTCCCGTCACGAAATGATGAAGAGCAGTTTGCAGTCGCGATTTCTCTTTAGCGCGGTCCCTTTAGTGTTCTCTTTGCTGCTTGGAAATGGACCAAAGGAAACAGAGGCCGATCATTCAGCTTCCGCTTATGTACAAAACTCCATTTTCTCCAACAAGATTGTAATTTTCTCCAAATCTTACTGCCCGTATGTTTCAATTCTCTCTCATTCTTCGACTTGTATAACTCAATAATAAAACAAAGATTATGACCTCAATTCTGTTTATTAATTTGTTGCTTAATTTTTCGGTGAATTTGATGTTTGGTTGAGAGTTAAATTATTTAGTTTAAAGGATAAAGTTACACCCAAAAGTCTGGATTTTTTTTTTGCTTTAAACAGAATTGAATGTCCAATTTGGAGCCGACAGTGTTATACGTATTTAGATATTTTCTTGTTAATTTGAGAAGTGAAATTTTGGCACAGTGGGTAATTGTGCTCTATGAAGTTATTTTTCCATGCACGGAGAACTTGGATTCTTGGTTCTAGTGAAGTGATCAGTTACTTACGCATTGCACACAAGACTTGTGAAACTAGTAGATTGCTTGTTTTTAGAATCATTATTATACAAGAAACTGGTACGTTTGGCAGATGTTGGGATGTGCATCTTTTGTTTTCCATCACACAAAGTGGAGATTGGTGGTTAAACAATATTGCCTGATAGCTTAAAACTCAAAGTCATAGACGTATGGAGAGATGCCTCTTTTATATCAGTTTTTAGAGTGTATAATACTCCTTGAATATGAAACTTGATTGTGGCTTTTATTTTTCAATTTCATCAACAATATATTCTGTGTTCGGTTTTCTGTTAAAAAAAAGTTCGTTGACCGTTGTGTTTTAAGCTGCTTGGACGGCCAGCGTTTGAGGATGTTATGTAAAAGATCCTTTAATTATTAATTTGAGCAAACTGTGTGTACTTTTATATTTGTTCTCTCTGACACGCACATCATAAGCAAATCTGAATGAAACTTGTGCTTTCTCTTACCCATTGCTAGGTATTGCTTGCGTGCTAAGCGCATATTTGCTGAACTGCATGAGCAGCCTTATGTGGTGGAACTTGATCTTCGAGGTATCTATTTGTTATTTGTTGTTTCACTAGCTGCCGTTTCTTGTGATTTGGAAAAAGGGTTTAAAGTTGCTCCGTGACTGTAAGTATGTGCAGATGATGGGGCTCAAATTCAGTATGTTCTTCTAGATCTGGTAGGCCGACATACTGTCCCACAAATATTTGTGAATGGCAAACACATTGGTGGCTCTGATGGTTTGTTCTCAGCACTTTCTCTGGCTTCCTATATGTCTCGTTATTGTTTATTTTATTTATTTTCTGTTACCTTAATCTTGGATTACAAGTCGCATCTGTCAGGTCTTGTTTCCTGCATTTTACTTATGTTAGACTCTATTATTCTTGTGGATTTAGATCTTAAAGCTGCTATGCTGAGTGGTCAGTTGCAGAAACAACTAGCTTCAAATTGATGAGATATGAGGATGACAAGCACAACCGTCTAATCTAGAATTTTGAGTGGAGGGTTATTACATCATTGCATTGGAGCTTGACTTGGTCAGAGATTTTTCTTCTTTTAAATTTTCCCCTGGTAGCTCTATCTATGCTGTAAGCCGAAAAAGTAATATCACATTTAACTCCCTTTCTTTGTGGAAAATTGATGTTCTAGTTAGAAATCTTGCTGCATGTCTAGTCTAGGTATGAAAATCACTTGCATAACATCAAAAATCTTTTGATGCATCTCAAATATAGAAGCTGGAAGCTCAGGAGTGGTACTAAGATGTATAGTTAGACTGGGCAGTGTTATTTTTATTTTGTCTTTCATTTTTAAAACTGCTACTCTGACTTTTTTTTTTTGAAACAAAATTAAGATGGCACTTTTATAATGTATTATAAAGTCCTTAGATGTCTTTGTTCTGGAAATAAAAAGAAACGAGTGGATAAACAATGTTTCACTTCAAGGGGCATCGACTATTACTACAAGGTTTTCCTTTTTCTTTTTCCTTTTAACTCAGTTTCTGCAATTAGAACTGTGTGATAGTACACCTTCTTGGTCATTCTGGATTCAGATCATACCGCAGTTTTGTATTGCTGGCTTTGATATGTGTGACAAATCGCTATTTGAGATTGAAGTACTGAAATGGATTCACTAGTTATCATGAAGTTGAAATTCAACAGTTTGGAGTTGTGGACAAAAATTTCCCAATGTTGTGGCATAATTAATATATGAATTCCAGGCCTATTGTGAAATTTTTGGTATATGCTGCCCGATGCTGCTGCTCTTATGTTCTTTTATCATCCGTTTTTGTCCAATTGATTAGGATTTTATCTGCAAGTTTAGTGGTATAGCAATATCAACGTTTAAGTTAACACTCACTAAAGCCCATAGCAATTAGCTATATCATATAAGCACGTTTTAAGAAGTCCCAGTTTTTTTTGCTTCATCACGCAACCAAGGTCGTGGGCGAAAATTTCCCCAATCAGCCAATTACACTATGCTCATAGTTTTACCTACTAATAAGAAAGATAACAGATGCATTTACCTTGCTGAGTTTCGGGGTTGGATATTACACTCCATTATATGAGAATGCTGCAGAAGGTGAAATATGGCTGGCAGCGGCCTGCACAGTATTTTGTCGACGATCAGGATGAAGAAGCTTGGTATGTGTCAGGCCGCCATTGGCCTTTCTGGGCACTGAGTATCCCTTCTTCATCTTTGGAGAATGTGAAATGAACTTCCCAATGTAGAGACTTCAATAGGCTCTCAATTTCATCGATTGTTCTGGATTTATCACGAACAATGATTTTGCCTCCAGGTCTGACTATTCTGTCGACCTCTGCAATCACGGGGATAAGTTTACACCTGTTAAAGCCAAACCAATGCAGTTAGATATCAAGCCGAGAAGTATTAAAAAAAAAAAAATTGTTGTGCATAAACAACCAAATCATCAGGATTTGACTGTAAAAACAGAGTTGCAAAGGCCAGGTCATAAATCAGAGAGAAACGCAAAAGACTAGCTTATTGAGCGAGTGGCCCATCTTTTTCATTGGACAGTAAGTGTTGGATTGCAATGAGTCCACAAAATTCCAGGCCACCAGAGTAGTCTAGCTTGGATATCACTTGTTTCTGGGGGCCTAGGATCAAAGTATGCAACTCAAAATATTGATCAATTGGACGGAGTAACCTATACATGTAACTCTTCCTTATTAACTGGGAGACAATTTTTACTAAAATTAATGAAAAGAAGGGCATAGTCTACCTCCTTTTGAGCTGTGAGAAGAGATGATCGGCATGCAAGAGATCGTAGCTACGGGGGTAAGTGCTGAAGGATTCACACCAATCATGGTATACACCGAACAGACCCCGGTCATATATAATGGGAAGTGTATCGGGAGAATCTATGGTGACCACATTCATGACCCAAACTTGAAGGTCCTTCAAAGCAGCTGCAAATCTGCAAAAACGAAGCAAAACTCAGGTCTCTCACTCAAGGATGGAAAATAACTTTCTAATGGAGAGATTTGGTGAAATGAATACCCTCCGTATACAGCTCTCATGTCCATAACGTTCCTAACATTAGACCAACTAACACCCAATCCCTTCATATATGAAGTGCTCACTACATTTTTCCAATGTTCATAATCTTTTGTGAAATCTTGAGGAGCTGGTTTCCCATAAATACCCATTCGGGAGCTGTTCAACCAGTAAGGAGCTTTCTGCAGTCGAAGGGGCCATTCCTCAGGCCATCGGCTTCCTCTCTCAGCTTTGCTGACATGCAGGCAGTGCAAGCATGCACGCAGAGGTACATTCCTGGAAATGTAAACTGGTGATGGTCACTTATAAGATTCGATTCGAAAACCAATGTAATTAAACATGCGATGACACCCACCAGGCAGCGTTTGGATCGTCTTCATTTTTGCACATTGGAGGAGTCTTGTGGTTTCTTTTCTCGTAGCATTGATTTGTGGTGGGCTTGCGGTAGATGGCCAAGCCCGCTGAATTTATTTTGTCCATCTTGATGGTTACAAGCTCCCAGCATATTGATACGGTCAAATTGGACATTGCTAGAATATGATGGCCACATGTCAGGTGAGCTTCAATCAAATTAAGCTAATCTTATTGAAACTATGTAACGTAAAATTGAACACATACCTTTCCAGATCGCCGCATCTTCTTCAAGCTTCCGGTAGACAGGAGTAGCCGACCAAACAAAGTAACCCCCTGGTCGTAGGACCCGGTTCAATTCCATGAGAAGCTTACCACCTGTTGGGGATTTTTATTACCAACCATGATCTGAGCTGAAACTAGAAGTTAATATATATATATATATATGTATATATAAAACAGAATAATAAGATGATGTGTATTATTAGGTTAGAACCTTCTGCGTGCCAAGGGACTCTACAACGTGCACAGTGAACGAGATCGAAAACGTTGCTTGGAAATGGCAGGCGTTGAGAACCCATGACAGCAGATATTGCAGGAATTCCTCTTTCAAGGGCGAATTGAACTTGAGCTTCGTGCTCATCTTTTGGTGCAAAAGACATCGTAAGCACATCTCTTTCGAAAAGGTAGCCTCCAAAGCTTGCAACTCCACACCCAACATCCAAGACTACTCGAGATCGGTTTCCCCATCCAACATTCGGTACCGCCTTCAACATCAGAAATATGTTATCCAATAGATCAAATACAACTTAAAAACAAATTTCATTTAAAAACCCACCAGTTATATATGGTTGTCTATGTCATGTATGCTATATATATACTATAAACAACATCAATTTAGGATTTCATTAATAGTTTAATTACAAAAATTAAATCATGTATTTGAGACAATGAAGATATCCATTGATTCTTTTTTTAATAGTGCTGCGATTATAAGTTGATATATACAAATTAATGCGAGGGTATCATATTGATTATTATTAAATACTTTCTTTTATATGAAAAAATTTCATGAAATAAAATAAATCACATAGAATATGCAACAACAATAAAATATTGGGATGCCAATTTATATGAATAGCTTTTGTATTCTTGATAATACTTCTCGGTTTTAATGTTAATTTATACGTACTGAAAAGTGTGAGAAAATCTATCCAATAAGACAAAATCATAAAATCTTGAACAATAAGTAAATATATATTGATTTAATATTTTTAAAAAATTTTTTTTATGAAATTCTCTTTTATTTAAATTTAAACTGTTTTTAATTAAAAAAGTTCCAAAGTGCATAAATATTTCTATATTATCCTCTTTTAAGTAACTTTTTTTAATTAATTTAAAAAAAATATATTATAGTAATAATTAAACTTCATAAATATTTATTAATTTAGTACTTATAAAATGGTTTCATAAGATATTCGTGAAAGCACTTGTAAGTACGGAAACCACTAGCTGGACAAACCTGATCGGTAGATCACGAGATGACTAACCTTCTGAATGAAGTCAATGTAGTGGAGTGCCCCGTGTATGAACTGGGTCCCACCACCAGGAAAAGTCAAGAATTCACCGGTCACCTTGATCCAATTTTGGTGGCCCTTCACCTGCGCCAGCATCGCGTTTGGTACATTCCGATACCATATCTGCTAGACCAAAATAATATAGTTAGAACCGCAAACAAATCGTCCCAATCAAACGGTTCGTATTAACTCTTACATTATCTCTGCTTTTGGGCCATGCGATAGGAATTTTGTATCCCTGAGGAAGTGGGACCAGGCAAGAAGACCCCTCCTCAGGGCAATGCCTTTCACGATGTTCATAATGCTTGGTAGAACGTAATTTCTTTATAGCTTTTATATTGTCCAAACAAGGTATAAAATCAGGACCTGTAGTTTCGTTACACAGATGCCACGTATAGCCGTTGATGTTCTCATTACTCCTCGATTCCTCTTTGCGTCTATCTTTCTCGTATTCTGACTGAGTCGCCTGTGTTAACCAGGACTTCTTCGACTCTGTTGATTCTTTTGGTATCTCCGTACTGCTCCCACCAGGAAATGTCTCGCCCGAGTTAGAATTAGTTGGCTTGTGTTCTTTTATTCTCTTAAGCTTGGCTTTCCCTTCGCTATTTGCTGGTTTCTCTGTTTTATTTACATTTTCAGCTTGATATTCTAGCTGTGCTGGGGCCAGTGGTTGCGGGTTGGTTTCGTCACTGAAGAAGCTGTAAGGAATTT
Organism: Azadirachta indica; assembly: GCA_022749755.1. Lineage (NCBI taxonomy): Eukaryota > Viridiplantae > Streptophyta > Magnoliopsida > Sapindales > Meliaceae > Azadirachta > Azadirachta indica. Next base: position 15,089,422 of record CM040447.1, on the reverse strand, counting down.
CCGGTTTTTGTTGTACATGTTTCTCCTGATGCTCCTTGATTCTTTGTTGTTTATCTTCATCTGATATCTGATTTTGAGTTTCGAGAAACGTTGTCTGGTTTCCAGCATCTTCTTGCAGTTGTTGTTTAATCATTTCTTCATTTGCTTTTGTATTGCTTTCAAAGTCATGCTTCGTATGTTGTTCATCAACTTGTTGGCTCTCAGTCAATGCACTTTCTTCAGATATTTGAGTCTCACCTTGTCTCTGTTTCATCTGCTCCTCAGCAGATTCTTTGCCTTGCAAACCGTGTGAACTTTCTTCAATAATTTTCTTCACCTTCTGTTCATCGCTAATATTCTTGCTATCAGCACCAACACTTGGATGTTCTTTTCCTTGTTTGTCACTGCCGCTTTCAGCCCCAGTTGTAGCATGATTTTTTTGGGCGTTATTATTAGTATTTTGAGTCTGTTTTGGTTCATCTGTTTGGATGGCATCCCTGGGGAGGACACCAGGATTATCGTGGAGGATAGTTTGGTCTTTTTTCTCAACAGTTTTGATAGTTTCAGGTTCACTAGAAAGAGAGATGGCGGTGTCGGATAATGTGCCAGTGTTGGCGGTGCTTTTGGTGGCTTTCGGTGTTGTAAAGGTGTCTCCGGTGAGTATCCATATGCCGAAAACGCATAATCCTATCAACACTATCGTTGTCACAGTTGACGTAGTTGAAGAAGATGAACGCTTCAGACCACGCTTGCCTAGAGCCATTTTGCAATATTCAAGGAAAGTGAGAGATGAGATTCGTAATGAAAATATTAGTTGGTTTGTGCGTTCTTTTGTGGAGGAAAATGAGTGCCATGCACGTTCGGAGAGCAGAAGTTTCTCAAGCAAGGAGAGCTTCAAGCTGGGTTTGTGGAGGACAATGGAGAGAAAGAATGATAGAGAGAAATATTCTAAGTTGGAATGTCTCAGGATCCTAAAGTCTCGGGCCAACGAATTTTTAAGACAATCTTGTCTCTATGCTATTGCTACCCAAAGTGAGATAACAGAGAAGTCGCAAGCGTATGCATGGCATGCATTGCATGGTAATTTTATTGGCTAATTATGTGGTGGTAAAATCTAAATGGGCTAAAGTTGGTCCACTGCCTTGGGCTTGGCCGCGGCCCATCATCTTTCGTATATATTCAACAACCAGTTTCATATTCTTATCAATTTAGAGAAGGCTCTGAATTAACTTGTACGTGTAGTAAACTTTGCCTCCCTATGAAAAGTGTGGTTATTTGTTAAAAATTGGGAATTAGAAAATAATAGATCTGTAATTTTCTTAGTTATGAAACAATAAATACATTCGATTCTTTGTATAAATTTTACAATAGTGGTATTAAACGGAAAGGAATATCATTACTCGAAATCTAGGCAATAGAGGGAACAAAAAATAGTAAAATAGGCTGACTTGCAGAGAAAAAAATAATAAAAATAATAACAATATACTTGTTGGTAATTAGGTTATAAAAATAAACTACAAAATCGTAACAAAGATTCTAAAGCAATGATTTCATGCCTCTAATAAATTTTATACAACATGGCACGGAAGAAAACATGATAAATTGATAAACCTTAGAAAATTACTTTGCTATTTCATTTTTAATTATCTTTGTGAAATTGTAAAATTCACTTGGGGTGAATAGTGCCGTATAGATGAACAGTACCATATATATGAATAATGTCGTACTATATAAGAGCACCGAAATACACCGAAAGTACAGCTACTCTTTTTTAATTTTCTTTACTAATTAGGTTAGTGTTAGGTGGAGAAAGTTTGAATTTAAGTAGTGGTTGGTAGGTAGAGAAATTTGTGGAGTAAATTGGGGAATGTGTGTTGAAAATGGGAGAAGGAAACCACTATCAATACCTCACCTCTTTCACCATTCCATTCATCCCAAATCATCTTTTGAGAGTTTCTACAAAGAGAGAAAAAAAAAATTAATTTCTTCTTTGTGTTGTATTCTTTACTTAGAGTTGTTTTTTCTATTGCGAGAGAGAGTGTGAAATACTCCTATTTAGAGAGTTGTTCTTTCCTTATTATTAGAGAGAAAGAGAGTTGTAATCCCCACTTTAAAATAGTGAAATACTCTTATACTTGCCCGTGGTTTTCACTCTAATTTGTTTAGGGGTTTTCCACGTAAAATATTTGTGTCGATTTATTTGCTATTTTATTTTACTATGGACGGTTATACCTCCTACTTATTATTTTTATTTTAATGGACGGTTATACCTCTTACTTATTTATTGTTTTATGGTGATGGATGGTTATATCTCCACATAACGTTTATTTTCATTATTTTCTCAATTTCATTGTAGTTGCTTGTTTTGCTTCGACTCTTAATTTCCTAACAGTGGTATCAGAGCTACTGGTTGTGCGGGTTATTGTTCATAGTTACTATTTACAAGTACTATTGACGGTGAATTAGTGAAATTCGGTATAAGTGAGAAGCAGATAATCATCAACAATGGCAGCAAAGTTTGACATTGAGAAATTCAACGGAAACAATTTTTCGTTGTGGAAAATGAAAATGAAGGCAATTTGAAGGAAGGACAAGTGTCTAGCAGCAATTGGCAAAAAACCCTCGGATATCGATACAGACAAGTGAAACGAGATGGACAGTGATGCAATTACCGGTCTATACTTGAGACTAGCCGATGGAGTATTAGCTAGTGTGGAGGAGATAAAGACGGCAAAGGAGATATGGGATACTTTGACAAAATTGTACGAGGCCAAGTCACTACACAACAAAATCTTCTTAAAGAGAAGACTTTATACTCTTCAAATGGCGGAATCCACATTCAGTGACTGACCATATCAACATCTTGAAAACTCTATTTTCACAACTTACAACATTGGGGTACAAAATAGAGGAAAATGAATGTGCGGAGATTCTACTTCAAAGTCTACCCGACTTGTATAATCAACTCATCATCAACCTGACAACTAATGTTCAAACGAACTCTCTAGTCCTTAATGATGTTGCAGCCACTATCTTAGAAGAAGAAAGGAGACGCAGAAACAAGGAAGATAGAAATGTGAGTTCGCAGCAAACAGAAGCATTATCGATGATAAGAGGAAGATTAACTGAACGTAAGTCCAGTGGGAGTAGATCAAAATCAAAAAGTAAGAAGAATGTCAAGTGTTATAATTGTGGCAAGAAAGAGCACGTCAAAAAGGATTGTTGGAATAATAAGAAGAATAGAGATTCTGAAACATCAAAGGCTCAGGGTTGTATTGCAAGTACCTCAGATAATGGTGAAGTACTATACGGTGACGCAACAATGATTGTTGAAGGCAGAAAACGACTTGCTGATGTCTGGCTTGTAGATTCAGGAGCAACATGGCACATAACCTCTCGAAAAGAATGGTTTCACACATATGAACCTATCTCTGGAGGATTTGTATACATGGGAGATGATTATGCCTTGGAGATTACCGGTATTGGTACTATTAAGATAAAAATACACGATGAAACAGCTCGCACTATTAAAGAGGGACGACATGTCGAAGGCTTGAAGAAGAATCTATTGTCTTTAGGACAATTAGATGATCTTGGATGCAAAACCCATATTGAGAATGAGATTATGAAGATTGTTAGAGGAGTGCTTGCGGTTTTGAAGGCAGAAAAGATTACTGCAAATTTATTCATGCTTAAGGGAGAAACACAACAGAAAGTTGATAGGTGTGTTGCTTCAACTAGCAAAGGAAAAGAATTGACAATCATGTGGCATCTTAAACTCGACCACATGTTAGAACAAGGTTTGAAGATTTTCTTCGACCGAAAGTTACTTCCAGGACTTAAAGCGGTGAAACTACCGTTTTGCGAGCATTGTGTTACAAGTAAGCAGCATAGGTAGAAGTTCAACAGATCTAATACTGGGAGCAAATGCATTTTAGACTTGATTCATTCTGATATTTGGGAATCACTGGAAGTGTCTCTAGGAGGAGTAAAGTATTTTGTGACTTTTATTGATAATTACTCCAGGAGATGTTGGGTATATCTAATTAAGAAAAAGTCAAAAGCGTTTCCAGTGTTCAAAGACTTTAAAGCGTGAGTGGAACTTGAATCTAGGAAGAAGATCAAGTGTTTAAGAATAAACAATGGAAGAGAGTATACAGATAGTGAGTTTCTTGCACTATGTAAGCAAGAAGGTATTGAAAGACAGTTCACAGTACCATACATTCCGCGGCAAAATGGAGTGGCAAAGTGGATGAACAAAACTCTTATAGAAAGGATGAGAGCTATGTTAAGGATTGCGGGACAACCTCATTCATTTTGGGCAGAAGTAGCAAAGACCGCTTGTTATGTGATAAATCAGTCACCATCAACAGCAATTACGTTGAAGACGCCGATCGAGATATGGATTGGTAAACTAGCAGATTACTCTCATCTACATTCATTTGGATGTTCTGTGTATGTAATGTACAATGCCCAAGAAAGAATGAAGTTAGATACGAAATCTATAAAGTGTATATTCTTGAGGTATACTGATGGTGTAAAGGGGTATCGCTTGTAGGATCCCACTACCCGCAAGGTCATAGTTAGCAGGGATGTTATCTTTGTAAAAGATCAACTACAAGAAAAGGATGAAGATGATATCACATTGAAGGAAATCTTAGAGACTATAACATTACACATGGAAAATGATAAAACACAAGAAATTTCAGACTTTTCTGAAGCATCACCAGAGCACAAGGTACAAGAACCAGTTAGGTTCAAGGCTCCAGAAGTTCGTCGGTCAACTCGCAAAAGGAAACCACCAACTCGGCATTCGGAGTATGTTATGGAAAGTAATGTAACATACTGTCTTCTAACAGAGGATGGCGAGCCCTCAACTTTTCATGAAACTTCGAGTAGCTCAGATGCATCTTTATGGATGGCAGCAATGCAGGAAGAGATTGAAGCTCTACATAAGAATAAGACATGAGAACTAGTACCATTACCACATGGAAGAAAAGCCATTGGTAACAAATGGGTTTACAAGATCAAGCGGGATAGCAATGATCAAGTAAAACGGTATCGTGCACGATTGGTGGTGAAGGGATATGCTCAAAAGGAAGGTATTGACTTTAACGAGATATTTTCACCGGTTGTTCAACTTAACAGTCAGAGTAGTCCTGATTATGTGTGCTACATTTGATTTACATCTTGAGCAGTTAGATGTCAAAACTAAATTTGTCATGGAAAGCTTGAAGAAGAAATCTATATGCTCCAACTAGAAGGTTTTACTGAAACAGGCAAAAAGAATTTGGTTTGTAAGTTAAACAAATCTCTGTACGGTCTCAAACAGGCGCCAAGGTGTTGGTACAAGAGATTTGATTCCTTCATAATTAGCCTTGGGTACAACAAACTCAATTCAGACCATTGTACGTACTACAAGAGGTTTGATGATGATAATGATTTCATTATTTTGTTGTTGTACGTGGATGACATGTTGGTAGCAGGCCCCAACAAAGATCGAGTCCAAGAATTAAAGGCACAATTGGTTAGGGAATTTGAAATGAAAGACTTGGGACCAGCAAACAAGATTTTAGGGATGCAAATTCACTGAGACAGAAATAATAGGAAGATTTGGCTATCTCAAAAGAATTACTTGAGAAAAATCTTACGACGCTTCAACATGCAAGAAAGTAAGCCAATTTCTATCCCATTTCCTATTAATTTCAAGTTATCCTCAAGTATGTGTCCTAACAATGAAGTAGAGAGAAGAGAGATGTCTCGAGTGTCGTATGCATCAGCAGTGGGAAGTTTGATGTTCGCTATGATTTACACAAGCAGTGAGAGTAATTAGTCGTTTTATGGCGAATCTTAGTATAGAGTATTGGGAAACTGTGAAGAGGATTCTGAAATACATTAAAGGAACCTCAGATGCTGCATTATGTTATGGAGGATCGGAATTCACTGTCAGGGGTTATGTGAACTCAAATTTTGCAGGAGATCTGGATAAAAGGAAATCTACTACAGGCTATGTGTTTACACTTGCAGGGGCAGTTGTAAGTTAGGTTTCAAAATTGCAGACTGTTGTGGCATTATCCACCACAGAAGCAGAATACATGGCGGCTACATAAGCTTGTAAGAAAGCTGTCTGGATTCAAAGATTATTAGAAGAGTTCGGGCACAAACAAGATAAGATCACTTTGTTTTGTGATAGTCAAAGCGCCTTACACATTGCAAGAAATCCAGCATTTCACTCAAGGACAAAGCACATAGGAGTTCAATATCATTTTGTTCGAGAAGTAGTAGAAGATGAAAGTATAAATATGCAAAAGATACACACCAACGAAACCTGGCAGATGTAATGACCAAGCCAATAAACACTAACAAATTTATGTGGTGTAGATCCTCATATGGCTTAGCAGAAACGTAAGCAAGCATGGAATTGACAAGTAAGGAGGGATTACCAAAAGTGACTTTAAGTGGGAAAATGTGAAATTGTAAAGTTCACTTTGGGTGAATAGTGCCATATAGATGAACAGTACTATATAGATGAACAGTGTCGTATTGTATAAGTGCATCGAAATACACCGAAAGTACAGTTACTCCTTTTTTACTTTCTTTACTAATTAGGTTGGTGTTAGGTGGAGAAAGTTTGAATTTAAGTAGTGGTTGGTAGGTGGAGAAATTTGTGGAGTAAATTGAGGAATGTGTGTTGAAAATGGGAGAAGGAAATCACTATAAATACCTCACTTCTTTCACCATTCCATTCATCCCAAATCATCCTTTGAGAGTTTCTACAAAGAGAGAAAAAAAAAATTAGTTTCTTTTTTGTGTTGTATTTTTCACTTAGAGTTGTTTCTTCTATTGCGAGAGAGAGTGTGAAATACTCCTATTTAGAGAGTTGTTCTTTCCTTGTTATTAGAGAGAAAGAGAGTTGTAATTCCCACTTTAAAATAGTGAAATACTCTTATACTTGCTCATGATTTTTACCCTAATTTGTTTAGGAGTTTTCTACGTAAAATATTTGTGTCGATTTATTTGCTATTTTATTTTACTATGAACGGTTATACCTCCTACTTATTTATTATTTTACGGTGATGCATGGTTATACCTTTTACATAACGTTTATTTTCATTGTTTTCTCAATTTCATTGTAATTACGTGTTTTGCTTCGACTCCTAATTTTCTAACAATTTTATTATAAATACTAATATTAATGTGTAACAAGCGAATCTTTTAGCCGATATTCTTAGAAACTGCCACTCTTGCAATGTGTAACCAAGCATAATTTTGGAATACTCTTCTTACAAACCGTGGCCCGTGATTTTTTCATTTATGAGTTTTTGTCCTACGACTTTAAAAAAAAAAATTCAAAGATTTATTAATATGACTTTGTTAACAACTTGTATTATTCTATCAATAAAGATGTTGTTTTACCTGTTTCACAATTAATAAAATTTATTTTTGTAATACTTAATCGAGTTGTTATATTCTAAATAATGAAAGAATACAATATGCAAAGCCTTTATATGAAATTTAAAAATGATATTGAATATAAGAAAATATATAAATTTCTTTTTTAAACATTACATCAAAAATTTAGTATGAGTTGGCATATATGCAAATCTAACGCCTTCCTAAGAAATCTCTTTCCAAACATTAGACAAGATTTATAAGGTAAATTCATACCAAAACCACGTCAAGAAACTCTTTCCCACTTAAGTAAGTACGAGTAAAAATGATAAATATGAGTTGCCGTGAGGTATCATTAATCGGGCAACATTTTGTTGCATATATGATATGATTCAATTAATTTTAGGGCTATGTGAAATTTGAGCGACCGAAACAAAGGGTTTTAGGGGGAGGTTAAAACAAAAATTAATTAGAATAAAGTAAGCAATTAATATATAAAATCACATAACAACTTCTTCTAGCAAAACGGGAATATATATATATATATATATATATAACATATTCGTCATTAAACACATAAGCTTTCAGACTTCTGATACAACTAACTCTATCTTTCCTCTGCTTGTAATTCGCTTTGGTTACATGAAAAGAATTTGCTACACGTAATAATTGTACAACTGAATTCCATAGCCAGTATATTAATATCATAGAATTCAGATTTAAATTGTTGGACTTGGACAATTGCATGTTTTTAGGAAAGCTATATATTACATAATTTCTTCCTTTTCTTAAAAAAGAGAAAAAGATTGCAGACGCAGCCGAGAAAAAACTGCAGATAAGTACAAGACAACCGTGAGTTTTTTTTTTTTTTTTTTCTGAAAGGAAGAAAGTTATGCTACCTTTTTTACTTATATTTTAATAGAAAAATAATCTTTGTTAGTTTAATTTGACATAATTTTTTATTTCATTCGTAAATCATTAAATAACTATAACGCATTAATTAATGTGAGTTAAATTTAATGATTTACCAATAATATAAAAGATAAAATTATATAAAGTAAAGAAGCTGCAAATTCGTCTCAATTTTAATATATTCAAACTTTGTTTTCAAGAGATTAATGTATAGATAATTTGATAAAGTGACAATACAATGAAGGAGTTTATTTAAAAAATGTTATTTATAAAATTAAGGAAAATATTAAAAAAAAAAAATTATTTAATGTAATATAATTAACTAATAGAGGTTATAAAAAAATATTAAAAGAAGCGACAGTACCAGTGACTCTTTTATTTATTTATTTATTTTTAAAATATCATACTAATATGTACACTATATTTTTATTCTTTTAAAATATACTATGATAATATACACACTCCAGTTTACAATTAAAGTATATGTTGAGAATTTACATAATAAAGGGAAAACCTAAAAAATCTATAAATATATGATGAAGTATTTAAGTTTAGGTTTTTAAAGAAAATCTACCCTCACATAAATGGAAAACCTTCCCAAAACGCTTGATGGGATTCAAACCGAAATTAACCCTGCAAACAGAGGACTCAAGTTCTACCACAAACCTAAAAGCTTTGGTGGCCAGCAGATATTTACCATACAAACTTGGGAACGATACGGTAAGTCTTATCATATTCTTTTGCATTCAGAACTTTTAGAAGCAGGGCGGAGATCCAAATTAATTAAAATTGAGTGGAATATATATAGGACGGCACCATGAAGTTATGAACCCCATTGTCGAGTTTGTGGGCCAGTTGAAAGATGGGATGCCTCAGTCTAAGGACTCAGACAAAATTTAATACTATCATATGGGCATTGAAATGTCAATAATTTCCAAGACCTAGACCCAGATTTTGCTCATAACTTGTTTAATTGGTTATATAACCCTGTTTTCTCTAAATTTTCTATAGATTTCTCCTTTTTGGGGTTAGTTTTTGGGAAGATTAAGGCATTAATTAATTACCATCTTTACTCCTTAAAATGCTGATCTGGTATCCTATAGGACATTTTCTTTTTAAACTACATGTCATCAAAATACTTTCCATAGTTTTTTTAAAAAGCAACTAGCATATATAGACAAATTTTAAATGTGTAAACTTTTTTACGAGGAATATTATTCAAGAAATTAAGTGCTAAGTGAACTGGAAAACTAGACACATGAAAACCTTGAAGAAGTGATGAGTATTTTCTCAATGAATCGAGGCTGCATAGGACAAATTCTGTATAGACAGCAAGTCATATTATCGCATACAGATGATCCCCATTGACTGAAAACACTATAGACCTTCAATTATATAGTTGCTTCCCTCTTCAGGGTGACCTGTCGCTGTTGGACTTGTTGGATTTTTCCTAGCAATTAATTAAAAAGTATTTTGTTAATTTGAATAATACTTCCCAGACGGTTTAATTAACTTCGCTTAACCCTCTGTTGACTAATCTTCGGTGACTCTAAGGCAAAGGTCAGGCCCATAACGAAAACAACTACGAAATCACTGCACAAAAAAAGACAACAAATCATAATTAGAGCGCGATTTCTGCCTCAAAATGTTGCAAAAATCAATGCTAATAAAAAGAGAAAATACTTGCGCCCACGCCATGCTATACTATACTCTCTCGAGAAGAAAAACTTGGAAGCCATTTGCATGCGCATGGTATTGCTAAACTGATAAAGCAGCAGTAGTAGTAGTACGTAGTACTAGCTCACGCAGGCACTCACAGGCCTGTCTCCAGCTTTATGCATGCCTTTATCACAAGCAAAATTAGTTCTATCTTAACAGCAAGTTGATCATCAAAGCAATGATCAGACAATGGATGATCAGAAAGCTCCGATTGGGACCACAAAAATTTAAACCGAAAAAGAAACTACATTATTGGTACAGTGGCCTCACTCTATATATGTAGCTGAGAATGCCACATGCACACAACACACACGCACACAGAGACGCATACACTCTATAGTGACCTAATGCCAGAACAAACCCTAGCATTCTTTTGAATGGTTGTAATTTTGTGTTGGGTTTTGAGGTGCGTACGTAATAATTGCAGTTTGCAATTTATTCTCTCTATGTCTAGGACTAGGAGTGAATAATGGAGCTCCCGTCGTCTTATCGACCGCTATAAACCTGTAACGTTTTCAAAGAGACATAAGGCTAGAAAAATTAAAAACCGCCAAGGGCAAGGCTACTAGTGCCCCCGTGAAAAACACATGGTAGCTAAAGAAGGCGGAGTTGACAAAGTTTTCGGGGGGGCAGGCAGGCAGGCAGGCAGGCAGGCAGGGAGGCAGCCGAACATTATTGGAGCTTCAACTTCCAGCCGCTACCGTTACATGCCAACATTATAATTCTCTTTCGGATAGATGCATACTTCGGCTCAATTGGCGGTGGTCATAAATTTAAGGTATGAGCCACGTTTTCATGTCCTTAATTTGCAGCTGTTAAAAAGTTTTTAGTTTTACTATTATTATTATTATTATTATTATTATTATTATTATTATTATTATTATTATTATTATTATTTTATTAATCACGTTACAAATGTTAATTTAACTCTGGTTAGATATGGTTGGTTGTTGATTTGTTAATTGCGCTGCTTGCTTAGTGTAGATTTCAGAATTAAACAAATAACATATATATATATATATATATATATGTTGCTAGGGTTTTAATAAGAGGAAATAATTAAATGATATACATATATGTTAAGGAAGCCATGAGAATGAGAATGAGAAAAACCCAAAACATATATTATAAGAGAACGAAAGAGAAATATATGAGAAGAGAATCCGCAGCCAAGGTGAAGAGAAGAGGAGAGTTGGCCATACCATATGCAAGTGGTATGAGGAATATTTTTGCTCTTTATGAAGCACTCAACATGAGAATCCGTGAAAAATGAAAGTTTGTGCACTAGAAAATACGAAATCTATTCATGTCCTGCACATATATGATATATCATAATCTTTGGTGATTTGAAACTACTATATATATGTTGTGTGTGTGCGTGAGTCCCTTCTTTTTTCTTTTGTTTGGATTGGGAGAAAGATATAAACATATATATATATATATATATATATGGTCCTCCTCATATCCGACTATTGATATGCATTGATCCTCCTTTATGTTGAAGGAAGGACAAAATCTTAGGGAGTTCCGAGTATCAAATTACAAAATTAACACGATAGCTAGGTAGCTCTCTCCAATCAGTATTTGACATTTTGGTGCTATGTGTTCATTTAAATTTTTTTTTTCCTTTGCTTTTTTTCCATTTTAAAATTTAAAAGATTCTTGTGTGTTTTAAATTATTTTTGCTCTTTTCGTCAACACGTTTTATCAAATAAAAGTACCGCACTGTTATTATGACATGGGCACCCCAAAGTAAGACATCATAGAATAGTATAATTAAGAATTAATTAATGTAAAAATAAATAAATAAATCTAACGATTAATTATCTAAACCATTTTTTTTTTCATGCTATCATTTCTCCCTCTATAAATTTAAAACATCAAAATTAATTGAAGAGACAATTTGTCGCCGAAATTAACGGTGCTAAGAAAGAGAAGAAGTGATATTCTCTGCGAAAGATAAGGTGGAGGACTATACATGCAACAAGTCAACTAGCATAGTAATTAATTATAAAACCCAAGGCCGGACACTGCCTTGTTTTCTAAGAGAGTTAAATCCAGAACCAAAAATAACCAACCAACTAATATCCTTAATTTTACGTTTTCATTTATGTTATAATACAATATATTAAATCTAACTGATATATATGATTATGAGGTCTGTTCATTCTAACGACAAAGAGGAGTAGAATATGTATAACTATTCATCATCAACCTACAGAAAATTAATGATGGATCGATGCACGATTACTTAAAACGATCATTCACCCACAGTACGTAGCACTGGTATGGTAATTGTATGGCGTGAATAACAATTCTACCTGTATATGTTTATATATATTATTGAAGGTCACATGGGGCAAGACCTAGATTCTCATATGTGGCAGAAAAGTTAAAATTTTTTTGTATTTCTAGCTACATAGGTATATATGCATATGCCATATGCCACATGCTAGCTGGGGAGATAATTAATTGCCGTAAGGATAGGTCGGATTAACTTTTGTAGCTAAATGTGTATACTTTACAAGTATATATGGTTCTCAATTCGTTCTCATTATATGATCAGAGAATCATCAATGCATTTACTTGTTTCATAGAGCCATGGATTATACATACATGCACTACAAACTTAATTAAGCTGTCTTCCTATAAACAGAGCGCTTCTTTGAACAAGTTTCCTTCCAAATTCGTGGATATATATAGATGAATTAATGATAGGCAATTTTAAGCAAGCATAATCTCTGTTCTTTTAGAACTTCATATATGAACAAACTCTGACTGCACTCGTAATAAAAATCAACTCAACAAAGGCCTTCAAACAGAAGTGCTTGTTACTAGCTAGCTGCATGAACTCCTTTATTTCCCATTAAATTGGCAAGAAACTCCTGCAGTACTTAAAATTAACAAGGCATTTAATTTGTCAGTCAAATATGAATCAATGAACCACAAAGTCATGAAGAAGCGCCTAGTCCAGTTACAAATATCGTCATCGCACAACCAGCATATGTACACCTAATATTAAGAGTCACTTAAATGACAAGCAAAATTGTGAAAAATCAACTTACAATTAATGAACTTTACTTGTATGCTCTATAGTTCACTCTACACGTACGATGGATATATCAGGCAACAACGATGATTTAAGATCTCTGCTTACGCTAAATGTTTGGAAACATTGATAAAAAGTGCATTAGATTGTTGTAAAATTTTTAATTTTGGAACTTAATTATAAGTAATCCGAAACACAAGTGGATCTTTCGTGTACCTCATTTAAATGAAAAAATCTTCGTTAAGTAGAAAATTTTAAATAAGGATAAACTAGATCAATACTGCTCCCCGGGGGCAACCGCTAATTTGTACCCAGGGGAGAGATAATTTCCAAATTTACAATACTCAATGAGAAGACATTGAAAATACCGCAAAATAAGCTAAATTTTTTTTAATAAAAATGTTGAATGAAAACATGGCAATTAAATGTGCAGAAACATTAGAAAAAATCATATAGGATGCTGCATGTGTCTTACAAATTACACAACACACACACATATAGACCTGCTCAATTCATGTAGTAACTAGGTTCTAAATTGTCGGGCCTATCACCATAGTAGAAGTCACAAGACTATAATAAAAGTTGAAATTTTAACAAATGACTCTTTTAACTATGTTCTAAAGTGACACTTAACTAAAGACACATAAAATGAACTTAACCTCTCAATTAAATCATCCTAACACAAGAAACATTAGAAAATTAAGTAAAAATCTATGCTAAAAATGCTTGTAAATTTTGTATAAATTAAAAAGCTAAATAATCATACTATTCCCCAGTTCATGTGGCTTTGGGCGTTGGTATATATGCTTAAACTAAGAAAATTCAATTTCTACTGAAATATATGGAGGCATAATCATTCAATATACTTGTAAGTGTGATGTTTGATTCAAGCTGCCTCTGTATACCTTATGCTTCTCATTCATTTATATAGAGCGCCTATAAATCATACTTAAGGCACGAGCATTAAGACTCATTCTCAACCAATATGATGTTGCGTGTGTTTTCTTTTTAACAGCATTGTTTAATTATTATAGGCTTCGAATTATTTCAGACGAGGTATTCCACATGTAGTTCAAAAAGACTCCAGTGAAGTGACATATAAAAAGACTTTTCAAAACTTACCTTCACCTCAACCATCTCCATCTTCCTCTAGACCTTCATTTATCTATGTTTTTTTGGTGTTTTTGATTTTTAGTGTTAGAATATGCAGGTTACAGATTACATTTAAGCTATCACCACCCCTCAGGCAAAAAGAAAAAACAATTATAAGATAAAGGGATAGGCTCAAAATTTTAATAAACGTTAGTAAAAAATTATAAAATTTAAGAAATTAACCAATGCATTAATTTGACTAAAACCATATTAGGTAACAATAAAAAGACAAAAGGGTATATAAGTAAATGGTCATACGATGCATTGGCATTGATAATAACATACCTATACAAGCAGTGAGAATGTCCTCTAAATATAGACATCAAAGGCACCCTCAATAATTTTCGTTTTTGAAAAAAGAAAATCTCTTCTCTTGGGAACTGAGAAGAAATGTTGTTGTACAGATGCTCTATGTGGCAAAAGAATAGAATGTGTTAGGAGCGGAAAATTGGCAGATTAAGGAAAGATTCTCAATCTTTCTGTTCGGCTTACACACTCTAAATTTTCACTTAATGGACAACAGTACTCTTGAAATAATGAAATGCTGTAACGCATGCAGGCGGTTCATTAAACTAAAAGTAGTGGGATGATAAGCAATTTTACCCATTTTATCATCAATACATGTCACATCTATGCATGTCTAATCTAATTAAGAAAATAATGATAATACATATCGCACCAAAACTAATCTATCAATGTGAGAGAGAGTGTGTGTATCTTTTGTTTAATTATTATTTTCACCTTTAAAGTTGAAGCCTCTTGCATGGCTAGCTAGCTGGACACCTCCTCCCATTCCCATACCATACCGCGATAGGTAAAAGATGAAGTCTTTGTAGTTTGTCCAAGCAAAGACGAAACCCAAATATTCTTTCCATTTCAAACCGGCAAACATACGGGTAAGCAGGGAAAAAGCAAAACTTCCGTGTTCAAAACTAACCAGAAAGCGTAATGAAAATTCAACCCAGATGACAATTTATCCCCCAAAAAAAAAAAAAAGGCACCATATTCAAGGTAAAATAAATCACAACCTGCTGATACCTGCCCATCTCGTAGGAACAAGAATTGGGATTTCAAGGGGAATAGAGTAGTAGAGGAAGAATAATAACATATAATGATAATTTTGTTAACCAAAGCTTTCGAAATTAGCACGATAAAAGAAAAACATCTTCACATTTCCGCTCGCTGATCTCCATTTCTTTTTTCTTTTACCTTTCTTTCTTTTTTGTTTTTTTTTTCCTCTTACTCCTACTTCAGTTTTTGATATAAAATCTACTCAAAAAACATTAGCAAATACTTTTGACAAGGCAGATAGAGCTAAACAGAAGTAACAAGAAGGAAACAAGGTCATGGTGCTTTACGAAGACCTTGGGCTTGGGAAGAATTGCGTACCAGCTGGTGCCATGAAGGTGGTGAATGGAGTTATCGGATATAAAGTAGAAGGATCTAGAAATGCGGCGGGGGGAGCTGCTGTTACAACATCACCAGGGCTTACGGTGGCAGCGATGGTAGCTGGAGGGGTGTTGATGGGGCCAGCAGTAATGAGATTCAGTGGCTGAACTCCATCACCACCCGGAGTGCTTTCACTAGTTGTGTAGTTACTTTCTATACCTTGGTCATAGAGAAGTCCCTTGAACAAATGCCCTCCTATGTTCACAGAAGTCTGATATGCGTACTGATCCTCAGCATCATCAATGCTGCTCACTCGTACACACCTGAACACCGCTTGGGCGCTCACTTCGGCCGGAAAATTCCCTACTTCAAACCCTAAATAAACATCCATAAAGCCATAGGATTATATTAGAAATACAAATCGAGCTCGTCATATTTAAATTTTTTTTTTTTTTTTTGGGAGAGTAGACTAGTGGCACACAAATGCAAGCACACACGCTTTTGCTACACAGATATCAACAAATACACACACAAAGAGGAAAAACAGTTTCTTCCCTGTAAATCTCCTCGACAGAATACTAGATAACAGTATATGTAAAGAAAAAGAGAAAAGAAAAGCTGATGGTGTTCTCAATGGAAGTCGATTTCATTACACGCAGTAGAAACATAAACCTTTTATTTTTTCGCTCTTTCTAGAATTTCTGTAGATGCTTCCCTAAATTCTTGCAAAAGAGTCAATATTTGAGACTGTGAGTGTTTCAGAGAGCCAGGAATATAATAAAGAAATGAAAACGAATAACAAAAACCGTACCAGAAGAGTTTGTGGGTATGCGAGTGCAGGCAAGAGAAGAGCCCGGATTTTCCCTCTGTCTTTTGTTTTGCTCTCCACGAAGTTGAAGTTGTTGTTGTTGCTGCTGCTGTTGCAAAGAGGCAAGTTGTTGTTGCCTCTCGCGGCGTTTAGAAGCAGGAACCCAAGTACTTTTTATATGAGTTTGGCACTCGAATCCTCGGCTCTTGCAACAAGTTCTGCATCGCATGTGAGGGCAATCTTTCTTGGCTTGGTTGCCACAATCTTGACAACTCATTCCGCCACCAACTCCAGTGCTCCTCACCATCATGAACGCCGATCTTGATGACGAATTATCCCCGATGACGTTGATTGAGCTCCTGCTTGGTCCCATGCCAAATCCAGCTACCGAAGAGTAAAGATCTTGTTGTTGTTGTTGTTGCTGTCTTTGATGAAGAAGTAGTTCAGCTTGTTGTTGCCATAGCTCAAAACCTTTGTAAGGAAGGTCTTCATTTTTGTACCAAAACCAGCTGTCGGGAGTAATTTCGTTTGTTTGATTATTTTGTTGGTCTTCTTGATTGTTGTTGTTGTTGTTGGTGGATACTCTTCCTCCAGCAGCTCCTAATGAGAAAAACCCAGCCATGTTTCCTCTTCTAAACCTGAAGCAGACCTCAATTTTGACAACATATCCATATCAGGAGCACTATCTAGCTTTGAATTTTGATTACCACCCCAAATTTCATAAGGAATTTTTTGTTGATTCTAATTTGCTTGGTAAAAATGTAAAAAGTTCTTTGTTTTCTTCCTCCAAGTTTTGTTTTTGTAAGTATGTGTATGTCTCTCTTTGAATGAGTGACAGACAAACACACGTCAATTATATTGGTGGCGAGTGGGGGCAGTCTTCAATTCCTCTCCTTTTTTTGCTTCGATCTTATTTCTCTTCGAAGTGTTTGTTTTGATGTTTGTAAGCATTAATTGGAAGCCATAGAATTACAGCTCTCAATCTGCAGCAGCCGCCATGCGTTCCTTCTCTTTCCTCTGTTACCCTAATTTATGTCTCTCCCTCACAATCCATGCCCCTCTCTCTCTCAGTGACTTCTTGCAGGTTTTGTATGAGCTTTTTGGGGTTCTGAGCAGAGCTTAAGCTTAGCTCCTCTCTTGTGTCTGTGGAGCAAAACGCCCTCCTCTTTTGAAACTGCAACTCTTTCACTGAACTGGTAACTGTCTCTCTTCGTTGCTATCTATGGATGTCACTTATCATCGCAAATGGAATCATATGATCGTCTACCATGATCATATCGTCTTTCCAATCCAACGGACTATCTCTTGCCACGTGTCAACCCACCGGCCTTTTTCTCTTCTTAACCTTTGCACCGGAAAAACCGGTACTTTTTTTTTTTTCCCTGACCCGGCCTTTTTGTTTTATTAATTTTCATTACTTATTATCCACCAATGGCCCAATGCCTTCGCTTCATTTTCCTCACCTTGCCTAAAATTATCTCTAAAAATATGATTTATTTCTCCTTCTGTTAGTAAAACTATTAATTTATTTCATCAAAATAGAATTACTTACTGCTCCAAGTTGTAGCTGTAAAGCAAATTCTAGTCTATTGTTTCGCCGAGGGAGGGTATTCTCGTGAAATCAAACCTCTCCGTGCATTATATAATTAGTCTTTCAATGTTGAGTTTTTTTTTTAATTAATTTATTGCGTAGAAAGATTTGGGCAGTGAAAAAGAGGCGTAGGCGTATTTATCGAATTCATACAAAAATAATCATGCCTCGTGGTATAAATTGTGGCTGCAGAAGGGGGCACAGCGCCACCTCCTTGTACCTTTTGTCCGTTTTTACCCTTTTTTTTTTATAATTTATAAAAAACATTTTATATCATCGTGTTTAAATAATAAATAAATTGATTATGTGTGTGTATATATATATATATATATTCTAATATCAAGTAACTTTGTCCTTGGGGGGACCATTTTTTACTGTCTTTCTTAAATAACGTGCAATTGCCAATTTGGCAGAGACGATAAGTGATGTGGGTTGACTAATACAGTTGAGGACAATTTTGTCTTTTCGTAGCGTATACTTTATGGATCCAGGAGGCCTGCAGCCCCGGGCGCATGGGATTGAGGCCTATTGACAAGTATCGTAGTCCGTACTAAAATATTTTGGGCCAACGTAATTTGTAGACCTTACATTAAAATAAATAAAAAAAATAGATAATAATATTTATTTTAAGTTTTGGAAGAAAAAGACTTTGGTATCGCATTTTTGGAGAGTGAGTGATGGACACTAGCAATAGCATGGGAGTGGAAGACAGTGAACCTCACGCATGTCCACATATCTAATCTTTCCACATCAAAGGGGACCTACATTTTTTGTGGGCTCAAATTGACGTGACGTGGCCAGATTCTTAAAGGGGCACTTCATGCCCATGTCCCACGCCTTCTTTCTTACCCAATAATTTGCCTAAAGTCTTTATATCTTACCAATATATATATATATATATATATAGGCATAATTTGCTTCACAAGGATCCTTTGCTGAGACCGTATATTCCATAAATATACATTACGAAATTATATAGTTATATAAAGACAATAATTTTATTGAAATAATATAAATATTTTTATTTCCTATTTGATGCTGCTCTAAACTTACATTTATATGTTAGTATTATTGTGTAAAAATGAATATTGTGTCGCGGTATTTTACAGTGCCAATGTTTAATATGCATGGAGTAGACACTCAAGACTGCAAAATGTAGAGATAGTAGTATTAGTAGTAGTACCAAGCCAAAGGCAAAGCCATGTTGCTTTTCGGGTTTCAGAGTTTCTGGCATGAAACTTAGCCAGTCACATCATGCCTAGATTTTTTTTTTTTTTTTTTAATTTTAAAAAAGAAAAAAAAAAAAAAGTTAGATGGCCAGAAACCAGGCATGTCTTCTTAATACTAAAATGACCAAAATGACCCCCAACTTCCATGGATGTTTCACAAGGAATTGGTGCAGGTTGTGTGTCTGTCTGTGTGTCTGTCTGTCTGTCCTTCTCCAATGAATAGAATGGAATGGAATGGACGTGATATGCAAACTCTTCAATGTATCCAACTAGGATTTTGCCATCACCAAGTGGACCAACCCTACTTAGAAAATCGACATCTGGCATCATAATATTACTTCACGAAAATAACTACATAATGATACACCCTCTCTTTGTTTCAAATATTAGACGAAGATGATGACCTATACATGTATGAATATATATATATATATATATATAACAATATATTATGTATATATTTAAACAGTGATAATAATAATAATACCATTACACACATATATATATATATATATTTTTCAGTCATAGACATATTTTTTGAACATTGAGAGCTATGGTAGGATGGTCCTCTCAATTTTGAACTGATTAAATTGAATTTTACATCAGTCTCATTCAAGCCTATGTCGCATTATATATTTGCTGTTCTGACGCATGAATGCTTGCTGAACAATTGATTTCTTAATATGACATCCTCATACAGAGAACTGAAATGAAATGATGTGCACATAATTTTGTTTGTTCTGAAATCAAAATTTTTAATTAATTAAGTTTCCAAGTTAATTTTTTATTTATCTCAGTATGATTAAGCATCGAGTCGGTCAAATTTATTTGGACCCCATGCATTTTGACGGGATTGAACGAAAATTGCCACAGAGAGAAATATTTTGAAACAAAAGTTAATTTCCTGATATTTGTCGAAACCCTAGTTTCCATTGGGAGATTCGAGGGCGTATGGTACTAGATCCCGAACCTGTAAATAGACTTTTGTGTCTAAAATTTTCTGGTAGATAATCAGAGCCTGCTAATTGTAATAACTATACTATTTCCAATGAAAAAAAGTTATATCTGACAAACTACCAAACAATCCAAATTGTGATAGGAATATAATTATAAAATAATCAAACAGCATCCCTTTTGAGAAAACTACACTTGTAGTTTTGAAGAGACTTACGAGACCAGTGCAAAGCTTAATTAAGTTGGTGATGGTGAAACTAATTAAGCTGTAAACAGTGTTTTATTTTTGCCATGCCCAAGCACAATGCGAGAAAACATGGTTTCTCGACTTACAAAATCGGACTCCTTACTTTGAGTGAATTGAAAGGAAAGCCCAAGGTTCTCGTCCTTGTCAGCTTTACAATTTTACAGCTGGGGCTGCCAACGACTACAACGCCTAATTTTTCAAAGCTTAAAGTGCTTAATCTGCATAAACATTTTTTACCGAAAGATAGATTTAAGCTTGCCATGCATATTCATTCATTAATTCGTGTGTGAGTGCGTGTGTGTGGATCCGAGAAGACAGTTCTTGGCATGCATGCTTTGATGCATAGCTGTATGGTTTAATTTCTACAATGATCGATGTGTTATTTATATCGATATTGCTAAAAATTTATAGTGGGAATGTTAAGGTCTGGGAAGAATTTCTGCATTGGACTGAATTGGTTTCAAAAAGCTTGAGTCTATCTGAAACCTATGGGAGTCAAATCTTAGGTTAGGGCCTGCAGTCTGGCAAGCTTACCTTTGCGTTTAACTCCGGAGTTTCTCTCTGACAAAGTTTTACCTTTGCTTTTTCCGCTATATCAATTAATTACCTTGGCTACTTAGCTAGGTAGGCCTTAAATATTTTGCTATACACGTCCATCAGTCTCTTTATTTAATTGAGATTTTTGTATATTTTGCCTGCCTCTAAGAATCCCGATGGAGATGCATGGTCTCTAAAATTGGGCGAGAGAAATTCTATACCCCATGTTGGCTTGATTCATGAATATGATCATTTAGTTTAAATAAAGGCCCTTTTATTGATTTTTCATTTTTTTAAATAATTTAGCCAGAAAATTTTGTCAACAAATGATTAAAAATCACAACTAGTTAAAACGACAAAACAAACTTAATTTACCATAGAAATATTCCTACCAGAACCGCTATAAATGTTAGAAAGTTGCCTTTAAAAAAATGTAAAAACTTTAAAATAAAAAGAATAGCCTTTAATTGATGCTCATAAGCAATAAAATTAAACTTATTAGGTGTGGAAATCTCTGATCATTCTCTTCATAATCAGAATATATGTATATAAAATTATTTCGAGATGCAGTATTGGATTCTTTTATGCTTCTTATAATTTGTTTTAATCTTTTGTATAATTTATAAAATAATAGAATATATAGATTTTGTTTCTGAACTACATTTAGATACAGATGAAGTAGATTCTGTAGACACATTCCGAGATATGGGCTTATTAACTTATTTTGTGATACGTCCCGTTAAATCATCTTCTTTCAAAGGCAAATCTAAGATGACAGGCAAGGTTCCAAATCAATTTCTACGCAGCTGCTGGCTGGCATTTCATCAAAACATTTGTGTGTTAAATTTAATTTAATTTGCTACTCATCACTTCGGGATGAGAAACTGATGAGATGTTTGTGTGCAGGCAGCGTAGCAGTTGAAGGCTCACCGGTTCTGCTACGGGATTTAAGGAAGAAGTTAAGAAGGAAAAAAAAAAAAAAAAAAGAAAAAAAAGAAGAAGAAGACGAAGATGAATGAAGATGAATGATGAAGTGCGATTCCCAATGATTAGTGTGCAGCTGTGTCCTGTGAGTGTGGCATTCTCGAGCCGTGTGTTTGTTCCCATGGTTGACTACCATCACCAGGCAAGCAAGCAGGCACACATAAACTTCTTTTTATCTGCGTCTTATCTCGCTGCCTCTGTCTGTAAAAGGGATATAGAGAGAGAGAGTACGCGTTAACTTTAATATTTGCTTTGTTAATCATGGGTTGTTAATTAATTAATTACTATTTGATTCTTTCTCTTTTTCTTTCTCTTTCTCTTTCTCTTTCTCTTTTTCAACAGTAAAGGAATCATGCATCTATATATATATTCCCAATACAACACTGCTGCTCACAAATGTACACTATATTTTGTAATTAGGAGGAAAACAAGGTGCAGTCCTTGCAAACCACAAATCTCAATACATATACACACACACATATAAGCAAAGCAAGGAAGGATTAGTTATTTAAGGACATTAGTTCTTCGTTTAGTTCATTACATGTAATCTAATGATTGTTATTGTCACTTCCCAGCCGAGAGAGGGTCAGAGTCAGACTAAGAAATTAATTAATTAATTAATTAATTAATTAATTAGGGGTTTTTAGATAAGTTTTATATATGAAAATAAATGTGAAAATGTTTGAATTTTACTTTGTTATATATATGTATGTCGAAATTAACCTCACATGATTCTATATATCGTGTTAAATAACAAAAATGTTTCTTTTTATTTTTCATCTTAAACGTGCATTTATTTGTGTCAAACTGAATTATGGTAGTGGTAATGTGTATCCCAGTAGTTACATCAGTAAGAAATAACAAAGTAAATTAAAGTTTGTTATTGAAAAAGACAATATTCACGTGAATGATAACACAAGTTTTTTATCCTATGCTATTATATTATTTCATGGAAATAGTGTATATGAATCATTGCTAAAGATACATATATGCAAGCATAAATTCTTTTAAAAGTAAAATGTACTGAAGTTAATTTAATCGGTAGAAACTATTATAGATAATTTTGGAATATTAATCAACAGTTGTCATATAACAAATTAGTTAATAAATATTAAGTGTAAAAAGATTTGGTAGAATGGTAAGAAGAATAGGTAGCTAGGGTTGGAAAGAGGAGGTGTAAATTATAAAAGAAAATAAGAAAACAAAAAATAATAATGAGGAAATATAAATCTCGGATGTCCTCTCACCAATCAATGAGAGTGAGCTTTCTCATATATTTTTTGTTGTGTTGCATTTAGATGTGCTGCATAAAATAAATAAATAAATAAATAAATAAACAATGGGAGGGTTAGAGTCTTGGTCAAGCAGGTAATGGGGGGATGGGAATTTGATGGTAACAGGTAGGCATGTGAATATGAATATGAATTTGAATGTGATACAGCAAAAAAGATTTTGGTGGCTTCCTAATCCTACCGAAAGCAAAATTTACATTCCTTTCTTTTCTTTTACTTCTATTCTGTAATTGGTTTTATTTTGTTGATTTATAATGTAATGTGACTTTAGATTTTGAGATGATAGAAAGGAAGAAAGATACCGACGACTCTTCCTGCTTTGGAACACTTACCAAATCACAAACACAGTCGTTTCGACCACGTACGCCTTTTCTCGTTTTTTCCTCAAAGTTTTTCTTGTGGGGCCCCCACCCTTCTCTTTTCCGTTAGAGTTTGGTCCCATTATCATGTCTTAATTCCATATTATTTGTAACATATCCAAACATATTTCATCATTTTACATCAACTCATCTCTTATTATACATTTATGTACGCATATGAAAGAAACTAATATGTATATACGAATTTCATTTTTAAATGATACTAGCTTTTCAATCCTAATTTGAGGTATTTTATAATATTAAACTTTTGTTATTATTTTTTTTTTTTTAAAAAAATTTATGGTATGGTGACATAAATTGAAAATAGGACGTATATGAACACTAAAAATGTTATTAAAATTTAAGATTTAATTGTTAATAATTATGCGCAAGTTCATATATAAAATTTGCACTGAAGAATAGGAATGACTGCATAATAAAAGCTTATATATAGGTTATGTGTAAAATTGAATTTTATGTAAAATTGAAATATATATAATATGTATGAGTTTCCAATTTACTTGACATTTCTTTTTGTATACGTCTATCAGTGCCATGCTGCTTAAGGGACGAACTTGCACCGCTTTTACTTTTACTTTTATTTTTTGCAAAAATTTCTATAAATTAATAATTCCATAACTTCTTTGGATCCACATTTCAGACTTTCACCTGTTCTTGTACAGTAAATATTCCTTTGTAGCCCATGTGCATGATCCTGTCTTTTACTGTTTGGATTGATTCTTGGGTATGTATCTTTCTATTCCTTTCTGGCCAGTTTAATTATGCATGTATATATGTACACATGTATAGATATGCATATCCATGCTTTGTATTATACACGTGCTTATTATATATACAGCATTTGGAGACAATACGTATTGGCTTTTCCTTATTGGTTCTGTTTGTAATACGTACAGAGATATCAGATATGGACTTCTGTATGTATGTATATGTATATATATGTTCCATAAACCAATAAGCATCCAGAAAACAACAGGACAACAAATCCTGAAAACACCGTACCCTACTCGATTTGCCAAAATTTTTGGAACTGTATTAATTCTGAAATGCCATTTAGAATTTCAATAAGACTCCTCAATTCAGTATCCAATTTACCCCACATTACGGAGTCGATGATCAAAAGAAACCTGCCCATATGCAGGTGCACCGTATATGCATGTCTCATTATATATGTATATACTTCACTCATTCTCGAACGTCATCTCATCCCATCCCAAACCAAAAAATTATAGTTCCATATATGCATGAAATTAAATTTGTCACATCGCATGACTTCAATTTCCAGGTCACTTGAAAAATGCGAATCCACACGATAACACCCCCAACAAAATTGACAAATTTAATACAAGAATAAATTGGGTGTCGTCCTTTTCGACACGTTGATTATGATCTCTTGCAAAAATGTCAAGTTAGCTTTTGATAAATCCCCACTCTAGCATCACCTCCAATTAATTAAAGTTGCATTAAGATTAGTTTAGGACCATAATTTTGATACTTTTGGGCGCCTAATTTACTTAATGGCCTATTAAATTGGTTGGACTATACATATACGAAAACATGTACATAAGCTAGATCTAGGTATAAATATAACCACATAAAATAAAAAATCTACTTGCTATATATATAATTATAATATAGATATTCCGCACAAGAAATAGCCGTCCATATATGAAATAAGCCCATGATGTTTGTCTGCCCCTTCCCTTTTCTTATAGAAAGATGCTTAATGGGTCACTTTCCAACTTTCTACTCATAAAATTTTGTTATTATGTTGCTTTCTTTTTCCGCCTCGAAAGTTTTGATTGTATTAATTACTTAAGGGTTCAGCTACCATAAAAGTAGCAGGATATTGGTAAGGAAATAAGATTTTGTAAATAATTATAATGTATAATTTATAATGTAGAACACAAATGTCATGGGGTTAAAAGTTGAAAAAAAATAATGTTTAAATTTATAAGTTTTATATCAATTATAAGTTTGTAAAATTCTCACACTGAAAGCAAATACCATCACGTATTCACGTCTTCGATTGAGTGCATACGATCTGCTCTGTCTCTCTCTCTCTCTCTCTCTATATATATATATATATATATATATTAAATAATGACAACTCAAACGATGTAACTAACGACCTGAAGTGCTAATGAAATATTGCGGTTGCCTTTGCAAGAAAGCAGCTTCTAGAGAGGTGATAGGTACCAGTAATGTTTCTAAGCGTTAGATTTTGACCCCAAACTCTTATAATTAATAGCCATTGACTTGCCAATTTCAGTACCTGTCTTATTCTAGAATCGTATTGAAGGACAATACACGGTTATGTGCTCAAAATCTGATTCTGTATAGAGGCCCTTTTGATGTCTTTCTTATGAGTAGTGAGGACCAAACAACTAGTCAACAGATAAAAGAGTTGTGTTGTGGCTTGTTAAGTTGTATCGACATGGCTAGGGTTTGAGTCCCGGACTTGTTTACTTGATTCTCTGTTAGATCATTCATGCAGATCGTCTGTTAGTCACGATATATATATATATATATATATATATATATTATATTAATGGGAGAGAAAAAGTTGGAAAGTGTTTTCTATATTTATCATGTTGATAAGTTGGAAGTGGTAGTCATGATCAGAAAATACTGATAGATCAAAGAATGAATGATATCTGCTCAGAAAAAGAGGTTTGGTGGGTTTAATTTTCTTAGCATAATACATAAAAAGTTGATATACAAGTTGGTGGGCTAGCTGCACCATCAGCATGCATGCTGTCATATATGCTGTGGGTGGTGTTGTTTCATCCGTCTCTCCTCCTCTCCCCCACACTAGAAATCAAGCCTAATGAATTAGAGTCATTGACTTGCTCAACTTGTGCCTAATTTACTTACAAGTGTTCTAATAGAGAAGTAATGTTGATGTGGACAAGTTTGTCAATTGATATAATAAAAGCTAGCCTTTTACTCTCAGATAATTTCCGCCAAGGGACCATATATATAATATATAATTTAATTTTCCCCTTTCTTGGGCATGGTAAGGACCAGATGAGTAGGATCAATTGAAGGGATACGGCTATGAGTCAATAAAATTGAATACTTTTGGGTTCACTGCCAACAAATACCAATTGAAAAAGATGTGGTCATTTAATATTTCATATGAATTAATTGATCAATTTGAAAAAGAATTCTAGAACTAATTAATTACATATAAGAGATATTGCCTTCTGGCTTAGCCTATGGATGCACGCCTCCCAAAAATTCCTGACTTTGAGTTAAGCTTACATCCTGGATTATGTTAATTTGTATGCATGTTGTATTAAAAAAAATTAGAAGCTTCTGATTAATTAGGCTTAGTTTGGTCAATTTCAGCTCTTAAGTATTGAATTATATCTTTATTGCGCAAGTAATTTTCAACGTTATTGGATAATTAGTGACGTAGAATAGTTGTAATTGATTTTTTTCAAAAGCTGCAATTATTTTATTATATGTGCAACAATCAAGTATTAAATAAGTTATAATTATCAAAAGAAAGAAAATCTAATCTCTTTTGTCACCAAAATCAAGCTGCGTGAGTTTATTCAAATTATTTATGATATTTTAATAGATTAATTGGATCGCATATGATCTGGGACCTACAAAATTGTTGAATATATAAGCTAATTTAAGAATTAAAAAAAAAAAATAAATCTCATAATCAACTTTTACTTAACAAATATTATAAATTGGTGATTGGTTAATAAAATAGAATACAACAAATGTATAAAACCTTAATCATGTGTACATGCACATATGGAGTAAATTCAAACTAGAAGAGGGTCCTAACTCTTTAATTAGTCAGATAATCAATGAAGAAAACAGTAAAATGAAAGCAAGAAGTTAGTGGAATGGATATGTCCCATCCTTTCATAATAATTTTCATCATTTTGAAGTTGCCTCGATTAGACAGACAAGCAGAGAATCAGCACACATACAAAACCAAAATTTACCCAGCTGGTTTGTATTAGTGCATATAGCATAACATGGGGGAGAAAGTAATGCACCGCCCAGAATAGTAATATGGCAACATCATACATATAAATATATATATATATCAATATCATATAACGCTTTTACATGCTCAATATTCCTATGCCTTCACAATATTATTTTTTTATTTCATATAATTATTGCTCATCTCATAATAATAATAATAATAATAAGGCCACTGAGAAAAAAGCCTTTTTCTTCTCGCAAATGGAACTGGTGTACGTTTTCATAATTATATTATGTCAATCATGTTGATGTTTTGGAATGATTGTTGTAAAGTCATCTCTAACCAATTTTGATTTCTTTATTATTAGGAAGGATTTTCTTTATATATTATATATATATATATATATATAATCTAATCCCACATGTGTGTTGTCTTAATCAAGTTCGGTGACACAGATAGAGAACTGAAATCACATAATATAAATATACTCCACGTCCACGAAAATCAAGGAGACCAGCAACCAATTCTACAACACAAAATCACCTGAGATTTCTACTTGGTCTATGGCTGGAGCAGCAAATATCTGCCGCAGGGGTTTTTAATGGCTGTTTAATTTGGGGAGGAGAGAAAACCTACGCACTCGACTCGTAGACCACCCGAATAAATACTCTTAGCAATTTGGAGACTATGTTTGCGGAAATTAAATTCTCAGTCTTTGACTTTCATTGCATTACTATCAGAATAAAAATTGTGAATATAAATATTGTTTTAGAAATATTATAATACATACAAACTATATTTTCTCCTAATTCTAATATAAGTAGAATACTAACTCCAAATCTCTTATTATGCAGCATAAAGGTTTAACCCACAGTAAATATGTATATGTTTGTTTAAATTAAATATGATTGATAACATCTTGCATGGAAAAATAATGGATTTATGAAACAACCTACTAATATCAGGTCACAATTATCTAAAGTTTAATGGCCCCAGCTGGAAGCAAATGGCTGCTGACATGATATATAGCTAATCCACGTCGAGAAAATCAGTGTATTCACATGGCCTCCAACAGCAACTGCAGTTGCATGTTCACGACATCTAAATGTTACAATCACAACACATATATAGTTTTAGACTGGGCTTCATGCATGTAGCTTATAGGCTTTGCTTTTTCTATCAAAGGACGAGCCTGTTTCTTCCCCTTGCAGATGCGCTTACAGTTGCATTCAGCCAGGGTCAACAGATTTACAACTTAGGCTTAATGGTAACGGTGATGTAGATGGTATGTATTTTGCAGGAAAATAAGCTTAAGCGTTGAGCAGCATGGCCTGCTTCTTTTGCTGGAAGCCAAGAATCTCTTTTGCATTTCCTTTCCTGTGTTAAGCAGAGACACAGAAATTATTTATTTTAGTAATTCGAATAGACCCCAGTTAGTTGCGTTGTAGAGACGTTCCCCTTTCAACATTGTCGTGTCACCGTATGAATGATCAAAGGATGCGAATCCTACAAAATCCAGCTGATAAAATACTTAGATCAAAATTAACATTGATGGATAGCAGAACTTAGTTTCATCCCCAGACGGCGTCTTGCGACTGGGCTCAATTGCACATAATAATAGGGTGACAAAGAAAGCAGCCAGGATCCAGACAGCCAAAAGCTTCGATGATTGTAGGTGACTGGCAAAAATAATCCCATCAAGATGTTAGTAAGTTTCTTACAGATTAGGCAGTCAACATCAACGTGCACATAAGACTTTCCAAGCAGAAAAAGTAAGGCAACATCAAGGGTAACTTTTAACACTTTTAAGCTCAGTTGCTTCAAAATTTTCTTACACTGAATTAAGCTCCACTCTATGGTCCTGACATTTAACACTAAATTTTACAACCAAAAGCAAATTCAGCGCATGTATTCTGATGAAGTGAAAAGATTGGATCCCTAAAACTACCACAGCTGTTCTATGGAGTCGAATGAGCTCTCCCAACGCTCCCTTGCTTCTGGGGTGTGATTTTTAGTTGTGATACCATTTATGATGAAGCCACTATTTTTACCGCAGACCAGATGAAGCACGGGGTTTTGCCTTCATAGAGTTCAAATGTTGGGTTATGAAAATGACTCCCATCACAAGTATAAGGCATCCAACCAGCGTGCTGAAGAAGAGGGCACCTGGTTGCCTGGTCTGGACAAAGCCGTATACCCCATTAGAGGTCACGAGAATTAAATCAGTGAGGCCATCATTTGAAAAGTCATCACAAACAAGGGCATGAGTGGGTGGTGCAGGAAGGTCAATTGATGTTAATATACTTCCTCCAGGAGATATCACTACAGCCTCCTGATCTCCTCCTGCAAGGATCATTTGTTGATTGTCATGCACACGCAATGAGAACGCCTTCAATGTGGGGACCACCATGCCAGCTTCCATCATCCCTGATGGGGAAGGTAGATTTGACCATGTAGCATCTGTCAACAGCTGCCACTGCCAAATGGCATCATGGCCATGCAACCCAGGGGAATACGCTGTCACCTGAAAGAATTAACACATTTATGACTAATCCAACTCTTCAGGAAAAGAAGATGGTAAAATATATCCGCAGCCTATAAGTTGTATACCCCTACGAAGACACTGAATGAGCACATATTGAAAACCTCACCACTCAATCTATAGTCATTTCAAAGAAACATTCATTTTTATGGGAAATTCCCCAGAGTTGTCTTCAAATGATATACTCAAAGTCTGAAACACATGGCTCCAGCTAGCTAGCATTTTTCTAAGTATAGCTGTTACAACATACCTCTCCTCGATTTGTTAAGAAGACGACATCACCGTGACTCCCTTTACGATGTCTATGACCGTCACTCCTTGGGATGAGAATTGGTGTTGCCACCTCTAAAGAAGCTACATCTGGAGTCCGACCAAAATTTCTAGAGAACTCCCCATGCTGGAATAAGTTAAAAGGGGAATGATGACATATTGAGGCATTAAAGAGTTGCTCTCGAACAGGTACACCGGAGGTTGTTACAGCCCAACAGGGCTTGAGCACTTCCATTGATCCACTTACAACAGTCTGTTCAGCACCATTTCCTCCCACTGCCTGAAATAAGGAAAAACATTTCTATTACATTTATCACCATAAATTTAGTAAAAACAGCCAACAGAACTTTCATGCCCTTCTCATTTCTATTCTGGCCCCTTTTGAGCAGTCTTGAGTTGAGAGCAAAATTTCACACTTGTAATCTGTAGCTTGTCCTTAGACAAAAAGAAGGCTTAGAGTTTAACTGGCAATTTCTATGGGAAATTTCCCAAAATGACTGCTATCCACACCCATTTATCACATTTCACCAAGTTACAATAACTTTTTCATTTTTGACCACTCTGACAAAATTCGGACAATTTTGCCCTTATGTCCAACTTAATAAATACTTTCGAGCACAGTGACTCAAAACTGTAAGGGTTGAACGTGCTCGAAAGTGTGGTATAAACTACGCTCAAAAGTTTGGTTTACAGTGCACTTTTGAGCGCTGTGTATGTCATAGTTTTGAGCACGTTAATTAAAAAATGTAGTTTTACTATGCTCGAAAGTGTGTTTTTCAGCAATCTGAAAAATGTACTTTCAAATCTTTCATGGAACATAATTTTGAGCATAGCAACTTAAAAGTGTCTTTGTCACTGTGATCAAAAGTATGATACGTTGTGTGATCAAAAGTCCAGATTGAATGCACTTGAAACCGCACTTTTGAGCGCACTCTGAAACATACTTTTGAGTGAAGCACAACTACGCTTTCAAGCACACAACACGCTCAAAAGTGTGGAGAAAGTATGCATTTTTCTTTTTTTTTTGGGTAAGTTGGTCATGAGGAATTTTTTTGTCTGAAATGTGTATCTAGTCAATAATGAAAAAAATTTTGTTACGTGGTCAAACATGAAAAATGTGTGAATAGTGGTCAGAATGGGAAATTTCTCCAAGGCAGCAAAAGCTATAAACAGTTCTTGAGATTTGTTACAGCACCAACTAAGCGCAGTCAGTGCAGTACTCTGAGTAAAAGGACCTCAGAAATAACATGACTAGCCTCATCCAAGGGAAAGTAAAATAATATGGCATTTCATAACACACAAGTGATGTACCTTCAAAAAACCGAGGTAATTATATATAACACATTTTAAGGGACCTTTAATTCCAGCAGAGACTAATCCGGTTTTATTTATGCATTCTTTGATGACAACCTGATTCAAATTGTCATATGCATAAATCTGTAGGTATAACAAGAAAAGAAAAGAAAAGAGAAAGAGAAGGAGAAGAAAGGAGTTTGCACCTGAACATGATCTAACACTCCATCTCCATTGATATCAGCATGAAGGCCACCTTCTTGAAGATGAAGCTGATGATATCAAATGAATATTAATTACATATCAAACATGCAAATTGATACAACTAGAGATTTAACAGAAAAATAATTGAACTGCATATATGCTTGTACAATGACTAGACTTCTTCAAAAGCACTCTGTTAGTATAATGGTTCAAAGTCAAAAAGGCCACAGCTTTTTCATGTAATTGCAGCATGTATGGCAAGCATATGTTAGGTTTAACAATTTGAGATCAATAACTTACCTTACAAACAGTCCGACCAGATGCCAAATGAACAGCTTCTATCCCCTCCTTTTGATGAGCCACAACAACATTAGGAACCCACCAAAGCTGAGTGTAGTTTGTTATGGTTGGAATGTAATTTATTGGCTGCAATTTTTTGTTTCCAAAAACAAAAGTAAAATGGGTTAAAATAAGGCATTCAGATAAGCTCCCCATAGAAAAAAAAAATGCCCAGTGATTTAGACAGCCACCTGAGATTTACTTTCACCAATTGAATTGAAATTCACAAACAATTACATATCAACTCATGGCCAAAGATTAAGATCTGATTCTGTTACATTTGAATAAATGTACATTAATTTCCTCACATCCCAAAAACTTTTGTTTTCAAGGAATATTCATCATATTTTTAACAACTAAAAGCTTCCTATTCTATGAACGACGACAGAGAATCAAAATAAGGAGAACAACAATAGAGGCATTTAATCCAACTATTGTGTTCTACTTGTACAAGAATTTTTCATGTTAAAAAAAAAGAGAAAAAAGACTGGAGTAAGATAACTGATTACAGCATCTTCAGCAAGGCATCACATTTTGAGGAATTTATTAATAATAAGAAGGAAAAAGACAAGGGAAAATTGCAACAAGCCAACATACCACACAATGAAAAAGAGTTAATAAACACGGCCAAAGACAATGGGCACAACAAGCCTCCATACCTACACACTCCTTAAACAGCAGAACTCTTTTAGGTGATGAGAGGCAGTGCAGAATATAGGTGCTATTAGGCATGAGGAATACCTAAAAGGTTGCTAGGAAGCCAAAAATTTCTTTTACTTTCCTTATTTGACCTCATCTTCACCTCCTGCATTATAACACTACTGAACTTTGCTTAAAAAAATGACAACAGGTTTAAGAGCAAATCTCACTAATGTATATAACATACTAAATTGTTATAGAGAGATGACACTGTTTTGATCCTGTGAACATTAGAGGTGCAAAAGATGGGACAATTGCCTGCAGGAGTGGGGATATGAAGTTGCAATTTGCAGAACTCAGATTTGACATTCTTCATGCTAACAAGCAAAAACGACTGCTATAGAAATAAATCACATAAAGGAAGTAGATGGCATATGACTTTTGTTGCCCCAGCTCCAAGAACAAACAGGAAATACTAGATCCCTTTAACAAAAGTGCCATAACAGTTGATACATCTTTAATGTTGATGGTACTTTCTGAGTCCCAAAACGTATGTTTTAGCAACTACTACACATTTGGTTGGCAATTATTACCTTCTTAGTCTTTGCTGAGCCAGCATAATTTGCAGCTTTCCCAATAAAGTTAGAAATTTTTTTTGTCGAGTCCTTTCCAGGTGGATGGTGTTCCTCAGGCTTGTGAAAAGGGTAGTTTGTAGTCTTTCCAACTACTCTTTTCAATGTTTTCCTTTTGTGCCGCCTGAAATGTGCCAGCTTCAACATAGTATCTTCTCTCCTATCCTGATCAAAATACATTTCACATGAATCATGCCCACCATTTAGAAAGGAAAATCATTAGCTTTTATAGATATCCAAAGAAAATAATTTACCCAGTGATGCGGCATAACTCCTAGGATTGATTCTCGGAATTCCCTGCATTCAAACTTCAGCATAAATGTCTCAGGGAGCTTATCTACAGGAAAGATGTCACTAATCTTAAGAAAACAATCATATATCTTTACAAATGCAAGGAAGATACCTGGATAAATAACAATGTTTTTCAGATTAGAGATTAAACAAAATGCAGGAGTCCTTACAATGGAGTAAACAATACCAAGGTAAGAATTGGGTGAGTATATTGCTTAAATTTTTGTAGGAAACTTACAGAGGTTGATTTCAGGTAAAAGACACATGCAGAAAAGAAGACATTGAAAAAACTAACAAAGAATAACTCAGCTCAACTCAGCCTCAGTACCAACTTAATTTTGGTCAGCTGCATGAACCCACTTCCTTTGTTTCAACCCACAAAGGGCTGTAAAAAATTTACTAATTAAAATATCACAAATATTTTTTTCAAGGGTCTCCTTTTCCGATACATATTTATAGTTTTCTTGTTAAAAACAAATGTTTCTTCAATGGCAAAGAATTATGGTATGATTTGGCATTTAGAATCAGATTCAGAGAGTAACTAAGGTTTCTTAACAGCTTCAAGTCATACCTCTCCAGGATGACGACTATTAAGTGCATGCACATCTAGCTTGTAGTTATGCTGTGGAATTAACTGTGATATATCTGAGGACTGTGCTTCAACATTCTACACCAGAAATTCATATAATAGTAGTTAGAAAAGAGAAGAAACTCCATAATTTTGAAAGCATATTAGGAAAAACATGAAAATATATGCCACCTCATTCATTCTACTCCAGCGAAGCAACCCACTTCGACCAGCAAACGCAAAAATTGCAAAATGGCGTAAATTCACAGCTCCAGAGTTGTCGGAAGCCTACATGTACAACACAAGGTACTCTATAAACATTGAAAACAGAAGAAACAAATAATATGCAACAATTACCTGCCACATCTGGCGTCAAATAGAATAGTCCATGCATCTAAGAGTTGGGCACTCATAGGAGAGTGTAAAATGAGACACAAGCATCAAATTGGAACACATCAAGATGAAAAACTATAAAAGGAAGAAAGATGAAAAATCCTAGTTCATACTTGAAAGTTTCTAAGGTGTAATAATGTTACAATAATTCAACATACTGACCAGAAGATTTGAGGCATCAGAAATTATCCCAATGATAAAGCATCTTATACCAGCACCATTCTGTTTTATTTCAGGAGCGACTGCTTCCTCCAATTTTCAGGCCAAGTAAAAGTTTGAAAATAGACATTATTCATTTATAAGTACAATTTTTAAAAGTTTGGACCTAATGGCAGAAATATTAATAAGAGGGTAACATATCTTTATTTTACTACAATATTGTCATTTACTTCTATACCTATAACACTTATTTACCATATCAAGAGATAAAATCAGGTCTAACTGGAATCGAGAACAAATGATTCTTCTCAAAAAGCATTACCTAAAAGGTTATCTGTCACGTAAAATAACTTTGCTATGTCAGATGCTTGAAGTATCAGACTCATATATTTTCATCTATGTGAATAGCTTAATGGACTCATCTCTAGTTATCATGATTATACCAACTGATCCACTTCGCTCATGTAGATTTTGATCTAAAAACTTGGTAGAAGATCACTCAGATCAAACAATTAATTATCTGGTAGTAAGAACATCAGGGGATTATACAAACTGATCCACTTCGCTCATGTAGATTTTGATCTAAAAACTTGGTAGAAGAACACTCAGATCAAACAATTAATTATCTGGTAGTAAGAACATCAGGGTGTAATAAGACCTCATCCTAGTGAAATTAGCACATGTAGCCCAAGATCATTTCATCTACATGATAGCTAAATGGGACTCTGATTAAACAAACTGATCCATTTTTTTTCATGTAGATTTTCATATCTATTGGAAGTCATATTAAAAACCTGGTACAATGTCACCCTAATCAAACAATTAATTTTCTGGTTGTATAAAGTCAGTGTGTAATAAGACCTTATCCTAGTGAAATTAGTAGTTGCTTAATTAGACTATCAAGATTGATGCTGAAAACCAGTAGTTTTTGAGATATCATCTTCCCATTTTAATGAGTCCACATCAGGCGTCCTACCATTAGAAATTCCTCGTTAAAAATTCAAAAAAAAATTGCACATGGTGATCCACAAGTAAGATAAAAAGCACCAACCAAAAATTTTTCCAAAACCTATTTCTGTAGCTCTCAATATGTCTACATGTAGTAGACAGTACTGAAATAGTATATAATCCCACGACCAGTACAATTGAAAGCACGCAAAAGTTTAACATGTATAAACCACAAATTGTCTGTACCTCCTTCTCATTAGCACTTCTTCTATGCTGCTCAGCATTTTTCTCTGCTATTCCAATTTCTTCAAAAGGATCCATGAAAATCTACAAATGTTATTCACAATTATGTAAGTTCATAGAAGACAAATGATATTTAGAATTTATGGCCACGCATGATTACAAGCATTTCCAGGAAAACAATTAACGCTAAGAACGCAAGTCATGAAATTAAAACATTTTTGGTTCCCATAAGGCAAAATATAAGAGTTCCATAGCACAGAGTGCAGACAAAAATTTAAAATAAGATTGGTATGGCATACATCAGTCAACAAATACAATATTTCACAAAATCAATGACAGATTAATGAAGCAGTTTAACTAAGAAACCATTTGCCTAGAAACAAGTGACAAAGCAAAATCCAGAGTTGTTTAAAACATCAATAGTCCATTTAAAAAGAAGTCCGTATCTTTGAAATAGATGGAAAAAGGAATTGCCAGAAGAAGCAGCAAAAATAATCAAACATAATATTCCAAATTTTGCTATGACTCCTAATCCTACGCTGTCCAAAATAAGTGCTTAAAAGGACTATGCTTTTATCGGATATTTAAAAGGAAGCAAAATGCACTAGTTCGTCCAAGTTTGCAAGCAACCTTTGCATCCTGATAAGTTCATAGATTTTTTTACCCATGGTTCCCTTCATTTCGATACTCCAAAATATTAAAGGTCAATTTAATTTTTTTCTTGTTCCAGTAATCTATGCTCAAACTTTTGTATTTTCATGGAAAATGGTGTGGATATATATACAAGTTCACTACATTAACCAACTAACTTCACAGCACAAATTGGCAGATAATGTAGTGAATTACAAATAACAAGCTATAGTAAAGGAAGAAAACAAAATACATGTGGCTGCACTTCCATCCTCCCACCAACAATAACCAATCCAGTATCCCCATGTTTCAGAGTGTAATTACTTATTGAAATTCCAATCTCCCTGTGGTGAGCATTAGGTGGAAAATCCTCCTGCAAAACCCAAACAATTATCAAACTTATACAAGACCTAATGCATTACCAAAAGAAGGTATAAATCAAAATAGTAATGCACAAACCTGCAAGTTGGTTTCCCATAGCTTTTTTAAGTTATGATCAAAACACATCACTGACCAACCAGATGTAACAACGACCAAAACCTGCTTCAATGGTTGGCCTTGTTTATATGCTCGATCAATAACACCTGTGGCCATGGCTACTGCACGTCTACCAGATGCAACTCGGATTTTATCTGGCAATAGGCTCACCTCTGCCAGCACACGGGCTTCGCTAAACCCTTCATCCACACGCCTTGCATGAGGCTCCAAAACCTTACATGCCATAATTAAGAAATTCACACAACTAACAAACATGACCATGAATGACATAAAAAACACTATTGAGTGAAGTGATTTTCTAATTGAAAAAGGCTTCTCCAAAAACATTTCAAAACCTTTTGTTTGTTTATCTCAAAAAGTACTACATTTCAATTTCAGCCAAAGAATACAAAACAGACGCAAAAAGATTTTGGTTCATTGGATCACTCTAGATGGTGCCGAAAGCACTCTCAAAAGAAAATTAAATATGCAAAAACACATTATAATCAAAATACAATAAACTCACGCCAATTTTGGGGTCAAACTGAGATTAACAATTTAATTAGAATGTCCAAGCTTCGGCTTATGGATGAAATTACAAAGTAAGATAATATATTTGTGTTAACAGCTAACGAAATAGAAGCTAATGACACGAAGTGCTAAAAATTGGTAAAGAGGTAATAAAAGAAGAGGGAACCTGAATTTTGGCATCGTGAGTGGCTACAAGGACTTCTTTTTTACCGTCACCGTTGAGATCGGAGACGATCGGTGGCGGGAGACGATCGGTTTCGTGTTTAATCGGATATTCTTCAGACAAATGAAACCAAGCCTCTCTAAACGAGAAATCTCCCTCGTGCTGCAAAACCAATAAACAGAAGAAAATTAACATAAAACTCAATGAAATGAGAATGAATTACATTAAAATAAATTGAAATAATTAGGGTTTATCGCAAGTAGGGTGAAGAGAATTAGAGAGGACGAACATGAAGAGAGAAGAAAATAGCGAAAGCTGAGAGCATGAGAATGGCCAAATCGCGTTTCCTCATGTTTGGTTTGGGCTGCTTCCCTTGATTAATCGATCAATCGATCAATATCTGACCCGGGGATCTTCTTTCCGCGGGGCAACCGACGTAACGAAACTATTGCAATAATAAGACTGATTTCGGGTTATACTGGTCGGAACTCCGAAACCAGTTGGACCCGTAAAATTACTGACACACCCCTCGCCAGCCTAAAAAATCTCAATTCAAGAAAAGGCGCAAGTGATATTACTTGCTTTTATTTAATTTTCTCAATGACTGAAATTTATAATCGAGGGCAATTTTTTTTTTTCTCATTGAATAATAAATGAATTTGAATTTAACTAATTTAAGTAATTATCTTCTTTTCTTTTTCATTTAACTGAGATTTTTAATTTTTTTTAGCTGAATTTTTTTAACTATTTCGATTAATACATTTTTTTCACTTAATGTAAAAGGTCTGAATGACATATTAAATTTCCTGTTTAAGATTACTCATGCCTAATTAATCTATTTACATCAATACCCACATAAAATTATATCATTTTTTTACTATTATCGTTTAAAGATGTAATGATTTATTTGTTAGGCTGTCTGTTCTTTGTTTGGTTTAGACTTTAATTATTTGATAACACAAACTGCAACATAATTTTACATTAATCGTGTTTTCATTATCGCAAAATAATAAATATTATTTTTTAATAGTCAAAATTTATATCTAAGGTATTAATTTTCAAAATTTCTTACTTAAGGAAAAAACAGCTTAATATTTTTTTTTTTTCAAGAAACGAGCCGATCACGTAAATTGAAAATTATTAACAAACATTACTTTGTTAATGCATTTGCCGTGATTAGTCACTCCGTTTGTGGTTCCAACATTAAAGATGTTATTGCATTTGTAGAAGCCTTTAATTTTAATTCTTCTTCAATCAAGAGTATAGATTATTATTTTTACCGAATCTACGTGATAGTTAATACTAAAATTCGAATCTTTTTTTTTTTAAATGTAAAAGTTTATTATCTAAATTTTAGAGACACTAAAATTCAGAATGATAAATCTTGTAGTGATATTATTCTTAAACTAGAATTTTGTTAATTCAAAACTTTCATTCCCAGCAAGCGTTAATACATAGCTAGGGAAGATAACATGTAAAACTAATTAAGTTGGTTGAAATTTGGAATAGAAAAAAGGGTTCTAATTTTCCGTAGAATTTTGGGAATTTATGAAATGACCAATCCATCCTCGTTAGCGGGGATGATTTTTCCATGATGGGCTAAGGATAACTACCATAACGTAACTACTTTTGATTTCTGACTTTCGGGCGATTCCAAGTCTAAAACAACACAACACCAGACCACACCAGAGCGTAAATGATAAAACTAACCGACCGCACAAAATGGTTGAAATTGAAAACTGCTTGTCTTCTTTCGGGGTATTCTAACTTTAATACAGTGGATTAGAATGATGTGGCAGGGTTAGGGAGGGAGATTCAAACAACCAGTTTCATGTGAACACCTTTTTAGTTTGTTGTTCCTGAAGTCTTCTGCTTCTTCCTGGCCTCCACGTGCAAAGAAAGTTGTGTGCACCTTAGTTTGGCCTGCTCCACCTCCTTCTCCAGTTTCTCAACCTGCTCTCATACCATCACCACCACCAGCAACAACAACAAAAAGAGTCTGTATCATATCCTAAATTCTACCATGCATGAATTATTCATATCTTGTAGGAGTTTCAAAGACACAAGGCACAAGCAAGTTTTGATAATCATACTCACCAAATTTTTTAACTGAATCTCCTTTAGCACGTGTTCCTCACACCTGTAGAAGAGGATCTCATGGATTTAATTTAACAATAAAAGCATAGGATTCACAAAACCAGTAGGATTTTAAGCAATCATCAGCCAATTTATTGAATAAAGATGGAATCAGGGGATATGTAAAGAAACATTTCAACCAAATCTAAATCCATGTAACTCCTGTCAAACTCAAAGGTACATAATAAATGTTGTAGTGCCAAGAAATTGTACAAACAAATTGATTCCTGTGTACTGACAAGCAGTGGCAATAATATAATTCAAAGATTAATGCTAGATATCCCAAATGCCATCCTAAAAAGTGCATTCTAAATGACATGGCATTACACTCATTGTGTGGATTGCGTAATAAGTAATTTTGGAAACTGTAAACATTCATCATTGAATGAATGGTACACCTCAATTCCCATGTCGTTTGGGATGATTTCTTGAGATAAATTTTTAGGATATCTAACAATACTTTAATTCAAAAGATGCATTTTGCTGGACAGAGGCATTTATAATGTATAGGTAATATCCCCATCCACAATTTGAAATGAAAACCAGCAGGCAAATACTCTTAACTGAACTTGAAGGTTCCCATGAAATGACATAATGTGCAACACAACATCAAATTGCTTTATAGAATATAAAATACATACATCTTGAAAAGTTGTATGTTCTCTTCACATAACTCATCAACTGATATGGACGCTGGATGATTGTTAGGTGTGACTTCATTATTATGTTCCTGAAGCATTCAACAAAAAGAAAAATTAATTCATTGATTTGTTCACCAACTTTACTGTATTGCATATAACAGGGATAATAATTTCACGAAAAAGGACGGAGATGTATCAATGCACAGTTATCACAAGCATAACGCATGCATGAATTTGCACCAGATAACAGAAACTTAGGAAAGAGTTGGCCTAGCATATTTTTCCATAAAAATATTTATGTAGAGTGGGACCGCATAGAAGTGTAGGTAAGTTGAAGAAGCTAAAAGCTCTACTTTTTATCACTATTCTCGCTGTCTCATAAGCTTTAACCTTCTATTTCTCCTCAGTAGTCTTACTTCGTTACCGTTACAATTGAAATTAGACTTGTTTACTTTTACTAAGTTTAGTCTTATTAAATATATTTCTATTTTAAGTATTATTAGTCTTTTTATAGTTTGTTTAAGATTCCTAGTTTATATTGCATTATTATTTTATTTTAGCTTATATAAAGGCACTTCTATGTACCTAGTTTATCATTCAATTGAGACTCAATTAATATAATATATATTTTATTTTCTTTAACAATTACACAGTAATAGAGCACCAAATCCTTTTAAGGAAAAAGATACCATGGAACAGCAACTCCTTGGACAATGTAGGTGCATACACTATTAAAAAAAAATATATATATATACATATATATAGAATTTGAGTACCATCTTCATTTTAACAGGCAGGCATAGATAATTAGCTGAAAACTCCTTTTCCTGTCTACATTGCTTTATTATCACATCTTAGTGCCTTATTTAGCTTACTCTAAAGCTAGGTCTATGAAGCAGTTGATCCTTGAAAGGTAGGGAAGATTATAATGGCCAGATCCTGGACTTTGACAATTACCCTCAAAAAACTTGAAAATTTTCAGACCGGTGTGTTCTCCATGCCATACCTAAAAACCAGTCATTTCACTACCCTTTATTGATATCCTCCTCCAACATGAACTATACTTAACTAGTCAGTTGGCTACATTTTTATCAGGATTAACACGTTGACAGCTCTGTCTTTTTCCTTCAGGGACAATGCACAGAGATTTTCTGTAAGGCTTAAAATGCCTAATGCATCTAGTGCTCTCAGCCCAAGTATTAGAGAGAGCAAAAATACACATGCAATGATACTGTTTCACATTGTTACGTTGGAAGGAACTGAAGGATAATAATCTAACACTTGAATTATTCAGCTATCAGAAAGGGCCCAGGATTTTCAGGATTACATGAGTATTATGACTACTATGCATTTACCCCAATGTCCATCTATGTGATGTGATCGTAACGTGCTCATAGTCAATTTATTAAAACAAATGCTTATTAGGAATAAATGATGCAGAGACAAAAAGAAGTACTAATAATTTATACCACTCACATCTGTGAATCCACTATTGGGCTGAACAGCAGATTGCCCATTTCTTAAATTGAGCCTCACATTAGCCTGACAAGAAACATTATGTTGATATAGCTGCACCTCTTCTTGGAAATTTGATTCAAGACCATCTTTATGCTGATCAGCTGGCTGCTTTTGCATATTAGCTGCATTTCCAACAGGAGGTCGAACAGAGCCTCCCTCTTGCAAATCGAAACCTGGAAGCTGATGTCCAATCAAGTGAAAGTTTCCTCTCCTGTCTTGTCCAGACAAAGTTCCATGCCAAAACAATGTGAATTTATCACCACTCCATTCATCAAAATAACCTTTTTATCGGAGGACAAGAATTGATGCAAAAATTAAATAATACGGACAAGCAAAAATAAACATTTAGAGGTAATAGAATTAAAATGAATAAATGACAATT
This sequence comes from Azadirachta indica, assembly GCA_022749755.1. Lineage (NCBI taxonomy): Eukaryota > Viridiplantae > Streptophyta > Magnoliopsida > Sapindales > Meliaceae > Azadirachta > Azadirachta indica. The sequence continues at coordinate 15,046,851 of CM040447.1, read as the reverse complement.
ATAGATGCGTATAGTTAGCGCTTAATTATAACGGTAGTATTGTTGGATCATTACCTTGTAGCTTAAGTTTTTGGCTTAAGTGATTATCAAAATTATATTCTTGCTAGTTTGACAGAGAGGTCTTGTGCATGAGTCTCCTCATTGTTAATTAGTTAAACTGTAAATTAGATGTGTTTGTGTTTGTCATGAAATGTCTTGTTGGTTGAAATGTCTTGTTGGTTGTGTTGGGTTCAAAGGGAATGTGCATGTGAGGAATGCTCACACACACACATATATACACACTATACAGGGATACATGACACACACATACACACTCATGGCAAGCTTGCTGCTTCCATATCCATCAATATTTCTTATTCCTGTTCAAATTAAATTAAATCCAATACAGTATGCCTCTCCCAACTCTACAGAGATGGAAAAAAATGTATGGCAGAGTAGGCAGTGGAATAATTTACTAAAAGAGTAAACTCATGAAAGGCAAAAAAAAAAAAAAGCATTTAATTGATGCACAGATGTACCATTATCTACCAACAATATTATGCACAACTGCTCAAACTAGCGGAAACTTTTTATCAATTCTCCTATTTTTACCGTCAAATGATTGCTCTAAGCATGAAAAATCAGGTAAGAATTAGAATGGTTACGATAAGTTGCAATGAAATGCCTTCAAACTTAATTTATGTTAAATTACTGCAGATGAAACTAAATATATTGTTTTGTTTAATGATACCCAGAAATCAATTGGTCTCACTTGTGTGAGTACCAAGTTTGAAACTGGGAACTACTGCTGTATCTTACAACCTATTGTAGTTAGGGAACAACTAAGATATGATTTCATAGGTCAGTGTTCCATAGGGGTTATGCCATTCAACCCACTCGTTGCCCCTCCAGGTTAACAGAAAGCAATATGTAAACCAATGGCTCTAAAAATTTGCATAAAATCTGCAATGCAGTATAAAGTAGAAACAATTAAGAGGCATTTGAACATCAAAGGAAGCCAAAACTGTTCCAAGGTGTTTCCATGGAATTCAGAAGCACTTTAGCATAGAAAGCAATGCAGAATCATTTGCCAAGAACAAAAGTAATAATAATTAAGAAACAAAAAATCACCGAGATTCCAAAGGTCTGCATCAAGTTCTATATGGTGATTACCCCAGATCTGTGTAATGCCTTGCATGTTTATAGAGATAATATCTTTATATTGCTGAGTGACTCCGTCTATAACATCCCAAGGAATTTCAAGACTTTTGTTTCCTTAAACATCTGAATGGGAAGAGCCGTTGTTAATATTGTCAATTTTGGGTTATCCTTGTTGTTAGTTTGGACATGATGTAGATGCTATGGATATACTGTTTTAGTCTGGACATCTGATCAGTATACAATTGCATAGATCACTTTTGCGCTCTTTTAGGGTTTCTTGTTTTCTTGAAATTCTTGATCACTTCTTTGCATACCCCTTCTTTTAATATATGTTTCTTTGCTGCCTAATTTTTTTTTAAAAAAAACAAAAGATGATTTAAACCATCAAGATTTGTCTTGAATTTCCATGTTTGAAACGAACCAGTATTCCACTATCATCTGTCTCAGCCTAGATTCCAGCCTGACAAACAGTGTAGACCTCTCAAAATCCTGCTTGTCATGTGTTGGTTCAATGAAATTTGCTTCAAGAACTCCTGCAGCACATCCAGCAATGCAATAAATAACTGAACATTGAGAAAAAGATTTATAGTAGAGAAATCCATAGAATAGAGCATGAATACCAACAACACCATTCCCTTTCGAAGAACCATCACCAGTGACTTTCCAAAAAGGCTGCAACAACATGAAAAAATTCACTGCATAAGTACGCAGAACCCAGACTTCTCGCATACATTATGAAAAAGTGCACGATAACCTTACAACACAATCAGCAAACAGATCTGTGTAAAGTATGTTAGCATTTCTAACTGACCATAGCCTGTTACAAAAAGTTCTATGTCAGAATTATATTTTGCATTTGAATTTGACTCTCTTTTTCCCTTTGATCAAATGCCAGCAAAAAGAAAAGAGCTACTAAAGGACAGGCGCTCGATCAATTGTGTCACATACAATAGGAAAACCAAAGTTGTAAAATTGCATTCACATTAAGGCACCAAAAAGCTACTTCACACCATGGATAAATTAATATACACTAAAAGTTTACTTGAACATCACCAAAACATACCCTGATGAGGCGATTTTTATGGTAGACATTGAATCCACAAACTGAAAGAGCAGGTGCCTCTTTTATAAATCCGATGGTAGTTTCCACCATAGCCTAAACCGAAGAAGGAAAAAATGACACATTATGTAATTGCGAGGTGGCTTAAATAATCATCAAGTCAATGCCTAAATTTTATTTATGCATTTTGAAGCAGAAACAAGCATTAGTGTACAAGAAAGATCGACGCGTAGATCTAGTTCTTCACTGTACACAGGCATTGAAGATGTTGAGATTTCCCATCAACAGGAGTCCAAATTCCAGCAATTTCAAGACAAAAAAACTAACAACCTAACAAAAGGGTTTTTTCTCAATGAAATTCACAAAAAATATTCAGCAATATCTTTCCTAAATCTTTTCTAGTAACAACAAATATCTTTGTTGTTTACATCTAGCACAGTACATTGTTTTAAGGATGATTGTGGCCACGAAATGAAATAATGGTGGATAGGTGGCATTTTATTTTTCCGTGATAAAATAGTAATGCTGGTATTATGAGGAGAACAAGAAATGGAAAGATGCTTTTCTTCACACAATGCAACTTACATCATTGGGCACTGTAGCTACTTGGGGTTTGTATGATATTACTTTTGGAAATCTCAATTCATCTGCAATATTAAACTGCTGTATAGGTTTTCCCCTTAATATGATTTTGAAGTTGTTAAATTTTCTTAGGTACAACATGGAAGCATACGCCTGAAAGAAATAAAAAAATTAATCAATTAATAAAGAAGAAATGAAGTAAGAATCAGAATGCTTGGTCTGAGCTAAACAAATGTGCTGAACAAAGAAACTGAATAAAGAAATTTCACATTGAAAAATTACCCTTAGCGAATACCGGATGCGGTAAGAAATATGGGATTGCAGTTCGCGTGTTTTTCTTTGTAATTTTTTCAAACTTCCTTGGTTATCTTCATCTCTCAAACATATGTCCTATGTCAAAATTCAAAGAGGAGTACTAAATGCTTTTGAAAGCAAATGCCTTTGATGTATACAACAGATAAGATGCAACGTTGAAAAAACATAGCAACAGATTACCCCTCATAAATATACTCATATCCATTCTTATGAGAACTAGAGGCTGATCCATGAACTAGCAACTTGTGGGTAGTGACAAGACAGACACCACACATAGGTCCAACCAAAGTAATAGATTGTAAGAGCTAACTGACGCAATCTCGTCAATATTAGAAGAAGGAAAGCCCCAAATTTTGTGTTACCTTTTAATGAATTGCAACTATAGAGACACTGTATAAAGATCCTTATAGCGCAAAGAATACACAAAATTTGCAACTTCTAGTGCTTGACAGCGCAACAAACACCAATATAACTGATAGCATAACTTTTTCATTTTATGTATTAAAACTTCTAAAAAGCACTTTTTGGGATCAACAGATTAGCAGAATACATTCAGGAAATAAAGAAATTTGTCATAGCGATATCTACTTAGATTCAGTCTCTTACAATTATGTAAATAAATGAACATATCCAAATGTGACTGTAAAATTAGAAGTTAGTACAAATATAGATGCAAGAAGGAAAATCTGTGATTATGATATTTATTTAGATTCATTCTCTTAAAATTATGCAAATAAATAAACATATCCAAACATGACTATAAAATTAGAGGTTAGCACAGATATGGAATAAATAAGTTCTATGAATCTTTATTTTCGCTGACATTACCTTTGTTTTTAAGTTCTTTTTCCTTTTTTATATATTATTACATACATGTAAAGCAAATTCCTTTTCCAAACCTCTTCAAGATTTAACCAATTAAACCAAATAACACCGTAAAATTATCTGAGTGTTACTTCTTAACAGTTAATGCTAAAATATACCCATGAAAAGATATTGGAGTATCACACAGATGAGTGCAGAACTGTAACATACCTCATCATCATCATCAAAGCTCAATTCATATATGCCTTCATCATTCATCCACAAGTTGTATATTATTACTTTTGTTCCATGTGGTCCAATATCCTCAAACTGGCAAATACCAGACAAACTAATCAGAAAACAGACAGAATTGACTGCAACCATTTACAACAAAAAATTCTTAAAATATCACATACTTTTGGTGCCACTGTTTTCCATTTATGTTTGGGGTGTGTGCATGTGTGCATGGAGGAAATGGTTGCAGTGACTAGTAAGTGGCATCTGTAGTTCTAACAGATAACATCTCCTTCTTGAAGAGAAAGAAAATAGTACTAATAAGGAAATTAAGGAGATATGTTCTCCTTAACCTCTGCAGTTGTGATTGTTTACATCCATCTACACAACATTAAATTATATGCAAACAGAAAACAGGGAAAAAGCAGAATTCAAAATAGAAATCCTGAAAAAGCATATTGACAACCAATATGTAAGCTATAAGACATTTTAATTTTATATCAGGATATTTCAAGGGTATAACAGAAAACCCCAAAAGCATGAGCTTACGTCTTAATTTTCTGTTAAAGTTTTCAAAAACGCCCATTCCAACTTCTCCCAAAAAACAGATCACCAGGTTTTGAAAAGTAACATCAGTAATGAAATCTTTACAGGGAAAGTAATGGTGTCGTATAAAAAAAAAAAAATGCTTTCGGTCATCAAATGCAATAGAAATTTGAGTACTGTGAGACCCATACAAAGTCTTCCTGGCCATACTTCTAAAATGCACCTATGAAATAATATTCTAAACTTTACTGAATTAAATTTAATCGAAATACCTGTTGCATGAGCTCACTCTTTGATCCAAAGGGTGACCATTCAATGATGGTTTTCAAGTTGAAAGACCAATCGTCATGTGAGCTATAAACTATAGGATCCGCCCAATGACCAGAGATGTCAAAATCAATCTACAATAAAGTGAAGTAAGAACAAAAAGTGTTTACAAGCATGAAATAATTTTCTCCTAGACTAGTAATTATAGAAAAAGCTCAATCATTAAAAACAAGATAAATCACCATTGGAACAATCACGTCATCCTGCCCAGTTTTCCGCAAAAATGTATAAGATAGAAGACCAACACTCTGAGTAGCTTTGCTGGAATACAAAAAAGCAAAATTGTTGTAACAAATTGAAAGTTGAATTTAAATTTAGACAAGTAGCACACAGTTTCATTTATTCCCAAATTAAGGTTGAATGATGGAAGATGATATGACTAAATGCACCTGATTTCAAATCAGAGAGTAAGCCATTGAGGCTAATAAGGCCATCCCTTAGAAAGACAAAAGACACTTTCTAATATTTTGACAATGTAGTCCAATCAACTGGAGTTATGTGAACAATACATGATCAATGCAATGAAGAAATTTTATAGCCGCCTGTAAGGAGAGAAAAAAGAATGTATTTGGTCATGTATCATGAACCAAAAATATAAATGAACAGTACCTTGCACCAGTTGCACGACTGAAAACAATAACATCAGCACCAATTCTCATGGTACTTGTCTTGAAGCCATTGCCATCTAAAAGTATACAAATGCTCCAAAATTAAAGATTAAGGGAAAAAAACAAGCAGATACATAGAATAGATTCCTGTATAAACCAGAATAAAAAAAGGATTCCAAAGAAAACAGGAAACAGAAAGAAAATATAAGCAGGATCATAACAATTACATTGTCCAATTGTCTTGTTTGCCTTTTTCATGGAATAACCCAAGCTCATACATTTCCGCAGAGATTCAGGATCCATTCCACCACCATCATCTACAAAAAACGTCAATTTTCAACTTTGTGTTGCGAATCAAATTGTCAAGCACGAAATCACATGCAACCATTGTACTTGCAGAAATTAAAACAAACAGATGGACCATACCTTGGAATAATAAAGCTGGAGAGTTATCCTTCATGATATCAACTTTATCAACCTTCACAAAGGTTGCACCATTTTGTACCTGAAAACAAGAAAACATAAAAGCTTGGAGCACAAATAAATTGCAGACGACATAGTTTCACACAGCTCAGTTTTCCAACTATGTCATCAACCTTGATAAAACCAACATAGTAGTAACACTCTACCTCATCAACAGCATTGTCCAGGAGCTCAGCTATCGCTGCAAAAAGAAGGAGACAAGAAAAAGAACTATCATATTAACAAACAAAAAATTTCATACATACATGAACGGACTATTTAAAACTATCAAACATATTCTATACAAGCCAGAAAAAAGTTAAAACCTCAACTTCAACCACAAATTAATTCATTCAAAAAGCAAGAGCATTAAGTCTAAATTTTAATATTACATTAATGTTCTCGCACAAATTCATCAACTTCGATTTCCTATCTTTACAAATAAAGGGGAAAAAACAAACAAACAAATAAAATGATCTGCTAAATCACAAAGCTTACCTCCAAAAGCCCATTTATGAGAAGTAGCATTTGAATGCAGAAATTTAGGATGCACGCGAGCATGCTCCAATGAACCTATAATTTGTGTCAAAACAGCAGAGATCAAATCATTTACAATCAGTTAAAATACACGTAAAGAGAGATAATTAATCAAATTGAACTGGTAAAAACCTTGAACAAGTGCTCGTTTCATGGAGGGATTCGCAGCGTAAGCCCCAGCTTTCCAGAAACTTCTAAATTCAGGGGCTTCATGAACCGGAACCGATGGCGTGCTAGCTGCAGTGCTCTGATTTTGCAGCTGCACTTGAGGCACGTTTAGCTGTTTCGTCTCGTTAGACGGTGCGTTCATTGGAGGCCTGCCTAGGTGCGACATGATCCTGGTTGCACCAGCTGCTATACCGTCTTGGTCGTCCCTACTGGCGATTTCCACTAAATTTTCAGATATTTCCTCTTCACGTTGCATTTTGAGCATAGAGTTAGGATTTGGAGTTTTCAAGTTGTTGGACGCGATAGCAAAATTTATGTGCATTCCTCGTTTCTCTCAGGCAATTGGCATCAGAGAACAGAGCAGGAAATTAAAGAAACCCCCAGGCTATGAAATTACTATCGTTTTGATAGCATTAGACAAATCAAACGCTGTCGTTTTTAGCGCGATAAATACCTAACAGATTTCAAGATCTTTTTGTATTTATATATTTTATTAATCTCGCGGGAGACCTGGACTCAAATGGTAAGCTGTAATTCTAATTTTACCCCTAAGGGGTCCCCAATTGCGTATTGTTGAATCGTAAAAAACTCAGGTTAAAACCGACAATTCGTCTATAACCTTCTGTCCTCCCCGCACCATCCCCAGCTACAAATACCCCTTCCAATCTTCATCTTCTCCATCTGCCAAGGCGGTGTATGTCTCAATTTCTTTCCCAATTAAGCATGGATACATCCATGTTAAGTCGCTGGAAAGCTCTCCCAAAAGACATAATTTTAGCGATCACAAATCGGATCGACTCACGTGTCGACATTCTCAGTTTGCGGGCTGTTTGTCGCCCATTTCGCGAAATATTTCCTCTCCCTCCAAAAACGATCCTAGCCGACCCAACACTCAAGTTTCCCTTCCCAGAATGTTCTTTCTCTGACAAACGCGGCCACTTTTTACTGACTGAGTCCACTGTTTACGCCATTCAACCACTCAACAAAATCACCAACACCTATGACACCACCAAAACCTGGTTCTTCAAACTCCAACAGTCAGTCTTCAACCGGCACACTGTCCGAGTCAAAGATCCTCTCTCCCGATATGTTATCGATAGCTTGCCCAGAAGGATGCCAGAATCTTTAAACATGTTGGATTATCGTGTTAAGGAGGTAACCAAAGCTTATAGTCTAGAATTATTTGCTTTGGATGAAGGTGAAATTCGTGATTATGTGTTTAAAGAGGGTATGTGTCTTGTGTTTGAAAAAGTTGCTCTGTGCACTCGTCCTGATAAGGAAGGGCTTCAGTTTTCTCTTATAACCTTAATTACAAAAGGAAGAGTGGGTGTGTGGAGAAGTGAATTTAAGAGGTGGGATTACATACGCTTTGGGGATACGTACTTCGTAGACGTAATATATCACAAGGAAAAGTTTTATGCTTTAGGCACAAAAGGGGAGATTATAAGTGTGGATTGCAAATCGTTAGAGGTCACTAAACATGCGAGTCTGATGATGAAACTTCAAAATGGGTCAAGACGTTTGTTGGAAGTGTCCAATGAATTGTATTTGATTGAAAAGTTATACGTAGATGTTTACAACAACCGAGGGTTTTCAAGTGTTGAAGATTGCGGTTTCCCTTTTCGTTGCAACGTTCTTAAACTTGATCAAGAGAAACACCGCTGGGTTGGGGTGAAGGAACTTGGAGGGGAGGATAGAGTGTTTTTTGTAGGTGACGACTGTTCCTTCTCAGTTTCGGCAAAAGAATTCCCTGGCTGCAAACCCAAATGTATTTATTTTGCGGAAAATATGTTCGATAGAAGCAGAGGCAACAACGATTATCCCGGGGCAGATTCTGGGGTTTATGACTTCGAGGATAATTTCTCTGGACCACTTTGGGGTTTGCCATGCTACTCTAAACTCTTTTGGCCTCTTCCAAGATGGCTCAGCCAGGTTCCCGAGTGGGCTGGCATTTGAATATTGGAATACATATGTAAGTAGTGTGAAAAATTAATTTAATTGATATTTATATATTTAATTATTATATGTTATTTTCTCTTTTTCAGATATTTATGAATCTCTCCTTGCAATGGATGCTGCTTGCTTTTGAACATGGATTGGTCTTAATTTTTACAGGTCATATAAATTAGTGGGTTGAAGAGGATCCATGCATGCATCAATATATATATATATATATATATGTGGCAACAGAACATGAAGAGGATCTCCGTGCACCAATGGGAACAGAACTTAATTAACTTGCAAGATCTAGCAGATAGTCTTAGTTGTTGTCTTTGTGATTTCAAATATTACTACTACCTAGCTAGGGTTTCTAGTTTCTACCTATGCCAGTTATCTGGTATTTTAATTTTAATTCTGCACTACTGTTTTAACAGGATGACTGTATGTCCTACTTTCAAGCAATCTATACATGGTTGTTGTTAATGTTTAATGCTGTTTTTAATTAATTCCGATCATCCGCTTATCTTGCTGTTTTATTATTTGTTTTTATACTTTTATTGGGTATGTATACTCGTTGAATTGCTATGAATGAATGCTCAAGTCCTTCACCTTTGAGTGCAAAGTTTAATTTAGTAATATTAATTATATGTATTTTGTAAATATCATCGATCTATCCTTTCTTTGACAAATGAAGGTAATTAAGCTGCATTATTTATATAATATAGTATATTGCTAGCCTTAAATTGATATTTAATAAAACACTATAAAAAGCATTTTAATACATGGTAACTCATCAATTTAATCTATTTAATTGGTAGGATCAAACTTACAGATGTTACCATTATATGATAATCATATTCTATAAATTGACTCTAACTTATGAAGTCTATTGTAGGTCTTAAAACATTTCTCTCCAACAATTAATATGATGTTAAACAAACTTATCATCAAATCAAGTAGTATTCACAAATTTGAATCTCATATTCTATATATATATATATATATATATACATATATATTCTCAAAAAAAATTATTAGTTTAATTAATCAACTAGCACAATGAATTTATGCATGTACAACCTATATTATTGAATCATTCACCACTATAATGATAATCATATTTTGTAAAATATAACTTAGAAAGTCTATTGAAAGTTCTAAAATAATTCTTTTCAATTATATATATATATATGTATATTAAAAAAATTTATCAACTTATTCTTTTGATTGTGAAGTTGTAGTCCTAATGTAATATGATTTTATGGGACTCAAGGCATCAATAATATTGCTGAGAGGTAAATTAATTTACATATTTGATATAATTTTGCAAAAAATTGAATTAAACTAAAATTAAGTTGTACAAGTTTAATTTATACATGCAATTGCACTAATTAATAATTGTGTGTAACGTACGTTTACATTTAAAATAAAATGAGAAATATTCTTGATTGCCAAAAAGAAAAAGAATTAGTTCCTTGGAAAATTATATGCCGATTCATTCACCTAGCTAAAAGGTTATGTATCCGGCCAATTTGATCAATTGTTTTCCTGATCATCTTAAAAATTAGATTCATGGGTACAGAAACCTTAATTTATTAATTTCACACACTGCGAATGGAACATGTGCTGCATGGACTTGTCAATTTAAACACTACATACGCCCACTCACATGTCTTGAATTTGATTCGTTGGAACTTGAATCGAGAATTTGACACAATTATTGTTTAAGCTGCAATGCATTGGATTCCATAATTTTCACAAAAAAGCAAAATTTATCTATTTGGGTGATTCGATTCTGAGTTGCAATTAATGTCATACTATGCTTGTGTAATTTCAATTGTGTGGGCGGCAGCAGCCAGAAGGTCATCATAACATAACCAAAACTGGAAATGGGTATCAGAGAAAGATATCGGCAAAATGTTCCCTATGTTATGTTGTAAGGTGCCTGTGGGAACTGGTACTTTTCCTGCTATACTATTCCCATCGCTGATAGATACTAGGCACCTATACCTCTTCATTACATTACGTGTCCTCCGATTATTGGCTTCTAGTTTTTCTCCTCCATTCAAACGTTGACGAGTAAGCAGAACTCCTCTCTCTCTCTCAGCGTGACTTAAACATTTTTGGATAATTTTCCTCGATCTCTCTACATAATCCTTGGCCTCATTATTGTCCTTAATTAAATTAATTGGCCTCACAATGTCATTACTCATGCATGCGTGGTCCAAGAACCGTCTCTCTTTAATTTTGTTTGTTGGGTGGACTGAACTGGTGTTTGCGTGCATTGGATGCTATAATATTCAGATTAAAAAAAAGAAAAAGTTTTTTTTTTAAACTATTTTTATGAAATTTCAATTTTTAGCTATATGTGTTTTCAAATTCATACATAATTGGAGAGCTGGGACGCTAGCTGTTATAATGTTATTGAAGGATAACTTTTAACTATATCAGTGAAATATTTTTTCAAGGTCACAAATAATTAGAGAATGTGGATTCTCATAGTCATAGTGGAGGACAACTAGCAACACTATATATATATATATATATGAGTGAAGAAGCATGCTTTCAGAGTCACAAAATAATTAGTTTCAATATGTATTGAAGAATTTTTTATATTAAAATATTGTAATTTTAAAAATTAGTATAATTAAATACCTTTTTACGTGAAAGTATTAAATTTTAAATTAAATATAAATGAAAAAAAAAAGAGTAAAATTTTAGTAATGAACACTTAATTAAATTTTATTTTGAAACCCGGAACTATATATAGGGTATGAAGTATGAACATACAAGCCATGCTTTAGTACTGCTACCGTGTTTGGTTTCACTAAGTACATAAACTTAAACGTGCTGATGAATACGATAAAAAGTAACTGGGAAATATTTCCCTAAACCACTTATTGCTTTTCGCAGTCCTACATAATATGCGGGGGACCAGTGCACCAATTATATGTTGTTTCGGTATTGGGATCAATCACATGCCCTTTGCTTGCAATTAAAACCCCATAATATATGTCTTATAATGCAACACCTCGCTAAAAAATTAAAGCAAAAAGAGTCAATACAGTTCTTCACACTTGCTTTAGTCTGATGTAATTACATCACCTATTAAATTGTTTTGGTTTAATTAGACTTGTATCCTTATTTAGCTAAAATTAAAAAAGGAAATCACACGCCGAATCAATTGCTTTTTTCTCCAACAGTAGTCTTGATAATCGATCTTCGAAGATTGAAAATGAAAGTATCTCATTCTCATGCGTGGTCCAAGAGCATGTTTCTTCAATTTAGTCAGTGGGATGGATGGAATTGGTATTGACGTGCCTCGGATGCTATAATATTCAGAAAAAAGATTTTTGCTAATTTGTTGAAATAATCAGCTTTTAGCTTAGATAGGTAAGATAATATTTGAAAGTTGGGAGGAGAATGCATAATTTGATACCAAACAAGTAAACTAAAACGTGATGGATGGAAAAATGTATTGGGCAACGTTCCAAGTGGGGGCTTTCGCTTTCGGTATTACATTATCTGCGGGTGGGGACCAATGTGCTTATCACGTGCTGTCTGCGTGGGATCAATTATATGCGGCTTAATTCCCACTCAATGCGTCCACACTCATGTTGACGAACACAATAGTAGGTGGATCACACTCTTGGATTTTGTATAAGGGTGTGCTTAGAAACGATGAGCTGTATCCAGGTACATATCCGCAACTTATTTGGGGTTGAGTTGTTGTTACCCAGCCGAGGGAAGATGATTATATGCTGATGTCTAGAACTGAAGTGCGACAGAGGCCTCTAGGCTTCAGTCCTTTACAATTCGGATTTAGATTGACGCACTGTGTAGGGCTTTAGATTGGCGCACTGCGTTTTTGTTTCTCTTCATGTTATTGGATACGCGCGTGGCACAGAACACCCCAGCCCGGAAATTACTCCTGAACAAAGAGTGTTTGTGAAGGACAAGTCGTTTACTTACAGCTTGGAAATCAGTTGAACGACAAGTCGTTCAATGCGCCAGATTGGTCAACCGCATGTTTTCTTTTGAACTAATAACATCCGGGTCTCTATTGTTTGCGTTTTCATAATTTGAATATAATGTTTTTCATTTCCATAAAATAGGTCCTCTATCCTTGGAAACCGTCGGAAATATCCTTGACCGTTAAGTTCACACTGGATGGTTAAAATCAAAACTGTTAGGGTTATTTGATCATTGCGAGATGAAACGGAGAGTTATTTGATAGAAACTATATGTACCATGTTTATTATTTATCAATTATTTTTTTCCTTAAATCAAAATATGATATGCGGGCCTCGAGTTCCGTTTAGAATTTGGATTGCTAAGCGTCAATCGGTTTTTTTAATTAGTTTGCCTGTCTTCTCTTTCATCACGTTGATAGCAGCACATGATAAAAAAAAAATGCAGAAAAAAGGATGTCTTTACAGCAAAAGCAGGAGAAATTTGGACTCTGTGACAGAGGCCCTTCAATTATTAATTATTACAACCTTTCAGTCTTTCAGAAGTTGCTGATTTGCATACACATATAATATCTCCACTGATTATCATTTCTAGTGAATATTCAACTTCGGTTTGGCCATTTTTGTGGAACATCTCCCCGTATTTGATCCCATTTCTTTCTTTCATTTTACAATAGCAAACCTTCTGCAGTTTAAACTTTTAGATTTTTCTCTTTGCATCCGGGTGGTTGCTCCAATGGCGGAAGCTGGGGCAGCACCCGCAAGGAGAATGTATATGGCGCCTGAACGTGCCAAGCTTCACATGGCAATGACCATTTTCCAGTTTGGTTATGCTGGAAACCATGTTATCATGAGAACTGCACTCAATATGGGAGTAAGCAAGCTTATTTTTCCCCTTTACAGGAACATCATAGCCCTCCTCGTGCTCGTTCCCTTTGCATATTTCTTAGAGAAGTATGTTATTAGTCCACTCATATCGTGTAAGAAAAGTATAGTTTGGATTCTAATCTCCTCACAATTCTTATTCTTCTTCAATTTGATTTGCAGAAAAGACAGACCAGCAATAACTCCTTCCTTTCTAGTACAGTTTTTCTTCCTTGGACTTGTTGGGTATTTTCTGATTATAAAGACATCACTTAATTAATTATGGTTATCAAATTTTGTTAACATTACCTAATTTTGTTTTCAATTTTCTCTGTGGCAGAATAACATTGAATCAAGGATCCTACATTTTTGGTTTGGATAACACCTCACCTACATTTGCTTCTGCTGTTGAGAATGCTATACCTGCTGTGCCATTTATCCTGGCTGCCCTGCTCAGGCAAGCAATTACATTCACATCCACATATGCATAAGGTTGTAAAATTAAGGCCTTTTGGAATTGCTGTATTGTCAAAAATCAACACCAACTCTTAGTAATTAGTAATCATCACTTACTCTCACATTCATATTTGACAACCAGTAATTTTATTTCGTAGCACAAACAATACCAAATGGAACCTAAGTCAACTATGATGTATTACTATCTGATAGCTGCAAAATTTGAAACAGTAATGTTTTGTGATGCTTTCGCTTTCAGAATAGAGCAGCTACACTTGACCCGGAAAGATGGTATAGCTAAGGTTCTTGGAACTCTTACCTCTGTTGCTGGAGCTTCGGTCATAACCTTATACAAAGGACCAATTATCTACAGGCCAAATTCGGCTTCAGATAAATCACATATTTTGTTCTTGGGAGATGCCAAAGAGAAGAACTGGACCTTAGGTTGCATCTGTCTCATTGCTCACTGCCTGTTCTGGTCTAGCTGGATCGTGTTACAATTACCTGTCTTGAAGAAATACCCGGCTCGACTCTCGGTTGTCTCGTATAGTTGCTTTTTCAGTGTTTTGCAGTTTTTGGCCATTGCTGCATGCATTGAGAGAGATTCAGAAGCCTGGCAGTTTAACTCTAGCTGGGAAGTCTTCACTGTTTTCTACTCGGTATGCAACTCCACTGATAACGTGATCACTCGATTTAAATTCTATGACAGCCAGCTAACACTCTTGAGGATTTTATTACTCACATCTTGGCACATAAAACAAAATCATCAGTTGCACCTGTGCCATATAATCTAAGCCAAATTTAAAATATCAGCATGACTAGTTTCTGTCTGTAAATTCGTGCTTTCGAGTCCTAATTAACCATACATAAATGAACAATACCGATTCACATCAGAATTCTACCTCTAAATCGTGCTTATGTTGCTATCGCATTTACTATTCACTGTTTATGTAACAGTATATTTATGACCATTAACAGTAATGAGACCTTGTCCTGGTTGTTTTTGTTTTCATTTGCATTTTTTTGATTTTCTTTTTCCTTGAAGAATGACAGAGAGATTGGTGATTGTAGGGATTGGTGGCTTCAGCAATGTCATTTGCAATACAGATATGGGTCATTGACAGGGGAGGTCCGGTGTTTGTTTCAGCATACTTACCTGTGCAAACCATGCTTGTTGCCATAATGGCCACCATTGCTTTAGGAGAAGAATTTTACTTCGGAGGGTGGGTCTTCTCATCCATACTGCTGGTCAATTGTTTTCTACATCTTCAAATTCCTATTCAAATCACCTCAAGTTGCATCTGTTGCAAAGTCTACTCCAAACTATTTTGTGACAGAATGCTCTATTTGTATTTAGTCTCCTTTTTTTCAGTTAATTTCTTGTCCAAGTTCTACAATTTGTTTAATCTTACAGTTATTTGCTTAATGCAATATGCAGAATTTTCGGAGCATTGTTGATCATAGCTGGACTGTATCTGGTTGTTCTGGGAAAAAATGAAGAAAGCAAGTATACCACAGAAAAGGCCATGATTTCTTCCATAGCTCAGAACACTTGGTTGGAAGGTCCAGGTAAATCCTCCCTGGAACAGCCATTACATCCCACTAATGATGAATAATAATTCAATAGAGGTACATAATGCCCCTCAGCTTTCACTTGCAACATTTTCACCAAAATTTGTCCACAACTCAATATTCCAAGTCACTAGCGATGGCAGTTGACTGTGTTAACTGGTTTGAAATAAAGAGAAAAAGAACAATGTGAGGGCCCAAATATATTTCTCAAGATCAGCTTCAAGGCATCAAATTGAGTCAAGTAATAATTGAGGAAAACAAAGATTTGCTTTGAAAAAATTCGATGGATTTGCATTTTCCATCCACTTAGTTTTAAAGAATTCCGAAAGGTTGTCTTCTCCGAGTATTCATATGTTATTTGCTAGGACAAGAAAACGCAGATCTGAAGATATATATTTTATACATTCCACCAACTAAATAGACGTCAATGACAATGTTTGGAATTTTCTTAGTAGCCAAAGAATCAAGTTTTGCAGCGTGTACCATGGATTTGTTTTATTACTATTAGTGGATCCACAATATATGAAATTATCAGATTTTTATAATACTTATTTAAATTGTCCGATTAAACTATGAAGTTAAACCCCATTTGCTTCAACATTGATAATCATGCTTTTCTGAATAACCTTTCTATTCCCCACCACCCAAGAGAAGTAACAAGAAGAACTGCAACAAACAAAACAACATATATTTTTTCAGGTCCTCCACAGATCATAACCAATTTAACTAGCACTGCCAAAAGAAAGAGATTATGAACATACGAACTCTTTCAGCTAAATGGAAGAGAAAAACATAAGGAGCTAAGAGATTGAGCCACAAATATGACTCCTAAACATAAATTATTAGCCTAGCTGTGCTCTTATTCTAGATACCAGTGTTTGTCTATTAACAAACCTAGCTGTCCTCTTCTTCTGGGTACCAATGTCTATTAAACAACCACTTAGAATCAGCAGCAACAGGTTCATTGTCTTGGTTTCGGTGCCAAGTAAATAGGGCATGAGTTCGATTTTTAATCTCGAGTATAGCATGTCCAAAGCTTGCTTCCCGATATGCCGAGTAACTAGGCTGTGGTTCAATGAAGCTACACAGCCACGACAAATTCAACAAGAGATCAGATGATTGAACTGCACGTTATCTTTTTATGGATTTTATATAAAGACCAATTTAAGAAGGGATGTAAGAAGCTCACCGATTAGCGATGCCCTCTATGTTTCCACCATCACCAATAGTTATGTAGATAGGAGCAGAATGGTCCTTAATTGGGGAGCTCAATCCATTTGTTATGTTGTATTTCACATTTGAAACTCGCTTCTGGAGTAGAGAGAAAATGTGTAGACAAGTTAATATACGCAGTTAACATTAATTACAAGGTCTAGGTAGCCAAAACAGGTATGCTCATTGGAACTTACTGTACGCTCATATGAATGCACATGACCAGCCAAGACTATGTCAACTTTGTGTTGAACGAGCCAGGGTTCAAACGTTACTCTCATGCTCTCTCCTTCCATGTAATGGTATCCATTGGAATTATACCAAGGAGAGTGAAGAAGAACAATCAGCCATGGAGTTTCAGCTCTGTTAACTTTTGGCAGCTCCTTTTTAAGCCATTCATATTGAGGGGTATATTTCCCTATACGTCAGCACAAATTATAATGGTTAGACCCCACATTAGAAAACGTTTTCTGGCAAAAATGATACAGTATGAAGAAGGTTCCAATACCGTAGGCTGAGTAAGAAGAAAGGACAATTATGTATGCCGATGCACGCTTGATGGAATACCAAAGTGGAGAGGTACTCTGCGATGCCTTGTAAGGTACATGGTAACGATGCAGATATGGCTTGAAAGGAACGATTTCGCCCTGAAAATACATAAAATGCGATAATCAATAGCGCAATTTCTTGTTGGTAAACAATTGTCGCCTAGAGAAAAGGCATGAACATGTCGGCATGCAGAATAGGTCTTACAAGTTCAGGAGCAAAATCAATTTCATGGTTGCCAGCAGTCCAAATCCACGGTTGATATGCAGTGCTCTTTTCCACAAAACGACCCCATGTATCCCACCTCCTATTGTCGTGCAGTAGATGATCATCTGCATATGAAAGATCTCCAACAAATAACATAGCTTGTCCCTTTGAATTCGACACATAATGCTCAAACGTCTTATTAGAATCAGCCGTTTGTCCCAAATCACCTGTTCAAAATTTTGTCTCCATTATCAAATTGAATCTAACGAATACGCATAACATTTACGAAGCAAAGAAATTAAACAACCGCTTACCTATAATGCCAAACGTGTACGGAACATCTGGTCCAACTTTCGGAGGAGTTGAGAAGGAAAACCGACGAGTTGCATTGCCAGCCCCGAGCTCATAGAAGTATTTAGTGTCAAACTGCAAGTATTCCATCAAAAATAAAACGTCAAAGTCAATGTCATACAGAACTTTGAATTGAAAGATAAAGAATAAAGCCACCCACTAACTTTTAATCTTTTAATGGTGGCATGGTGAATGTAGCCAGAAGAATAATTATAGTATTTGTAAGATGTCATCATTGAATGAGTTTTGCGCTTTGTCTTTCTGTTTGCTTCCCAATGTGTCACGAATTTCGGATATGGCTCTAAGGGTGTCACCCATGAAACGATCACACTCCTCCCATCATGATCTCCCTGAGTTATATGAACCTGCAAACCCATATAACAAATTCTTTTCAGCATAGAAGCAGGAGAACTAAAGAATCAAAAAAAATCAGAAATCAGGATTCAGCACCTGCTCAGGTGCATTGTAACCAGGAGGAGGACGGAAAGTGTCAAGTGACAGATCAACAGATGGTAGAGGCTTCCTAACAAAAGGACTGGTGACACCGCAATTGCGGACTCCTGTAATATTTAGCAAAAGCAACAAGAAGAATGCCACCAAGTTCATTGCAGCACCCATGTCTCCAAGTTTTGAGAGCATTACAGAAAATAATGCTAGCTTTCTTGGCTATCTATCAGAGTTAAGACTAATTATCTTATTTATACCTTCAAGTTTTCAGCACTGTTTAGAATATTCTCCTTTTATCCCGCTTATCTAAATTTTGAAGGATTTTATCACGCCTTGTGTTATTATCAAAATATATATATATATATATTCTTTTTATTATTTCCTATATAAATGGTGAATTATATATGGACTCAATTTCTATTAGCATAGAAATTCAAATAAATAGGAGTTGGAGTAGTGGTCATTGTTGCGTTTAGGCTTTCGGTTGGGATAGTGTGTTGAAGATATCCCTACAGTTTGGCCGAAGATACGCACCTTGGTTGCACCAGGTTTTGTTTGCATTTAATAAGGGAAAACAAATTTGACTTACCAGCACTCTGTGTGGTAACTCTCTAAAGCACCAACTCCATTGCTATACTGTATTGCTTGTAACAGAACTCAAATTGATTACAGATGATTTTT
Organism: Azadirachta indica; assembly: GCA_022749755.1. Taxonomy (NCBI): domain Eukaryota; kingdom Viridiplantae; phylum Streptophyta; class Magnoliopsida; order Sapindales; family Meliaceae; genus Azadirachta; species Azadirachta indica. The sequence goes on along the minus strand of CM040447.1, from coordinate 15,027,820 downwards.
AAACATCTCCAAAATCCTCCAACATAGATTTTCATGATGGGGCAATATAAAAAGTATATCTTCCTTTATCTATTGCACAAAATTACCATAAATTTTAATATAAAATTAAAATAAGTAAATGTGTTAGAGTTTAAGACTATGTATCATTTACTCTTTTATATATAAATAATTTATAAGCTTTTCTTAGTTAACTAGTAATTTGAGTATAAGTGTTCTTTTGATATAACTTTTCAAATAAAGATTTTTTAAATAGATATTTTACTATAGAGATTTTACTTTTAATAGAAGTTTATTAATCGTTTACTTATCATAAATAACTTTTAAAAAAAATTTAAATAATTACTTTAAAAAACTAATTTTTAATGTTTTAATTTAATGAAATAACATAAAATTTTAGATAATGTCACTTTTAAAAAAGCTGAAAAAGTTCTATTATTAAAAACTCAAATTTTGAGTTTTTTCCAATAAAAGCAAAACGACCTTTTTAATTCTAAAAAATCTTCTTCATTGTTAACCGAACAATATCAAAAAAATTGGAAAAAAAATTTTTTATCATTAAAAAAATATTTTTGGCCAATTAAAAAATTAAGTGTCAGTTTGGTTTAGCTTTTTCATTGGTTAAAAGGGTTTTTTTAATGATAAAAACACTTTTCAAATTTTTTAACGTTATTTGGTTGACAATGAAAAAGAGTTTTTGGAAATTAAAAAATCTGTTTTCTTTCTATTGGAAGAAACCCAAAATTTGGACTTTTGGCAGTAGAGCTTTCCCAGCTTGTTTAAAAGGTAAAATTGTCTAAAATACCCTTACTTTATTTTAAAAATTCTACGTAATTTTTTTAAAATAAAATATTAAAAATCTGTTTATTAAAGTAATTACTCAAATTTTTCTCAAAAGTAATTTGTGACAACCAAACGATTAATCAATTTTTATTAAAAATTCTACTAATAAAAGTTTTACGAATAAAAGCTCTATTTTAAAAAGCTCTACTTAAAAAATTATACCAAACGGACCCTAAATCAACCAGGTACTAAAATTTCTAGCATCAACATAGATGACAATAAATCTACATCACAGACTCACACTAACATTTCCTATTAAAACTCTCAATTTTTTTTTTTTAATTTTAAACTTAAGTAAAATTAGATAAAAGATATTAAGAGTTAAACTAACGTATTTTAATTTAAGTTAAACACCTTTACGTCCAATTATATTATATAATCCATAAGTGCTTTTTGTTAACTTTTCATTTTTATATATCCTAAATTTTTCTTTATAAAATTTTTTTTGAAATTAGTGAATAAATAAAAACTTATTTTCAACGAATTCATTAGAGTTTTAAATTAATAGAGAGAATAATTATAAAAAAAGAATTGATGGTGAAAATTTTTTTATTATTTCTGTATATTTTATTTAATGAGTACTTAAAAAAAAAAAAAGGAGTCTATAGGAATTATGTGACAATAACATCAATCGTATGTGAATTACTTATTTTTATTTTTATTTCGTAACAAAATTTGTGCCAGGATCTTTGAAACTATAACGATTTTAAACGTAATTAATCCAAAACTTAGGGACTTTAGTGAAGTTGTCCATTCGAATACAATGCACCCGTTGTACCCAACTTTCGACCCTGATTTCAGTGAGGTAACTCTGAATCAAGAAATAGATCTGTCTCTTAATCGCCAAATTTAGGTAATTATCTAAGTTCCCTTTCTGTTAATGTTCCTATTAATCTCTCATGCTTTAATTTTCGTTGATTGAACAAAAGAATTCTAGATGGAAATGCTGAAGCTGCGTTAGAAACTTAGAATTCCCTTGATGAGTGTTACGTTAAACCAAAGGTGGTTAATGCTAAAGTTAATCATGTTTGATGGTATTAAACGCTACGAATTAGGGTTAGACTGATCTATTTGGATCTAGTTTTTTAAAAAATTGCGGCAACGCTTGATGTCTAACGGATTTAAGGGGTAACATCGCATTTTACTTTCGGGTATTTGGTGAAGATTAAATTATTTCAAAATGGAAACCAAAATAGATTGAAGGTTTTTTGTCTTTTCATTCTTGCCTGTAACGGGAATAGGGGATTTCTGAACTAATGGAGGATGATACATCCGTATATTTGATATCTATTACTTTTAGGGCAATGGATGCAAAGTTTGAATCTATTTCTTGTTAAAAACTCTTACATTTGTGTATACAATGATTTCAATTCGTTTGACTTATGATGTTCATGTCATGGAGTATTCAAGTCAAGCACAGGTCAATTGTTAAATGATAATAATATGGGAGAGTATACTTTTATGTTGCTATATGTTTCATTATCTTTCTCGCTTTCATTTTAGGATTTGGGCTGATTATAAGATGGTCAACTAGCTTTTGAATTACATGTTTTGGAGAAAGCACTTTAGTTTTTGGCATGATCAATAATCAATGGGTTGGTTTGCATTGCTGGCCTCATTTTCCTCTCTATGCTAAAATTTAGGTTTTGAGCTTCTTATTTTTAAGAAAGTTTAGGCAATTCAGCATTGCAGAACCTTGGCAATGGAAGGAAATGCAGACCCTGAGCATGGCTTGATGACTGGAGAAAGTTACCAACAAAGTATGCAGATTGATCCAAGTAGAGCACGGTTTCCTTGCTGCATTGTCTGGTCACCCCTTCCTGTCATATCCTGGCTGGTTCCTTTCATTGGCCATATTGGCATATGCAGAGAGGATGGAGTAATCCTGGACTTTGCAGGGCCTAATTTTGTGTGCGTAGACAGTTTTGCATTTGGCTCAGCAACTCGCTACATTCCAGTAAACAAGGAACAGGTAATTTCAAGTTATGAGGTTGGGCTACCTCATACCTATATGTTGAAACTGTTGCAATTATCAGCTGGCTACCTCCAGGCTGATAATGTCCTTGTTTCTTCAGTGAATTGTTTACAGCACCTGTTTTTGCATTGATGTGGAGTGCTGTGCTGTAATTGCAATAAGCTAGCAGCTTATTTAGATTATAGTAAAATTGATAGAGTAGCAGCTGCATTTTGAATTAAACATTTTTAGTTAGTTGATTTCTGCTCCTTGCTGATTGCACTTTTTCTCTCTGGAATTTGGACAGCAGTATTGCACTTCTCCATATCTGTCTGCGTTTGATGGTGATGATGAATACCAGCCTAATGAACAAGGAAGAGAGTCATTGACATGGGATGATGCACTACGAAAGAGCACACAGGAGTTTCAGCACCGATCTTACAACCTTTTTACTTGTAATTGCCACTCCTTTGTAGCCAACAACCTAAACAGATTGGGTTTTAATTCTGGTGGGTGGAATGTGGTGAACCTTGCTGCTTTCATTTTCCTCAAGGGACGTTGGGTGAGCAAGGTATCTATGTTGAGGACTTTCTTACCATTTTTTATTGTAAACTTTCTTGGATTTGCTTTCGGAGGCTTGACCTACTTAACTTTTCTGGCCTTCTTCACCTTCCTTCTTGTTGGCTGGTTTCTTCTTGGTACTTACTGTTTCCAGAATTTGATACAGTTGTAGCTTATTTTTTGCTTGATTGTCATAATGTATAAGAACTGTAGTTCAGTAGTTTACACTGATTTAAATTTCTATACCATTGAAGAATACTTTTACTAGTGTAAACGATTCTAATAGAGATTGTTTCCTCTATTTTTCTTTAAAATTCTTGTTCCCTGTGTCTGTATGTATGTGCAGGCACAAAAGCTGTCCTTTGTAGTACCTAGTAACTAATTGATTCCCTGCATTCTGTTGTGACATCCCGTTCCTGTGATCGACCTAATGGCAGGATAGATGCTGTCACTGAAGTTGGAGAAACTGCTTGCCTGTATATGTTGCAATAGCACTATGAACATGAACTTTCATCAACACAACTATTGTTTCAACTTTATTACATTCCCGAGCAATAGAAAGGAGTAATATACATTGTCTTGCATGTTGCTTTTGCCTGAAAGTGATTGAGAGAGAGACAGGCTTCTAATGGATTAATTCCGCGGCCATTGGGTTAGGCTCAAAAAGTTTGAAGTCCATACGGGCTTGGGCCAGCCAGCCACACTTAAATGACCAGTCAAAGGTAATTGGAGGGGCCAAGTCACAAATCCCATAGTCTTATAACTAACTTTTACGACATTGAGACCAACTGATGATGGATGGGGTCGACTATCAGGTTGCAGAGCCAGGGGAAAAAGGTTGACCCAGGGCCAATCATAAAAACAGACTGGACATGGAGGAGTCCAAGCCCAGGCGAAGTTTGAATATTTAAATTCTTTTACTACCATAAAATTTGTTATGAATTCAATTGCATAAACAATATTCATAGTCATTGAAATGCTTTAATTGTACGCACAGAACATGTTACTTTTTATTTTTAGCCATTTGTCGAATTTCCTTCATATGTCGGTGTGAGCATTTAGTTGGCCTCGATGCCGGTGCGGTGCGCTAAATAGAAAACGTTGATGCTTCACAATCACAATCAGCAAACAGACATTCACACAACACAAGAAAAACGAGGAAGTACATTATATTCAATCCAAGGTCTATTTTTGTGGAGAAAAAAAAAAAAGAAAGGAAAAATGACATATTTTTTCCTAACATTTAGCTTAACAGATAGATATCTTATAATGTTTGAGAAAAAATAAATATTTTTAATGTTTGAATAAAAGGGTAGATACCCGCTTAAACTTTTATTTCCGTTAATTTTTTAACTAATTTATTATTATTTGTGTCTCTCATCTTTTAAATAATAATAATATCATATATATTTTATTTAATTATAACACTTTACTCTCTATTTAAATATTTTTTACAACATAATGTTTTTAAATATGACAATTTAGTTCATATTTAATATTTTTTTTTACAATATACTCGAGACTAAATATATTTTTAATTTGTTATTTCAATAGAAAATTTGGAAAATAAAATATTGTTAAAAAAATTTAAACAATAAGTTAGGTTAAACTCATATTAAAATATTTATATCCTTTTTTTTTTGGCAATAAATTTAATATTTAATTGTTAAAAAGATTTTAAAATATATTTTCACATTTTATTCTTTTATTCATATTTTTATTTAAAAGATTATATTAAATTTATTATATTTTCTTAAGAAAAATTATGAAAATATAAATAAAAAAAAAAAAAAAAAAAGAAAAAATTTAGTATTATTTGTTAATAGAATTAGTAATTAGATATATTTTTTATTCTTATTAACCAATATAATTTAATTTTAATTAAAAAAATAGAAAAAAAAAGAAAACTTTTGATTATTTTTATTTGTAATATATATATAATATGTATTTACTGTTTATATTTTTATTAATATTTTTATATATTTTTAAAAACAATAATAAATTTTTTAATCATTTACTTTTACTTTTAAAATAATAAATATTTAATTATTATTTAAAAAATTTTTTAATGTTTTATTTTTACATGTAATATATTTATTTAAAAAATTATGTTAAATTTATTATATTTTTTTAAAAAATATATATAAAAATATAAATATAAATATAAACAATAAATATATATTATATATATATTACAAATAAAAATAATCAAAAATTTTCTTTTTTTTTTCTATTTTTTAATTAAAATTAAATTATATTGATTAACAAGAATATAAAATATATTTAATTGCTAATTTTATTAACAAATGATACTAAATTTTTCTTTTTTTATTTATATTTTCATAATTTTTCTCAAAAAAATATAATAAATTTAATATAATCTTTTAAATAAAAATATTATTATAAGAATAAAACGTTAAAATATGTTTCAAAATTTTTTTAACAATTAAATAAAAAATTATTATTATAAGAATAAAAATTATGTTAAATTTATTATATTTTTTTAAAAAATATAAAAAAATATTAATAAAAATATAAATAATAAATACATGTTATATATATTACAAATAAAAATAATAAAAAATTTTCTTCTTTTTCTATTTTTTAATTAAAATTAAATTATATTGGTTAATAAGAATATAAAAATATATCTAATTACTAATTCTATTAACAAATAATACTAAATTTTTTCTGTTTTTTACTTTTTTATTTATATTTTCATAATTTTTCTCAAGAAAATATAATAAATTTAATATAATCTTTTAAATAAAAATATTAATAAAAGAATAAAATGTTAAAATATATTTTAAAATTTTTTTAACAATTAAATATTAAATTTATTGTAAAAAAAAGAATATTTTAATACGAGATTAAAATATTTTAACATGAGTTTAATTTAACTCATTGTTTAAATTTTTTAATAATATTTTATTTTTTAAATTTTCTATTGAAATAACAAATTAAAAATATATTTAATTTTAAGTATATTTTTTAAAAAAATATTAAATATTAACTAAATTGTCATATATAAAAAAATTATATTGTGAAAAATATTAAAATAAAAAGTAAAGTGTTATAATTAAATAAAAATATATATCATATTATTATTTAAAAAATTAAAGCTATAAATGATAATAAATTAATTAAATAACTCACAAAATAAAAATTTAGAGAATATTTACTTATTTATCTAAATGCGATAGGTATTTCTTTTTTCTCTACGTTACGAGTAACTGTTTAGTCTTTAATACACTAAACATCAGGGAAAAATATATCATTTTTATTTTTCCAAAAACTTACAAACCAACGTCATGATTTGAGTGGTCATAGGCATAGTAGGCACGCTTCCTATTATGAATAGCACGTGGAATTATGAGACTAGCCCCACGTATTAAATCCAAAACCAGAATTTTGTACGGAGTATTTCCTTTCATTTATCACCTTAATTAATCAAATTCGTACAAGGTAAATGAAGGATTTGACGCAGGTGTAATTTTGAAAAGTAATTATTATCGTTATTATTATTTTTGGAAAAGGTAGAACCATTGTCATTTATTCCATGGGATATCGGGATGCGATGCGTTTCTACTTGCCATTTGAATACCGTAAGAATTCAATGAGGCAGGTGGACCTCAGTCATTAATATCTATATATTGCAATGACATTTCTGACCTGCCAACTATACAAATTTTGTGGATGTTTTAGGAAATTTATTTTTTTCTTTAAAAAAAAAAAAGGACGACGACATGGACCCAGCGGGAAACGGTCAAAATAATTCAATAATATGGTCTAATTTTTATTTATTCGATACTCCAAATGTCTTATACGTATACGTTATTATTTATGTAAGATTAAAATATATTTTATTTATTAATTTGTTAACTACTGATTTATATTTAGTTAAATGGGTAAATGGAAATTTTATTCTTTTATAAAAGAAAATCTCCACCCAAAAGAATTTATTATTTAAAAAAGGATTCATTCAATATAATAATATAAATATCAAGAATTGAATTTAAAAAATTCCATTGAGAAACCTAGTTGTGAACAAAAAATATATATTTAGAACGAGATTAAGATGGATGTCCCAAAATTTGGAAGTGTATTTTTATCACTATTAATTTTTCACAAGTATAAATTTGGGAATTGGTATAATAACTTTGTTGTAAATTATAATATAAAATCGCATAGACGGTATGTTGCAGTTGCGTTAATCTTACGGGGGAAGTAAAAGATTCGGATTTGTTATCAAGGGCCTAGGCTTTATATGTCGTTGAAAATAAAATTTTATCCTACGCCAATTGTATTTTGTATAACTGGACAAATTTTGGAATATGCCGCAACTTAGTCATCATTTTTATCGGATAAAAAATTGTTAACTATTTTCTAAAAGAAAATTACAAAATTATAAAATTTAATTTAAAAAAAAAAAACAACACCCAACAACGACTCAACGCACAATCCAAATAATGAATTGTCCTCAAATTGCTGCATTTAATTCAATTAAATTATAAAATTATGTTTATTTTTTTTAAAAAAAAAAATGTGTTTATATTAAAAATCCACCAGCTGTTCCGTAACCTTCCCTGTACGTTGCATGCGAATCTCCGTGTCCTCATCTTTAACGTGGGGTAAATTCGTAATTTGACAAGTAGCGTGAAGGGCAATACGCAAGGACTACAAACTATTTTGCTTATTTAAAGGATCGAGAGGCGCTCACGTAAACAAGGAGAGTCCATTAGAGAAAGTTTGTTTGTGTGTTAAAAACTACAGCAATGGCAGCAGAAGAGGGACAGGTGATTGGATGCCACACTGTTGAGGCCTGGAACGAGCAGCTCCAGAAGAGCAACGAAACAAAGCAGCTGGTAATCTCATACTCATTATTATTTATATTATTTTCCTTTTTCTTCTTTAAATTTATAATTTGATTGTGTTCTTGGTCGATTTTTGAATTATTGTTGTGACTTTTAAATGTTGGTGGATCTGATTTGCTTAACCTTTGTTTCAATTTAACCGGTTATTGATTCTTTTTCTAACGTGATTAATTTGAAGTTTACCATTAATATTTGTTAATTCACGTGCCGCTTGCTAGTTTTATCCTTGGATTGTTTTCTTTTTTATCTCGAGTATTTTAATTGCATATGTTTCTGAATTTCTTGTAAAATAATATCGTGAATATATATATATATATATTGGATATTGTCGGTTATTTAGTGTTGTATTTTGCTTTCTGCCCGAAAACTTTTTGCGGGAACAGTCATGGTCTCAGTTTTGGAATGGAAATGATCGAAGTCCTTTTTTATTTATAACGTTATTTTGATTGTTATGTAGGAATATGAATGATCTGGTGTCGTAGATTATTGTGTATTATTATTTTAAACATATAGGTAAAATTTATTTTTGGTATCCTTGTTTGGCATGTCTACTCTTCAATACATTATATGCAGTAGATTATTTTTTCTGGTTCTTGTTTTGTACGAGTTGGGTATGTTGGTTGTTTTTTATGTCGGGCAAGCTTTTTGTTGCTTTTATAGACCAATAATATGAATTATGGGATTTTGATTTTGTTTCCCTTCCTCTATGCTGTGATGATTATTGTGAGGATTAATTGATTCTCATCTCAATGGTTGATTGCTGTTCCTAGTTGCCTACTTAATGCAAGGGCTGATTCAGAAAACAGTTCGATTGAATAACCCTCAAAACTTGTTTTCATATTGGATCCAACTATTGTGATGCTTTCAATTTCTTCAGATTTAATTTTGGCCTTTATAGTTAAAGTGGGACAATCACTGATTTGTTGCCGATTGTCTAGAAGAAAAAACATTATGCTTTATCTTATATGAAGTGTTTCCATAAGAATATATATTTTATATGAAGCGGTGTTTCCCATATTTACTTCACATGCAAAGTTTGGTAATTAAACTACTTTTTTTTCATTTGATTGTCTCTGGTACTAATAGTTAATTGTAACATTGTTAATGCGGTTGCTAATTGTTATAGTAGACATGTTTCATAGAAGCAATAGTAGATATTTGGCGTTGATTTTTGCTTCCACTATGAGCACTGGTCCATAAGATGCATTTTTTGATTATCTTTGGCATGCTCTGAGCTCCTTCATTGATACAGGTGGTTGTTGATTTCACTGCTTCATGGTGTGGACCATGCCGTTTCATTGCACCTTTCTTGGCAGAGCTTGCCAAGAAACTGCCCAATGTCTTGTTTCTGAAGGTCGATGTGGATGAACTGAAGGTAATAATACATTCAAATAAGTATATAGTTTTTTATGTGAGGGTTGTACACTAAACTTTGTTTATTGTCAATTTTCTTGTTTTGCAGTCTGTTGCAACAGACTGGGCTGTGGAGGCCATGCCAACATTTATGTTCCTGAAAGAGGGAAAGATTGTGGACAAGGTCGTTGGAGCAAAGAAAGAGGAACTGCAGCAGACTATCGCTAAGCATACGGCAACAGCCTCTGCCTAATCTGTTATCGCTTTGCCTTTAGCTTTAGAGGCTACAGACCTCAATATATATGTTATTAGTCTTAACTTCGTTCTAAAATTTCAAAACTTTTAAGACTGGTTGTGGGATGTCTTTTACATTCTCTGAATATTTCATATTTTACAGTTCTAAAAAGCTTGTATTGTCTCTTTCTGATATTTCATTTCTTATTAGCTGCAGATCATTCTCTGTCAGTAATAGGGATGTTGAGAGTGTGTTGTTATAACCTGAATATCTCTATCTTGCCATGGCTGAGGTCTTTTAATTGGGTAACTGGCTAAAAGTACCCCGTGAACATCTCACTATTGGTTTCCAGAAACTCTGCTGTTTCTGTTTCCTCCACCCCTTTGAAACATCACAAGATTTGCACCTTTTATTTTTATTTCCTCCATAAAAACAGGTTGGGATAGTTAAATCTGCGTTATTTTGAATAATGGAGGAGGGTTTTGAAATGAGGAGGGCACTTGTGGTCTCGTTACGGAATCTTCATGTTTGTGTGGTTCGTAATCTTTCTTTCTGTTCATACAATTTTTGGTCATATTACACTTTATATTTTCAAACCAGTGAAGGAAGCTTCGGGAAACAATATATTCATTCTCTCGAGAAAAACATTGCGGTGAGGATGAATTGTGCCAATATTCGACTTCCTATGGTGCTTAAAACCTCCACCTTTTTCTACACTGGCAGACTTGAGACCCAATTTTAAACGCAACTACAGTGGACTAAGAATTTATTCTTTTGGCGCATTACGTGGTCATATTCCCATTTCGACTTCACATAGCATGAATTTAAAGTATGGCCTTTTAGCATATCTTCTCTGTTTTTGGTTTTTATTTATTTATTTGGAAATATATGATTGACTTGTCAAATTAATCGATCCAATAAGATTTCAGAATATAAATTAATCAGAGAATTCAAAGGCCCCTTTCGTTTCACATTAACATCAGAAACTGCACATATAACACTTGAACAATTGTCATACTAAACAAGGATCCGCTCCCAAAATGAACCCTAACTGGGCCTTAATCTTTTTCCCCGTTGACACTTAACAGCAAAACAAAGTCACACCAATGGAATTCACCACCTTCCAAGTTCCCATATCCGGTTAAAAGGCCACGGACTTCGGCTTTGACACTTAAAATTCACAGTAGGACCCAAATTACAGGACCTCTGTGAATTTACAAATTTACCTATCTAACGAACAAGCAACAATCACTACTTTACTCAAAAGTCCACTTAAATCAACTAGCTGCCTACAATCCAACTTCTTTAGCCAAAGCTTCTCTCCATTTGAAAGGCTATGGCGCTTTCTACCTATCCAAACAAAGAAAACCTTTCACCTGTACTCTTCCTTTTATTTCTTTCTTAGTTGCTTCTCACTACTGATAGTGTATAGTTAATTCAGTCGACGCACTCTTAACAAGCTTGTTCCACCCTTTTGTTGAGATGGTTAACCCCTCCAATTGGGTTGCATGGTTGTTGAAGATGCAGGAGAACAAATAGCTTCAACTGACAACCTCTTTAACACATTTGGACATGGGTCTTGGCCAAAGTTACTGTTTGATATGGTGACTGCACATCTCTGCTGCCCAACACACTTCTGTGAAGTTTAAAAAAATACAGAAAAAGGTGAGAAAAGTGAAGGAATTTAATTCAGTGAAACGTACAAAAGTGATGTTGAGTACCTTCTCTAAGATGGCATAAGATGTAGGAGCATGGCAAGGTCCTTGCTGGTAACTCCCACAAGTCCCCAAAGGAGTTCCAAAGCTTGCAAATTTAATGGATGAAATGGTATGACCTGGACTGCACCGCAGGTGAACCTTGGGGCTGTGGAACTCTTCTGGTTTGCCATAACTTTCTATGCGCCAGTTCTTGATAGTTGGATGGTACTCAGCAACCTCAGAGCAAACACTGGTTACTGATCTCTTCACAAGAGAAATTCTTGATGGATTCCCTCCAAGTTCCTCAAAAACAACCAACAAATTCTGTGTTGGCTTCAACCAAGAGCGAGGCACATGGTACCTGGAATGAACTTTGTTAGGGACTAAATTTGAAGGAATTCTTTTATTTTCTACTCCATCTATATTTTGTTGTGGTTTCACACAATATTTTTCATGCATTTCTATTGTATGAGTACTTACCATCTCTGGGTTGGTTGGCCACAGCCAAGTTGACATTTTGTAGGTCTGTATCCTCCAACATAATCACACCCATTGCAATTTCCATTAGCATATGCAGTCCAATATCTGCCAATACTCTGCCCATTTATCCATATTTGACCCTTTCCCATACCCTCCATGTCCAAAGCCAAAGGCTCGTCACCTTCAGGTGCATTAAAATATGCCTGCAAAGTTTGAGAAACAATATTGGATTCCTAAATAATATATGTCCAGCAGAAACGTCTGTTGCAAATGTCTGGGTTATACCTTATGCCATGTCAATGGCTGCTGCCTTTGTACAGCCAATGATGTCTGCATCCATTCAACAGAAGAGATACCGTTTGGAGCGACTAGATTCATTGCCTCTCCTCTCAGCCCAACCTGTAAAAGCAGATGGCCATAAGGAGAATATTCTTTCAATCAATTCAAGAAATAAGAAATACAGAGAGAAGATTTAGCAACCTGGTAAGTCCATTTCTGCCACGACAAGTCCCATTTTCCCTGATCAAGTCCATGCAGCGCAACTGGACCTAGGATTCCTGTGTTCCATGTCTCGTAGTGTCCCCCTACATTCTTCATGATTAGAAACAAAATTACAAGTTCAGTAAAAAAATCACAGTAGGAGAAATTTACTACTAAAACTTGATAGGTCTATCTGTGAGACATAGTTACAAGGCTTGCATAATTTATTCAATTTAATAATGAGAAATTAGAATACTACTATGATAGCTTAATTTTAACCCTTTTCCCGTTCTGTCTTCTTTGGTTTACTAAACGCCGCCAACTAAAATAGCCTGATGGACTGGTTTAGCAAATAGCCGGCCAAAGCAATCTCAGGTTAGATATAAGTATTTATTAATAGGCTTACAATGGGAGTCTCATGACTCTTCAACTACATAGTGTAAAGGGCACTTGAGTGATTCAATTATTCCATCATCTAAACTACCTAATGTAGACAACAAAAATAGCAAGTGGAAGAAAGGAGAACTAACCGGCAATCCAACAGCAACACTCAACAGTGCAATTCTGTTTCTTCCAGTGCGCAGATTCACCTTTCCGGTGTATGTGATTCTCCTAAACTGTCTTGTCCCAAAGGCAGAACCTATAATAATGCATGTTAATGTAGATTATTGTAAATTCTAATCAGACAAAAAGGCAGTTTATATAAAAATAAAACAAATAATATACCTGAAAGCTGTCCATTTACAAAGATATGCACAGCATGGCCTGTGGATTGAACAATGAGAGTGGGGAGTTCCCCGCCATGCAGGAAGGATTCTGATGAACCAATATCAACACTGCAGTCACATTGGAAAGGATAATCATTAAATATTAACTATAAGTCTTACTAAAATAATATGCGAGCATTGTAAAAATTTATATCTGGCAGATATATCAAGCAGTTTAAAAGACAGTTTTAGGTCCCAGTTTCTATAGCAATGTGGATACTAGTTGGTTCAATAGTTAAAACCCAAAGCTCACATTAGGGTTGGGGAGGGATTTCTCGAACGTTTGAAAGGGAGGCAAAATAACCAGTGAATGATTAATGAAAACAGCAGACAGGTTAAATAAAAATTAAATAAATACTAAAAGAAATGATATAAAATCACTGAGACATAAAAATTAGGCATGCACTGCCATGTGCCATCCTCTCACCTAGTTATGTACCACAGATAGTCACTAGCATCCCTAGTGACATTTATCTGCTCTAAAAGACCCTGAGTGGTGAATGTTGAGCTGTCGTCCAGAGAAGAAATATCCTCAAAGTAACTCTCCCATGAGAACATCTCAGCATTTACTGGCAACATTTCCATTTGTGATGTCTGAACTCCAACCTGGGAAGAGAGGAAAAATAAGTGATTAGCATTAAATTAACTCTCAAGAATCGAAAAAAAATCATGGGAAATGAAAGAAAAATGTTGCCTCACAGTATGATCTTGTTTACCATCTACTGTCATTGACTACAACATTTAGCCAAGTTTTAAATCTTTCATACCTTAGCAGTATTAAAGACCACATTTCTGCAATCAGGGAGCATACTGATGGACCAAGGAGGCAAGTTATAGTGCATGTTATTGAATAATACTTTTGCAGCTGACTTTGTATCATAGTTCGCAAGAAAAGCTGCACAGTCGCCTGATTCTGAAGTATATACATGAGCCTGAAAATTGCCAAATGTTGACAGGATTTAGTAAGCTTTATCAAGCCATACAACTGCAAGCAGGGAGACATCGTGAAAAACAGGCAAAGACCTGTTGAAAGCTCCCCAATGAAGTAACAATGGGATCAGCCGAAACCAAAGCTCGCTCACACATTTTAATAGCCCTATGAAGCTCTTTGAGATGACCATACTTTGGTTGCCTGATCAAACCTATCAAATTTTGGAGTAAAGCAGTAAGCTACATTTCAAAATTTCAGACAAGCAGTGTGCTAATGTGATTATAAACATCAGCATTACTACTGGGCTTTTATACAAGTTAATCCATATGGGTTAAAATTCAAATCTTAATTCTTGGCAATATTTTGATGATTCCTCGTTGTTGCCCACCACAATATTTCAGTTCTTTCATTTCTTTGTTTTTTGTAAGATAGATTATTCCTTAAAAGTAAGGTATCACAACATCATGAACTATATGCAGATAAGCTTTTGAACCTTATTTCTCACCATATTCATCTATTGGAGCATCATAATCATAGCTAGTGGTGATGAAAGGGCCTCCAGCTGAGCGTCCGAAATTGGTCCCTCCATGATACTGTTTTACATCCAAAGTAATTAGTACAAATTTTGACATCCTAAATCATATCAGACCTAGGTAAAAGTCCATGAGAAAAAACCCAACCATGTAATAATTAACAAAGGACCCTCCTTTCTGTATGAACCGAGCAACTGCAAATGCCAAATCCTGAACTGGGCGCTGATGAATTGGACCACCAAACTCAGAGAACCTTCACACAAAAGAAAGAATTTAACAAGTGAATAATCATTGTACACTAAGTTTTTTAATTTGGGGTTACAAAGACAAATTCAATGCACATACCAGCCACTCCAAGCCTCTGTCCATATTGTAGGCTTGTACGGTTTGTTGGGAGTGAATGCGTCACAGTAAAAACCATTGCATGTATTTATCTGTCGGCAGAATCCCAGATACAGATTTATCACCACAAAATAGAATCATATCCAGAGCAAACTACTTTCAAGCTCCATGTGTTAAAAGGTACAATGCTAGATTGTCTCATGTATCCATTCACAGTATTCTAAACAAGAAAGCAAATTGCAAAAAGAACTAATAAAAAGCCAACAGAAATAATCATGCATTGTAAAGTTGTTATGTAAGGAATGCAGTGAGAGCTAAATTTAGATCTGATGCTTAAGGGTGAGAGGACTGACCACTGGATCTGGGGCATCTTCTTCCTTGCACATCACCCAGGGGACTCCAGTTCCCATTTCCACAGCCATCTTGGCCGCCCATGTCACATAATTATGGCCTGCTGCCCCTAGCAACTTACTCTGTGCTCCATACTCATTCTCAATCTACACCAACCATAAAGGCAAAAACCAAAACAGATAATATATAATCACTGTAACTAAATCCACCTTTGAAATTGTTTGAGCATTAATATATGCCCATAAATGCTATATAATTTATTAATATAGACATAGTAGTAAATAAAATTGCATGAAAATGGAAAATATAAAAATCCAATAAACAAACCTGAGAGAGGATAATGGGGCCACCCTGGGACTCAAACAAATTTTCACTCTTCATCATATTCACAATCTTTTCAGTGAAACCTTTCATTGCCATCTGCAACATGTATGTAACAATATTATACTAAACAGGATATAATCCAAGAGGTTTTGTAAATTTACATACATTTTGTCATGGAGTTCAAAGAAGAAAAATAAACCAAATAAAATACGTAAATAATAATAATTCGGAAGTTAAAAAGGAAAAGTGACCTTGAAAGGCTCATTGTCTGTTCTGAAACTAATGCCCGGAACATACTTTAACCAAACAGGAAAACCTCTACACATTCCATATACAGAAAATTAGGAAAAACAAAATAAAATCAAAAAAGAAAAGAAAAAAATACCAAAAATGGAAAAATAACCGAAGAGAGAAGCTTGGATCCAGAGAATGAAAATTTGTGGGTACCCAAAATTCCATTCAGCACAAACATAAGGTCCAATGCGAAGGTGAGCATAAAGGCCAGCCTTCTGTATTGTTTTCATAAATCTCACCAGGTCATATCTTCCTTCAAAATTATACTGTAATCAACATAAAAAGGAATTAGAAACTAACAGAAATTAAGAGGGGACATAGGAAGAAAATAAGAGCCAAACAGAGTAGAATTATAATGGATAGAACGTAAGCGTACATTGCCGGGAGAAGGCTCATGCACATTCCAGAAAACATAAGTTTCAATCACATCAACACCTCCATCTTTTGCCTTCTGCATCAGATCTTCCCACATCTGCGCCCAATTCACACCCGACAGAAAGAATGAGAAACCAAGACAAATACTCGAATGAAGGAAAAAAGAAAAAGAGAAAAATGGGAAGATATTGCTTACATCAGGGGTGCTTCTTGGGTAATGAATGGAACCAGAGAAAAGGATTCTTCTTTGGCCATTAATCACAATCGCCTTCCTATCGTAGGTGACACTGGACTGGATCAGTTGAGAACCCAAACAGAAGCTGAAGCATAACACAATGAACAACCTCAAAACACGTAAAGTTGCCATTTTTCTTCTTCAATCAGCTTCACTTGTTGACACAAACAAGGAAAGCTCTCTCTTTTTAGCGGTCGAGGGAAACTTGAAAGCTAAAAAATAAAAATAAAAAAAATAAAAAAACACAAAATGTGAAAAAGAGAGAGAGAGAGAGGAGGTGTGACGGTTGCGGTGGTGTACTTGGCTTATTGTGAAGCAAGAACAAGAACAGGGTCCATTGCCTGCTTTGGAGACTGAAAAACTCTGAGCGCACAACAATTTATAAGTGATTTTGATATGGCACTATACAGCTTTCACTCGCTCGCCTCACACATGTGTCCACAGTGACGACTGCGTGGCTACGCCTATAATCTACTAACTAAAGAAGCAGCAGTAGTAAATGTCTGGAGCTGACGGCCTGGCCTGACAAAAACACGACGCATGGCACTGACCCACCCTACCCCACATGACAGTAAAATTAAAAACCTTTTTAACGGCTTGTTTTAAGTCAGATTAGTAGTGTTCCTGCATTATTATTGGTGAGTGTTTAGCACGCGTTAACAGAAATCAGTCAAGTAAAGTGTTTCTTCGTATCTGGGTTTCACCTTTAAGGTTACATAATTAATTAATTAGGCTTCGCATGAACTACTACTGTACTGTTTATCACTATAATACATGTAACAGAATCGGGGTGACCAACTTCTTGCAAATGACAGTAATACTCTTCTTCTCAAATTTTTAACTATTGAATTATACCAATCATTCGATTTTAAATCAATTTCAATTGGCTGCCCTTATTTTCCATTGCGTGTTGAATAACAAAATTTATCATTGTAAATAAGTTGGAATGCCCGAACGGAGAAATTGACAATAGTAATTTACTTACATAATTACGTAACAGATGTTTCGTATTGTCTATTACCGACGCCCAAAACAGTTCACCTACAGTACATCAGCATTCAGTCCTGAATTTGATGCATCATCTACTTCCAAAATTAACCTGTGAGTGAAGTATTGAATAATCCAAAGCAGCCGACAGTAGTGTACTTTTACAGGGGTTTGACTTGTCAATATAAGAGATGAGGAAGGGTATTAATGGTAAATGACCTCCCTCGCTGAAACGCTTCAATTGCTGCAGTTGTCTCGGCTCCGGTTGGGTTTGCTTAAACAATGGCCCCACTTACCACTCGATTCACATTTCCATGTGAACCCGGAAGCTGCAGCCCTTCCATCAAACAGTCCCATCCATCCCCCCCCCCATTGCTTTTCCTTTTTTGTTCTTTTTTTTTTTTATTGTTTTAATTTTTGTCACAATTCTTCCTTCCAATTTCCTAGCGACACACTTCTCTGCTCTATCTACTTCTTCCCCCAACTTTTTTTTTTTGGTCTCTGAGTAGATCTCGTATCTTCTTGATTTTTGTCCAACTCCGTAACCACTACTATCTGTCACTTCACTTCCATTCTTCCTTGCTGTTTCATTTATTAATTATATTATAGTATGTTGTCTTTATTTATTGTAGCTAAAAAAATTATGCTTAGTAATTATTGACGAGCGTATTTTTTTTAATTAAACACAGTGTTTTCTAACTCTAAATTCAATTCAATCTTAATATATAGAAAAATGTCGAATTTTACATTTAATATATGTTCGCTCCAATCATTTACTTTCTATTTCAATATCTTTACGATAAATTTTGAATATAAATAATCACTTGTAGATTATCAAAAGACCAAAAAAAAAAAAAAAAAAACACAGAGAATCTAAGAATCAAATGTATCTCAAAGACATATATAACTCGAAATAGGTGCTTTTTTATAGAATGGTATCAGCAGTGAAAATTACTTGTTTCTGGTGCCATTATTATTTTCTCAGCAGTACTGGAGACTAAAAGGAAGAAGGTTCTCTATGAATTCTAATGATATATTTTTAATAGGGGAAATGATTTTGTCACAAAGATTTATTGTTTCCCATTTAACCAGCTATCCCGTGTGTGTGTGTATATATATATATATGTTCAGCCAGAAAAAGGCATTAATTAAATTAATTAATGTCAGCTGAATATATAATTAATTAATTAATTAAATTTACAATAGAACATTAATTGTTAGAGTGCCTCGAAATTCAGGGAGGAGAATGTAAAGATGCTCTTTTCCTCTTCTCATATTATCAAAAGCTCTAACTTTAAATTATAATAATCACTTGGTCATGTGCTTTTTCGTTCAACTAATTCAGGTTTAGTCAGTCAACTAAGACAGATTAGATGGGCAGTCATTAGCTTTAGTTTCATTATACGTTCCCACGTGGCGTGATCTGAGCAAAACTGGTCTACGGTTTTTGTGGACATATAATTTTGACGGAACCAGTGGGTTAGGTTCTTTGCGTTATATTACATATCTTTGTTCTTTTCTTTGTCTTTTGGTTTTGTTTGTAGTCTTCAACGGCGGGATGGACGGAAGAAATTAAAGTGCCCTAAGACAATGGGGCCGGGGTCGTAGATCGCCATCCTCTAAATCTGACCACTTCCCCACCCACTTCTCAAATACCGCAGATTTAGGATTTTCATAGTTAATTTAATTATAATTTGGTCAGCCAAGTAACATATCATGTATTATATTATTAGTTTATATTATACATGTTAACAATTCATTAATGCAATTGTAACGCAGTAAAATACAAAAATTAATTAATGATATATGTGATATGTAAATATTAAGTCGTATTCATCATCATTATCATCTCCTGAACTTGACACGTATAATGTTGCCACAACCTGATGATTTGTATGATATTATGATTCAGCTATATGTATATAATAAAACGTAGTGTTGTGCCATTCTCTGTGAATAGCCACGTACAGGATTTTTGATGTGGTAAGATCGCATGTACTATATATACATATGGTTGCGTAAAGTCGGAATATTTGTTTCATGTGCACTTGGCATAAATGAGAATATATACGTTCTTTAACATCTTATTCTTATCTAAAGTAAAAGTTCGAAAGAAGTTTATGTCCATTTTTCTCATTCATTGGTCTTGTATATTCTCCGTGTCACAAAATTTGGATTTTGCCTTGATAGTGCTTTTGATAATTTTTCACAAAAATTCATATAATATAACCAAAATAACAATAGTATGTATACAGAAGGCAAATAAATACTTACTAATAACTGGTTGATTCAATTAATAAAATTACATCAAATTATTTTGTTTGAGTGCATTGATTTGAGCCATGTATCATATGTAGTTAGTGATACTTCTCCCTTTAAAATATTAACAAATTAAATGGAGAATTGGAAATTGAATTTCAATGAAAGATCAACATTGTGAATGCGACCAATATTGGGAATAAACTTTGGGTGTTTCCCTGTAGGCGCATGTAAAAGGAGACAACACAACTCTGGGAATAAGATCAAATGGTTGTCCTTTGTCAATGTGGTCTCGATAGAACAAAGAACATAACTAACTGTAGTTAGCATTTAAGTAGCTTTACTCAGAGCTTTCGATCTTTCTACTTATTCAATTGTAGAGAATTGTGGGGACTCTCCTACCGCACCTAACACTATACTTAATTGAATTCCAATTCACAGCCATCGATGCAAAGAACATCCATCAATATATTGTGCACATTCACCAACTTTTTTATGGGATCACTTGCATCATTAAAGCCAGGTCAAGCACAATTTACTCTTCTAATTCTCGTGCCTAGTTATTTTGGGCGATAATTTTACTGAATTCAACCGAGATTTGATTAACCTACCTGAAAATCTCTTGATTTTTAATTTTCCCTTATATTAAATTAATTCTTTCAACTTATTATAATAATTTGATATCACGACACAATAATATTGACAATCAAAAAGGAACAATATTGTCAAACATATTACTTTTCTAGTTTAAATTTGTGTCAAGTAGATTAAGATTTTACCTTACACACCTAAAAATACCAATCAAATTTCTCATCACTATATAAGAAAATTCCATTGAAAACTGAGTAATTACTTTAAAATGTCTAAATTTGTGTAATTAAAAATCCACACCGTACACCACCTACCTACCTCAAACCACTATAAAATGTGGACCCCTTTATCCATCTTCTCACACTATGCATTGTTTGAGTGTCCATCTAATGCAAAGGCATAAGCGAATGTCTCGGTGCCATTTTGGCCGTTATATTAAATTATTAATCAAGTTTACAGGACTGTTTAAGAGACGTTTAAGAGACTGTGATTGAGAGAGAGTCCGTGCTGTCAATCAAAGGATTTGAAGGGCAGCGATAAGATCATGAAAGCTATGAGAAGTCACGCGGCCGTGTGATTGTCTTATCGCTGTGCTAGGGCCTGTCATGTGCACCTAGCACAAGCGTGGCTGTCGTTCGTGGGCCCGTGACAAACTTAAGCGTCGGTGCACGTGCCATGCATGATTGCCCTCTGCACCAAATATACCGTGATAGACATCTATCACTTTATGCAAGACGGCTAGACGCCGTTAGTCACCGTCATTACGTTTCGATCATTGATTGGCCGAAGACTCTCAATTGTTAAGATTCTCTTTCGTTAGCGTCGGTGGAACACGATCCTGTTAGTTTGAATTGTCAGTTTTACCCTTTCAATCCCTAACGGATTATTATTGCGTAGTTGTCGCTAGCGTTCAGCAAGAATTGTGTAGGTAGGCTCCTACGGTGATCCGGCTTACTGTTAGGAACTGTACTCCGTCTCCGGTGAAAAATGGTCCAATATGTGCGAGTTCGTTTCTTTCACGCGCACAGAAATAGCGTCTAATTGCTAGTATACTAAAATCACGTGTAAGCTATAGGAGCATTAGAAAAGGGAATCTGTGTTGGATTGGATCCGATGTCATGTTGGCAGCCACGTGGTTAGATTTGCACCTTTGACTTGGATTAGCCTTCTAACTTCACTTTTTCAGTTTCTTAATAGCAAAGCTTCGGAATGGATGTGCTTAGGCTTTGTTTGGTGTTCTTTTAGCAATGTTATAAAAAATGAAAAAATGAAAAAGCAAAGCTGATATAGATGCTAATTCTTTCGTACGTGTAATTATTATTAGGGAGCATTATTATTTTTAATTTAATAACCTAATAAATAACAAGATTAGATAATTTGCTTTGGTGAATGAAAAAAATGGTATAAATTGGTATGAAGAGTTCTATTTATAGATACAAAATGTTTTGGTGTATCACAGCTAATTTGACTAACGATGCGGGTCAAAATTATTTTTGTTGATTAATATATTTTCACTTTCTTTTATCAGACATTTTTATTTTAATAAGGCTTTACGTAGCTCACTTTAGATGTATATAAATATATTTACATAGTGTATTTATTAAGAATTGATTAAAATGTACTGCTGGGTAATATGGTATGAAACAATGCGTTGTGATTCACAGAATATTCAAACATCTCAATCTGTTTGGCCATGCGATCTTGTCGAAAAAGTAAAAAGGGCAAAAAAAAAAAAAAAAGTTTTTAACAAGGTAATGCATTCATCGAGATATGATTAATTAGCACATGACCCTAATTACCGTTAAAGCATGAAAATTAAGGAGTGGTACCAA
This sequence comes from Azadirachta indica, assembly GCA_022749755.1. NCBI lineage: Eukaryota > Viridiplantae > Streptophyta > Magnoliopsida > Sapindales > Meliaceae > Azadirachta > Azadirachta indica. The sequence goes on along the minus strand of CM040447.1, from coordinate 15,005,525 downwards.
ACCTATAAAGAAAAAGCCTTAAAAAGTTGATGAAATTAATTCATCAGGAATTTGGATGCACCTAAAATGCCAACGCTTCACACACAAGTTTTACCAATATAATCCACTTTTTATGCTCATTATTGTGCAAATGAGAGTTTCTTCACATTCTGGGGCCTATATGTTTGCTCTCTTTTTTGATTTTATCATTCTTAGCTAGGGTTCCATGGCCCGATCCTTCATAGCTTTAGCTTTTCTTGTCTTCATGATCACCACTACCAGTATCTCTCTATATCTTTTTCTCTTTCTCTTTTTAAGTAGACCATACTTGTAAAGCAGATTGGATTGTGCGATATATTTTTTTTTTTGGGGGGGGGGGGTTTTGGCGGGGGCCATTAATCTTCTAATTCTCCAAATCAAAATGATTAATAAGCTGGACAAAACCGTTGGTGTAATGCCAATTTGGCGCTAATACCGGTAAAAAAAGTGGATTAATGTCTTTAATTAAATGTAAGATTGATTCAACAATTGTGCTTTTGCCATTATAACTTGTAACGGACAATGTTGGCTATTCTCATGAGGGCCTGTCTGACGCTGTTTAGTTAATTAATTACAACATTAATTAATTCCAAGCTTACTTAATAATTCACCTTTTTAACCACTGCTTGAAATATTATATGCAGTCCAATTCATTTCAATTGATCAATATCATTTCTATTTATCGATTTATGAGAAACTGAATTTATACATTACTTGTTTTGGTTTATTCTACTTGTAATCTTACCGACTATATATTAACTCCCTCTTTTTTTCCTCAATTCTCTCGTCATAGAACCCTTAGCAAAATTATTATTTTTGCCCGTAAGAAAATTGATCATTATCAGATTGGTTTAGATTTTAATTTACTGACAGATTAAATTCAATTAAACTTAACAAACAGATGAGAATTAACCATACTTGCTAGGAGATGTGGAGGCGTATTGTATGATAATTTTCCTTAAATGAGAGGTAATTTAATTTAATTTAATTTAATTTCAATTTCCAACAACAGTAAATGTAAGGGGATTGGGTCTGGGGAGAGAGGGAAATTTCCCGCCTCTCAGATAAAACTTTTTCTTCTCTGCCCTCCCTATTTAAAGTTTTACCGCATAAATTTACGACCTTCCCTTCAAATATCGCATTGCTTTGCATTCACTCAATTTGCCACAAACAGACCCTGAAAACGCTCAAAAATTTTCTCGCACATGCTTGTTGTGTACGTCCGTACGAATAAAAGTAGAGTACGAAGGGAATACTTATCGTCTAAATGCTACCTAATTTGACTACATTTATGACTTCTTAATTTCATAACAAGAAGGTCAGTTGACGATTGTCCCATACGGGTGTATTGTTGGGTATTGCTGATTCCGGCTTTATATCCCCCAGCCAAATTTCGTAACGAGAGCTCGCTTCACCTCGGGCTTACCTCCCGATAAATTATAGAAGGGGGGTTTTCGTTGAGACTGAATATCCCCTTCACTAGTCACTATTTTGACGACAACGATTCCTGGATTGAAGAAAAACATATCCACATGTACAAGACAGGAGAGTGCATGAGGAGTAGTAGGGTACTGTCAAAACCATAAAGTTAATGATGTCGAAGTACGGAATTGAACAAGTTTAAGAACGATGATTCAATTCTTGTAACTTAATTTTAAAAGATATTCTTTTCTTTTAAGTATTTGGTTCTAACTACTCTCGTTAATCTATTATTCACTTATACTCAATAATCGGTGTTTTTATTTTATAGCAGTTGTCGATTCCATTCTCTGTCTCAAATCTCATTTTACCACTCACTTTATCCATACATAAACACAAATCAAAGAAATCTTCCTTTTAAACATGTGTGAAAAATTGGTTTGCGCGCAACAGTGTTACTGAAATTAATCTGGGTAAAGACAAAGAAATTTCTGAGTCCAGAAAAGAAAATGTTAGTTTCTTTCTAACAAAGAGCTGAACCAACTCATTATTGTAATAGCAGTAGTTTGGCTAAATTTTGTGGAGTCACGCTTGAATAGACAGACAGAAAGCCCCGGCATAACTTTGTTATAAAAAAGTTTAGCACATAGTATGGTAATAGAGCTACTAATTATACATGCCTATATGTTGCCTGATATGATTGCGTTATAGGTTCTGTATATCAAAAGGTTAGCAATATACTTTAAACAGTGAGCATTGCCACCACTAATACTTCATACATCATACATCATATAATTAATTAATTAGTTTAATCCCAGTTTAATTAGTTACATGCAGCGTTGATTTGATTTGGATGAAATTAAATAGATTAACTTCAGAACTAAGCAAGAAACAATTATGAGCTGTTCCATGCTCCAATCATAATATTGGTTTTATTGCATTGGGATAACAGCATGTTGGAGGTTGTACATAGCTATTGATTGTCGAGCATCCGTATCCACAAGCAACGGAACTGCATTTATGGTTTATGGAGTGAAACAGTACCATTGCATACTTCACGTCATTGTCTGACTCTGCTCCAACTCAAGCCAATGATGCACACACAGACACACAGCAGAAATATTTATCTAGGCCCAGATCGAGGTGCCCGGTTTTATGTTTTATGTTTTTTTTAATAATCGGTTTAAATAAAATTGTATACTCGAAGTTCTTTTTTTTTTTTTTTTTTTTTTTTTTTTTTGAAAGATGTGTACTCGAAGTTCAAGATTATCCTTATTGCAATTGACTTGGGAACCCAATTGACAACATGATTAGAATAGTGACTACATCACACGTCCAACTATGCCTTTCAGGAGTAGTAGCCCGTCAATACAAAGCCCCAGTTTCATCCGTACCCATTAGGCAATAGTCCAAACTCCAAATTGGGTACCTCCAGGCCCAGGCCGTTTTTTATTCATCTCCTACATCAACCAATGCCAGCCTACACTGCGATTTTGGCGCTAGACTCGGCCGGCTAGCCCCTCCATTACAATATCTCCCATCTTTGACAGCGCTGAAAAGTGAAAATCAAGCTAGGATTTCAAACTTACCAACAGTTGAAATCTCGTTGAAAAATCGATACTTCGCACGCCAAGATCAATCTCATTCTGCTTCACTCGGTTCATTTACAGGCAACTGCGTACAAAACCAGGTAGCCGATACACTCACAAAAACAACGATAACGGTGACGATGACAAGAAGATTCCCCACCTAAACGAAAACCAAGAAGATAAAATATTTTTTCACAAAAGCAAGGGCCAACACATTCTCACCAATCAACGGGTCCTCGACGCTATCGTTCGAAAATCCAATATAAAACCGGACGATTCCGTTTTAGAAATCGGACCCGGTACGGGAAATCTCACTCTCAAGCTCCTTGAAGTTGCCAAAAAGGTTTTTGCAATCGAAATCGACAAGAGAATGGTAGATATTCTCAACAAACGCGTAGCTGAACGCGGTTTTCAAGATCGGCTCAAAGTGAGTAAACTGTTCGTACTTGTTCGATGAATTGCCTAAGAGAAAGTAGGGAGCTGTCGTAGTGACTAAAGTTTTTGAATAATGGATGTTGCAGGTTATATGTAAAGATGCTTTGAAGACTGAGTTTCCACAATTTGATATTGTTGTGGCTAATCTTCCCTACGGAATATCTTCACCCCTTGTGACTAAATTAGCATATGGAGCGAACCCGTTTAGGAGCGCCACACTTCTTCTTCAAAAGGAGTTTGCTAGGAGGTTGTTGGCTAGTCCCGGTGATTCTGAGTTTAACCGATTGGCTGTGAATGTAAAGCTGGTGGCTGATGTTGAATTTGTTATGGATGTAAGCAAGAGGGACTTTCTTCCTTGCCCAAAAGTTGATTCCTCTGTAGTTATTATTAGGCCAAAAGCTGAAATACCTGCAGTGAATGTTGATGAATGGTGCGCTTTCACTAGAACTTGTTTTAGCAAGAAAAATAAAACACTCGGGGCAACTTTTAAGCAGAAAAAGAAAGTGATTGAGCTATTGAGATTGTCCAAAGAGATGGTTCCAAATAGTGAAAATGTAGTCAATGGTGACAGTTGTGATTCTGGTGAAGATGACGACGACAACAATGATGAAGATGAGACTGCCATTGAAAAGTTTTGTTCAGCATCTTGCTTGGAAATGGAAATGAGTTTGTACAAGGAAAAGATAATGCAGGTTCTCAAGTCAGCAGCATTTGAAGATAAGAGGCCTTCAAAACTTGGTAATGAGGAGTTACTGCATTTGCTTTCCTTGTTTAACCAAGCTGGAATATATTTTCATGACCAGACAGAGAGAAAGAATGCAGACAATGTAGCATTCGCTGCTGCTTACAGTTCATAGACAAATCATTCTTATTCTCAAGCAGCGAATGAAAGAAAATAGTATGAATGCTTCGGTGAGTTTTGGATGCATGTTTACTGTTATAGCTGAAACAAAGCCTTTGTGATCTTATTGTTGATCTTGAACATCCTTCACATGATTAGTAAACAGACTGGTATAATTCGTATGAGAGAAAAATTAAAGGTTGCTATTGAGGAGCGTATGCGGTTCTTGCAAGGGGAACAGACCTCCTGAAATAGAATTGTGTTTTCTTCCCTCATCATACGATTTGACAATGTGTGCACCTGGAAATTGAACTAAAACCTATAATTAATTATTAACAACATGCTGTGGCCATTGTGCATCCACATCTAAATCATGTTGAGAGAGAACAATATGTAGAGTGGAAGAAGCTTTATTGGAGCCTTTCAGAGTAATACTTCAAGCTTATGATTAATAAAGGACTTGTAGTTATTAAACAAAAAATGTAAAAAAATTGAAAATTAATTTCTTGCTATTATTAATAGATATGTGGAGTAAGAATTTTAAAATTTTAAGAAATATCTTAACCTGATAGTTGGTTTAAATAACGGATGAGAATTGGGAAATGAATTGAAAAGAACGAGAAAAGCAAAGCAATGAATAAATGAAATTGTGGAGGCTAGAGGAAAATAAATGAATTCTATTTTTTCTTGCACAAAAATACTCTTTAGTTAAAATTTATTTGCATTGCCTTGATAAAAATTTTGATTATTTTAAAATATGGTTTTATTTTTTAAAAATTTTTAATATTTGAGAGATTAAAATTTAAGTATTGTTACTGTCTGCCTCTCAAAATCTTTTTAAAATCTTTTTTTCTTGTATTTTTAACCTTTGTAAAAACAAAAAAATTACGTAAACAGAAAAAAGACTGTTTAAACATATTCATATAGTTCAGTTTTTGTTAAACACTATTTATACTCACTCGTATATCTACAATTTATTATTCTTAGTTAACTTTAAACTTTCACCAATTACAAACTTTTTTTTTTTTTTTAGAAAACAAATTAAATTAAATATATATCTCTTGTTCTTTAATAAATTCAAACAAGTTTTAAAAATTAGAATGAGACACATAATTTGATCTAAGTATCTGTTCTTTTTGAATCTTTTTTTAAAGGTCTATTTGTATCATAAAATCTATTCTGAACACCTATATTTTAATTAAATATTTATAAAAAACAATAATTGTGTAATTTATTATTAAGCATAATTTAATCTAACTAAATAAAAATATTTTCACGCTGGTATAATACACCCATTTCTCCCTAATAAGTAATAAATGTATAAACTGTACATAGATTACATTGTTCCATATCCCAAAATCTCTAAAATCATAGTTTGGAAAAACTATATATCATAACTTGAAAAATATTTAACAGTATATTAAAAACTATATATCATTTTAAATTTTTGGGTAAATTTCTCTTTTATTAATTTTAAATTTTTTTTATTTTAAAATAAAAAATTGAGTGTAATAAATATATTTATGGTTGAATGAAAAAAAATTAAGATACATAATGAATAATTCAATTAAAGATTATTTAGACATTTATAAAAGTGTATAGAGTAAATTTTGAATTTTAAAATTTTTTTTTAGATGAATGTGTGAATAAAAGTTGTTCACAATATATTTTAGAGAATACAGGATTAATTTTTTTAGGTGAGCATCAGAATACAATTATTCAATAACTCTTTTTTATTCGCAGTAGAGATTAAAATAACTCTAACAACGTATTTTAAGAGTAAAGAAATGAGGATTTTGACAACCAAACAAAGTAATTCTTGGTCCCTATTCTGTTTTTTTTTTTTTTAATTGCCTCGGTATTCACGTGAAACAGACGATCCTAATTTTCTAATTGAAGAAGGTTTTGGGTCTGGGCCTCCGGCCCTGTACTGGATTTACACAATGGTCTTCTTTGCTGTTGGACTGCAAGACTGGCGCATCAATGAAGTCCAAAAAGCCTTTTGTGAGGCATTTAGTCAGATTGTGTTTTATTTAGGATACAATTACAACCATCTCCAATTTGTGACATTTTTCTATTACCGGGTCTAAAAATGGTCACATTTACAACAAGACCTCTCGGAACTCGGAAAGAAAAAACCACGCTCTACCGCGCTCTGAAACCGCAGCCATCAAACGGGAGAAGCTTCAGTACACAGTAATTCGAACCTGAGAGACTGTTAGGAAATGGGATTTGGAGCATTAAGAAGCATCATTGGACCCTTGTCAAGAACCCTGATATCGCGAACTAGTCCCACTTACTCGACGACGACGTTTTTGTTCTCTTCGTTCTTAAAACCCGATTTTCGGTTCGTTTTGAACCGTCAATTTCCATGGATCCCGATTTCGAACCATTTCCATAGCCTAACTGACACTCGATTTCCAAAGCGGAGACCCGTTGACAAGCCTCGTCGCAAAAGAGCCAGCTTGCGACCTCCGGGTCATTATTCACTTGAGATTTTAATTTATAGTTGATTTAAGATTGATATAAGTATGCTATACTAACTAGGTCCTTTTATTTGCAGGACCTTATGCTTGGGTGCAGTATACACCAGGGCAGCCGATTAGTCCCAATAATCCTAATGAAGGGAGTGTCAAAAGAAGAAACGAGAAAAAGCGCATGAGGCAGCGCCGTGCTTTTATTTTGGTGCGTTCTTTGTGAACTTGTTATTGTTTTTACTATCAAATTAATATATCCTCTTTGTTTTGTTTGATTTAAAATGATAAGAGGCACCAAACGAAATTACCATTGCATAGGATTAACAAGTTTGCATGTGAGCAATTGTGTTTGCAAACTAGATCTTCTGATGTAAGAATAATGTGCATAAATTTCCAGTATGTGGTTTTTGGATATAAACAAAGCTTGCTATGAAGTTTGCATTTGCGTAACTGCTTGTTGTGTCGTGAGATTCATGTATGGGAAATTCTGTAGGTGCCTGCAGTGCAGAGTAGGATAGAGTAAATCTGATCAATGGCAATGGTTCCTATCATTGTCATGTTAGTAAGTCTTTTGTGCTGAGTTTTGGAGCTGCAATAGTATTTGTCACGCTAAGTTACATTTGTAAAGTTGTCAATTTTTGAAAGTGTGCACTTTTTCTAGAATTTTTATTGGTAATTCTTTTCGGCCTGTGAAATCTTGTAGGCTGGTTATTATAAACATAAGCAAACTTCCTTGTTTCAAATTGATATTCACATCTTTGGCAATTTATGTTGCATACAAGCAGTGGAATTCACTCATGTTGTTTGTTCTCTCTTAAGTAATAATTGTAAAACTGTTTGATATTGTTGTGGTGTGAAATAAAATCACTAGCAGTCATGTTCAAGTGTTTGATTGGGTGATAAATATAATTACCAAGTGAAACTTAAGCTGTTGTGCTTTGAGAGCACAACATATGCACAACAGTCCACACTAAGCATAAGAAATCTCTGTGCTGTAAGTTCCATGGAATTGATCAGCAATTACTGACACGCCAACTATTGTGCATAATAATTCCATCAGAGCCAATCACATATTATCCTAAATTATATGCAATGCACTGATTTAGTACTTCTGCAGAGTTGGGTTTTAGATAAAGTAAGTTGTTTTATTATCCTAAATTATATACAAGCATGCACTATTTTTAAGTACTTCTGCAGAGGTAGGACTTTGGATAAAGCAAGTTCTTGTATGATGTAGCATTGTTTCTCTCATGAAACTCCTCGATGATATTGACTACCATTTTTGTATCACTTAAAAAGACATTTTTGCTAATTGGTAGAGCCAGTAGAATCACGCTCTCTGTCGGCTGGCCATAAGGCTTCTATGTAGCTTTATAAGTGTTACTTATATTTTATCTCTTTAGATTTCTTGATAAATTGACCATGATGGTTGATTGTGACTAGTTGGACTGGTATTAACTTTTCTGTGGTTCACTTTAAAAATTTCCATGTGTATTATGCTTGAGTTATGTCAAGAGATGAAAGCTTTTGAAATTGCTTGAATCTCATTTTGTCACATTAGTGAAAAGCTTATTGCTATAGATGACAGCAGCAGTGCTATGTTATAATTTTACATGACTTACACCTTTTTTTACATTGGCTTATCTCTGTTGAACACAAATTGAAGCATTACAAATGTTGATTGGCTTGTTCTTTCTGGTTTTACTAAAAATGTGCAGTGATGCACTTTATTAACTTTTAGTAATGTAGAAACTATTATGATAGTAATTTTGCAGAGCGTGAATTAAGTTGAATAATGCCATCCAACTTCATGGATCCCTTGTGAAAGCTAAATGCTTCATTCATAATTTCATTCAGCTAGAATCTCCTTACCTTGGAAGGCACTTGTCCTAAAATTGGCTTATGATCTAAAGTCTAAAGATCTTGGTTATCATTTTATTTGGAAGCACTTCTTTGTTTTCTTGAAAATTTCATTTCGGTTACTCTTGTGGATGTTTTCACTATCACGTACTCTTGTTTTGAAAACAAGGCTGTCTTATTTGTTCTTGTACACGCTACTAGCATCTTCAATGATTGTGCATCAGGACAGACTTATGATCTAAATTCTATAGATAATTGCTTATCTTTTTCCCTGCTAAGCTTTTCATTTTTCTTCAAAATTTCATTTCAGTTTTGCTTGTGGATGTTTTCACCATGTCGTCTTGTTTCCAAATCAAGCTTGTCTTATTTCCTCTTGTACACGTTATTAACATCTTCAAAACTTATGTTTTCCTGTTTAATGTATTATTTAGAATTTTGGGTAATTGAGAAATCATTGTGGTAGGATCCTTTGTTTTGCATGCAATATTGTTAGATTAGGATGTGCTACCGAGTCAACATTTGAGTTCCAAATTGTCTGGCTGAGTTTCACATATTTCTTGAATGGCATGGCTTATCTTGTGAACACAATGCTTTTGTTTACAATATCAATCGGGATTTAAACATGTGCAGGCAGAGGCAAAGAAGCGGAAAGCTCAGTTGCAGGAGGCTAATCGGAAGAAAAGAATTCAGAGGGTAGAGCGCAAGATGGCTGCAGTGGCAAGGGAAAGAGCATGGGCTGAAAGATTGGCGGAGCTACAGCGGCTGGAGGAAGAGAAGAAAAAATCAGTGGCTTGAAAATTTCTTTTTTCTTGACTAGATCTGTTGTTATAATGTTGCAGTTGATTTTTGATGATCCGATGTCTCCAAAATTTGTGATTTGTTGGTTAATATTTTTGCTAGAAACTGTAGACCATGTTAGTTGTATTTGTGCAGTTTCTGATGCACATCTTTCCCTTCTATGGTGTGTCACACCAATAATAGTCGAGAGTACGTAGTCAAAAGGTGGAACCGATGTTCTTTAGAGCTTAGTGGAATTGAAGAGAGCTCTGTTTTTATGCTGTAAGTCTGGCACAGTGGAATAGCACAAATAAACAACACAGCGTGCTTAAACTGCGCACAAAGTTTTAGCCGTGGGATCCCTTTCAGTTCATAATTTCAAATTCTTTTCCCGATTGGGTGCCCAAGTTCTCACGTGCAAAAAAAAATTGGCGCTTTCGGCCGCGAATAAGATCGATTGAGTTAAATAAATTCGTGTAACAAGCTCAGGCAAGAAAGATAAAGTTTCTAGAAAAGTAGCCTGAATGGAATGATTTTGAAGCTGAAAGCTCGAGTAAGGTAGTGAGCAGGCATCATGTTTGATTCCTGAATTGACCATACAAGTGGGGCCTAAGGAGATCGGTCTCCTGTCGTCTATTGGCCCATTTTTTAGTAGCTTGCATTCTTGTAGTCCCGGCCCATGTTCGTTCGATTAAACCTTGGATAATGCCCATTTCTCACCTCCTCTGTTACTAATATTCGACTGATTAGTTTTCGTAATTTCAAAAATAAATTATTATAATTTTAAATTATTATAAATGATAATTATATTTTTTATATAATAATAATTTATTAAAAAAAATAATTATTAAATATTTAAAATTTAACAAAATACAATACATCTATCTAAAATATATTACAAAATAAATAATAATTTATAATACATTATTTATTTTATAATATATTATAAATTTATTTTATTTATAAATAATATATTTTATTTTATTTTATTTTGCATGTTGTAACTATATATAAATATCTTTGATTTAAAATTTTATAATACAATTATAAATATTGTATTATAACATACTTTTTATAATTTATTAATAAATAAATAATTATTAATAAATTAATTTTATTTATATTTTATTTTATTTAATTTATAATACTTTATTGATGTTGAATTGTTAATATCTTATAAATAAATTTATAAATTATTTAATAAAATTATTAAATATTTAATTATCAATATGTCATAAAATAATATTTATCGTTATTATATTTATTTTTTGTTAGAAGTTTAAAAATAAATTTTTTTAACTTACTACCATTAAATAGGAATATAATTATTATGTCTTAATAAATTAAAATTTTAATGAATATTTTTGAAATCACTAAAATTAATTAATTTAATAAATCAATTCTAAGGAATTTGTAAATCCTTTTCCAGTAAAAAAATTTGTCATGTCCATGAGGGGTTAAATTTTTATATTAAAATATTTAAAGTATTAAATGAATCTTTAATATATTATTTGAATTAAAGTAATATTTTCTCTGATCGACTTAGTGCCTGTTTGGTTTGACTTTTTCATTAGTCAAAAGAGTTTTTTTTGTGATAAAAATTTTTTTCAAATTTTTTAATACCGTTTGATTGATAATAGAAAAAAATTTTTGGAAATTAAAAAAAACTGTTTTTCTTCTATTGAAAAAAACCTAAAATTTGAACTTTTAACAGTTGAATTTTTCTAACTTTTTGTGAAATTGTTTAAAACACTTTTAGTTTATTTTAAAAATTCTACATTATTTTTTTAAATAAAAATTTATCTATTAAAATAATTGCTCAATTTTTTTTAAAAGTTATTTATAACAACTAAATAATTAATAAATTTTTATTAAAAACTCTATTCATAAAAATTCTACAAATAAAAACTGTATTTTAAAAAATTATATTTACAAAATTATTAGCCTTACAGTGTTTATCTTATGTGGTGGAAGGGAAGGGGGTTTACATTTCATTTTGTGGGCTACGCCTGGCTTGTAGCAGTAATCTTAATGTATTTTAAGTAATGGCACGTTCGTGAACGGCGCCAGTAAGTTCGTGGACCGCACCAGACTTACAGCTTTCAAATAAGTATTGGTAGATCGTGTTTTAGCCTGGTCTTATATCTGGGGCTTAAAAGCTTATCTAAAACGAAAGGTTGTACTATACTTCCACCTCCACCAACTCAATATTGTTGAATGGGGTAAAGTGGAGCATGCAGCTTTCCCCGTACGATCAAATCACCAGGCCATGACCCTTTCGTGTTGTTCATAACAACCACACATGTTATTATCAAATCAAACAAAATATTTTAATGGATAGAGACCAGAGTAAATTCCAAGGATCCCCACTTGCATTGCATGCATTCAATTTTTCACTTAAAAAAAGTACTAAGAAATATAGGGCCCGAATCATCTCTCCTCTGTGTGTGTGTGTGTGTGTGTGTTAAAAATAGATGGTGACACCATAACTAACAAGATATATATTAAAGAGCCCCATGTTACTATTTCAATAAAGGAGACGATGATCAAGATCAATCTCCTAGCTTTACTTGAAATGTATTAGTGGGGATGCTGCATGCTACCTCATGGATCTGTCTCGTTACATTGAGATATTTTGTACACGTTTTCCTCGATGGCCCAATATCTAAAGGAGGTTGGCAGCCATTGTCTAAATTGCTTACGTGCTTATGGGTGTAACTGTGATTGGCATCTTCCTCTTCATCTTGACTGTTGGAAAGGAAACGATGTAATCGTTTTCAGCTACCCATCTGCAAAAATAGAACCAAATTAATACAGAATAGTCCATTCACTGCCCAACTTTCACTGTTGGATTAGAAAACGCCCTTCACAAAATTAGCCTGCAACAAGCAATCCTCCGTCAGCTTCTCTTTGGTCGTGTGATTGATATATACTACTAAAATCATTTCCCTACTTATCGATTGTACCATATATACAAAGAAACGATTCAGTAAACGTTGTTATTCGACATAATTAAGTTGGTTTATGTACAATTTTAATTTCATTTACAAGATATGCTATATAATCGTATCATGTGTTTACTTAGTTGTGCGCATACGAGGAAATGCAAAAGACTTACGCGTTTGTTTGTTAATTGAGATAAGGAGAGAGCAAGATCATTACTTGTAAGTAGTGACTAGATGATGAAGGAAAATTGATATTTCGAGCCGAGATAGTTCTAAACCGGGACAAAGTCGCTGACCCCCACCAAAAGGTGTAAAGTTATTGTTGTTAATAGCAGCTCCCATTTTCTGCAAATTAACATAGAATTAGAAAGCACGCATGTATCCACTCTAAGTTCAACCGAAATTAAGAATCAAATGGCCGAAAATATATAGCTTTCCTTTCTGACAATGACTTGAAGGAAAATGAAATGAATTAATTTTGCATTTCATGTCAAATCATTTATATTATGGCTCGTATAATTAATTAATTAATTTGCAATTACCTCCCATCTCCACGGATCAAACTGGTAGGGATAATCATAATTTTCTTCATCCATGTGAACAGAAATAAATGATGCAAGGACACACCATCCTTGTGGTATCAAATGGCCTGCAAATTCTCCATGACTAGCAATTAAGCATGTGAACTCAAACATGTATGAGATATAACTGTAGAAAAATAGATGAGTGAGTTTATTTATATACATATATATGTTGATTTCGTTGTTTTTTGTCGAGGCAGAAACACTCCATGTGCACATCAATTAATCAATTAAAGGTAGTATAGGCAAATTTAGGAAACAAACCTTTAATTTCAACGTCCTTGAGAGCTTTCCTCCAAACCCCATTTATGATATTTGCCATTCTAAGAGTTTCATTGATCACCTAGCGTGGGTAACATCAGCATTAGTAAATATATATATATATATATATATATATAAATATATTGTTACTGTGCTATAAAGGTGTATATTTATAAATATATATGTAGAGTGAATTTTGCCAACTATTTCAAACATTCCGATTCTGTACTCACATTTTGAGTAAATGGCAAAGAAACGTAGTCAGTCCAACTATAATCATCGCATGACTCCGTCTTCTGCCTCTTCAATTCCATGTTCTCCTCCTTCACCAAATCATATATATATACAATACAACCAATTTAATCAGTCCCATTGATTTTCCATATCTCATGTCACGTAATGCAAAGAAAAAAACGATACATATATGCACACGGTTTCTTTCCATCAAAACTACCTTTTCGGCATACCTTAATGCCAAAACATCCAAAAGGCCGCCCCAATAAATTTGGTATTTTTGAGATTGAGACCACATTATTAATTGAATGATATTGCCTGGTTGGTTCTTACCGTGACCACTTCCTTTCTCATAACTATACATGTTCTATTAATGTACAGTAGTACTTGTCAGCAGCTCTAATTTGTATGCTTTATGTAGAACCCAACCAGATCTTAGGTCTCCTGATCTTTTTCTACACGAGAAGATTCTTTTTCTTTTTTTACGTTATTTATTCTTTTTTATTGTTCATGTGATCCCAACTTAATTAAGACCTGGGAAGCTATAATTTGGAGCAACGGGTTATCCCAACTTACATATATATTAATTTGTTTAATTTTAAAAAAAAAAAAGTTAGTTACCAATTAATAAATTTATTTATCTATTTTGAAAGTTGAAAAAAATTTCATTTTATTTTTAGATTTTGAACACCGTAAATCTTGGGCTGGTCCATAGAGGAAAATCCGACACCGACGATATCTATTGTCTATAGGACAGCCAATGGTCGCAACTCGCACAGATACTGAATTAATAGGTGGTCCTCACCTAACAGCCCTTCAATCTTAATCGCACGGCCATAATTTGTCATATCATTATTCAGTTCACACTGTGTGGTGTGGGTCGAAAGTCAGGTGCTTTAGCGGACATCATACCGCCGCGGATATAAAATCATCCTAACCGTCGGATAGAAGGGCCAATTAAACGCATTTCATTATTGTACATGTACGTACCGTAAGTTGCTTCAGGGCGATGGGGCTGTCACTCAGGAATTTGACAGCTAGGGTCATTGCCATGGGCACTGTCTCTTCTCCCGGTATCATCATCTCAATGATATTCCCACTGATGAAATCCAAGGGTAAAGATTGCTTCTCATTTGCTTCGTCATTTTCCCCTAACAGCACGTCTGCCACATCTTTAGCTACTGCATCCTTTTCACCTGATTTCTCCATGGTCTGTTTTCTCTTCTCTACAATCTTCCTCACCATATTTAACAATCTTCCCTTGGCCTGCATGAACAAATAAACCTACTAATAAACCCCTATACATGACTAGTAATCAAATTAAAACTTACGTTAGTATTGCTGTACTCTTTTTTCCTAATAAATAAGAATTATTAGGTGCAGACGTTCACGATATTAATTATTAATTCTAATATATATAATAGTAATTATCTTTTTTAGGAATCTCTATGCAAAGAATTTATGCTATAAATTTAAACACCATATATACGAACAAAGATAAAGACTCTGCTTCCGTCAATTACGTACCTTCAAAGATTTATATAGTCTTGTCCCTGGAAGTTTGATTGGCAAGCAAATTAATCCTTTGATGAATTCTTCAAATTCTTTCTTGAGATAGTTTAGATCTTCTCCAGGGCCAATGCTCATCAACACTTTAACCAAAACTTCAAACGTCATCTGAGATTATAACCACAAAGCAAAAGGTCCAAATATACATATGAAAGTTATGAGTATGTACGTACTTTTACTTGTATGTATCATCAAGCAAAAACTTTCATAGCTAGATTTATATATATATATATATATATATGAATTATCTTGTGAAATATTGACCTTTTTGGTTTGTTCTTGGACATACAAGATGTTCATGTCTTTCCAAGAAGCCAAGGTGAGTTTGACACGGTTTTCAATGTCTTTAGTGATCGTAGCTTTGAGTTGTGGGGATCTGAGGAAGCCACCGATAAGTGCGTGCAATCTCTTTTGAAGGTTGCCATTCATTTGAAGTATGGAGGATTTCCCAAGTAATTCCGTTATTGATTTTGGATAAGAAGGGACAAAAGTGTTTCCATGGTTTTGCAACACCACTTTGTTCACGTCGGGGTCTGTGGACACGATGATGGGTGTTCCCAGGATGTGTGTTTTGAACACCTTCCCATACCTGTAGCAAGATTAAAAAAAAAAAAAAAAAAAGAAATTAAAAAAAAAAAGAAAAAGAAAAAAGCAACTGGTTTTTTACTTGTTTTGATAGTTTTCATTGATTGAAGGAAGAGATGAAGATTGGTAAAAAATGGAAAGCAGATGGTGAATGCTTGGAAAGCTAGCTGACTTAATACAGAGAGTAGGGCTGTGGTTACTGTCTGCACAAGCAAATACGAGTCTTCAATGCCCAAGGCCTAGTTCCTGCAGGATAGGGCAGAGCAGACCAGACCAGAGAGTACGTTTTACTTGCTTTCAATTCTTGGGACGTCCCGCTTCTTTCTCTTTCTCTCAGTGTTTTATTGTTAATTAGTTAATTAATTAATTAATTAATTAATGCCATCATCTCTTGTTTTGAAGCTTGGAAGGCAATTAATTAATTAATTGACGAGAGTAGGTTTACGACATAATTAACAGAAGGATTTTTGCTTAAGAATATACAAATTAAGGCCAGTAATTACAGCACAAACTTCCTTAATAATGCTATATTTATCACTTCTAACAGCACATGGAACTGCCTAACCGTTCAGCAACGAGAGAATCAAATCCTTTGGGAAAGAACAAATTGGTTGTTTAACATCATCAATATCTGTTGTCCGTCATTCCTTTTCAATTATTTTTATTTATTTTTTTCACGGACAACAGAAACAGCTGGTTGTTTAACATCATGAATACATCATTTGATGGACGTGTGACAGGATTATATATAATGTTCAAAAAAGAAATGATTAAAACTGGCTAATAAAATTAATATTATGCTAAAAAGGGTATCTAGAAAATTAATTAATATATAATATGATGAAACACAAACCTTTTCAAAATATCGAGTTATCCTAACGAATTGGCTGATTATAAAATATTATTTTATATATAATAATTGTGGATTAAATGTCATGACATCTCATTTTCAAATATCGTAAAACCAAAATTGATTAATTATTAATCTAATAGTTATGGTTAGATGATATATCTGAAGGATATATAAAACCAGATACACATCATTATCGTCATCATAGCAGAGAAAATAAATATCTAGTGAGATAAACTGCAGATTTGTTTCTCTAGGGTTTTTATTGTCTAAGAGAAAATAGGATAAGCGCAACATTTATTGGTGTTAGGGGAAATGGTATTCATATTTTATATTTCAAAGCAGTCTGGATATTTTATTTTTTGTTTCTTCATCGATTGGACTTGATTATGCTTTCACAAAAGAACATTCATTTATTGAAGAGACATTAACTTCTGGGGGCGGAAGAGATGCTAGCAAGAAAAAGAAAGCCACCATGCATGAATGACAGAAAATCCAGTAGTTGATAAGAAAAGCCTTACAGAGATTTGCGTTTGTCCATAAAACTGACCGGTCGGGAGGAGTAACCACAGGCAATGAAATCTAAAGTCTCTCCTATGAAAGGCCAACCCAAGTTCCCTTTTGGAACTCCACTCTTCTTCTCCATTTTGTTCTTCTTCCAAAACCAAAAACAATATCCAGTAATAATAATAATACCCATCAAAATCCAGTACCCTTTAAACCATGCCATTCAGCACAACCTTCTTCTGCAAAAGAACGAACGAACAGCTGAAACCCTAGTCCTAGTGATAAAACTTCAGACCATTTAGAGCTTGCTTGAACCAGGAAAAGGGATCAGTCCATGCAGCTTTGAATTAGTTTGTGGGTTAGAGTGAAAGAGAGATTGGTATAAGAGTGACCGGAAGGAGCTAGGGAAGGTAGGTGATTATTTTGTGCTAGTAAGAAATTGAATGAGCTGGGTATGGATATCTAGAGGGAAGATTCGGAAGATCTAGAGCTTTGCCACTATCATTAAATGAGGTGGCCATATTGGGTGCACCAAATGCGCCACGCTTGTTCATTTTGTCTTCATTTCGTTTAGATAGATAGGTCCCCTAGCCATTTAATTAATTGACATGGAAGGATATCATCTATGTATATATAGAGATATATGTAGAGAAAGAGGTTGTGTTCCGTTCCATGCTCTAATTTGAATATAAATCTGCTTGTAAATTCAACCAGAAAACTAGAATATTGTTTGAGAATATCTATTATTTATTATTTGTGTTGTGTATACTATTTTTTTTTTTCCATTTTAACAGTTAGATAATTGTAGAATGTTAATGAAGAGGACAGTAGAGTCTCCATTTAATTAACACGTGCTTAATTAGAGCCATCAATCGAGAATTTTACGGCAAATATCCCGCGGTACGATTTATTGAGTCCACAGTATTCTAACCACAAGGAATTGTAAGTCTCTTATACATATCCAAGCGCGATTGATGAATTTATCCGGCTAATTTAGGCAAAGTTTCATAACTTTCCTTTACCTCTTATACTATTTTAAGAAAATTTTAATGACAATATATTTATAAAAATAGGCTGAGAAATCTGTATATATCCAAACTATATAGCATGCATATAGATTAATACAACAAATGAGAGGGTACTATTTTTAAAAGTAAATTTAACGAAAATGATCAATAATTGAGGTAAATTTTTGATAATAATTACTATTCAAAATATTTTTAAAAAATAACCATTTCAAATTTTTTTGAACCAAAATACTTATGCGTGAATGTGCTTGATGGTCATTTTCTGAACAGTTTTTATAAAAGTATTTTCGACCAAATTAATCATTTTTGTAATATATATTATATGATGGTCATTTAAGAAAATTAAAAACCAATAATAATTACTGTCAAAAATTTTTCTTATTAAAATCTATTTAATATATATGCAATAATGTTATGTTACAAAATATATTTATATAAATTAATATAATAAAAATCATTTTCATAATAATATCGTATCATTTTCACACTTTCAGAGAGGTAAATTCTATGAATGCCCACGTCTTTCTAAAGATGCAATAATTATAGCATAACAAAATTAATAAAAAATAGAAGAGGAGTGGACAAGCGCAAGCAGAAGTAGCTGCTTTCAAGTAATTATCTTAAGTGCCTATTTAGTTTGATTTTTTTATTGGGTAAAAGAGTTTTTTTAATGATAAAAATTCTTTTCAAATTTTTTAATGTCGTTTGATTGACAATAAAAAGGAGCTTTTAAGAATTAAAAAAGCTGTTTTCTTTCTATTGAAAAAAACTTAAAATTTGAAATTTTGGCAGTAGAGCTTCCCTAACTTTTTTTAAAAAAATAAAATTATTTAAAATACCCTTATTTTATTTTAAAAATTTTATGTAATTTTTTTAAAATAAAATATTAAAAATCTGTCTATTAAAGTAATTATTCAAATTTTTCTCAAAAGTCATTCGTGACAACCAAACAATTAATAAATTTTTATTAAAAATTTTATTCATAAAATTTTTACGGATAAAAATTTTATTTTAAAAGTTATAACAAATCCTAAATCTTATATATCTGAACTGAAAGTCTCAACCGCATATGGAAAGCATTCGATACTCATACACATCCGATCCGATTAGTGAAAGAAAAAAAAAAAAAATGACCGAAGATAAAGAGGACAAGTCTAGTCTAGTCGAGGGGGACAGTGGGGGATTCTGCAGTGAGCACGTGTGTGAGGGAAGCCCATGGGCCGAGGGAAAGGGGCGCCGAAATTGTCAGCACAGCATCCTCTTTTCTCTTTTATCTATCAACTTTTTGCATTATTGGAACAAACAAGAACCTCATCTCATCGTCTTGTCTTCATCATTCTTCAGACCGAATTCCCCAGAGTCACCACTACCAATTCTTTCTCTTTCTTTCATGCACACTGCAACGGCTAGCTTCTCTGTATTTGCATTTGCACACCCATCTTTTTATGTCACTGTTGTTACCACTGTTATCAGTTATGAGCTAACAACGATTTCAACAGTTGTTTCTCTGCGCATGCATCAAATGGATGGCCGCCATTTTACATGCTTATGCTTGCATTTCAAGCAAGTGGTACGACTCTCGCGTTGCATGTGAACTATGTGGGGTTGTGTAAGACTTGAGGCCCATGCGGTTCCTTGACCGAACTTAAAACTTTATTTATTTATTTATTTATTTTTTTCCTTATATTAGTTCATGATCAACCCATGCAATGCAATCACTGAAAAATTCGGTGGTGCACGTGCTTTGTACAGTTCGGATAAAATGTAGTAAAAACTTGATTGTTTCATTTCACTGCGGGAATCTAAGAGAATTATTTAAAAGGGAAAATAAGATTCATTATCATTTTAAAATTATCTGGTGGAACTATGTATTTTGTAGATCTACAGAGAGTGAAGTCGATATATTTTGGCGAGCAAGAATTTGCAGATTTCTTTCAACCAGAGTAATAGATAAATCAACATCCAATCACGGGTCAGATAGGGTTTTGGAAATCAATTCGTACTTACTTTGTTGCAAACATATCATAAGCGGTAGATTAAAATAAGAAAGAATAATTAATTATTCCTATCATTCGGCAATGAAATGGTCTCAACCAGAAGCTATGAATACAAAAACTAGTGGCACCTGCTCGCCATTTAAAAGCCTCCCTACATACTGCAATCTGTCTTGATCGAACCCTTTTATAGCTTCAGCAACCTACCATATAAATTTACATCAAATGTAATTTTGACACAGATTTTGATTCCACAACAAGAAGCTGCTGCCACATTGCAAAACAAGAATGATGTTAATACTCAGATAATTTCATCGAAAAAGAACAATGAAAATCTCGGGCCAGGTTCAAGGGTGGCAACATTTCAACTTCTTGCACAGGCAACCGCTTCTTGGTCCATATTGTTGAAAAATGTACTTAATTTAGTTATAGCAAGTGCCTCTCCATGAAGTGATGCTCGTGAGGATCTCAATATTTGAACTTCAACATAATCACCAGCAACAGGGTTCCGCTCACTACTAGCAACATCATCTCTATCTGGCAATGGCATTTTAATAAATGAAACTCTATGGCCTCTATCACTCCTGCCAATAAGCTCAGTATCTAGAGCCTTCTTGTTGGGTCCTTCAACCAACACAAGTTGGACAGTTCCAACCTGGGAGTCATAATGTTGACCTGTACTCTCACGAAAAGCTTCAATAACTTCCGTAAGCCTCCTCTGCTTAACTTCCTCAGGAACATCATCTACATAGCTCCTATGCGCATGTGTTCTCTCCCTCATGCTGTATGCAAACATGTATGCCATATCGTAACTGACTGCTTTCATTAAGCTTACTGTGTCTGCATGCTCTTCCTCTGTTTCCCCACAGAAACCTGCAGTATCCAGATAATTAGTCGGTAGCACCAGTGACCAAACATCTAAGTTTTTACAAGGTGAAGTAAATTCAAGACGAGAGCTCATAAATAATGAGGCCTCCATTCGGCAAGGAATACATCTCTTGAGCATCTAACACCTGAATCTACTTTAATGAGCAAATGTGGCACACTCTAAGGAAAGGATTGTCAGGAGAGAGATTTCAGCTTCTCATAACAGATTGGCATAGGTACTCATCTACTATTCAAGCAACAGATTTAAACACAAATATACAAAAAAACGTATGTTTATGGCAACAGAGGTATATCAATAACATGACCCATCTATACAAAGCATATGCTTCATGAAGTAAATAAAATAACGTAGTAGCTGAAACCTTCTTCAAGGGCTTGCACATGAATATAATCACAAGGCAAAAGTGGGAGAAGCTCAGCACCAGATTCTGTAAAAGTAATAGTTCCTTCACAGGAGCCCTAATAATACAAAATCTTGAATGTTCAACAACAGGACCAAAATATTCAAGTTCAAAGGTCCCGAAACAAAAAACTAAAGTTGATTATGATTAATCATCTAATCTTCACTCCTTTAAGTAAGAAAATACAAAATCGATGTGGCTAAAGATCACCTCGACTGGAGAGCTTAAATTATGCCTGAAATTACTTTGCAAGGAGCCAAGAACCATGGAATGTAAGTCTAGCATCTTTACTGTATATGTTATTCATTCAAGCATATGTAAACACACGAACAGAAACTCTCAGAATCATGAATATATTAAAAAAGTCTTCTTGATAATTCTCACTATATCAACTAATCAAGTTCTCAGTGTTATGAAAACTATAGAATTATGAACTGTGTAGTGTTACGAAAACTATAAAATTACAAACTGTGAATCACTTACCACATATAAAATCACTACTTAATCCCACATCCGGAATGATTTGTCGTATCTTATGCACAAGATCCAAGTATGCCTCCCTGGTATATCCCCGATGCATTCTTTCAAGTACCGTGCTACTCCCTGATTGTGCAGGTAAATGGATATACTTGCAAATATTGTGTCTGTCTTGCATTATATATAACAATTCATCGGGGAAATCTTTAGGGTGTGGGGATGTGTATCTGAATCTCATCTCAGGAAATTCCAAGGAAAGTCGATCCAAGAGATCAGCAAAGCGTAAACCCACTTTTTTCACCTTACACATGCTTCTAAAACCTTCACTAAGTCTCCAATTAGCTCCTGGTTCAGCTTGTTTTTCCAACCCAGATGCATCATTATAGCTGTTCACATTCTGGCCAAGAAGAGTTACCTCCTTCACACCTGCTTTCCAAAGCTCCGCAACCTCTTTCACTATTGATTCCACAGGACGTGATCGCTCTCTACCTCTTGTAAAAGGAACAATGCAAAATGAGCACATATTATTGCAACCCCTCATCACTGAAACAAAAGCAGTAACTGAATTTTTTGAGACTCGGACAGGAGTGATATCAGCATAAGTCTCCTCAACTGAAAGAAGAGTATTGATCCCTTTTTGACCATAGTCTACCTCTTCTAACAAGTGTGGCAAGTCTCTGTAAGCATCAGGGCCACACACAACATCAACCATCTTATCTGCATCCAGTATCTTCTCCTTTAACCTCTCAGCCATACATCCCAATACGACTATTTTTGGAGGGTGCTGGGACTGTGACCTACCTGTACCAACATTCTTCTTCCATTCTCTCTTTAGAAACCAAAAATAATTTAGCCTCTGCCACACTTTATGTTCTGCATAGTCCCTTATAGCACAAGTGTTGATAAAAATAATCTCAGCATTCTCAGGCACGTCGATGACTTCACCATATCCAGCATTCTTCATGATGGCAAGGACAATTTCCATATCATTGACATTCATTTGACATCCATATGTCTCTTGATAAATACGACCTCTTGAAGGCACTTCCAAAGCAGGCACTGAAGAAAACTCCGATGCTGGTGCAAGACTGGAGAAAGAAGAAATGATAAACTTAAACTAAGAGTTCTATTTCCAAAACTGTTTAGTCATCTAAAGGTGATATAATATTCATAATGGAAACTTTTTGAGCATTACCGTGAGGTAAAAGATTAAAAAGAAATTGGATAATTTTATTGAAATCACATCCTATTTGCTTGAAAGGACTGGAAAAATGTGCATTATACACTACTAATGCTAGTCAAATACATGCGTGTATGCAGGGATGAAGCCTTCTTAGGCAAGTGGGACTTGAGCCCCCATGGTTTTTCTTTTCTCCCTTAAATCTTCAAAAAGTTCACAAAGCCCCAAGCTTTTGAAATGACGACACATGTTCATTCTTGGTCATCGAAACTTTGACACATTTCTTTTTTCCTTTCACACTCTTTCAGGTTAAGATTTAACCTAGAGTCTCAATTTCTCAACTGCCGTCTGTTTCCTTATTTCTACTCCTTACCCCTAGCCTGAATATAATTGTAAATTCCAAAATTCTCTACTTGCAGTCACGTCAACCAACAATATTGTTGTTTACTAATTAATTTTCAGCTGAAATTGTAATCAAATCAAGAAGATTACGTTTACATTAAATATACACCATCAGATTTATTATTACTTCAAAACTTGAAGTTATTATACAACAGTTTCAGAACTTGAAAAATATTTCATAATTGTTTGAAGTAAGCTCTCTGGACAAACTCCCTGCTCTGTCCCTGCCTATACGGTTTTCCAATTTTATTTTAGTCTTTTCCTTTATCTATTCACCTGGCCACAATGTCCTATGGCAACTAATCTCTTCCAATCATATGTTTCATATAGAGGCACTAATAAGCGCTAAAGGACATTTCTTATCAAATCAAAAGCTGCGAATTCCCTAGTAAGACCAATGAGTAACAATAAATGAACATAAATCGGAAATTGTAAAATAAACTTGGGTAATTTTAGGCAATTCATAATATTAATTATGAATGCACTCTCAAAATCTGTAATCAACCATAATATAAATTCCGAGCATCTATGCACGTTACGTGAGTAAGCTTACTCGGGCAGCGGTTGGGAGGCAGTGAGGGATGCTTGGGCGATGAAGTGGTGGAGACCGGGGCCATCAGGAAGATTGAGGGAATGAGAGAAGCTTCTAGAGAGGTTGAGAGACAAGCTTCGCCTGATTTGACGAGTCGAGAAACGGCGATAGCTAAGTGAATAGGCAGAAGCCTGGGAATATGAAGAGAGGAACCTGAGGCTGAAATAGCACCGTCTTTGAATTCCAATGCGAAGAAGCGTGCATTGTGGTTGGTTTAGGATCGATGATATGGATGTTGATAGTGAAGACGCCATTGAAAGAGCAGTAGTAGAGGGTCGAGAAACTGGTAGTTGGATAGGGCTTAGGAGGAGTTCCGCTCGGCCATAATTTTCGAAACGCAACGTTTTCTGTTTTGTCTACGTATAAAACGCTCCGTTGAGGTTTCAAAGTGGGCCCGGTAAATGGAGGGCACTATAGTCATTCCGCATTCGATTCACTTCTGTCGACAACTAGTTTCCAGTCGCACTGCCATTTTCAACTCTCGGCCGCAACAAAAGAAAATGGTGATGGAGAAGTGGAAAATTACCCATCTTCTCCTTAGAAATTCATCGAAACTACTCTTTGATCGTCGATTAAAACCTAATTCTCACAACTGGGTTTTCCGCTCAGCTTCAGGTACTATTATTAGTTATTACCGTATCATCATTGTTATCAGCACGACCATTCCTCTTTTTTTTTTTTTTTTAATTTAGTGTTCATCATAAAATGTAACAGATTACAATGGAACTTTTATAAAAAGAGGTTTCGGAAATGCAAGCACAATACAGTGCAGATTTTTTGCCTCAATAGCGAAGAAAATTGAGAGAAACACTGCGTTTTCGACGTTGAATTCTGATGATGTAAGCTATTTTAAGGAAATATTAGGTGAAAAAAATGTCATTCAGGATGAAGATGTGCTGCTGACTGCAAATACTGATTGGATGAGAAAATACAAAGGATTTGGTAAGCTTCTGCTGCAACCTAGGACCACTAATGAGGTTTGGCTCTTCCTTCTTTTGTGTGGGAATGTCTTATTGTTAGATGTTATTATCCGCATTTCACTTGTCAGTTTTTCTGATAAAAAAGAATGGGATGCATGACTATATTTTCTGGATAATATTTTGCATAATATTTCAAAATACGTTTATATATATATATATATATAGTTATTTATTTGTTGGTTACAAAACTATGTTTTAACGGTCCATTTTAGGATAACATCACTATGAGATTTAATGGTTGCTTAATATCTTACACTACAAAAGGAGATCCTATGACGCTTTTGAGAAGATGAGAATATACAGATAATTCCCTTAATGTTTTACTTCTTATATGGCTTTTACCAGAAAAAATGTTTTTCTTTAATAGTTGTTTGGGGTTCTTTACTTAGGTGCGCACCTTTATAGAACCAATCTATTGTTTTTCATCTTGGAGGTTAGCCTGCCATGCCATAGAGTTTGATTTGCACTAGAATATTCTTTTAGAGGGGTGGAATTTTTTCTTAAGACAATGTTTTAACATGCCTTGACTTATTGTTACAAGTATACATATATGTGGTTTAGTAGTTGAAGCATTCCATAATTTAAAAGTTTTGCAACAATGTTAAGAAATGAATCTTGTCAAATTCAAGAGATAATGTGGTTATTTATGATTTAAATATATGTAAATTTTAATTTACTCTTCGATCTTGAATTAGATAGTCTAGTGTATGATAGCAGGCTTAAATTATTCGTTAACTTATGTTCAAATTATAAACTGTTTTGTTTATTGAAAATAAAATGATATATGATTCTTAAACTTTTATATGCGTTTATATTTGCAGAAGAGGAATGCTTGCATAATTATGCATATTTCTTTAGAGAAAACCATAATGACAAAGGAGAATTGAAAAACTATTCACATTGCAAATTATCTTAATACAATAGAATTTAATTGACATGATGTGCATATTAAGCTTATTCCACTGAGCATGTAATGCGTTCATTTAGTTTGTT
The DNA here is from genome assembly GCA_022749755.1 of Azadirachta indica. NCBI lineage: Eukaryota > Viridiplantae > Streptophyta > Magnoliopsida > Sapindales > Meliaceae > Azadirachta > Azadirachta indica. The sequence continues at coordinate 14,979,642 of CM040447.1, read as the reverse complement.
AACATAATGACATGGCTGATTTAGGGTCAAATTTTTTTCCTTACGGAATTCCTTTTTTAGGATTATTAAACACTTGAATGAAAAGTTTTGTCCTGATATAAACCTTTTTTAAGAATTATTAGACACTTGAATGAAAATTATTAGGTTGTACATGGCACAGTTTTGCAATATAATAATTGTATAAAGTGAACATATATTGGAAGCAACTCAATCTATATGTTTTGAATATGTGTGATGATAATTTTCATGTGTTTTACTAGATTGATTTGTTGGATGTCATGTAATTGGCACTGTTTTATGAAAACTTAAGAAAATAATTGTATCAGTGGTTTAATGTTTGTAATTATTTTTATATATGTATTTGATTGTAATGCTATAATTAAAATTCAAGAAATGATATATTTACTTGATAATGTGCAAAGTCTTGAATTTTACATTACTAAGAATAAGATAATATTAGATGTCATTTTATCATCCTATTTATTTTTTGTGCTAATATATGTTATGTCTTCTCAGAAATGAAAATGTTAAGTTCTATTAAATATTGTAACCATTTTATCATTATATATTTGTTGGTTACAAATTATGTTTCAATGGTTAATTTTATAATAACATTATAAGATTTAGTGGTGGCTTAATTTCTTATATTATAAAAGGAGTTAGGAGAGCCATCAACACTTTTGAGAAGGTGAGAATGCAGAGATAATTCACTCGATGTTTTATTCCTTATATGGTTGTTGCTAGAGAATATGTTTTTCTAAATTTGTTCTAGGATTCTATATTTGGAAATGTGCCTTTATAGAACCAATTTGTTTTGTATTCTGGAGATTAGACTGCTATAGAGCCTGACTTGAATGAGATATTGTCCTAGAAGGGCAGAATTTTTCGTTAAGAACAATACTCTAGCATGCCTTGGCTTATTGATGCAAGTATACATATGTTGTTTAGTAGTTGAAGCATTTCATCAAATCAAATTTTTACAACTGCATTGGTGGTTTAGTGTGATCCTGCTATCGCATCATTACTGCCTGTCTAGATTTCACAGAGTTTTGTGGATACTTTATATGTTAATTGCTTAAGTGTCATTGATGAATGTAGGAATTGTTATTTTGTTGCAGGTGACAGTATAAAGCTTTGGCCCTTTGCTAATCTTAAATATATTCCCTTTTCTTTCGTTTCTAGATATATCTCTTGCGTCCTTGTTCAGCTATGGTTGTTTCCAACATTGCACCTCTAAAGTACCAATGTCATGATATGGAGACTTTGCATGTTTCCTAGCTCTCCCATGGCAGAGCTGTTGAGAAACATTTTTGTTTGTGTCTTATCGCTTTGGCAAGCTTACTTATTTGTTTTGTTGTTTCATTCTTATTCAATAATAGGTTGAGTAGCCTTTTGCAATTGTGAGATTTGTTACAGAATTGAGGGTCTTTGTGAATAATTTTATCAATTTCCTTTTGCAGGTCTCTCAGATCATGAAATACTGTGATTCCAGGCATTTGGCTGTTGTTCCCCAAGGTGGAAATACTGGTCTTGTTGGTGGAAGTGTTCCTGTTTTTGATGAGGTAATATTGTTGTTCTACTACCAATAAGTAATATTCTCACTTTCTTTTCCAAATGAAATGGTGTTCTTGTTCTTGCATTATATTTGAAACCTATTAAATATTGAACAACTTTTCATTGACAAATCTATTTTTGTAATATCTCTTCCTATGATTCTGCAGGTGATTGTCAATATGGGTTCAATGAATAACATAATAACCTTTGACAAGGTAGAATTTTTAGACAATTATGTTAAGGAGTTTCAGTTTTCTCCCCTTTCTCTCTAGTATGCTCATGTGATAAATTTTTGCTCTTATTCTTTCTGGATTTTGGCTGGCAGTTCTTCCCATACTGTCTTGTTGAGTTTTATTTCTAGGTTTATTTTCCTAGTAGTGCTTTATATCATAGAAAATGTTGTTTCCATGTTTCATGAGGTTGCAACAGCATTAATGTGCACTTGGTCTTGATGTATCAGTTTTATACTCTTTTTCAGGTCAGTGGTATACTTGTGTGTGAGGCAGGATGCATATTGGAGAATCTGATTTCTTTCCTGGACAACCATGGGTAAACATCTACTATATGCATCCTTTCATTAAGAGGACCCATGACATTTTGAAGATTACTGGGAGAGCAAGAACTTTATTATACAATATTACAAGAATTTGATTCTGGCTATAGGAATTTTTACTTTCTGTCCTTGAAAAAGAACTGCGAACATCTACTGATTGTTGATAAATGTGATAATTGTTTTCCCTGCTTCAGTTCCTTCTTACAAAGCTGTGCATCATTTTAATTTACATTAGATCTATATTTGACATAATCATTCTTGGCTTATAAAAGTAAATTGGTCCTCCGTCCAGATTTATTATGCCACTGGACTTGGGTGCTAAAGGGAGCTGCCAAATTGGTGGAAATGTTTCAACTAATGCTGGTGGTTTACGCCTTGTCCGTTATGGTTCACTGCATGGGAATATACTTGGTAAGGATTGTTATTCTTCATCAAACTTTGATGTCTATTGAAGTGGTCAATTGTTTTATTCTATTGTACTCGATTCTTTTAGCTGTCTTGCTGTTTATTCTTGTGTCTCTCAAATATTTGTTGATTCACTTTCTTTTTTTTTTTTTTCCATAAACTCCTTTATCTTGTCTCATCTGACAGGTGTTGAAGCCGTTTTAGCAAATGGTAATGTGCTTGACATGCTTGGGACTTTACGTAAAGATAACACTGGCTATGATTTAAAGCATTTGTTTATAGGTATGTTCTTACTCTATGTTTATATAGACATTTGTGGAATAAGAATAATTCGGTGAGGAATCAATTCCATGTATTTGTGCTCTCCTTGATGTAGGAAGTGAAGGATCCTTGGGAATTGTAACCAAAGTTTCGATACTTACCCCTCCAAAACTATCCTCTGTAAATATAGCTTTTCTTGCATGCAGCGATTATTTAAGCTGTCAGGTATGACCAGTTTCCATCCAATTTTAGTAAATCAATCCATTGTAATGTAATTCAGTGTTATTCTTTATTTTTTCTTCTTACTATCATCTTTTTTTGTTGCACATGGTCTGGTGGCTATAGTTTAGATCTACTTTGATCAGTTCAAAATTTGACACGAATGCTTGATTCTTTATGCTGGCATTTTCTATATATCATGGTCTATTTTGTTTGAGTTTTGACATGATTGCTTGATTCTTTACGCTGGTCTTTTATATGCCAAACCTTCAATCGCTCAAGCAGGAAACTGGACTTTAGGTTTGGTATCGTGCATGCATGCTCAAGGTTTTCATCACAAAGTTCAATCAATTTATATTGTCACTTGACAGCTTTGTTATAATTTACTAAAAGTTGTACCATGACAAGTTTCCTTATATATCTTGTGGGAAGATTGAACTTGAATTAGGACTCATCTTTGTATTTCCTTTTGTAATTTTTTGCTCGCTTCATAATTTTTTAGTTTTTTTAGCCAAAAAGGTACCTTTTCTTCCTTATTTTTATTATGCTATTCAGAAACTTCTGCTGGAAGCAAAGAGGAAACTTGGGGAGATTCTATCTGCATTCGAGTTTTTGGATAACGAGTCAATGGATTTGGTGAGCTTTTGTTGTAGCTTATATTCTTATTCTTGCCTGTTGAATTCATGCATCACTCAGAAATTGCACTTGTGCTAAACCTTAGTTATGAACTCCACTATAAATCTGATGCAAACTTCTCATACTCGAGACATTGTACAGCTTAATTTGGCCTCAAACCTTATCACAGTTTCGTAACCTTTTGAATGAACAAAAACTGCAGTGCTTTCTTATTCATGGCATCTTTGAAAACTCTTGATGACTCTAATTTTGAGGGTGGTGATCCATTGCGAGGCTTCCGGGATTATCTGGCTAATCTTATCTATGGTGGTCAACTTGAATGTACTTTTTGATGAAATATCCGATAAAGTTGGTAATGATATTTATATCAAGATTTTTAATTTATTTGGCATTGACGTCCTGTAGTCTTGTTTTGAGTTCAGTTGTGTGCCTGTGTATTTTACACGTAATCAACAACATCATTCTTCATAATGAGCAGGACAGGTTGGAACATATCTGATAAGTTTATGTCTTATGTACCTTTTGATTGGACTAAGTCACAAGGATACTTATTTTCTCATTAGATAAGGAATTTTCGTTTAGAGATCACCATGTTATTTATTCCTTTAGAAGATGATGTTGGTGCATCTATTTTTGATCTTATGTTTCATTTTTGGAATGTACTCACTGGAGTTTATGTGTCAGGTTTTAAATCATTTGGAAGGAGTTAGGAATCCTTTACCTTCCTCAATGCACAACTTCTACGTTTTGATTGAGACAACGGGCAGTGATGAATCAGATGACAAGTAAGACCTTGCCATCATGTCAACGTTTATGTCGAAGTTCAAATTCTGATTGCAAACTGAAGTAGAAACTGATCAATATTTCATATTTTTCTTTTTTCCTGTATATTCATCTTAAAAATACAGAATATTGGGTTAGGTTCCCTGATTTCTCTGCATGTTTAAAAACCAACTGATTCTGAAACTAGGATATGCTCTTGCATAGAAATTCTTTAGCCGTTTCATTTTTAAAATACAGATAGAGTGTTGACACCTTGCGATCATGTCAACATTTATCTCAAATTCAAATTCGGATTGCTACCTGAAGTAGAAAGTGATCAATATTTGACATTTTTCTTTTTTCCTTGTATATTCATCTTAAAAATACAGAATATTGGGATAGGTTCCCTGATTTCTCTGCATGTTTAAAATCCAACTGATTCTGAAACTAGGATATATTCTTTAGCCATATCCTTTTCAGGTTGGCTGAAACATTTGACACCAGCTCTTTTTATCATTTTATCGATACAAATTGAGTTCTTCCTGCATTTTCCTAATTTATCATCACTTGACGGGATTTATATTTTGCATATCCTTTCTGTGATTTAGTTAGCTTTGTGAATTTTCTTCTTGTTGGCTAACATGGTTAAATGCTAAGATATCGCTATATCATATTGATGTCTCCAGAGAGAAGCTGGAGGCCTTCCTTCTTCGTTCAATGGAGGGTGGATTGATTTCTGATGGTGTTATTGCACAAGACATAAATCAAGCATCTTCGTTCTGGCAAATACGTGAGGTTCCAAATTTTAACTCCACTGATTATGACTTTTGGGGACATTCCTACTCTTGGTATTACTTCCACGTCATGAATCAGAAGCAAAAACTGAGAATTTTTTTCAAATCTCTGCTTTCATTTTATAGCAAATTCCTTTTTTTTTTTAAGGTTACTACACAACCCCACCCATATGCACAGACACAAATAAATAAATTCCTCTTCCAAGGTTCTTGTGAGGGGGAACCAGTCCACTGACCACTTGCTTCCACTAAAAGAGACCAAATCAACTGGGATATCACTCTGGGGACATTTTACTTCTAATTATCAACCACCTACTTTTCTGGATCTCTACTAGAGAAATGGAGTACTTTTATCAACTGTGTTCTTAGTTCTTTTCAAAAATAAAAAAAAAAACCTCTGTTACCATGGGCAGCTATGTAACTCCTTCCTATATCTACTCTGCCAAGATCGTATATCCTGTAGGTCTTATATTCTATTGATTCCTTACCTTCACCTTCTTGACTATAAAAATGGAAGTTAATTATTTTTTTTGGTCTACCCCCCAATCCTCATTGCATCTTCAACTCTAATATGCGATATCTCATTGTTGCAATGATCAATTGATCTTTACTATCAGGCAAAGTGTTTAGCTTAATCTTTTCTTACCCATGGTCCAACATGTACCATCTTTGGTGTTGTCTTTTCTTGTCTTCTAACCCAAAAATTATATAGGGTAATTATGCCTTAGGATTTGTCTTTGTCTTACTGGTCCTTGTAGTGATTTGATAATTGCGTGAAGAAAAAGAAAACCAGGCTCTCTGTATATAAGAATGTGTCTTGATTTTATAAATTATTGATTATAGGGTGTACCAGAGGCATTGATGAAGGCGGGGGCTGTTTACAAATATGATTTGTCATTACCTGTTGAACAGATGTATGATCTTGTTGAGGAAATGCGGCTAAGACTTGGTAAGCATACTTATATTTCTATGTAACTATACATTTGAAATATCGTGTGTTTGCGAGACAAGCTCTCTTGAGGGTTGGATGTGGACTTGCAGGATCCTTCTGGGACTAATGCAGTTTTCATTCAAATAAGTGAGATGTAGAAAGAACCCTCGCATCTGCCCTTTAGGTTGTTAGGAATGACCTGTTGATATTTCGTGCATGTTTTGCAACATTAATATTTATTCCATGTATTCAATTGTATACTGTCCAAAATCCATATTTTAATCTATACTGTAAAATTTTAGGTGAGACAGCCACAGTAATAGGTTATGGTCACCTTGGAGATGGCAATTTACATCTTAATATTTCAGCTCCGCGTTATGATGATATGGTAATTTCCTGTGGCCAAACTCGAGTTTGTGATATTCCTTTATAACTTATTTATTATTATTATTGTTATTATATTCCTTGATATGTAACAATGCAGATTTTGGCACAAATTGAACCTTATGTCTATGAATGGACATCTAAGCATGGTGGGAGCATTAGTGCGGAGCATGGTCTGGGATTGATGAAAGCAAATGAGATTTTTTATAGCAAATCACCTGAAACAGTGAGTGCTTTCTTCAGTCTTGCCTATTTTTATATTTTATTTTTCTACATGATGACTTATTTTAAGATGAATTTTTGTTGCTCTGAACAAAGTCCTAAAACAAAGAATCTACTTGGATATAGGTTCAACTAATGGGCTCAATCAAAAGGTTGCTGGACCCCAACGGGATACTCAACCCATATAAAGTTTTACCTCCCACCCTCAGTTCTTACCATTGAGGTAGAAAGTTTATTGACATACCATGTCCTTTCTGAAGAATGGTTCCTTTATTGCGTAATATCTAGCATGCTTGTGGGGAAAGATGGACTTATCCAAAATGAAAATTAAAAAGAGAGGGAGAGTGCCTAAGATTACAAATTATTGGAATTGGAAACATATGAAGGGGGCCATGAAAGGGCCACGGGCAGAATCCAACGAAGTTTTGTGGGTTAAAAAGGGTAGAGCTTCTGATTTTCTAGTGGGAATTGAGGGTAAGGAATAAGCGAGAAACATACAATCAAGATGATTATGTATCACGTTGTGTTTAGAATGTTGAAAGTGAAGCAGCTTTCATCCAATAATGTTATCAATCTTTTCTGAGTGTGATATTTTTGATAAATCTACCTTCCATTTCAAGTCCTGTTTACATTTTTCTCGATGCAGTGGAAAGCTAAAGCAAGTTACATAGTGTATCGGCCCAAGTTGCAGACTTAAGTATCAGTTTTAAGGGTTTATTTTATATGATTTTATTTTTCTGGTATTGGATAATTTTAAGCTTCCAAGCTGAATGGTATAGTGGCCTTTTTTTTTTTTTCTTTATTTGTGGTTCCAGGATGTTTTGACATGGGCCCTCGATTTTCACTTGTCTAGGTACAAATTCTATATTTTTATATCCCATGCAGCCGAAAGAAAACCGCAAAAGCATCGGATTAAAGCAAGGTAAAAGCAATCTTGAAGGAATATATCCATCCCTTTAGTTCAATTACAAAAATGTCCAAATTGTGTTGATGGAATATCGTTGGATCCTTATTTGTCAACGTTTTCCCTTACTTTAATGTCTTTTGCATTTTCATTTTCCATATCCAAAGTTTTTTTTTTTTTTTTTTTTTTTTGTTTCAATAGACAACTTGTAGGGGAACATTCCCATTAACGAAGACTAGAATATGCTAATCCCTAATTTTTCTCGGCCAAAAGCGTTTTCAAACAGAAAACAAGCTTGGAGGATAAGTCAAAAGACTGCCTGGATGGCTTAGAGGCAAAATGTTAATATCAAATTCTTGGCTTATCTTATTGGTTTTTGGTGTCAAGTGTAAATAATCCTAAAGAAAACAACCCGGAGAAAATAATAGTGGAACTATTAAAAGGTTAAAAAAAAAAAAAAGGAAAGAAAGAAAAAGTAGGCGTAACGGCGAAGTAGTTCCACTATATCTCTATTGAAATAATATTAATATTTTGGAACGTTTGAAATCCAATATTTAGACTAAAACGGCGTTTATTATAATCATGAAAGTAATTTTCAGGCTCGTAATTACTATGTAGGAAGATAAAAGAGTTCCCACAATAGATCTATTTGACTTAAATAAGTGTTGATGATTAAATTGTGTCGGTAAGATTTGTTTTTCCCTGCTTTGGTTGATTCTAAAAATAATGTTTATGCATTTGGGATTACAAAGTCTCTTGTTGCGACATAGAATCAATTAAAAAAAAAAAAAGGAAAACATAACCTGAATTTGTTTGACTAAAAGGCTCGAAGGGAGACAACACCTGATCTGAGAGCTGTGATGGATATTAAATTTTTTGAGTAGTCCAGCATTCAATTGAGCAAAAGACCCGGGACCGGAGGAGGTTCAGTTAAGTTAATTTAGTCATAAGAAAAACCAGTGGTTTAGTCAAAGTCAAACCTTGGGCGCAATGCTTCATTTGCTGCTGTCTGCTACGTCTCTCTAATATTTATATTAACTAAAAATAAAAGAAAACAAAAATCTAACATATCTCATGTATGTTTGCAAGGCAGAAGCAAACAGGGTAAAAGAAATTTTAACCACTTAATGTCTACATCCGTGCCCAGCTGAGCAGAATCCAATCTACTAACAAAAACTAAAAGAACAGAGAAGATATGTTTCAATTAGTAAAAGAAAAAAAAAATACAAAATTGGAACTTGAATTGAAATTGCAAAAAATTAAAAAAAAAAAAAAAAAAAAAAAGGTATTCTGTTACCAAGTGATATGACAATTTTGTCAACTTTTCAATGTAAATAATAAAGTTCTTCTACTGGTAGTTTAGTCATAAATGTTTAATTATAATTATCTACATTAACACAAGAGATACCTTAGAGAGGGTTGATTAATATCAACCATCCAACATTAAATATATTTAAATTTACTCTAAATTTGATTTTAATTTTGTCTTAACAATTAATTTATGTTATCTAAACAATCAACACCATCAATTTATGTCTATTTTTCGCGGAAAAAGAATAAAATTTTTATAATTAATGATAATCGCACATATATTTTAAGTTGTCCTCAATTACAAATTACTAACTTAAATTAGCAAAACATAATCCAGCGGTAGAAAACGAGAAGTTAAAAATGGAGATTGCCTGAAACGATGTCGTTACACCAAGGTAGAATCTCTTCTTAGGATAAAAAAAAACAAAAAAAAAAAAAGGAGAGGAGATGTCCAATGGAAAAAATATAAAAGGGATATGGTGGGATAGTGGTGGTGGGGAACATCAACCATTAGAGGGTGGGGTTCTGCTTATGCTTCTGCTTCTCTCTGTCTCTTTCGTCAAACCCAAACCCGTCTCTCTCTTTCTCCTTTTCTTCTTCATTTTCATTCTCAGATACGAACCATGACTAGCTCCTCCACTGCCGCTCGCAAGGTTGTACAATCTCCCCAATATAAATAAATAAATATATATATAAATCAAAATTTCATAATATTCAATTGAATTACTATTATAATATTCTTATATGATTAGGTGTTCTGATTTTTCTTTGCGGTTGTAATTTTTGATGCTCCAGGCTTTGAGTAAGATTGCTTGCAATCGCCTTCAGAAGGAGCTTCTGGAGTGGCAGGTCAACCCTCCTTCTGGTTTCAAACATAAGGTCACCGATAATCTCCAGAGGTACCTTTCTCTGTCTCTTCTTTTTATCATTACATACATTCCTTTGATTCATGGGAATACATAAATTTAGATCTTACTCTTCATACTGTTTCTGGGTTCTGTTTTTTATTTGTTTGCGTTATCAGAAGGACTTAAAGTTTATGGTTCAGGAATTACCGTTTCGTTTGATCATTCTTCATCCGTTTCTGTTTTTGCTTTTGGGTTTTCAAATGCTGATATCTCTTCCTTCTGTTTTATTTGTTATTAAATTTTTATTTTATTTTAGTTTGATAATTTAAAGTTATTTAAATGTAAAGGTGGGTTATTGAAGTTAATGGAGCTCCAGGGACTCTCTACGCTAATGAAACCTATCAACTTCAGGTTGATTTTCCTGAGCATTACCCCATGGAAGCCCCCCAGGTTACTTTAAGTTATCAATCTGTTGAAAGTTCTCCCTTTTTTTCTAAATGTTCCTTTAATTTAATTTTGCTATATGTTCTTAGAGAGAGAGAATTTGTTTTCATATCTATTGGTGGGTTTGACAGGTCATTTTTCTTCATCCGGCTCCCCTTCATCCTCACATTTACAGCAATGGTCATATTTGCTTAGGTAATTTGATATGTTAGATGTTAGCTAATTATCTGGTTTATATAAATATCTCTCTTTTAACCTTTATTATAAATTTGAAGATATATCTACCGTTGCCGTCTTTTTATGTCCTAGGTTGAGATATCATGGGCCACGTGCTTGGAGGTTTCTCTATATCAGTCATGTGCTCTCTTGTTCACATCATAAAGCTTATTTGTTTCTTTATTTTTGCATGAATTGGGTTCACTAATTTGTTGAAAGTGATGTTCTTGTTGGTAAATTTTGAACAATATCCAGATTCTCATTATTATTTCTCTGTCCTGCTTTCTTTTAGAAGATATTTCTTTGGTACTAAGTGAATGTTAATGATATTACATTACACCATGTAGTTTCTTCCTGTCCTTCCTGCTAAATAAACTAAATATGAAGGATGTGAGAAATTAATTTTTTACCTTCCAACTTTATGGAAGTGTGCATAATTAAATCTCTCATTCAAACAAACTAACACTAATATTTGCTAAAGTTTGGTTTGGCTGTCTACTCGGTGAGACCGGGAACTTTGTTTACTGACTTGCTATGGCTAATTGATAAAGGTTGTTCTCTTCATGTTTATAGGTGTTTGGATATGATGATCATTAATGCTATAATATGATGAAATCCCCATATACCAAAATGGAAACAAAGACAGGAACAGAGCTACTTGTTTCTTAATTTCTTGTCTGAGCTAATTTTGTACAGGGTTCTCAAAAACCATTTCAATTTTTGTATTTTATCTTGTTTGAGCTCCTTAGTATAGGCATACTTAAATATGTTGCATCAAAACTGGCATTTTAACATATGTGTAACTTTTACCTTCTATTTTGTAGATATCCTGTATGATTCATGGTCCCCAGCCATGACAGTTAGTTCCATTTGTATCAGCATTCTCTCCATGCTATCAAGCTCCACTGTGAAGGTTTGATTTCATTTTCACTTGAACTTCTATGTCTATTCCCCTCGATTGTAATGTCACTTTCATTGGTGTTTTATGATGTGAACTGTCTTGGGCCTCTACTCATCATTTTGTTGAATGGTTCTAATTAAGAAGTGACCGCTTTGTTTCAGTATGTGATTTTGGATCGTATCATTCTAGGTTTGTAAAATTTTAGGGGATGGTTGTCTAAATATATTTCTTCATTTAAAGAATATTTTCCTGCCGTGAATTTGACGCATCTTGATCTGGCTTTGCAGCAACGCCCTGAAGATAATGATCGCTATGTTAAGAACTGTAGAAATGGCCGATCTCCAAAGGAGACGAGGTGGTGGTTCCATGATGACAAAGTGTAATGAGCAAAGCATCCTCTCACATCAATTAGTTTAAATAATTAGAGTAGGTGGCTTCGAATTTCAAAGGAAAATGAAAGCAAAAGAGTAAAGACACATTCTAAAATTGCCATCTTAAGCAAAAGAGTAAAGACACATTCTAAAATTGCCATCTTAGACTCCATGCTTAAATAACTCCTGTAAATGGCAATGCCTGGTATTTGTAAAGAGTAACTATTTTCTGTTTTTAGTGATGTGAAAGGATCAAACTTGCTCAGATCTTTGTGGTTAACCCAGGTGAGAGATACTTGGTGCATCAGTAAGACTGAAACCCTTAGATCCTTCTGTAATTATTCCCGTGACATTGTAAGTTGCTGCTTATAATTTGGCAGCATAATGAACTGATGATTTCTCTTCTTAGTTACTAGTAGCATTTGTAATGAGCAATATGTGCAATGCAGTACGTTTTTTCCTCTCATTTAAAACACTCTAATTGAGACTATGATAATATGGAGCACGCTGCTGTTTTCACATGTTTTTGGAAGTTTATAATCCGTGCGCTATGTGCTGCTCAAGTGGAGCTCATTGGCCAGTTCCCCACCAGCAACGCCCTCTGTTTCCATTATAATCCCTGGTTAAAAGGCGCAGCTGCTGTAATGCTTTGCCTCACTCTCTCTTTTTTCATTCTTTTTTCTGCCGAGGAAAAACATCCGTCTTTACGTTAAATAATTCAACTTGGTACTTGTTGAACGTTGAATGGAGTCATGTTATAGTACAACATGTGCATTGTATACCTCTCTATTGCAACACTGAAGAGACTTTCCAAGGAGCATTTCTATATATTAAAGTACAGCAATTGTTTAATAACGCCGGAGTCCCATTAAAACTCCAATGTGGAGAGCCCTCAATCTTACAGTAGAGGTATGGACAAATGACAGTTGTATGTGCTCTTCGGCTTCAACACTCACGGTCGGCATCCATTTAACAAAATCTTAGGGCACTGAAAATTTTTTCACCATTTTGAAATTTAGAAGTGAAATTAAAATGGTTTGTCCGATTTTGAAAAATTATTCTCTGCCGATCGAGACTGCCAACAAATTCATATATAATTATTTATTTGCTCTAATTAAATGAACGTGAATATAAAAACCTCTTTGCATTTAGACTGAGCAATCACCAGAGAGATACAGAGTGGTTCAAACTTACACAAATTACAGAATTCATTAAATTGAATTTAATATCCCAGTATCTAGTTTAATATAACACAATACACGATCCTTTCCAATTTTAACATCGACGTCGCATATAATAAGGATCAGATAACGAGAACCGATGTCATCGAGCGGCTCACCCTCCATCACTATCTCCATCAACCATCATTGTTCAAACAACTTCCAGCATCTACGTTGACCACCAAAGAACACTTATAGCGTTGACAACCAAACTCCAAGTAAATTAGCCTTCAAAGGTCGCTAAAGTTGTAGGAAATAGATAAAAATAGCCACATGCGACCATGGTTTTTTTGCTAACAAACACTGAGTGTCATATCACACCATTATGTCCAATCGAGAGCTGAAGCATAGCGGGTCAATGCCCACATATTATCCCCAACAATCTTCACCTAAAACGTTGCCAATTGTGCTCTAACTTCGCGAGCTGAAAGACACCTAAGTTGTGATTTTTGGAGCAAATGTTGCACTGTTTTTTTTTTGGAGAAGACGAAGAAAAATAAAAAATTTAAAGGCCATTTTTTATTTTTGTCCTTAATTTTTGACACTTTTTAACTTTGTTATAACAGCAATACAACAGAGATTAATTTGTTAAATTCAAATAAACTATGTCTTGATTTATTGTTTCGTTAAAATTTAGAGATGAAAATATAATAACCCAAAATTTTATAAATATCAAAAGAAAAATGTTTCTATCACTATATTTATTTAAAAAAAAAGGATGGATTTTCGTGTCTCAATTGAATCCTTCAATTTCTTAACATAGAAGTAAATAAATTTTGGTCATAAAAACTCAAAATTTTTTATTAAAAAACTATCTGATGCTCTTTTATTCTTTAATTTAATATTTTATTATCTCTTTCTTGATTTAAAAATACCTATTACTAATACTTATTACTGTTTAAGGATAATTTAGTAATTTAGCAGAGATGTACAGTAAAAAATCTTTAAATGCATGTCAGAAGATTTTTTTAAAAAAAATAATCCTATTATTTTTTAAAATATAATCCTATTGTACTCTTTTTTTTTTCTTTTTAATTTATACGAATAATAAAAAATTAAAAATATTTAAAAATACATTTTTTTAATAAATAAAAAAATCTTAAAATATTTTTCCTAACCCTAATCTTGAATCCCACCCTCACTACCACAAAATAGCCGTCGCTTCTACCCTCACTCAGCCTCCACCTCACATCGCTTCCATCAGCCATCCTCCTCGTCACTTTCATCTTCTTCTCTATATACCAATCGGATCCCACCTTCCCATTCCTTCTTCACAGCTCCCAACTAAAAGGAACCAAATCTGACAGACATATTTTTTTTTCCTTTTGGAGGGTGTTCTGAGTAATGAGTATGTCGTAAAACCTCAACTCACTTACTCAGTTGTTATTTGGATATGCAGGAAGGGGTGCTCCTAGGTGAGTGTGGAGGTTGTGTTGGTTCGTGAGAATGGGTTCCTCATCAAGTCAGTTTGAGGATGTGGACACACTTGCACGAATTCAAGTAACAGTTAGAAGGGATAAATCAAAAGGAAACTGTACTTGACTGGGGAGGGATGTAAACTATTTTGAAACCTTGGAAGAAATAGGCAAAGTAAAATTCAATTTTTTTTCAATGTGCTCTTACATAAATTCATTTGGATTAAAGATCGCACAAGGGTGTATATTTTTGTTTGGTTTTGTTCTATTTTCGTTTCTTGATATTTTTTTTGGGATTCTATTCCTTACAAATTTTGTTTGGAGTTTTGTATTTTATTACAGGGATTTAAGAAAAAATGATTATTATTTCTCCCCAAAATCAGGTTTAACCACTTCCTATAATTCTATTAAAAAATAATCACATTTTATTTTAGTTGATAAAATTATTTTCGTAAATTACTTATCTAAAATAGAAACTTGTATTCAAGTTTGTTTGAAAGTTAACTTTGAAAAACTTGAATACAAGTTTTTGTTTCGGACAAGTAGTTTATAAAAGTAATTTTGTTTATTAAAATAAAATATGATTATTTTAATGATATTATGGAAGGTGGTTAAAATTAATTTTGAGGTAAAAATGGTAGTTATATTTAGTTAAATCCTTTTATTATACTCAATTTCAAATAATGCGAGATTTTATGATTACAAAATAGCCTCGTTTTATTGTGGGTTCACATTAGATAATTTTGGATCAAACTGTGTTCGGAGAAGTTAGGCTGGCATTTCTTGGATTGCACCTTGAGTTAACTATAAGTAATGAAATCACACCCTAGAGTGATGGGTAATGAAATTAGTTTTTCTTGATGGGTAATGAAATCACACTGGAGCGAATAAAATGCAATAAGTGTTATTGAGTCTTTTGGTGGGATTTTTTTTTTGTGTTGATTGTGGTTGCAGAAGATGGGTTTGCTTTTTTTTTTTTTTTCTTTTTTTAAATGTTGTGCGGTGGAAAATTTATATATTGTTTTGTTACTTCTGTATAGAGTTCTGGGTTGTGTAGATGGAAAATTTAAATATTGTTTGTATGAAGTTTTTTTTTTTTTTTTTGGAATTTGATATTATTTTATCAATATTTTGAAAATATAATTTGTTTTAGATAAATTATTTATTTTAACTTAAATATTTGATTAATAAATCAACCTTAAAATGACAACATTTCAAATAAATAATATGAATAATTATTACATTATATTGTTTAACCAAAATTAGAAATATTTTAGTAACTTTTACGCACAACACTATTCTAGTGTATATAAACATTATTCAAACCTTATAAATAATATCATGAATTAATTATATATATATATATATATATAAATAAAATATTTACATCTTCAATCAATTTCTAAATCTCTTGTTCTTTTTTATGTATATATATATATATATATATATATGGGATAGAATTAGTAGCCTTTTTATTTTTCATAAAATCTTATATTAAGTATAAACGTTGGATATATGTACATATAACAGTTGACATTGTTTCTAATTATGTAATCAATGTATAATTAATTTATATACCACATACAATCTTAATTATTAAATGTGTTTATATTTAAAGGTTTAAAATTGATGTAATATTTTGTGTAAAATAAAAAGATTGTCGATTTTATCTCATTTATATTTATATTTAGATATTTAAGGATATTAAAGTAATTTTATTTGTTTGTTTAAGGATTTTAAAGTAATTTGGTTTGTTTTTATAGTAATTTTGTAGATTTTTGATGTAATACAAGGACAAATTAGTGATTGTATTAAAAAAATAACGATTTTTAGTAACAGAAGTGACGTTAGAGGGGTGACGGGACATTTATTAAATAGAGGATAATGAAATATTAAGCCAAATAATAAGGAGTATCAAACATTCTTCCTTTTTATTTTTGAACCTCTAATTTTTTTGTGTCTACTCTGCGTAGAAATGTATGATACAATTTTATATATTACACGATACACTATAACCAATCATGTAAAAAATGGTACATAATACAACTTGTACTGCTATAGAGTAATATACAAAGCTGTGTACATCTGACCCAATTATAGTATAGTATTATTAGTACATTACTACTCTTAAACCCACTTTTATTGCAGCTCTTATATTACAGCCTAGCTAGCCACCTTAATATTTCCAGTATAATCACTGTATAGAACAGCTTTATTTTTCAAAATCTGTGGTGCTGCACCATACAGCCATTGTATACTAGTTCCCATTCGGAAAACATCCAGAATAAAGGAACATGCTTTAGTCCCGTTAGCAAACAATAATTGTTGTTAATATTTGCGGGGCTGACTTTATTCTTACGGGGTATTATCATATACCTCCCCCGAGATATTCATAAGTATCACTTAAAGAGAAAGTATTAAGAATTTACCACTTACCTCCCCTGCTGCTTTGTTTGACTGTTAGTTGACAGTAAGTTTTAAGGGCAAAATCGTAAAAGCGAAAAGAATTAATGTTTTCCTTTTCGTTTGAAGAAAGCAAAGACACTATGCCATTTGCACACGCTATTTAGTGAAGAGTTGAGGCTTGAAATGATTCATTTGAGGCAAAAGTAGTCAAAATAGAAATGGGATCAAGATTAGAGGGAGTTTCTTGCACTATTTTACTCTATTGTTACACACATTTGAAAAGATATTGAAGAATATTTTCATGCATAACAAAAATGAAGAAACCAACTTCAATCGCTCAAGAAAATCAAAATAGGTGTTAGCATATGTTAATATTTGGGGCATTTGATTGCATGCATGCTTTGTTAAAACTGGTTGCTTGAAATGTTAAATATAATCTTATATTCACTTATTCTTCTAATTTAGCATATTGTTAATTTCAGATTGGTTTGGTGGTTTACTGTTTTATGTGGTGTTTGTAGTTATGGGTATGTATGTATTTGTATGTTCTCAATTGGATTATTTATTGTGATTGAATATGTTCTTAACTGGATTATTGGCTTATTAGGAGTACACCTCTATAAATCTTTCTCTACACAAGACTATGCCAACCTACAACATATTTGCAAAGGAATTGTTACTACCAAAAAAAGATTTTTGCAGTATAGATCAAACCAAGAACTGACAGTATTGTTTATTATTATATTAACCGCATTTTAAAAACTATCAAGCCAACAAGTTTTCTCATATGAGCTATTGAAGATTCATGCTATTCAAACCCATTTTTACTTATCAAACTCTTGTTTTCACAAAACTTTTGATGGTTAACTCTTGGAAATTGGGCTTTTAAATTCATATCACTCTAAGCAATGTGGTAAAGGCCTAGCTTAACAACAAAATAGAGAAAGTGATGATATTGAAATACATTGATGATAAAAGTTGCTATACTGCTTGAATGAATTTAGGTGATTGTGATTTGTGAATTCACTTGAATGTGTGTTGCGCTTATTCTTGCGCTATTATAATAAAAAAAAAAACTCATTAAATTGTGTTAAATATAAATTATTTGTTGCTTATTTTGATTTATTGTGGTATTGTCTCAAGATTGATGTGTGTTGCCCTGTTACAAGCGTGTATTTGCAATTGCTTTATTTTTTTATTGCTAAAAGTTTGTCGAGATGCAATAGTATGTGTCTACCTGTGTTGAATACAGTGGTTACAGATTACTGAGATGAAATGAAAGAGATTATTTAGGATTTTGATAACACTTGTTTTAAAGATTGATTGTATGTTTTATGGTCATAGAATCATTATGGATGATAAGAAATGTAACCATTGGGTTTCAACCATCATGTAAAATTTAAGTTAGATATTTGTAAACTTCTCAAATATCAAAGAGTAAAATATTTTTTTCATCTTGCAATAGTACAATTTGTTGACAAGCAAACATGCCAAATCCTATGCATGTTATTAGTCATTTTGGGGAAAAAGAAAAGTGCCAAGTTAATTTTTGAATAAGAAGGAGAGAGTTGAGAGTATAGAAGTAATTGCATTCTTCATTGTTAGCCAAATAACAATCAAGGGGAGATAAGTGATAGATTCTTAATATTTTTTATCTAAATGATACTTACGAATACCTTCGTGAAGATATGTGATAATACCGCTTATTTTTATTCTTGTTTTTATTATTATTTTTAGAGGAATTTTTAACATTAATTAATATTTAAAATCAATTTTTTTAAATAATTATTATTCAAAATATATTTTAAAAATGACCAATTTAAAATAAAATACTCTTATAAAAAATTTTCAAAAAATGACTGACAAATACATTGAGGGAAAAAAATATTTTGGTCAAAAAAATTTGAAATAATTATTTTTAAAAAATATTTTAAATAGTAATTATTAATAAAAATTCACCCCTATTTTTTGGTTACTATCGTTAAATTTTTTATTATTTGTAATTCTGAAGAGATTTAAGATAATTGAGTTTGGCTAAGAAGAAAAACTTGTATCCGAGATGACCGTTGATTTCCAAAGTTATTTCTTTGGTCAACAAGAAAAACTTATAATTAAAAGTCATCTTTGACCGTTGATTTCTGAAGTTATTTCTTGCTTTGACTTTAGGCCCGCCTACTTCCCCATCTAAGTAAACCATACATTATAAAATTCGGAATCGTAAGTTATGGACGGCAACCTCTCTCATTTCTTCTGTGACCAAGGCAGAAGAAATCTAGAAACATGATGAGTGATGTCAATTTCCGAAGGATTAGAACAAATGGGATATGGATGCATGTAGCGGAACAAGGGACGGGTCCTCTTGTTGTTCTACTACATGGGTTTCCAGAATTTTGGTATTCATGGCGCCACCAGATAACCTTCTTGGCCAACAAGGGCTACCATGTTGTTGCCCCCGATTTAAGGGGTTATGGCGATTCAGACTCTCCTCTCAGTTCCACCTCTTACTCTATTTTTCATCTTGTTGGTGACATTGTTGGCCTTCTTGATCATTTTGGTGAACAACAGGTCATTCTTCTCTCTCTCTTTCTTTCTTTCAAACGCAAATTTTCACATGTATGTCCCATGTATATAAATGCACACTGATAGTTTTTGGCTGATTTCTATTTGGTAATGTGATACGTGAAGGCCTTTGTAGCGGGACATGACTGGGGAGCTTTTATCGGTTGGTGTCTTAGCACTTTCAGGCCTGATAGGGTAAGGGGATTTGTTAGCCTTTGTGTTCCATTTTATCAGAGAGATCCAAACAATAAGACTGTTGAATCTTGTAGAAAAGTGTTTGGAGATGACTTTTACCTCTGTCAATTCCAGGTAATCTCTCTTTGTCTCTCTCCAAACATGAATATGAATGGATACTCATATATTTTTCAATGTTAACTTGTATATATGCTGTGGATTGAATAGGAACCAGGAAGAGCAGAGAAGGCATTTGCGAGGTATGATTACTTAACAGTCATGAAGAAGTTATTGTTGGTAACAAAGACTGATAATCTGATAGCTCCTTTCGGTATGGAGCTTATCGATTATTTGGAGACACCATCAATTCTCCCTCCATGGATAACTGAAGAGGAACTCCAGGTCTATGCTGACAAGTTTCAAGAATCTGGCTTCACAGGCGCTTTCAACTACTACCGTGCTGTGGACCTGTGAGCCAAATATATTTACCTGCATTTTTCTTTTGAGAGGATAACATAAACCTGTTTCTGAATTTAGCGAATGCTGTATCACCAAATTAAAAATTTTGGAGAACTTTGACACGATAACTAAATTGAGAAGCACTACAAGGGGAGTAGTCAATCCTGATTTCTGTGAAAACCTGATGTTGTTTTGCATACCTTTGCGACTTGTAATGTTGTTCATATGTTATTTTGTGAAATGATGGTGGACAGGAACTGGGAACTTCTTGCGGCCTGGAACGGCACAAAAGTTAGCATTCCCGCAAAATTTATAGTGGGGGACAAAGATATAGGTTTTGAATGCAGTGGAACAAGGGAATATGTAACAGGAGATGTTTTCAAGAGATTTGTTCCCAACCTTGAAGTTGTTATTATTCTAGATGGTCACCATTATATCCATCAAGAGAAAGCTCAACAGGTCTCGGAGGAAATCCTTTCCTTCCTTCTCAAGTTTTCAGGAAACTAGAGAATCTTCTCTGAATGAGAATCAGGGTTTTGTGTTTTTTTCGTGTATGATATAACTGAATATGAATTGCAAACACCATGTGAACAAGTATTATTCTGTTTTTGATTATAGAACCAAGTGAACTGAAAAACAATTGACGGTAGTGAAGCTTCACTCATATTCTGCAATTTAGGATCTTGCTCTTCATAATGTTTCTGGATTCTCTTATAATTTTATTGTCTTTTTCAGAAATAGAGGACACAGGTTCAGGAATTGCAGTTTCTTTGATGATCCTTCATCAGATTCTGTTTTTGTTTTTGGGTTTTGACAATGCTGATACGGTTTTCTTTTCTTTTATTTCTTAGATTAATTTTTTTCTTTTAAATTTATTTTGATAGTATTAAAGTTATTCAAATTTAAAAGTGGGTTATTGAAGTTAACAGAACTCCAAGGACTCTCCACGCTAAAGAAACCTACCAACTTCAGGTTGATTTTTCGCATTACGCCGTGAAAGCCCCCCAGCTTCACCCATGGTCATCAATCATTTGAAAGTTTCTTTTATTTTAATGTTCATTTAATATAATTTCCTATTTGGTATTGGAGGGAGAATTTTTCGTTTCCAAACTCTGTTGGTGGGTTTGACAGGTCATTTTTTGTCACCTTGCTCCTCTTCATCTTCTTAAATAAAACAATGGTCATATTTGCTTGAGTAATTTGATGAGTTCCATGCTAGTTATTTATGCAATTTGTATAACTCTCGCTCCGCTTTTTAACATGTATTATAAATTTGTAAGATGTATCCACAGTTGCTGTATCATCTTGGCCCACAAATGAGTGTGGCTTTCTCTTCTCATTTGTGTACTCTGTCATTCAGACCATAGACTATTCATTTCTTTGTTTTTTGAATGAATTGGGTTCACTTATTCGGTGAAGTTGGTGAATATTGAACAATACCCAGATTTTCAGTCTTCTTTCTCTGTATTGCTTTCTTTTGGAAGATATTTCTTTTCCATAGTAGGTGAATGTTAATTTTATCATGTTACAGCTGGTAGTTTTCTTCCATCTTTCCTGCGGACAAATGAACTAAACACTAATTGGTTGCCAATTAATACAGGATGTGAGCATAAATTGAACTTTTACCTTAAATTTTAAGGAAATGTGCATGATTGTACCTCTCAGTCAAACAAACACACACTAACTGTTTATAAAATTTTGTTTGTTTGTCTACTTGGTGAGACTAGGAAATTTGTTGACCGACTTCCTGTGAATAACTGATGAAGGTTGTTTTCTTCTCATTTATAGTTGTTCGGACATGATGATCGTTAATGCTATGACATGCTGAAACCACCCACATATTAAATCAAAAACGAAGACAGGAATAGAGCTGTTTGTTTCTTAATTTCTTATATGAGCTAATTGTAATTAGGACTTTTGAAACCCACCTCATTTCTGTAGATTATGCATTTTATCTTGTTCATGTATGTTATTATTAGCATACTTCAATAAGTTGCTTCAAAACTGGCATTTTAATACGCGTATTGAATTTTGTAGACAATGTAGGATTCATGGTCCCCAGCCTGACTGTTTCATATCAGCATTCTCTTCATGCTATCGAGCTCCACTGAAAGGTTTGATTTCATTTTGACCTGAATTTTTACGTCCATTTCCCTCAATTATAAATGTCATTTTGGTTGGTATTGAATTATGTGAACTATCTGGGGCTTTAATCATCATTTTGTCGAATGGTTCTAACGGAGAAGTGACCATTTTGTTGAGTATATGATTTTGGATCGTATGATTCTAAGGTTGTGAAATTTTAGGGGATGGGGATGTAAGCATGTTTCTTTATTTAAAGAATATTTTCCTGCTGTGAATTTGATGCATCTTTTTCCAGCGTTGCAACATCACGCCAACACCCTGAAGATAAAAATCTCTATATGAAGAACTGCAGAAATGGCCGACATCCAAATGAGACCGGGTGGTGGTTCCATGATGATAAAGCGTAATGGGCAAAACATCCCCTCACATCAATTAGTTTAAATAGTTAAGAGTAGGTGGCTTTGTATTTCAAAGGAAAATGGAAGCAAAAGAATAAACACACATTCTAAAATTGCCATCTTAGACTCCATGCTTAAATAACTCTTGTAAAAAAATGGCAATGCCTGGTATTTATTTGTAAAGAGTAATTATATTCTGTTTCGAGCGATGTTAACTTCTCATGACAGTGTAGCGGAGTCCGTTTATTTTTTAATAAATTGGAATGTCTTGAGTTTGTTTGTAAAAATATCTATTTGCGAAAATGATTTACCTGATTTTATTTAAAATACCTTGATCTCATCCCATAACGTTTTTAACATAAAAATAAAACCGAATTACACAATCCTTTTCTTTAATAATTAATATAGACGGTTGGATTTTTCTCAAAATTAAATCATGAGTGCATAGTTACATACAAATTACTTACTATAAATCGAACTGTTGGATTTTACATTGAAATAATTTGACTAAATCTTAATTAGATTATAATAAATTAAACCATAAAAAAATAATTTAATGTAAACCATGAAATTTTTAATATACTTTACAGTTTTTCTCTTAATATTTAAACTATGGGCCAATAATTTAGCTTAATCAAGTTTTGAAAAATTGATATATAAGAAATTGAAACTAAACTATCTTATTTTTCTTTTATAGGAAATTGGTAGATATCTCTGAATAATTGAAAAATGACAAATGTTCTCTACTGTTTTGAAAATGGCAAATACCCCTTGAACTGTTGGTAAACAATAAATATTCCCCTTAAATTACTATACATTTATGCAGCAAGTTTATTATTATGGGTAGTTCTTACAAAGAATTGGACTAATAATATATAAAATACTTGAATTCTCGATGTAGATGCTACAGAGTTTATTCTCATCCTCCAAAAACTACGATTGTAATAAGAGTATCCGTCAACAAAAAGATCACCCTAAGATGATCATCTCACAGTTATTGAGAATGAATCAAATTAGATGGTTATATTTTTCAATCTTTCTGACTTGATTGGATTGATGATAAGAAAGATAATTCTTAATTCAGTTTTACACTTTAACGACAAAAAAAGGGGTTGATAAAATTCTATTGAATTTGATTCATAGTGATTATTTACCAAAGAATAACTCTATTTTATTTTTATATATTTAGAATGCATATTAATTAACAATTTTAATTCAGTTATTCATATATAATGACCAATTTACTCTTATGATTTATTTTTTTAATTATTATTTAATAATTTTGATAATTAGTCTCTGAATTATTATTAATATTTTAAATAATTTCATTATCATTATATTAATTTATAATACAATCAACTAAAATAAAATCTAAATAATATTTAAATTATATGAAATTATATTATTTATATTTTGAGAATATCTTTGATAAATAAATATGTCATAGTAAATATTTGAAAATTTATATATCAAAAATATTATAAATAATATATTCATAAAATCTAAATATTGTTTGGATTTATTTTAATTTTTTGTATAATTTATAATTTTGAGAATATTTATATTTTTTTACACATAATTTTATTAATTTATAAATAAAATAATTTAAATAATTTATGTAGTTTATAATTAAATATATTAATTTATAACACAATCAATTAAAATAAAACCCAAATAATATTTATATTATATGAATTATATTATTTATAATTTTGAGAACATTTATATAATTTATACATAACTCTATTAATTTATAAATAAAATAATTTAAATAATTTAATATCAAATATTCTCAAAAAATATTGAATATTATTAATATAATGACAATAAAACTATTTAAAATATTAATAATAATTTAGAGACTAATTATAAAAATTATTGAATACTTAATTATCAAAAAATAAATCATAAGTGTATATTGATTATTATGTATTAATAATTGGGTTAAAATGGTTAATTAATACACCTTTTAAATATATAAGAATAAAATAGTAAGGGTATTTATCATTTACCAATAGTTGAAAGAGGTATATGTCGTTTTCCAATACCCAAGTATCTATCAATTTCTTTTTTGAGATATTAAGAGATAGTCCATATTTAAAAAAAAAAAAAAGAGAGAGAGAGAGATACCCCTCAAACTTCATCTAAAAGTAAAAACCCCTCAATATTTAAAGATAAAGAAATAGCCCTTCAAGTTCGGATAAAAGAGGAATACCCCTTCAAATTATCAATTTTTATATAAAATAACTATTATGTCTTTGAATATTTAAAAGGCATATAAATATACTATTTTATCTTCATTACTAATAAATAATAACTAATATAACCTTATGACTTTAAAATAATATAATGGATTAATAATAATCATGTTAATAATTATATTTTAATTTTCTTACAATTTTATCCCACAATATTATTATTTTAGATAAGTTAATTTTTATTATATTAATTTATTAAAAAATAAAATATTAAAATAAATTACAAATAAAGTTAAATTTTCATGTGAATAAAATACAAATTTTCTTAAATTAATATTATTTAAAATATAATAATAATAAAATTGTTTCAATTTATGTAAGCTTATAATATTAAAATTTTCATGTGAATCAAACATAATTTTTTTAAAACTAATATTATTTAAAATATATTTTAATGATTTATCTACAATTAATTAACATAATAAGAATAAGATTCTTTAAGATAATAATAATTTAGGATAAAATTATAAAAAAAATTAATGGTGTAATTATTAAAGGAAATAAATTAAAAATATAATTCATTATACTATTTTAAAATTAAAAAAAATTATATTAGTTATTATGCATTAGAAATAAGAATAAATGGGTCAATTTATATATTTTTTAAATATTTAATGATACAATATTCATTTTGTATAGAAATTAATAAGTTTAGCGGAGTATTTTTTTTTATTTTTACACATAAGAGGGATATATTACCTTTGACCTATTCTTAAGGGATATTTCTTAATAATCCTTATTTTATTTTTATTTAAATTAAAAAAATTACTCGATTATTTTTTATTTGAGATGTTTTCAGCTACCTCTTATAAGATATTTAAAACTATCACTTTACAATAACTTTTGAAGAAAAATTCACTTACCTCTTCTATAGTGTAGTCGGCTCCCAATGAAAGGGTATTTTGGTAAACTAAAAATAGCTTTACTCCCTTACAACATGGCACTTAAATCCTAAACACATTCATTCTTCTAATTCCTCCTCTTTTTCTCCCTTCTCAATAATTTTCAATAAAATCTCAATTACATAGCAATTTCGATCTCTAATTTGTAGATGTCCCTCGTCAATTTTTCAATAATTTATTAATAGAGTTTTTATTTTTCCAGTAATCTCTCAAGACCCCAAATGGAAACCCATTCAATTTTCTCTCATCATCTTCATCACTCTCAACATCTAACCTCTTATTTCGCTCAACACCCCAAATCAAAACTTTCTCAATCACCTCTCATTCATCTTCAATCACACCCATTGATACTACTACAACAAATCAATTGCTTGACATCTTCAAGAGTATAAGCTGATGATGGTGTTTTTATAAATACGCATTTGGTTTCTCAATCCATTGTCGAGATTTTCACCTTCATTGCTATTGTTATTACCATAACTTGGGGTTTTTATTCAAACCCATTTGAGTAAGAACCACAAAATCTTATATTTTCTTGTTTAACCTTCTTTCTATAGCCGATTTATCTGCAATTCCTAGCGGAAGATTTATAATTTGGCTCACTACCAAATATCGTGAAAATTTTCTCCATTAGATAATCTATTAGTTTTATTAGATTTAAGAATTTTGTGTAATGTAAGAGAATATTTGATCAAATGAGTTCAAATGAATTTAAAGAGGAGAAAGATTAGGACTTTACAATGTGGAGATTTGATTTTATTCATAAAGATAATGTGATGGGGCATTTCAAGTAATTAGACAGTTAGGAATTAGTCAATTAACAGTATAGGGGAGGTAAGTGAGCTTTGCTTCAAAAGTTATTACAAAGTGATAGTTTTGAATACCTTAGGGGAGGGATCTGAAAATATCTCTTTTCGAGTTGATTGGTTTCCCAGTTGGGCGGAACAAAAACCAAGGATTTGAAATCGACCCTGAGTGTTGATTTCTGTAAGTTGTTATTTTTCTTTGACTTTCAACTCACCAACTTCTCCACCAAGTAAACAACACATTATAAAATTCAAAATCACCATTTATGACCGGCATGCTTTATCAAGACAGAAAAAAAGTTAGGAACATGATGAGTGATGTCAATTTTCAAAGGATTAGAACAAATGGGATATGGATGCATGTAGCGGAACGAGGGACTGGTCCTCTGGTTGTTCTGCTACATGGGTTTCCAGAATTTTGGTATTCATGGCGCCACCAGATAACTTTCTTAGCCGATAAAGGCTACCATGTTGTTGCTCCTGATTTAAGGGGTTATGGCGATTCAGACTCTCCTTTAAATTCCAGCTCTTACTCTATTCTTCATCTTGTTGGTGACGTTGTTGGCCTTCTTGATCATTTTGGTGAACAACAGGTCATTCTCCTCTTTCCCTTTCTTTCAAACCCAGATGTTCATATTTATGTCATATGTGTATACATATCGATGGCTCTTGACTGATTTCTATTTGGTGATGTAATATGTGATATGAGAAGGCCTTCGTGGTGGGACACGACTGGGGAGCTGTTATCGGTTGGTGTCTTAGCACTTTCAGGCCTGATAGGGTCAAGGGGTTTGTTAGCCTCTGTGTCCCATTTTATCAACGAGATCCAAACAATAAAACTATTGAATCTTGTAGAAAAGTTTTTGGAGATGGTCTTTACCTTTGTCAATTCCAGGTACCTCTCTTTGCCTGTCTTCAAACATGAATAGGGATGCATGTACATATATTTTTCAATGTTAATTGTATTATGTACTGTGGGTTGTGTAGGAACCGGGAAGGGCAGAGAGGGCATTTGCGAGGTATGATTACTTGACAGTCATGAAGAAATTCTTGCTGATAACAAAGACTGATAATCTCGTAGCTCCTCTGGGTATGGAGATCATTGATTTTTTGGAGACACCAGCAATTCTTCCGCCATGGATAACTGAGGAGGAACTCCAGGTCTACGCTGACAAGTTCCAAGAATCTGGTTTCACAGGCGGTTTCAACTATTACCGCGCTATGGACCTGTAAGCCAAATATACTTAGCTATTTTTTCATTTCAGAAAACAAAATTAAAAAAAGAAAAAAGTTCTCTCTGAATTTAGTAAATGCCGTATCACCAGGTTACATACTGTAGAGAACTTTGACATGATAACTAAAATTTTGAAGCAGTACAAGCAGAGTTGTCAATCCTGATTTTCGTGAAAACCTGATGCTGTTTTGCATACATTTGCAAATTGTAATGGTGTTCATCTGTTATTTGGTGAATTGATCCATGACAGGAACTGGGAACTTCTTGCAGCATGGAATGGATCAAAAGTTACCATTCCAACAAAATTTATAGTGGGTGACAAAGATATAGGATTTGAATGCAATGGAACAAGAGAATATGTAAAAGGAGATGTCTTTAAGAGATTGGTTTCCAATCTTGAAGTTGTCATTCTAGATGGTCACCATTTCATCCATCAAGAGAAAGCTCAAGAGGTCTCGGAGGAAATCCTTTCCTTCCTCAGCAAGGTTTCGGGAAATTAGAGGATTATGTGTGTTAAGAATAAGAGTTCTGTCTTTTCTCATGTAAAATATAACTGAAAATGAACTGCAATTGCCTTGTGAATGAGCATTGTTCTGTTTTTATTATAGAACTAAGAGAACTGAAAAACAAAGCCAGCAATGCAGATCGAGCTTCGCACAGAATACCACAAATTGTGCGGCAAACTTTGGCCAAGATTGATCTTTCTTGGTTTGCTTATGTTGATTGATTAGTATTTGTGCTTTGTCACCTGTAAATATCTTTTCTCACTCTTTATTTGAAACGAAAAAGGGCAGAACTTGCAAAATTGAAGCACGTACTTATTGTGTCTGCAAGTCAACCCAAGAGATATGGTTTTGGACAAATAATTTTTCTTCATTCTCATATTTGCAGCAAGGGTCAGATTTGATTGGTGATTTCACGTGTTCCATAGTAGCAATTTAATTGATTTATATATAAATATCTCATATTATATTTTTGTAGAACATATCTACCATTGCTGTATTTTGAATGTTTGATCTCCTATATATATATATATATATATATATAGATAGATAGAAATATAAAATATCTCATTTTTGCACTCTCTTGTTCACATCATAGGCAAATCCTGCATCATTTAACATCTGTTAGTTTAAATGAATATATTAAGAATATAGATGGTTTCCGATGTTAAAAGGAAAATGGATTGAAAGCCAGACTAAACAGCAATGAATGTTGCATGGTATTTCTCTGATGTATACACCATTTGCTTAATTTAAACTTTCAAGCAATCAATTAAGCATTCGAGAGACACAAGAAGCAATAACATTTCATGCGTTAACAAAATAAATTATATGTTATTACATCATGCATACGACATATTTAGTCGTATTGGTAACTTTGGAATGCAATAGAAACGATCTGACCTCAAACTTTCTACTTAATTTGATTTAGATATTTATTATTAATTATTATGTGGTTGCTACGTCGCAAGTGGGTACAACTGCAAGCTATCTCTAAGCGTTCTTCTTGCCAAAAAAGGTCAATTCTTGTTAGCAGTAGTATTATTATTATTGTTATTGTAACACAGGAAAATGAATGTCCTGGTCCCAGCGCGAGTTTACCAGAGATGGTGCTGGTTATCCAACGTCACTGTCTCTGTCTCTGTCTCCCACCGTGGACGAGCGTGATTGTACTGCCTATATCTGCTCTTAGGTAGGAGGACAGAGGAGGACTGAAACTGGGCGTATATTTGCCGTCCTCGTTCCAATCCACACGACACGAACACTTAATCCACGTCCCGAGTGCAACATTGCACCATCTGCTTATATTTTTTTTTAATTTTATTCCCAACAAAAAAAAAAAAGTCAAAAAAAGGCATATTTTATTTTATTTTTTTTCCTTTTAAAAATAACGTTAAGTACATTTTCATTATTTTTAAATTTAAAAAAATTATTTTAATAAATACGACTAAACATAATCTTCTAATATTAAAAATACTTTTTACGAAAATAAAATTACATTTAAATCTCTTAAATTTTATAATTTATTTAAATAAAAACTAATATATTGAACTTATTATTTTTGTTAAGCGAATTTCTACCCTTAATTTTTTCAATTAATTGCCAATAATTATGGAACATCTTTTAATTTGTCTCATAGGGTTTTGCCTTAATTTTTATGTTTGCTCGCTGTCAGAAAATTAACAACAGAGACTTAATTTTCTTTTTTAAAAAAAAAAAAAACATAAAAGAAAGACAGAGATGATAAAAGTTTCACTTTTGTAAATATTGATTTGAGGAACACACGATTCACACTACTAAATTTTCACACTTCACGTGTTACATATGTAAATGGCTTAAAAATTACAATTCAATTATTTGAAGTATATTTTATGAGATATACAGACGGATCCCACCACTTTATCATGTCATATCCTATAACTATATATATAATTAACATAAATACATATTGTATATATGTAAATTTTATCATTATATATATATATATATATATATAAGAGAGAGAGAGAGAGAGAGAGAGAGAGAGAGAGAGATAAAATGATGAAATAATGACATCGCAGTTAAAAGTTTCAGAGGATTTAAAGAGACTAATCAAAACATTAGGGGGAAGAAAATGTTATTAGCGATCCCACTGCTGACTTCTTATGAAATAATTTATTTCTGCCTCTTTCACTTACTAAACTTCTTCAAGCAATGATACTGAAATCCAATATATATAAGCGCTGATAGCCACCACACTGGCTGTCCAACTTAACTTACGTACTCTTTTCCTTTCCTTTCTTAGAGCAAAAGACGAGCAAAGTTAAGGAAGCGAAGAGTGAAATCAACTTCCACAGGATTAGAACA
Organism: Azadirachta indica; assembly: GCA_022749755.1. Classification (NCBI taxonomy): domain Eukaryota; kingdom Viridiplantae; phylum Streptophyta; class Magnoliopsida; order Sapindales; family Meliaceae; genus Azadirachta; species Azadirachta indica. Next base: position 14,949,161 of record CM040447.1, on the reverse strand, counting down.
TAAGGCATATGGATTCATATAATCAATGATCATTAAATAGTAGGATTCAAAATTATTATATTTCCTCTTAGTTCTCCTAAAAAGGACATCAGTGTTAACATCCTACATTCCTGCTCCTATAACAGAAAGCTGCAAGCCTGCGTCAAGAATGAAACAGAAAGCAATCAACTTTAATAGTTTTCAGCATGGTGAGTCATTACAACTATGCACAAATGTAGACTGGCTCACTTGTGTGTCTTTTTGTATTCAAAATATGCAAATAAACAACTCAAATGGAAACATAACAATACTCCCAAAGTCTAGTTCCCCCAATTTTTCAATACTCACCAATAAATTATCAGCACCACTAGGAATTTTTTCCTTTGTTTCGACTTGAAGTCAACAATAACTTTATGGATTCCTCGTATTCTGTGAACTGAATTGCTCCGTGAGAAACCTGCTGAAGCAACGGAGAAACCAGTAAGTTGTGAAAATCTAGAACAGAAAAATCATAGTATTCACACGTTCATTGACTTGGATATCTGTAATTTAGCATTTTCAGCTTCCCACACAAGTGAATTCAGAAACACATAATCATGACACTGGATTTCCATGTAGTTAAGTGGAGTACGAGAACTCAGGAATGGACTACCAACATCCTTGCCCTCAATTTACTCTCTGTTATTCTTGATACATTACAAATGAATATCAAAAGAATTTGGCCATATAAATGAGTGAGGTACCAACTACAGTTTTTTTTTGCATAAGATAGCAAAATCAATTTTTAGAGACAGAGACCATATGATGACCATAGACCAATATTGTGATATGACTCCATAGCAAATAAAAATACCGAATATAATGGCCACAAGGAAAAAATAAGTCGTCCCTCATGCTTGCATCATGCATAACACTGACAACTTCCAGAAGGATGCACCAGTAGCAAATTTGGTGAGATGTAATATCCTCGGCTACTTATTTACCCAGCGCAACTTCCACATCTCAACAGCACTAAAAAAATAAAAATACAATAAAGAAGAAGAAGAAGAAGAGACAGTGAAGAATCGAGTGAAACATAGAAAGAGCATAAAAGACAAAAAGAACCATGCAGCAACTTGTGCATATAGTATGCAATACCAGCTTCACACATGGAAAGGGAAAGCATAAAAAAGAATAGAATAACTGTAGAAGCAAGTGAATGAAGAAAAGACAGTAACTTACCAGGAAAAGACCAGAGCCAATCCCTTTATAAAGTGATCTCCACCCTTCCTCTTTTAATATCATTGTAAACGCATCTGAAATTTGATGACGAATTAAACAAAAATTGTACCATTAGTAAGAAAAAATGAAGATAATGATTATCAGCACATAAAACAAAATCTACTCTGAGATCAAAATGGAATTGAAAATTCATAATTTTCTAGTTAAGGGCTCCTTAACAGACTAAAGCTTAGAACTGGAATAAATTTTTCAACCAATATTCTTGATAAACAATGCTGAATTTTAAGTTCTGAGTCTTCACACATGTTTGGTGCTGGCTTCCTTTTATAAAAGTTTCCATACAAACAACAGTGAAATTAATTCAAGAGATGCATATAATCACTTGATTTGATTAATAATATTTGGTGTTGAAGTGCAAATGACTCACCAGGAAAAAAGGATATCTCAAAGAGCATATTTTAAGGATATTAGTGTAAGATGCACAATAGACCGTAAAGCCCAGAATACAGTCGAGTTGATGAAGGGGTTTCTAAAGTGTACACAATCAAACCTGACAATGCCACATTGTTGCACTTATTAGTAGGATACAAGTTATTCCACACCCAGGAATCAGGAGAAAAATGCCAAAGGAGGTCCAATTTATCTCAAGTGAAAGCGAATTCAAGACCCAGGAAGACAAGCATCATACTAAGAAGAGAGCTATGGTAACCAACAAATTTCTACCTATATCTATGCTTCGAAAAGAGCTATACTTCATTGGAAGATGAAAAGAAAAATCCTTAAAACATGCCACTTACACTCGGTTTGCACTTTACACTACTACTCATGTTACACGGAGTAGTCAGCTATCTGTTTTTCCTTTTTCTATTAATATTACCACTTATCAACCCCTCAGTTACCCTTCCAAGTGATAACAATAGAAGTTCAATTACTCACCAAAGTTCAGGCTTAAGCAGCAAAAGCCAGATGATGAACAGGGCTCAACTTCTCCTCCCCATTCTCAGAATACCTTTGTCTGGCTCTGGCATAGCTACAAATAAAAGAGAAAAGAATGGTTAATTATGTAACAATATTGAAAATAAAAGCAACCAATTTCAAGATAGTTGCATTTATATAGCACTTACAAGATGAAATATAAAACCCCAAAAATGAGTTGACCCAACAACTGTGGGAGAAAAACCAGCATAAAGCCCTCTCAAACCCTGAAGTACAAAGCATTGTGGTTATTGACAACATTTTATCAAGCACATAGACCATAAAAAAGCATATCTGGTAAGAACATACATTGTAAATACCAGCCAAGCGTTTGATTCATAGAATGGTATTACCAACAAAAGAGGTGATTGATTCTAGTTGTTCCAAAAGAAGAAAGTATATCCTATCAACAAAAGCTTGAATGTCAATTTATGCACCGATTGTTGGAAAACTTTTAAGTTGATTGATGTAATGACAACAAAGAAATATAATGCACTTGTATCAATAAGCCAAGGAGTAATAAATTGCACTGGCATAAAAATACATTCCACCCTGGCAATGTTTTGGTGCAAATTAGGCTCTTTGGCAGTCTAATATCCACAAATTCAATAGCTACATTCTATAAGGATGCACTTCTAAATGTAGAACTCTAGACAACTACACAATATTTTATTCTGTGGTGATAAAAGTAGAGTAAGAATGAGGGGTCATCCCTAATCTACCAAAAGTAGTTGGTGGCTTCCCTTTTTATAGTGTAAGATATTAAGCCACTTGAAGTCACAGGTTTATGCTATTGTAAGAATTGATCATTACAATGAAGTTTGTAACCAACAAAAATTGGTCAAATGAATAATGCCGTATTTGGTTACAAGAATTGATATATATTATAATGGTCAATCAACTATGAGATATTGTATTTCGAAATATAAATACATACAATATCCAACAACAGCCCGGACAACAAGATCTTTCGTTTTAAACCCAATCCTACCTGACAAAGGCAGTTCTGAATCGAGGTGCATCTAGACTTAATATGCATTAGTCTCAAAATATTTTAACACTCTAGGTTACCATCGGAAGTGAATCTAGAGACATTATCGTTCATATTATCTAGAGGTTTGGAAATACTACTTCCAACATCTTTGGTCAAGAGCATGAAGTTTAAATTGATGCTGCATTCGATAAAATGGAACTAAAGCTTTGGTAGTAGAATTATAGGAGTAGCAGAAACAGAAAGAACAAACATCCAAGCGAGCAATGTTTAAAATAGCATGAGTTGTGATCTTGTAAGTTGGGAGATTGAACACTCGATCTTCGTTGACTAGTAGTAATTCAACCACAGCAAACTAAAATCTATCCGAACGTTTGCTTAAGAAAAAAGACAAACGAATAACATCAGACTTCAACCACTACCTAATCTGCCGCTACACACGTAACCGATTCACCGTCGTCCAAGCCAATTCGCTCACCATCAGGCTTTCATCGATTCTCGCCCTCGCACATGCTCACTCTCCCCACCGGCATTATGCCGTCTTTCACACTCTCAGTCATAGTCTGCAGCCGCTACCACCACCACCAAACCGTTGACTCTTAGCCACCGGGTCGTCACTCATCACTCACCAGCCAAACTCCGCTGTCAGTTTTTGTTTTTGGTTCTCTTTGCTTGTAATGAGTTGGTATAGTTTCATGCATAATGTTCCGAATTAATTATTGAATGTAGACCAATTTGTTTGCCTATTTATGTGTTTTTTTTTTAAGTACAAATGCAAACTAGTAGTATTATACTAGAGTTTAATAAACTGTTGTATCTAATCTCGAAATTTTACGCACAAACTGAAAATAGACACCACATAAACATTAAAATTAAAAAACAAATTTAATCCCAAATAATTTTAAAAATTTCATGATATAAACATGTTAATGTTTATTTATAATTATTGTAGTGAAATAAAAGATTAAAAAAAAGAACCAAAATCAAACTAAATAATTGATTTCAATTTTGGTTAATTATACTCTACATGAGTTCAATTGACTTTTTGAAAACCCAAACTGGTTAATTTTACCCTAAAAATAAACCGAGTTTTACCTGCTTGTTAATTATATTAAAAAGCAATTTGGAGAGGTTTGTTATTTTGGGAAATCTCCCAAATGAATTTCCAATCGAAAATTATTTTAATGGTCAATCTTGTCAAACAAAAATGCAATTTGTGACTGTCATTTTTGAGTAGCAGTACTGCCCAGTCATTTCCTGAAAGATCTATCTATAGTGTGCGCTTCAACCTTCTTAATATGCAGCAAACTAGTAATAGCCTTTGTCTGTTTTTAGGTTTTCTTTTGGGAACAATATGCTGTTAACATGTTTGCTTCTATACACGACTTTGCAATTTTCACTTCGCCGGAGAGGGAAAAAAAAAAAAAAAAAAGAGAGCGAGAGGGCGCCTATATTCATCTAATATCAATGTGACTCCAAGCCCAGGATGCAAAGTAGTTCATAGAAGTGGACCATGAACATGCAAAAGCTGCAAGGATCAATTCACTGGATTCTTTATAAAGTGAGCTCGTAATTAAATTTAATTCTACAACAGGTGTTCATAAGCAAAGCGTCAAAAATTTTGACCATGGCCAGTTTCGAGGAAAATGAAAACACAATTGGAGCTCAGATCTGCTGCTTCCATCTCAGAAAAAACACTAATCAGTTTTATCAAAAAAATTTCTGCACTTTGAAGAAACCTACATTCATCTCCCTCTCTTGCGGGCGAAACCCGAATGACGCATCAATATCATGTACTCTTCATCTTAACAAGCCATAACTCCAAAGCCTTGAGTTCAAGTTCTTCATTATTCTCTCCTCTGTGACGTGGGGCTGATGAAAAGGGCAAATTGTATTAGATAAAAAAATTGCATAATGCTATTTCGCCTGCATAACAGTACAATAAACTATAGATATATGTGGCATTGCCTTTATATATCAGTGAAAAATAACATACTTCCTGCATCGTAGCATTTAACCCCCCCAAACATATATATGACACAACCACAAAACCCAAAGAGTACATGGACCTCTAGTACTTCCATAACTATAATATCACCAATTTTCTCATTTTGAATACTTCCTGCACACCATATTTCTTGTTGGCCATAGCTTGTAATGAGCATAACAAGTCAATGCATCCATCTTACATATACCATTAACCTCTTTCTTCTTATAGTATTCCCCACCATGCCCAATTCTTTTTTTGCAAGAAGAATGGGACTATGAGTGTATTCACCTTTAACTCCACACTCTTTATTTCTATTTTTAAAATTATTTTTACATAAAACAATACTATAGATTATAAATATATGGTTTTGAAAGGTATACACTATCACAAAGACACCAACCAGTAAGGATCCATATAACCTTCCATCTTTCCTCTGATAAATGAAACTGACTACTGCTGGTCATCATCAAAAGCTGCAGTTATTGATTTTAAGAACAAAAGTTTGCTTTTTTGCCACTATAATTGAAGTAAACCGGCTGACTTGTAACTACACTACCAGCTGCAACACCCCTCATTAGATTCTCTCTCCAACATAGAAAGGGGGTATTATCACTTACCTCTCTTGAGGTATTAATTAGTATCACTTAAATAAAAAGACCATTATTTGGCTAATACCTATCTAAGGGATACTTTCTAACTCCAGTATGCGATAATACCCCAACATAGAAAATCCAAGGTGCAATCAAACTGGAACTTCAAGGTATGTGCCTTAGTTCTTCAGTATTAGATTCAATCATTGGGTGTAACGAAATCAAATCCACTTAAAAGAGCAACAGACATACTGGACAAAGTATTCCTTTTTGTTATCTCCCTTTTTCTCCTCCTATGCAATTATCTTTTAATCATCAACTATAAGTGATAATTTCTCTGCAGGAACTAAAATCAAGAAACTGCTATTAATGAGATCTTTGCACCCTAAGCACAAGAATCGCCTCTTCCCTGCACAACAAAGTCGCATTGATTCTTTAATATCATGTCCCCTTTGATATGATATTTGAAATGCTACCACAGAAAAGTGGCTTCCATAAGTCACCAAACTGACGTCTAAAACTCCGTTCATACTAGGGTATCCGACTAAGCAAGTAAGCATAAGTCTAAACTTGTCATCAATATCCATAGAAAACATTGACTCATCAAGTCAATAAGGATAATTTTTTTTTCTTTTGAAAAGAACGTAAAAATTCCTAAATCTTCTAAGCTATAACGGATTATATCATGCCTGAAACAAGCATCTATCACATTAACGGGCTTTGCACAGCAAGACAAACAAAATCAATAGTAAAATCAGGAAGCAGCCTTAAATACAAAGTTTAATGATATATTCAACCACGGAATCAAATTAATTCTTCTGCAGAGCTAAAAACGCCATTAAATTGCATAACACTACCTCACTCCATGGAGACTTTAGCGCCAACTTCCTTCATTTTAGCAATAATGTTCTCGGCTTCCTCTTTCGCAACGCCTTTCTTCAACAGGGTGGGAGCTTTTTCCACCAAATCCTTAGCCTCTTTAAGGCCCAAATCCGTAAACCCTCTGACTTCCTTAATCACCTTAATCTTTGTAGCAGAATCGAACCCATCAAGCTTCAAGTCAAAGATCGTCTTCTCCGCTTTCTCTTCGGCCTTCCCGGGTGCAGCTCCACCTTTCGCGGCGCCCTTCATGGAGAAACCCATCCCGGGCATCATCACGAACATGCTGGGCATCTCTTTCAGTTCCATTTTTTGCCGAAGGACTTCAGTCAGGTCCGAGACTTCAAGTAGCGTGAGGCCCGAGATTTCATCGACGATTGCGGCGACCCTTTCAGAGGGTGGTTGGAAGGGAGTGCAGTAGTCACGGGATAAAACCCGAGTGAGGTGGGGAGTGTTGGTGTTGGCAGTGGTGGTACTCCTACAATTTTGAGGAATGGACTTGAAATTTCGGTAGACATGCGAGGAAATGAAGCGTAAATACCCCATTATTTCAGGGATTTTATCAAAAAATGGAGATCGTTTTTATCAAATGAATGCAGCATTCATCCGGCCTTGGATGATGGTCCGATTTGTCAGGACTCAAACTGGCATAAACCCTATGGAGAAAGGATTTATTAGTTGCTATTTTACTTTTAGGACACACTGGATTTGTGGGCTGGGCTGTCATTTTGTTGGCCTATAAGTATTTATTATTCTATAAGTTTAGGTTTCTGGGTTTTTGGGTTGGATCTGACCTCATAGTCTTGAATTCGTTGAATTTTATGGGCTGAGTTACTATTTTGTTAGTTTATTTACTTGTATAATCGTACAGTTTTGGGTTGGATTTGTCTATTACACGAGCCTGACTTATTATTTTTAGGTCTATTTAATAAGACCCTATACTTGTAGTTTAGGCTTTGTCATATTTTATAATCTCGCGCTAGTATTTGTAAACCTCTTTGATTCGGAAGTGATGTAACGCTACTTTTTTAAATTTCTCTTAAAACTCCACTTTCTTTTCTTATAATCAAACTTAATTAAAATTAAATAAAAAGATATATCTAATTAACTCACCTATTTTAATTTATATCAAACATTATTTACATCTCATTATACATATAATTCATTAATAATTTTATTTATTTAACTTTTAATTTTGATTTATTATAAATTTTCTTTATTTTCCAAACCTTAAATTAAATAAATAAATATTTTATTCTTCAACAAATTTATAAGACTTTTAAATTGATAAAAAATAATTTTGGAAAGAAAATTAATTGTCAATACAAAAATTTTAATCACAATATAAAATTGTGGGAAAAATTTTTTGTTACAAGTTGACTGAGCGTATTTTAAAGCAAAATTTTAATCAATTATTTTTAATAAAAAAATTTAAAAATATTAGGGTTTGAAAAGGAGTTAAATTAATGACTTGTTATAAGAATTTATTATTATTTTTAATTTATTTTAATAAAGTAAATAAAAAAAGCAGTTTGATAAGGATAACTTTTAACTCTACGATATCATAATGTAGGTTTGTCGATTTTATGGGTGGGACTGCCATTTATTTATCTTTTTCATCGTATAGTTTTGGGTTTGTAAATTTTATGGGCCTAAACTTCTATTTGCTGTTTGATATATTTACTTTAATTGTGATTCTGTAATTCTTTATATGTCGAATTGGATATCGAGATTCACATACTTTGTCGTTAAGTTACTCACGAGTGACTCAAGTTTATAGTACGTAGTTGATATTTGTTTGTCTAGTTTACCTTTTCGACTCTTGACAATTTTTGGTTTATGGATTTTATGTACCCACAATTATTTGTTGGCATATTCACTGTTTTTGTCTCTATAGCTTTGGGTTTGTGGATGATATGAGCCCCAAGTCGGTCATTTGGATTTTATATGAATGAAACAAAATCGTTTTTGTAGGACCAGTGGTGCTAAACTCGCTTTGACAAGTTCTTCCAACTTACCAATAATTAAAATGTGAAATTGATTCCTGAAGTATAAATAATGAAATGAAAACAATAAAATGTCCAGTGACAGGTGAAGCATCTAAAACATTAGGCCAATATCGTATTAAATTTGGTATTCGTAAGATGATAGGGTAAAAATACTAAATAGTGTTTGGGTCAATTTGTGAAAGAAAAAGCTACATCATCTCAAGGAATTATACGGAGGTTCCTGGAAATTCTGTTGGTGGCCGCATTGTTCTATATACATGCCCGCAGCTCTGTCTTCCCATGCAAGGATCTTTGTTTGTGCGATTTTATCTTTTATGATATATATTCATCATTACCAAGTAGCTGGCAATTTCCTCGACAAAATTATTATGTAAGAAACTTAGTAAATAACCAAGCCCCCGAGGGAGATGTTTCCGGTTTGTTGACCAAGCCCCCGAGGACAATGGTGAGTTAATTATTATACATGTGAAACATGGTTCATCAAGATGGCTGCATCTGTTAATACAAATTAATGCCCATTTGGTTCTGTTCCTATGTAGTACTAGCTGTGTAATTCCTTGGAGACGGTATAATTTACATGATATGAAATCTTTGACATAAAATATGCAGTCAGATATTTCACATGAAGTAAACTTTATTTTCTGATTTCACTTCTTACTGGAAAACAACATGGAGTTTGAACAAGCATAAACCTGAATTCCACAAAATCCCATCCGTTCCACACTATGCACAAATGAAAATTTTCAATTATAGGAGATGAAAAAGAACAAAAGGCAGACACAGAGCGATGCTAAATGCATAGAACACAATAATTTATTTTCAAGGTGCAAAGTTATATAGGCCGGTTTAGGAGTTAATTTTCCTGCAGTTCTTCCTGATTTCTCCCCTGGAACCCGTCAGTGGAGAGATATTACCCATCTTAATCATGGACTTGGCAAATTGCTCGAAAAAGAGCTTATTGTTCTCTGCATATTTCTTCACTAAATCCATTGATGCTTCGCTCTTTGTTAAGAGAACTTGGTCAGAATTTAACAGGCCCTTTGAAGCTAATATATTCTTGAAGTAACTGTTATCAAACTTGGTCGGGCTGACAAAGTCCAAGAAGAACAAGTTCTGGTCACCACCAGATCTTGGGCACCTGCCTCGCAATTGAGCAGCGTATGATTGATCAAGAGTGTAGTCCGGTTGCCCATTGCCGGATTGGTTATAAAGTCTCTGCCTGAAGCTGGTACAGCGAGAGTTTCCAATTGTGTGGCTCCCTGCATGAAAAAATTGCAGAAACTTGAACATACTTGTCTGGTTTCTGACATCGTTGAGAAATTCCAGCAGAAGTTAGTTTACCAGATAGTGCTACAAGATCAACAACATTAAGTCCTTGTAACTTGAACTTCGTGAGAATAGTTTGGAAAGTGTTGTTTGGAGCAGGAATGTTGTTGTTGGAGCCACTCAAACTTGCACCTCTGGAATCCCTTCTTCCCAACGGAACTTCCCAGCTTGGTCCACCAGTCTGAAAATGGAAAACTCGGTCAGATTTGGCTACGCAAGGCAGTATGATCATATATCAAGGCAAAGAAAATTGTACTACTTACTAAAACAGTGGAATCTCTAGCAGCTAGAGCCATGATATCAGCACAGGAAACTGTCTCAGGGCACTCCTTCTCCAAAGCACGCTTGATCTCATCAAGGACTTCAAATCCTCTAGCTGAGTTTCGGTTAGGATTGGACCTCTTCTCGCTAATTATGCTTCCACTGCTGTCTAATAATACTGATGCATCACAGCCCTGCAACATTGACAACATAGTGTGAATTTAAGTACTTAGTCATGATATAGACAAAGTTTCACTTAAAACTGTGAAAATTTTATATGACAGATCCTTGTTGGGGTTGAAATTAGAAAATCAAATGGACAGTGATAGGAACAAAAGTTTTGGTAGGTAAACGGACCTTGACAAAACAATCATGAAAATGGAGCCTGAGCAACGAAGCAGCCATGCGGGCTTCTTTTGCAACAGCCTTGGCCACAATGGACTTCACTATCTGTTGAGCTCTGGGGCAAGAATGGTCATAAAACTGTGGGTAGAGGTAGCCAGTGTTAGCCTTTTTACTGAAGCAAAGTGGAGCAAAGGCAAGGAGAGAAAAAACGATGAGAAAGCTCATACGATGAGCCATTGATGTTTGTTTAGCCCTTGTCTTTTACTATCAAAAGCAAGACTTGATCTATAGAAGAACACTTGAAACCATGTATGATAAGTGTTGAGATGTGTTATGGCCATTTATAGAGGAGACTTAGCATTTTGCCTTCAGAAACAAAAAGTTGGAGTTGTTGAGTAACAGCTTCACAATATCGGGAAGAAATGGAAGACCGTAGTTGTTAGCTTTCTGTCTGTATGGTTTGACTAATTCACCATGACAGGTAGCTGTAACCATGTCTTGTTAACCGATTACAGTAAAGCAAAACATTTGGAGTATCATAATTACATATACTTAGTTAACCGATTACAGTAAAGCAAAACATGTGGAGTATCATAATTACATATACTTAATATGGAAAAGGGATTAGTTGCATTTGTACATTTGATTTTGATCGATCAATATAGTACTGCATTTGATTTTAATATTTCATCTTCATTATGTCCTCAAAAACTTGGAACCTAAGCTTAAATCATGCTCTGTATTAATTATTTTTTGGCATGTTTCGATTTGAGTAACAAGTTCGCTTCATTTTACCCACTTCTACTGGTTTAAATGAATGCAGAGGGACCTCTAGCCTTGCTTACTGCACACTTATACTCTATAATTTCTAATCTTGGAAGTCCCGCACCAATTCATTTGCATGTATGAATGTTATATAAGTAAATCATTTAGACTAGAGGGGTTCAAAAATAAACGAAATTGCAGTGCCACTATAAGCTTCTTTGTTCATAAGATCATATTGTATTACCCTAATAATTAAAGATTGAAACGCGGTGATTTTCAATTATAGTTTTTTCAGAACAGAATTAGTAATTGTCAAATATAAGGTAGCTGAGTGGTCAGGTTGATAAAATTTTAGCTTTCAAATAAAAATATATCTGTTACTTTTAATTGATATGCTTTCTAAATTAAATAAAAACGTTACAATTACAAACATAGCCTGAGACCTGATAATTACTTAAAAGCTATACATTGAGCTTGGTCAATCCGGTGTTGATGTTTAATTTTTTGAGTCCATAGATGAAGACAAGCCTGAGAGATGGAGAGGCAAAATGGTTGGAGCAGACTCAACTGCTCTGTGGAAAAGCCCTATGATCTCAATACAATTGTTGCTAAAAATGGCGCCTGCAAAGTCTGAACGCGTGAAAGCATTCAAAATGCTAGCCAGAAACAGTTGAAATAATATTGAAACATTCATATCTTCTCATGACCTTCGTTGTCTGTTTGTATTCATTAATAATGACTTCTAAATCATCAACTTTTGACTGTAGAACATTTTGCTCTTTGTTTCTATTGTTATCACTATCATTTATCCATATCTTTTGGCTTCTAAACACAATTGGTTATATATATTATAATTTGATGGCGTGTGGGTTTTTGACTTCATAATCCGTCCTCGTGAGCTTTATTTATTTTATAATATCGGTGCATCGGGAATCCAATCTAAAGCATGCAACGAGAATATTAGATTAATTGCACTAAACTAATAATATGATAATGACTTACAGGGTAGGGTCGGGCAACTACTCAAAGCTTCTAAAATTTTATTAATTCTTCGAATGCAAGCGACCTCTTCAATTTAAGAGAATATGATTAGTATATGCTAGGCCTAGGCTAGGCCTTTTGACTCAAGGTGAGGAACGCAAATTGGTGACGTGATCTAATTGGAAAACTGCCCACGCGGCAACTCAAGGAACTTGAACAAGACTTGGTATCTGATTCCTTGCGTCAGCTCATGTCCATGCAACGATGCATATTACTTGTCGGAGCCTTTCCCTCCCTCTCAGTCAAATGATTTTTAGTTATCGCTACTTTAAATTTCTAGTAAAATTATTCCACCTTCTTTATTTATAATTTTAATTTTAATATTAAAATTAGATAAAATTAATTTATATTAAAAAATTTTACGGGATTAAGAGAAAATTAATTATCAAGAATATTTTTTAATTCAATTATAAATTATTTGGCATATTTAAAAAGAAAATATTTAAAAAATTTTAAAAGTCTGAATTTGTAAAAAGATAACACAGTGGCGATTATTTTTAGAATTAATAAAGTGTTATATAAACCTTTTATGATTATTTTAATATAATTTAATAAGGTGGATAAAAATAAAACTTAGAAAGCTTTTGGAGTGATGCATCACTCGTGACTAATGACTATTGGTCTGGCCGAAAGCTAAAACTAAATCAATTAGCAAAATACTATTACCTTGAAGCAAATAAATTTAGTAGGGGAAAAAAGACAGGAAGAGGACGCACATTGGCATACTTAAGGAGTTTGAAGGAGTACTCCAAAAAGCTGAATCACAAATTATTGCTAGACATTCCGCTTAAACCCAAAAGAAAATTAAAAAATAAAAGAATTGTGGTGTTTTGTTATCTCTTGTAATACCTGTAAGTTCCTAAATGTAGATTTACCATTGGAAAGCTTCGTGAAAAGTGATTTTCTCCTTTTCTGGCACTATAGCAATATGCTGAAATGGTAAAATTATCGGTACAGGGATTTCAAATTGACCCATATTTTCTTTCACTCGAAGCTGGCGGGCGCTCCCAAGAGGCTTCATTGGTAAAAGTGCCAGTAAGATCTTCTGGTGGCGAGTAGCTTTGCCCTGCTCCACTGACCTGTTATATTACATCACAAAGTTCAAACTAGTGTTAGATTCAAATTACATCGGGAGCTCAGAATCCGAAGTTGGGAACTAATTGAGCCAATTTGCGCTGCTTGGCAAGGTCCCATTACATTTTAGAATAGAACCCTTTGGGGAGCTTCACTTGTTCATAATAATTTGAGCTTAAAAATAAGAAAGAAACCTACCATCTTAGCTACTAGGTATGAGAATAATATTCTAGGCATATAATGCCATCATCATCATATACCACGGAAGTCATTATAAAGAAGAGAATATATTTTGGCTGTCAAAGGCTGTAGCAGAGCTTGCCACAGTGCAGCAATCAGACTGTTCTATAAACTACTTAAACCTGATTTATCATACTTAGGCCAATTGGTGAGTCCAAAACAGACCCACAGGTTTGATATCTATGTAATATCAACTTACCCAAGATTTCACCATTAACCATGAGTTGCAACATTATAGTTACTTACAGTTTCCAAACACGCAGAAAGAATTGTCATGCCTGGCAATGCATCAATCCCATGCTGCAATCAATGAAAATTTTAGTAGATATATATGTTTAAAAAGTACAGAAACAAAAAAACTTCATAGAATATATGACAAAAAACTGAAAAAAGAGAGACTATCTGGATGACCTACCAGTTGTTCCACTCGTGTCTTGTAAATGAAACCTCCACAACAAAATAGTGTTGATGAGACAATGAATCTGCTCCAATTCATTCAATATAAGAAATAAGAACAAATAAAGAAGTGATGAGTGATCTATGCATTTCAACTCAAGTGGAAAGGGGTTATTTATTTAATAATAATGTGTGGTAAATGGATGGAGTCGAATTCAGTTAGGTCTAAATCTTAAAAATCAAAGAAAATTCAGAAGGAATGGGCAGGAATTAATTTTCACGGGTTAAAAGAGAGAATTCAACAATAACATTATCAAATAATAAACGTGGTTAAAGGCTTTCCCACGAACTAGTTAAGGTATATCTTTTATTTTCAACTAATAACAGGAACACAACATAAATTGTAATTTTTATTTCCGAAAATCCTTATATCAAAATTTCAAAAGCTTAAGAAAGTCAAATGATAAAGGTTATTGTGCTAATTGAAAGAGTCAACTGAGTCAAACTGACACAGTAACCATCTCCGATGATCTCCAATTAACACTCTACATGATTCTCTCTCTACTTTCCTACTTCATGTTTTTCTCTCAAACTCTCTTTCTCTTCTTTCCTCCTTTTATCTCTTACAGGATTTATAGGATTTTTGTATTTATTTATATATCCAAGAGATTAAATTTGACAATCTATTAGTCAGCAAACATTTAACACATACACGGCGGACCAAAATGCATATGATGCAGATGTTATCATCACAAGTTAAGTATTTCAGTTTGCACAATCTAACAAATGATCTTAATACTTAGAGAACAGAAATTTAGCAGGAATTTCCATACATGCAGGATATCACTCCGAATGTAGCCCATCCTCTTGCAGAGTCTCCTCCTTGATCCTGCCTATATTCTGCAAAACAAAACCAAGGTTGAGATCAGTACAATATGAAAATTGGACCAAACAGCAAGCGGCAGTTATTAGCTCAAATTGAAGGTAACACAATCTCTTCTTGATGTTTCACAGCACAATTATTAGCACCCCAAGCCCAACAAATTCTTTTTTCTTGTGTCAACTTTTCTTAGTGCCCACTTATAGAAAAAATGGATTCCTGAAAAATTAAGGAAAGCATATGGCATTATCTGGGGACCCATTCACATCTGATGGATTTTAAGGATATATTACAATTAGATATCAACAAAAAGATTCTTTAGCAAAATTGCAGTAGCCACATGCCTGCAGGGAAACATTCTCATTCAAGAAGAGAGGATACAACTGTTGATGAAGCCCAACAGTAGAAGGAGAGAGAGCAACTAAGCTTGGTGAAAAGAAAATGAGCTTACCACACATCTTCGTAAGAAAAAACTGAATTGGCTCATAACCCTGCACTGGTATAGTGATATTTACTTCATATGGAGTAACATGGGCCGTCTCGCCTTAAAAAGTCAAAAATTGAAAGTTCAGAAGAAAATAAATAAAGAAATATCCATATTCCTGTAAGAGGTGCTAGTCATACATCTCCAATCTACAATTAATACTGTTGGTGACAAAGTTGTAGGAGGGCTCCCACTTGCCCCAGATCCTGATAACCTAACCTTGAGCCCTTTTTCTGGAGAAACCTGAGAAGAAACTCAAACAAGCAAAGATCAAATATGAAGTAAAATTATTTGGCACTATGGATTTTCCATCCATTAAGATAGACATACCTTGAAACTAGGTTTTTGCACCAAAGTGGAAAGAGAAGCAATTGCAGTCATATAAAGGGCGACATGAGTCTGTTCAGTCCTAAAGCTGCATGGTGAGACATTTATAGAAAAGAAATTTGTTCAATGAATCAAATTATAAATAATAACTGAAACAAGAGAAATTAAAAAAGGAATCATCATAAAGAATGCCTACCTAAAATCAAGTTGAGACTTTTCAAAACCTAGTTGAGTCATGCCATTGTAAACCTTCAAATTAACAAGAAGTAATTATTCTCATTAAATGCTGTCCTCTTCTCCTCTTTTGACAATTAACATATGTCAACAAGGATTATACAGTTTCTTACAATTTCCCATGATCGTGGATGAAATCCAACAGTGAAGCCCTCAAAAACCCGCGGACCTGGTTTCTCACATGGAACAGCAAGTTCAACCAAAATTCTGCAAGAGTCAACATAACAAAGATTGACAAAGTCACAAAATTTGATTTTAACACATACTTTCAAAAGTTAACTGGTAAATAGTCGGCACTAAAAAAAATATCGAATATTCTACACAAAAGCAATTGCACCACTGAACTAGTACTTTTTCCTTTAATTTCTTTCGGTAGTCAATCTCTTTCCAACTCATGTCAGGCATGTAACCAATATCAAGTAGCAATATCTACTCCCATACCCTTTCTAGAGTTTGGACTTCAAAACTGCTGATGGACCACCCTTTTTCTATTAAGTACATGACCCAAAATATATGAAAGTAATCCATATTGCTGAAACGCCATCCCTGAAAGCTTGGAACTTTTCATCACCTTAAGATCTTGATTAAAACCTATGACTGTGACTTTGGTTATTCTGAGATGCGAGTATTCCCTTGTCAAAGTAGAAGATTTCCCAATAAGAAGTTGAGATATTATTGTATGAGAATGCTCTCGAAGAAGTTCTGGATTACCAATCATTGATACTGTTCAATTTTACGGCATATCTTACAAAAAATTGTATGTACTACCTTCACTAATCATAATTAGTAGACAAAAACTTGAATTGTTTCTATAATTTAGAAAAATTTTTGTCAAGGAACTTTAAACAGGCAGCTTCATCTTGTTGCTAGTCACGTATATTCTTTTACTTTTCATCCATATATTTATTCTTTAATGATCCTCCACTTAAAAAGACGACTTTTACACAACTATCTTCTAAAAAAATGAATTACAAGGTTTCAGACTTTCTAGCACATCACTCAAAACTTTCAATATTAACAGGCCCTCCATTTTCCAAACTAATGCATTTTCAGCACATTCAAGTCCAGATTTCTAGCATTGATATAACAGAAGTAGCATTCTTGAACACAACTCTAAATTGCAGTAAAAGGAAAACTAAATAAAAGATAACATGGAGATCAAGGTGATGTAAAAAGACCTGCAACTTGACTCATAAGTAACATTGCAAATGCATCCAAGTCCACCTGTGATAAGATAAGAAATATGAGGACTCAGGTCTTAGAAATTACTTTTTTGAGTGACAGAGGCACCAAAGACATGGGCAGTTAATATTGGAAAATGCAGAGAAACAATTTACTGCTTAGAAGCCAAGACAACAAAGAGAGGTTTTTATATTTAAAAAAATTTTCAAAAAAGCCCAAAAATGTGACCAACTATCAGCCATGCCTGTATCAAACAAACAAAACCCTTGCACTCTATCTGAACAGTGATTATATTCACAGTCCACTAATTGAAAATCAAAAAAATACATTTTATATGTAAATTTTTCTATGTACATTATTATAAATTCATATAATCAATTAATCAAAATACATATATTTGAACAAATAAAATGTTCCATTGTTCTCATTGTTTTACCTTATGAATTGTATTTCATACCATAAGAAGGTAGAAATTGTTCTATATTTGGTTTTTAAGGATCAAGTATTATAAATAGATCCATTAAACACTTTAACAAACTTCAATGGTACATTTTAATTAACTTTCATTGATTATTTTGTTGTGAGAACATTTTCCAACACTCAAACTTCTACTCATTTCAGTAATTATTTGTCTCTATTTCCAAATGGATATATTTTTTATGGTCAGTTCAATTTCTATGGATAGTTTGTAAGATGACAAATATTTTATTTCTAATTTTTAGAATTTAACTTCAGTTGTGCAATTATGCTTTGTACTTTTTTCAATTTAGTTTATTGTCGAATCAAATAGTTTTCAGACCATCACAAACAAAATTTATGGATATGTCCTTGTATCTGAACAATGTATGCCATGCAAAACTTTAAGAGCAAATAAATAAAAGGAACTTGGATTACTGTAGATCTCAATATCCTAATCTTGTAGAGCTACATTCCAGGTTAGAAGTCTTCACAGGGCCGGTACAATGATTGCATCAATTTTGTGTCCAAGTAATGGCAAAGACATAAAATTACATGTTAAAAACATCAAAATCAAAGCATTCCCTAGAAATGATGCTTGGTATTGGAAACCAATACAAGAGAAAATGCATATAAATCAATAAGATACACTAGATATACCACTTTTTAAAGAACTTCTCATTAAATCTAATTATTGATTTAAATTATTTCATGTTTCTACTAGGACAAGGTATTTCCTATTTAAACTTGTACAAAGCTTTCACAGAATTACCTTAATTTGCAAATTATTTAAATCAACCTCCTAACTTGACTTATTAATTATTCTTGGACAGAGGGCTCACTGACATTGAAGATATTCAAAAAATTCCACAATTTCAAAAGAGAGGTCATATCAGTTACCAAAGCATGAAGCAACAAGATGTTGGAATTCAAACATGAAGAGCTTACAAACCTTTGCATTGTCCATTTGAACAACTCCCGCAGATAACATTTACCTGAGATTACACAAAAGAAGAAAAAGAAAAAAGAATCATTAATTGCATATATGAGAACAATCTGGAAGGATGAATGCATAAGCAAAAGAAGTTGAGTACATGAACTAAAATATCAACAATGTCATTAAAATTTGTGAACTTGAAAAGAGCACTAATGTCATATAATTCCCACAATTTGGTATAACAAACCTGAGCCGTACGTCCCCTTTTGTCATAACTGTTCTCACAATTCATAAGGTCACCATCATAAAATCCCTAGAAATACAAAGAAATTTCATTACATCAGCCTCTACCAAGTCTGACAATATAAATCACTGCAGAAATTTCAACATTATAGTTGACAGTGTGGCTTGCATCCAGGCAAAAAACGAAATTCAATTCTTGGGACATCTCAGAGCGAAATCCTGCTCTAGTAAAAGAAAGAGATAGGAGAACAAGGGATGGTTTGTTTGATATGTATGTACATAAGAAGATAATAACATTTTCAGTCCGAGAATGATGTTCCTCGTTTAGCAATGATTTCTTCATACACTTGGACCTTATGTGCTATCTTGGATCTAACACGTCGACTAACAGAGTTGCAACTGTCCTGAAAATATAAGAAGACAATTCCATCCTCTTTCTTTGCAAATTATTTCTGCTTTTGCCTTTTTAAGGTTCAGTAGCTTCAATATCATTCTGACTAATATTTTGCTTCTTATCATGACGTTACTTCTCTGAAGACAACTAAAGAGAGAGACTACTTAGGCAATTTGGACAGTTCCTCAGCATTGTATTTAAGCAAATCACACTGCACAGAAAGAGCCACCTGCTTGACTTGTGAGTACTAAGTATATAGTTTGTATATAAACAGAGCTTACTTGAACAAAGTCAACATGTCCTGAACCAGCAACAAAGTGGTTGATCCGATCAAATCGGCCAAAATCTATGTATCCCTGCATGAAGTTGAGTATGTAACAGAGTGTAAATTATGTTTTGATCACCTGAGATAATATGCATAATGTACATGAGTAAACAAAACTACTTTGGAACCAAATACAAACTTAAAAGCATCATTCTAAAGTTGTTAGCAGCTGGACCGAATACAAACATTCTTTTTCTACCAGAGAAAATAGCAGTGTATGCTACAATATTGGAGGTTTTAAGTAGAGCAATGAAATTTATTTCTCTAATTGCACGCATGTTATTTATTTTTTTTAGAAAGGTTTTGGATAGGGGTGAGAAATCTCACCCGCAAAACACCAAACCTTGTCCCCTACTATCACTCGAACTAAGGATAGCTTAAGGTCATCAAGTGTGCCCCAAACCACCTAAGCTATGCCCAAAGGGCAATTGCACGCATGAAAGAAAAAGCAAAATGATTTAGTACTTGAGAGCACGGCGTTTTGGACTACCATTTGTGATCTACTCTCCACATCTTTGCAGAATCGAACCACCAAGTCAGAATCCTGAATGATGACAAGCTTAAGATGTAATATACTCCATGGACATTAGAATATATAAAGATCATACTCAGCTTATTGTAAACAGCTGGATTTTCATCATCATCTCAACAGTTGCATGAGGACATTACCTTATCTTCATACTCAAAATGTTGTCCAATCCAGGTACTCTAATTGGCAACTTAAGTGAAAACAACTTTATCAAACATTAAAGCCAAAATTTAATTGAAGCATGTATTGTAGCACACAAGAAAGTGACTTAGGTAAATAGGGGTCCTTTGGGCATAGTCAAAAGTGCGTTTTTGTCTATCTCACAATGTTTAGTTGAAATAGAGTGAATCATTTTGAAAAGAAAAAGATTTGATGTAATTTTTGTATAAAGGCCTTGTCAGGTGGGAAAACTGCTCGAAGTACTTCTTCGAGAAGCACTATATAGTTGTGCTTTCAGGTGCCTTGGTAGAAAGCTTTCTACAAAAGAAAAAACTCGTAAACACTCCATTCTCTATGGCATGGCACAAAGATTCTAATCACAAAAACCCAATGTACAAAACTATCCTAATATTCATTTGTTTGCACATGAAATTGATATAAATAGTCTAATGTAGGATACAAAATCAACAATGCGACTGGAATTATCAAGAGCGTAGCAATTGAATCTGGGTACCACAACTGCCGCTGATCCAAGTCCCTGTAAAAGAACCGCTGAAAGAAAACAATGGGCTTATATCCAAACTTCAACATTTATAGAATCTAAAAGTATAATCAAATGGCACATTACCTGTGACTACAATAAAAAAGTAATCCGATAAGCGCCATTTGAATGATGTGCTTCACTTTGCATGGCTTCAGTGTACAAAAAGGCAGTTACATAAGCTCATCATGCAACAAAACGGATTAAGCACACTCAAATTTTAGCTTTTAGAATATTCAGTAGAAAAAAACGCCACGCAATTGCGATTGTTATATATTCGGCAATCAAGGAAACAGAATCCAATCAAATAAACCAACTATGCCTTATCACTTTTGCAGCTATATTAACACGTATTGCTATAAAATGTAGCAAAAATGCCGGTATCTTTTTTTTTCGAAATTACAATTTGCAGCAGAGCTAGACATTTGGATGGAAGAGAAATAAGTACCTGAACGCGAAGAGCTTAGGGGGAGCTGAAGCGAAAATTTCTGCTAAATTTCTAAGAATTTTGAATGACGCAACGCGAGAGACTCTCCCTTCTTTGTTTGCTATCTAGTACAGCTTGTATAACGGGCAACCTAGTCGCGGGGCTTTTTGTTATCAAAGCTCTCCAATAAAGTGTTTTTTCTTTCCTAGGGGTTTTTTCACATATTTCCCCTGAGGTTTGTAGAAATCCTACTTTACGTAAACATTGGGGAAAAGGGTTACAAACCTCCCCTATGGGACGTTTGTCTTCTGATAACATAGAGCAAATTTACCAAAATACCCCCACACCATTGCAAAATAACACTTGCCTTGCTCAAATTCGAACTCGGGACCTTTAGGAAGGAAAACTAATATTCTAACCACCTCACCATATACATTTATTAATTTTTAGTAAATAATTCGTTTGACAATAGATATGTAATAATTTTTTTAATAATTAAAATTATTTTATAATACAAAAATAATTTTATAATCATTAAAATTCTATATAATAACTTTAAATTAAAGTTATTATTATCATTATATTGTAAAATTTAAAAAACTATTATTGTTATTTATATTTGTTTCTTTAAATAAAATAATTTATTTTACTTACTAATTATTTAAAAATAATTTTTTAAAATTATTAGTGCTCACAATAATTGTAGAATAATTTTATTTTATAACAATTTAAATTTATTTTCTTTAATGATTACTTAAGAATAATAACTATTATCATTATTTATACTTGTTTCTTTAAATAAAATAATTTATTTTACTTAAAAATTATTTAAAAATAATTTTTTAAAATTATTAGTGCTAACAATAATTTCAGAATAATTTTATTTGAAAATAATTTAAATTTATTTTTTTAATAATTATTTAAGAATAATTTTATTATTATTAGATAATGATTTTAGTTTAAAGTTATTTTATAGAATTTTAATAATTATTTAATATCAATTGAACATATAAAAAAAAAAAATGTGTTTAGTGCAGTGATTAGAGTATTGGCTTCTTTTTCTAAGGTTTTGGGTTTGAAACTCAATAAGGTAATTATTATTTTACAATGATTTAAAAGTATTTTGGTCAATGTATTCTTTTTTTAACCGAAGACAAACGTCATAGGGGAGATTTGTTACTCTTTTATCAAATATTTTTATAAATTAGAATTTTTACAAACCTCAGGGGAGGTATATGGAAAAACCCTTCTTTCCTATCAACGCCTGTTTGGATTTAATTTTTCAGATGGCCGACGAGTGGGAATAATAATAAGGGGAATTAACAAATAACTCCCCTGAATTTTGGACTTTTAACACCTAAAGAGAAAGTATTAGAAAAGGAACACATACATCCCCTGGCTCCATCCAAGTCCGTTACACTACCGTTTGGTTTAGGGATATTACTGTAAAATCATCATATCACTTTACCCTTTTGTGTTTTCTTCAACATTGAAGTCGAGAGAGTAAGATTCAGTGAGAAAGATATGGCAAACCTATGTTTGAAAACCAAAAAACCCATAAAATGTCAGAGAACTATGCAATAGACTGTCAAATCGAGTTGATTTCTTGCTTGATGATGTTGACAATCGATCAGTGGAGGGAAATTATCTGCATTTTCGCGCCAATTCAACACTTAGGTATTATATGCAGTGAGAGAAACCCATTGTAATGCTGGTTTGAGCTGTTTCTTTCAAGGATTATTGTTTACCTAGCTGGGTTCGAGTCCACTCAAGCAAACGCAATCATTTACCTAAGTTCAAATCGATCAAACCAGGTAAGAATTTAATTTACAGCTTTTGAAGCTTGATTTTTTAGTTGTATCAATGATATGTTGTGATATACATAAACATGTTGAACTGTTTGATATTTTGACATGCACTTTACTGGGTTTGTGAGTAGCGATTCGTGTAAGAGGCTTGAGTTTTGAATTTAATGATGCTATTTTTTTTGTGTTGGGGCTGCTAATTTTTTTCGATTTGTTAGATTTTATATTTGAGTGGGTTAATGCATGTTTGGATTACCTGGAAACTTTTCAATTTTGGCCATGAACATTCTGTATTGTGAGCTTGTGTTGGGTTTATTGTTCAAAGCTGTATCATGTGGTATTGGTGATGATGGCCATGGGTTATTTCTTTGCATTTTTATTGTTACTCTTAACTGACTTATTCTTCTTTTAATTCCTTTATCAATTTTTGCTTCGTGCTATCATGTAAACATCCTACATGATTATGGAAATATATTAATTCTAGTACCTACAATGTCTGACGCTTTATAGAATTGACAAAATTCTGGTTGGGTTAAAAGATTACTTATTATCTGAATAGATGAGAAGAATGATAAATAACAGCAAGTAGCTTCTAGCGAATGATAGTTGCTAAGACTACTGAAAAGCAAAAGATATTTCAAGAAGATATTCAAATCTATGCACTATAATTATTCATCAACCTTGGATTCTATTTAGGCCACATCAGCAAGCTACAAATGATTGGTAGAAAAAGCTTTTCAAGTCTCTTTTGTAAATATATATTCATAATATCATCATTATGTCTCAAGTTTCTTTTTTAATCATTAAGTTTAGGTTAATAATATATTTTTTGTACAATAAACTCTCATCCTGACTAATACTACTCATACTGCGAAGGAATCGGATTCTTTGACTTATTAAACATAGCTAAAAATTAAAAATATTGTTGGAAGATGCTTTCCATTTGGCAACGATAATTGGTGGTAACTGTTTGTGCACACAGTAATATTTTAGAAATATGTTCTCCACCCACAAGCTTTATAAAAGAGGAGACCAAATGATGACACATGTAGATTAGCTCACGTTGAACTAAAACGAAAGTGATGCTTATAGCAGCAGTTTGCTACGATCCCATTTTGAAGATTAATTGCATTTTCACATATATATGCATACTGGTTTGCTTGCTTGCTTCCTTTATCCCTTAACAAATATATTACATATATATACATGTATATAATGAGAAATATCGGTATAGAATACAGAAAATTGCTTGAATTGTTCTAAGATACAGATCTAGAAGTTTTTTTGGGTTAGGCTAACCAGCATGGAGGAAAAAAAGACTTTATGGTTTCCATTTTCCATATTATTTTGGTACTTGATATCATAGCTTGCTGCATAAAATTGAAAAAGAGGAACAATTGGACAAGCCTTACCATTGATTAAAACTGGAAGCACTTTAATTAATAGATGGCGTAATTAACTTTCTATTATCATACTGACAAGTCATATATTAGATTTTATGTTTGAATAGGTTAATACTTGTATGAATTACCTGGACAATTTTCAGTTTTGGCTATGGCCATTCTATGTTGTGCTTGTGTACTTGTGTTGCATTTTTTGTTCTATTTTGTGCGCTTTAGCATGTGATATTGGTGACAATTTTGAGTTGATGTACTCACAGTAGATGATGTTGTTTATTATGTGCAGCATGAAGAGATTCAATGTATTTTGCAAAATTAAGAAAAGTTCATGAGATTTCAAGAGTTTCTCCAAATTCTTACACTCTATTACAATTGTGGGATGATATTGTCTGCATATTGGGGGATGATGAACATTGCAATGAGTGGGGATGTGTCACTTTCGAAGTAGAGTATCCTTGGTCCAAAGATCAAGTCCAGTTGAAGAGTGATGTTGACTTACTTGCTGTATTTGGGGAGTTGGATGAAAAAGGATATAGCAGCATAGTTCTTGTAGTCATCCAACCAAATAACAAAATAGAAGAAGCACATGATTCTGGACAGTTCAACTCTCTAGAGCTGATCATCCGTAATGGCTTTGCACTTGATGAAGAGTATGATGACTACGAACGTGATGATTGTGTTGCTGATGAAATAGTACCATACACTTCTGTGAGGCTTGCTAAAATTGAAAGTATCTTGGGGGTTAAGCAATATGAGTTATATGGATGCATGCTGTGCTTTGATGATTTAGAATCAGGTGATGGACATGCCCTTTGCACAGCTGCAATAACCGATGTAGAAAACACTGTAAATGAAGTGGACTATAATTTTACTCCTATAAGTGAAGAGCATCTACCTAAAGTGACTAATGAAGAGGTAGAACAGGCTGCAAACAATGGGCTGTATGCATATGATTCAGAAGATTACCTTGCTGTTCATGGAGATGATGATGGTGATGCAACTGTGGAGGATTACCAGTCTGGAAACGATAGTGATATTTTAGATGACAGTGACTTTGATAGCTTTGAGGCAACAAGTAGGTATAAAAGGAATAGTGGGGGCTTTGAATATAGTGTGGAAGATGGAATTACAAAGAATTCATTCTTTTTTCACAGTGTATGATTTTAAAAAGGTTCTGCAAGTGTTTGCAATTAGAAATGGGTTTAGATTGCAAAGATTGAAGAATGAGAAAGCTAGGGTAACTTGTAAGTATACAGCCGAAGCTTGTACATGGAGAATCCATGCAAGTCCAACGTGGGATAAGCTGTCCTTTCAAATTAGGACATACAACCCCAACCATTCATGTAAGAGGATATTCGGCAACTAGGAAGCTACATCTTGCTGGATTGCTGCCCAGTTTTTGCATTTGTTTAGGGTAAACTCAAATATAGACATGAAGGTCATTGCTAGTGAGCTGAAAAGGAAATTTAAAGTCACATGCCACCCAATCAAGTTGTACAGGGCTAGAAACAAAGCATTAGAACTATTTAGGGCAGACCATAAAGCTTCATATAGTAAGCTCAGAAGATATGTATTGGCCATTGAATAAAATAATCCAGGGTCTATTGTGGATTTACAAACTGAATGGATAACTGGAGATGACAACCCTCGATTCAAAAGGTTTTTCTTAAGTTATGATGCACAAAAGAAGGGATTCTCTCGAGGATGTAGGCCATTTATAGGCCTAGATGGATGTCATTTGAGGGGGGTGTACAAAGGTATGCTTCTTGTTATTGTAAATATAGATGCAAATTATGGGGTGTCTCCATTGGCATTCGGAGTGGTTGAAAGTGAGATCCAACACTCTTGGAAGTACTTTCTAGAGAAATTGTTGAACAATTTGGGGTTAATGGGGGCTTTGAATTATGCTTTATAAGAAATCGACAAAAGGGAGTGTTAATTGCTTTAGACGAGGTCTTCCCAAATAGTGACAAGAGGTTTTGCTGCAGGCATATATATGCCAATTTCAAGCAACAGTTTCCAGGAGCTGTACTAAAAAAATTATTTTTAGCTGCTGCGAGGAGTGGTTCAAGTGCTCAGTTTAACACATATATGAAGGAGATTATGAAAATTAGCCCTGCTGCCAACAATGGTTGAGTGAAATTCCATTTGGGAATTGAAGCATGTGCCATTTTAGCACAAGGGTTAAGTCAGCTCATGTTACAAATAACATGAGTGAGACCTACAATTGCTGGGTTAATGAGTGCAGAGGCTTGCCAATCTTGCGAACGTGTGAAGAAATCAGAATCAAGACTATGAAGCTAATACATAGTAGGTATGATACTAAAACTAGACCTTATAACATACCGGTTCATTATCAAATACTAACATGATTTGATATTAATTTTTGTGTTACTTTCCTGGCATTCATGCAGGTTTATTCAAGCTAAAAACTGGACAGATGTTTTGCCTCCTATGATCAACAAAAGAATCACCCAACTGAGAAAGATGAGCAGAAATATGGATATTGTATTTGGTAATGGTGATTTATATGAGGTGTTGGTGGATAACAAGGATGGGCACATTGTTAATCTGGGGGCAAGAGATTGTGAATGTGGAGTGTGGAAAATTTCTGGTTTGCCTTGTGTTCATGCACTTAGGTACATAGATGAAATCAGAGAGGATTATGGCAAATATGTCAATGCATACTTCACCAAAGAATACTACCTTAGAACATACAAAGAACATATAAAGCCAATGCCAAGTGAAATGAGGTGACCGTGGGTTATTGACAATGAGTTGGATCCATCAAAAGTGAAGAAATAAACTGTTAGGCCAAAAAAAGGTAGAAAAAGAGAAAAAGATGAAGATCCTAAAATGAAAATTAGCTATTCAGTAAGGTGCACAGTGTGTTCAGGGGAGGCATAACAAAAGGACTTGTGGAAAGGTTATAAGTAAGAAACAGGGGAAATCAAAGAGAGTAAGAGAGTTATTATCCTGAATTATTATCTGTGTTCATGCACTTAATGCAAACTGATGTTCCTTGTTTAATACTCTTCATGTGGCAGGTTTCTAATGTGAATGAGATGGCTGTACCAGAAAGTTCAGGCACAGAACATACAAGTCAAGCTCCTAATCAGGTTTAAAGTCACATGTTAGCTGAAAGTTATGAGTATGATACTTGATACACATAAAATGAATGAATTTATTTTTGTGTTGCTTATGTAGGCCAGCCAAGCCTGATATGACAGCTCATGTTTTTGATTTTTTGGACAAAGAAGGAAAAGCCATTTTTTGTGAATGATATCCAACAAGATGATACATCATCTGCTTCTTTTGTGGAGTCACATGTAACAGCATCTACCATGGAAGGCATTTCTAGACTATTGACTTCATTTTGGTCTTGTAAGCATTTATGTTCATGTTTAGGTAGATTTATTTTTTGTTGTAAATTTGATGTGTATTGCATGGATAACAAACTGTGATTTTTGCCATGCATTTGATAGATTTGCTGATCTTAGTACTTGTTGGAATATTGTATACTCTGTTATGAATGACAGTCTAAAGTTTCAGGTTTGTGTATGCATTTGTCATGTTAAAAATATAGTTATGTATCCAGCACTAGTTTCAGGATTGTTGGGTTTACTGATACATTACTTCTTGCTATTTGATGTGCTTTGTGGGTGGCTTGCATTGATGGTGCTATTGGTATGATTGCAATTTAGATGTTGCTTCATTAAGTTGGGCCATATAATTTGTTTGTGTTGTTTAGAGGATGTTTGGACTGCATTTTAATCTTATAATAGTGCAATGCATCATTACATTATGCCATCTTTAGGCATGCATTTCATTTTGTTAAAGTAACATATAATTACATTGCCATTATCTATCTCATGCATTTAGAAAGCATAATGTACATAGCTAGCATACATATCACAACAATGGAGACTAATATCATCTTAGTCTGAATTCTATCTATATTTTTGCCCAATCTGTCCTTAAGCTTTATTCTTATCTCATACACTTATTGTTGGAATTGCTCGAGTTTATCCACCAACATTTGAGGGTCACATTCTTCAAATCGTAAGCTGCATTCTGGATCATCATCTGTTGGATACCAAAACTTGAAAAATCTGCATTGATCATACCTGCAACAATAATATAGCTTGTTTGGATTATCTGCAGATTTTGAGATCTTAACAGCAGCTTTCTTGTTACACATGCAGTACTTGTTTTGAAATTTTATCATGTTTCTAATCACTTCTTTCCTCCACTGCTTTGTCTTTCTATTATTTGAGTCTCCTCTTGAATTTGAACTTGTGGATGCCATGGATAATGTGCTTGCAAAGAAACTGGGTAGAAATTGTTTTGCTTCTTACTAATGCAAATAAATTGAACAATTTCAGCTTTATTTTTTAGCCTACGAAGGGGTTATAGGAGTGCATGAGTCAGTGAAAGGGTAGAATATGTATTTGCCTCGTGTGTGCAAGTAAATATAACCGTTGAATTGCAATGGTTATAACAATTTTTCATGCAATATTCAAGCCCAATTTTGCACTCAACATAATTTACTTCTTTCTCCAAAGTCAAAAATTGTCAGAAAGATTGCTTCTCATATGGACCATAGGACTCACAATAACCAATAAATAATTTAAAAGAAAATGATAAGACATTACTATAGCTTTTGTCTTATTCAAAAATTAGAAAATGGTGGGTACTAGTTGATACTTTTTATTATACTAGGATAGATTCAGGGGAGGTATACTTTTTTTTTTAATATTTTCTCTGTAGGTGTTAAAAGACCAAATATCAAGGGAACGTACGCGATAATTCTTCGTAATAATAATTGAAATAATAACATTTTCGATTCTAAAATTGAGTACAATAACAAATCATGGCATAGTTTTTTCGCTGAACATTTAACCTCTGATATGATATATTCTGAAAAGCTGGGTCTGAAAACAATGGATGCTTGGGATAGGTTACTAGGATACACCATATAGGGATTAAAGTATTAAAATTGTATACATCATATTCTGATTATTATTTCATCAAAGTCTAGAGATAAAAATGTTAATACCCTGTTAATAAAATCCATTTTTTTCATACTGAATTTACTAGTTCATAATTCAGTTGATAATCAGTAATAGAAAAAGAAAAATTAACAGTCAGTGTATTCTAATTTTATTATCCTCTCAACGTGGAAAAAAGAATTGCATTAAAAGTATCTTTGTCGTTACTATATTACTAAAACTAATTTAAAATTTATTATTTATAAAGTTATTTGACTCTTGAAAAAAGATATAGTTCAATAATAAATTAAATATATAGAATGAAAGAAAATAAAAACTTTAGCTTAAAAGAATGTAACTGCACCTATTACTCTTACATGAAAAAAATATGCCTACAATTTGTTTAAATAATTATTTAAACTACTTAGTTTAACATTTTTATAACACTTTGTCGAAAGAAAAGTATATCTTTGTAACACATTTTCAATTGCCTTAATGTAAATTTGTGATACACATAAAGCTTTCTTGTATATAAGTCATTATCAAATTTATTATGATAATGTGAGTTTAATTCTAGTAATCAAGTGTTAAAATAAATAAGTGTGACCACATTTTTGGTGGGAAAGAATCTTGCCGAAATAGGATTCCACGAAAAGAACAAGTTTTTTTTTTTTTTATCACCAAGCTATTAGTTTAAGTGACAATGATTACTTTTATTTGAATAATAAGAAATCACTAAAATAATAATTAATAAGAAATTATGGCTATTTCTAACTTCAAAATCATATAATTTATTATTGTCATCCCTTTTTTAAATTACAAGTTTAATCTTCGGCTCACCATTTGAAACAACTGTACTTTCATTTAAATAGGAAAACTCAGCCCTTAATATGTTGGGTAATTTAATTTTACGATTTTGTGATTATATAGATAATAATATTTGCATAAACTTTCTAAAAATAAAAAATTAACATAATTTTTAAAATTTTAATAGTTTACAATATGTTTATTTTTTAATTTATATTTAAAAATATTTATTAAAAAATATTTTAATACATAATTAATTAAAATTTTAAAGTTAAAATATTTTATTTGCCAATAATAATTTTAATTTATTATTTTCACAATTTCAAACATATTAGTCCTTTGATTTTTTTTATTTTAATGGATGGAGTAAATACTAAAATTAAAGAAAATTTGTTCTATTTTATTATACGACTATACATTACAATTTTTACAAATTTTAATTATTACGTTTTATTTTTCACAAATTGAGAATGATAAGAAGTATAGATTACATACATACGGCAGGATAACAACGACTAAATTTTGTTGAAAACTATATCATTCATTCATTTACTTTAGGAAGAGGAAAGAATTTTTATCATTAATATATCGTCAATTAACTTGGTACGGTTTTTCATAAATAAAGGAAAAGAAAATACATTTAGACTTGCAAGTACATGTCATATTACAGTCAAATAAATATATGAATAATATAACAATCTAGATTCTATTTGTTGCCCAACTTAAAGCCTAAATGTAATGTAATGTAATGACCGTAATTACGACAAATATGATATTAGTGATACAGGATTTCATTTCATCAAAAAGCTAAACTCACAGCAGAATAGCGAACAATCAAAATTCAAATCCTTGCACAGAAGAACTACAGACAGGGGCTTGCTACAGATAACTTACGAACTTGCTCTGCTCTTAACAGGTGTCACTACTCACAAAGCCAAATGTGCACAATTCACTGTCCCAACTCTGAGCCTGAGGCACAACTTCAAACCCTAAAATGCCGAAACCGGTAATGTTATCGGACCTCTCAGACTTGATTTCGAGCTCAAACGGTAATAGAAGAAGAGATGGCGAAACACTCGGCGCCCGGGTGGTGGGTCCCATTGCAGAAACGTTGGATTTTGGCGTTGCTTATCATGCTGTCCATCTCCACGCTCATTGCCTTCTTTGTCAGAGCTGCCTTTGAACCTTGCGATCGCCAGCTGGAAGTTGCCCACAAACGAGTTCAATCAATTCCGCCAATCGCGGCCAAGAACAATCCTCTCAGTTTCATGAAGTCCAAGCTCGTTCTCCTGGTCTCGCATCAGCTGTCTCTTTCTGGTATCGTTTCTTATTACAATGTTCTCATCTATACCAACTTTTTTTTTTCTTTTTCTTCAAAAAAAAAAAAATTATTTCTCTTAAGTTCTAGTTTTGTAATTTTAGATGATTCAGGAGAGAACTTGTCAGTCAACGTAGTAATTGCTTTTATCTATTTTATCTTTTAAAAAATCCATCTACAACATACACATTGTTCTTATAGCGAAACCGTTATAAATCCCAGCAGTGAAGCATTAGTTCTTGTTTTTTCTGGACCATTTAATAATAGAAGTAGCACATACTATGTATTATTGGAGGGTTCATATGGTCTATTGATGCTGACCAGACTCATGCATTATTCAGGAAGATGCATTATGGCTATAGTTACTTAAATTTAAGTAATAAAGGATAACATTTTATTAAAAAGATGCATTGATTAGCAATTGAGAGAGATATTGGAATTCAGATAACATGTCATAATATCTGTGAGTGTTTCCGTTATTTTCAGTGTATTTAGGGTGAAATTAGGGAAATACAACCCTCGTGTTCTTGTTTCTTAGACAATTATATTCAAGTTTATGTTTTTGTTCTAATGGTGTCTCTGCTTGTAATGTAGGAACTTCATCATGACAGGTTATATGTATTATTTGTGCATACAATTTTTGTGTTCTTTAAGAAATGCAGGTCGCTTTAGTTGCTGAAAGAGAGGTAAATTGTGCTATGGATGATATCAGTGGTCAAGATAATGAAGATCAAACCTGGTTGTAGCAATCTCAAGCTGCTCTAGCATTCGGCCAATGCTGTGCAGTAATGGAGTTTATTGCTTGTGTAGGATTAGCTTTCCACACTGTGCCCCCTGAGGATTGACTATCTACAGTTACTAAATTGATGCATGCAAGAAAAAACTTTATTAGCCTGCTGCTGTGCTGTAGTAGCATGTGTCATTTAAAGAAAATTCTTTTGTCCTTGTCATTCTCCTTGCATGAGAAATGATTTGAGTGAACAATCTGGCAGGCCTCAACATATAAAATAACACTTTTCCAACTGTCAATTGGTTACCTCATCCTATTTAAGTTGTTATATAATGGAAATAACTGCATACTACAACGTTTTTGGTTGGGAGAGGGAGGGGCATTTACCATTGGATTTTAATCCTTATATTTACTGGTCTTTTATACTAAAAGAATGTATGGCAAATTTATGTTTCATTGATTAGAAGTTATGGTAGAATAGTTATTTCCTCCAATTAAATACAAACTATTGATAATGGTTTCCTAAATTTATTATGCAATATTCAAGGTACTTAGTGTTAATTCTTTCTCCTTTGGGAAAAGAAAATTGTTGGCTTATTTCTCACGTTCGGTAATTTTCTTAGGTGGTCCATTGCTACTGATGGAGCTAGGATTTCTATTGAGGGGTGTTGGTGCTGAAGTTAATTGGATGACCATCCAGAAGCCATTTGGAGAAGATGAGGTGATATACAGTTTGGAGCATAGGATGTTGGACAGAGGAGTACAGGTTATAACATCTCTTGATTATTGGACCTGAACAATGCATCTTATATCATGTGTTCAACATCTGCTTTCTTTGTCTTTGATATATAGGATTCCTACTTTTCTCTTCTTCTATTATATTTTGTCCCATTCATGGTAGTTTGTTTTCAATGAACACATCTGAGTGCCAACTCTCACTGCTCATGTTATTGGGAAAAAAGAGCAGCCACCTTTGTTCGGAATATTAAGTTTACTTTGAGCAATATTGCGATGCATTCTCATTTATACTTTTGAAGTGTCAAGGGTTGGAAATTATATCTAGCTGAACTTAAACTCTTTTGCTTTTTACCCACGGGTATGCTATATTTTCACTCTGAAAATGGGCTATAATTTTTTGGAAATTTCCCTTTTTAGTCACTATGTAAGGGCAATTTTATAAACAGCCACATTAGAAAATTTGGAAGAATACCCCCAGTAGCCACCTTTAACAAAACTTAACATATTTTCCTCGCGACTCTTTCAAGCATGGCTTAATTTGAAATCATAATTTATGTTACGCTTAAAACTTTATTTTCTAGCATGCTAGAAACCTTAGTTTCCAACGTGCTTGATGTCTTATTTTCTAGTGTGCTGGAAACCCTAGTTTCGAGCATGGTTTAACTCGAAAACATAAATTAAGCCATGCTCAAAAGTAAGGTTTCTAGTGTGCTAGAGTCTACTTTCAAATGCATGGTAAATTAGAGTTTTGAGTCCATTCACACTCAAAAGTATTGTGACAAAAAATGCAACAGTTTTTTGAATGTGGCTAGGGGATATTTTTGTCCAATTTTTATGTGTTTGGCTAAAGATGAGAATGTCTTTCTTATATGGCTGTTCCTAAAAAAGGGATGTAAAACATGGCAGAAAGGGAAATTTCCCATAATTTTTTGAGTTTAAGAAAAAACGCTCTAGCACTTCTGAGAAGAAAAGAACTGGATGTACTCTGTTTTCCACTTTATAAGCTTTCTAGTTGGTCCATTTACTAATGATGCCACTGTATCACTTGTATATAGATCAAAGTAGCACATCCAAGACGGCAATCTTTCTAGGTTCACTAAAAATCAACATTTGAGAATCTCCTGATTGAGAACAAACTGTACTGTAGTTTTTGTTCTTAGTTTGGCTATTCAAGAATATCTGTGATGATTTGTGGTTATCTATTTGTTAAATTTTAATGCGAAAAACAAAATTGCTGGGTTAAATCAGAAGTGAATGTCTTCTGATCTGATCTCTATTTTTTGGAAGAACAAGCACCTGTTTAGTGACACATTGACCTTTCCTAGTGAGTAGCTTGATGCACATATTTGCTAAAGTATAAGCCAATAGTCACTGAGCCTGCTGGCTTATGTATATATTTTGTAAATCAAAAACGTGTCCCCAGGAATGGTCACAGCTTGATACACATCTTAAACCACCTTGCAAAAGTATAAAACAATGGTCACTAAGCTTGCTAGCTTATGTATATATTTTTTAATTAAGGAATAAAACTAATATCAATGAAAGGTTTGAATCAGGATCTTTGTTTGGGTCCTTATATGATGGATTCAACAAACAGTCTGCTGTTGACAAGAGGTTGAAGTAATTTAAAATATTTTTGGACTAGCTTCTAATTATGGTTTGTACACTATTTAGGTCGTGTCTGCAAAAGGTCAAGAAGCTGTAGCTACAGCTCTTAAAGCAGATTTGATTGTCTTGAACACAGCAGTTTCTGGGAAATGGCTGGATGCTGTTCTCAAGGAAGATGTTCCTCGTGTTGTTCCAAAGGTATTATGGTGGATCCACGAAATGCGAGGGCATTACTTCAAATCAGATTATGTCAAGCACCTTCCTCTTGTAGCTGGTGCCATGATTGATTCACAAATAACAGCAGAATACTGGAAGAATAGGACTAAAGAGCGTTTGAGGTGAACTTCTGAAATTTGCATGTTACTCTCTTATTGCTTTTGCTTTAGAAGATAAATCTTAATTTTTGGTTGGTTTTTGGAGAAATTTCCTAAATATAGACTCTCAAAATTCAATGACAAATTTCTTAACTAAAACATTGAGAAATGACATCTTAGATACCTTTGATCATGCATTCTGCTTTTATTTGGAGGGCGGTGCATAGAATAGAGATGCTGAGGCAATAAAGTAAATTCGTGCTTATACTCTAAATAGAAGCTTTGTTTATAATCCATTATAATCTTGAGTTTACCAAAGTTAGCTCTTGAACAGAATATTATATTGGTAAGCAACTATAGTCCATCTGAAATCAAGGATTCGAAAGTTCAGTGGGCTACATATTGGTCAAATTTTATAACCTAAGATGGAAAATATTCAGTCACTGTATTGTGGCTTTCATGTTTCTCTGATCTTACCTCTAGCTAAATTCTTTGCGCATATCTTGGATTGTCATTATCAGCATTTGATTTCTGCAGGATAAAAATGCCTGATACCTATGTTGTTCACCTTGGAAATAGCAAGGAACTTATGGAAGTTGCTGAAGACAACGTAGCAAAGAGAGTTTTGCGCGAACATGTGCGGGAATCTCTTGGAGTGCGAAATGAAGATTTGCTGTTTGCCTTAATAAATAGTATAAGTTTCTTGCTGATAAGATCTCATGTTGTGAATTTTGCATGTCAATCTGCTGTTATTTATATCAAGATATGTCTTTACTTAAATTGGATACTTCAGTCTGATGCAGCTTATAGATTGTGCCACCTCTACAGCTCATTCAGTTTTACATATTACCACCTGCTTGTGGGTTCTGCCCAATTGAAAAGGAGGCTGAGAATATTATGTTTTGTTCTTTTGTTCACCTTTTGATTCTGATTTGCCTCTTTCCTTCACTCATTATCTCTGTTCTCGTTGAATACTCACACCAACTGGCTACATCACCTCTGTCCAGTGCACACACGAAACCAAAAGAGGGGGCAAAAAGGGAAATGGTTCCAAGAGTCTATTGTTAGCTTATGGTATTTATTACCATATCTGTATTTTAAGGTACTGAAGTACTAGTTAACTTCAGGCGTTTCACGTGGAAAGGGGCAGGATCTGTTTCTTCGTTCCTTCTATGAGAGCTTGGAATTGATCAAAGAAAAGAAGCTACTAGTGCCACCAATGCATGCAGTGATTGTAGGAAGTGACATGAATGTTCAAACCAAGTTTGAGTTGGAATTACGGAACTATGTAACCCAGAAGAAAATTCAAGATCGTGTTCATTTTGTAAATAAAACTCTGAGTGTGGCATCTTATCTTGCTGCAGTTGATGTTCTTATTCAGAATTCTCAGGTAGCTTTCCTTTAAATTTTTCCATACTTGTTACTTGGTCCACCCACATTGTTTGCTCTGGTTGTATTATTAATGTGTTAAGATGAATGTTCTCAATGCTCTGATTCATACTTGTCAATGCCATTGCTGGCTAAACATTTTAGATCATAGTACCTGAAAAGATATTGTAGGCAATGAATTTGGACATTCAGGCAGACCAAAGGTGTGTCTGATTAGCAGACTTTATTTTTCTAAATAAAAAAGGTTATTTTCTTGAACAGCTTTGAACTTTTGATGTAAAAATTCTAAATTTATCCCACAAAACAC
Organism: Azadirachta indica; assembly: GCA_022749755.1. Taxonomy (NCBI): domain Eukaryota; kingdom Viridiplantae; phylum Streptophyta; class Magnoliopsida; order Sapindales; family Meliaceae; genus Azadirachta; species Azadirachta indica. The sequence continues at coordinate 14,912,554 of CM040447.1, read as the reverse complement.
TTCATTCAGCAAAACAGATACAAATAACACATAAGGTGGCTTCTTTCTTACCTCTAGTCAGTGCTTATGGATTTTGCATTTGCTCTCTTAGGTGCACCAATATATATCTTAAATTTCTCATCAATCTGTTGTTTCTATGGTTTGTGTAATGCTGATTTTGTTGGTTCACCCTTTTGTAAATTGCAAGTTTTCCATGAAGGAATTAATTGAATGACAAAGTGCTTATGTATCTTTCTCCCTGTCTTGACTCCGTGCAGGCCAGGGGAGAATGCTTTGGGAGGATAACCATTGAAGCAATGGCATTTCAATTACCTGTACTGGTATTAAGCAAACTACCCCTTAAACTTATTTAGTATTTTTCTAATGTTCTAAGCACCAGAGCAGGTGCTGATACTATTTTGTAACTTGTTCACAAAACCTCTATATCAGGGAACAGCAGTAGGAGGTACCACTGAGATTGTAGTAAATGGGACAACTGGTCTTTTGCATCCTGTTGGAAAAGAAGGGGTCAGTCCACTTGCCAAAAACATTGTCAAGCTTGCTACACATGTCGAAAGGAGGCTTACAATGGGAAAGAGAGGCTATGCGAGGGTCAAAGAAATGTTTCTAGAGCACCACATGGTTGATAGAATAGCTGCAGTACTGAAAGAAGTGTTGAAGAAATCTAAGAGCCACTTATATTAAGGGCAGTTTAGAAGAGTCAATGTCAGCTAGGGCAGCAGTGGTTGATTTCTCCATCCAAAATGGTATAGACTAGAAATGAAAGATGAATATGAATGCCGCAACATCTTTATCTGCGGCTGTTGTTTAAGGAAGTCAACTGAAACCACTGTAAATTATGTACATACTGGGACATTTGTCTTCGAGGCCTTTTCATATAGTTATAATCTAGAAATGAAATTTTACTCGCTGATTTCATGGCAACTTAAGACAATGAGTTCGTGCACAAATTTATTGTTACAGATCAGACCCATGGGTGAACTTAATTGAAAGCATAATAGCGAATGGTTGGTTGCGTACAGTATCAAAATTAAGCTTCATAATCATTTGCCTATGCCGTAAAATCAATCGATAAATAATGTAGAAAGCAGCTTAGCTAGCAGCTCTCAACTACGGCCGCTGGCTTGTATTTTATCTGCATCGGTAAACCTTACAGGCAATCCTGCAATCTCAAGGTAGCATCGGTTGTGAAGAATTACTCCCGAGTTGTGTACAAAAATTGCTTGTGAGGTCCCACATGGTTGCAAATGAGCCTGAGCTTTTGCCTTTCCCTCATCCATCTCAACTCTATCTTCATATGCCTTTTGCTCGTGAATCCTCTAACTCCAACTTCCTGAAAATGTGGAGAAATGTTATGATTGGAGTTGGGGAGGGATAGAAAGATCAAACAGATTTCGTGCACTTTGACAGACCTTGACGCGTTCCCAAGTTTCAGCAATATAGTGACTTAGTGAGAGGACCGTGTTCCTTGACTATGTCAAAAATAGCCCCGGTGACGCTCTGAGTTTGCTCCGGTGGCGTTTTAAGCTCTGTTGCCTTCATCTTTGCCTTTTGCTTCGTCGAAAAGTACCCCAAAAACACTCTACCTTCAAACTTCCCCAAATCAAACATTACCACAGTATAGGTGAGAGTGATTGAAATGTTTATTTTATAATATCATTTTTATTTCGACAAGTAACATGATGAAAATATGTTTAGCGTGAAATTTTATGAAAATAATTAATTAAAAAAAAAGAAAAAGCTTCTTACTGTTTTATAATTTTTGTCTCACATAATTTTTTTAAAAAATATATTATGAAAGATGTCCTCAGTCTCAAAAAAAAAAAAAAACCACTTGGATTATTTTTAAAGTAAATTAATTAACACTGTTTAAATAACAATAATAATCCACGCCCATTTTTTAAGAGATAAAACAACTGAAGCGCCTGCCACCTTACAGTTAATAGTACTCTCCCTCCATTTTCCTTTTAACTTGCAAAGCAAGAAACGGGCAATCGAAAACTCTAAGGAGTTTATTAAAGGTAAAACTTTCTGATTTTTTTAAGCTTTAATGTTGCCAAATTTCATAAAACTCATAATTCTTGGGAAGTTTCAGACGGTGAGGAATTGAACAAACTTACCAAATATATTGCCTCATCTCTGTTGGTGTATACTTAGTTAATAGAGATTGAATTCGCTTGTTGATTACAATACCGCCTAAAAACCTGCATCAACCTTATCATGCTTTAAAAAGTTCTTCGCTCCTCAGTCTTTCAACTCGAGGAGTATTGGACTGTACTAATGGCAGTCCTCGGAAGCAAATTCTCTACGGTGAGTTCTCTGTTCTTTATCCCGAAACAGTTCACTCAAGAACCAAAAGCAGCTGAAGCTGTCGTTCCGTTGTACGAACTTCAACAACGAAAGAAGCTTCTAGAGTCACAGTTGATATCCTCACTTGATGGCTGCAATAACCTACTCCAAATCAAACAAATACATGCTAACATTGTCCGCAAAGGCCTTGACCAATGCTGTTATGTACTCACGAAGCTCATTCGAGTGCTTACCAAAATTAACGTCCCTATGGACCCCTATCCTCGTCTAGTTTTTGAACAGGTGAAATACAAAAACCCGTTTCTTTGGACTTCTCTTATTCGTGGCTATTATTTACAAGGATCTTTAAGAGAGTCGATTTCTTTGTATGGTTCTATGAGGAGAGAAGCTATTGGGCCTGTTTCTTTTACGTTTTCTGCGCTTTTCAAGGCTTGCAGCGAGGTTCTTGACGTGAGTTTGGGTCGGCAACTGCACGCCCAGACGATTTTAGTTGGTGGGTTTGCATCTGATTTATACGTTGGTAACACTATGATTGATATGTATGTGAAATGCGGGTCTTTGGACTGCGGTCGTAAGGTGTTCGACGAAATGCCTGAGCGAGACGTGATTTCTTGGACTGAGTTGATTGTTGCCTACGCAAAGAAGGGGGATATGAAATCCGCTAGTGGATTGTTTGATGGGTTGCCTTTGAAGGATAAGGTGGCGTGGACTGCTATGGTCACAGGATATACACACAATGCTAAGCCTAGAGAGGCAATTGATTATTTTGAGAGAATGCAAAATTCCGGAGTTGAGACAGATGACGTTACATTAGTTGGTGTTATTTCAGCGTGTGCTCAACTGGGTGTGGTCAAGTATGCTAATTGGATTCGTGACATAGCTGAGAGATCTGAATTTGGGCCTATGAATAATGTCGTAGTGGGATCAGCGCTGATTGATATGTACTCCAAGTGTGGGGCCATAGAGGATGCATATAGAGTTTTTGAAGGAATGAAGGAGAGGAATGTGTTTTCTTATAGTTCAATGATACTTGGGCTGGCAATGCATGGTCGTGCTCATGCAGCGATACAGTTATTTCATGACATGGTAAAGACAGAGACAAAACCTAATAGGGTAACATTTATAGGGGTTCTTACAGCTTGTAGCCATGTGGGGCTGGTAGAACAGGGCCGCCAATTATTTGCAAGCATGGAGAAATGTTATGGTATTGCTCCATCTGCTGATCATTATGCTTGTATGGTTGATCTTTTAAGTCGAGCTGGACGCTTGGAAGAAGCACTTGAGCTGGCCCAAACAATGCCAATGGAGCCCCATGGAGGGGTTTGGGGAGCAATTCTTGGAGCATGTCAGATTCATCGGAATCCAGACATCGCTCAGCTTGCTGCAAACCATCTGTTTGAGCTGGAACCCCATGCTGTTGGAAACTATATCTTGCTCTCTAACATATATGCATCGGCGGGAAGGTGGAACGATGTTTTAAGGGTAAGGAAGCTGATGAAAGAAAAGGGTCTAAAGAAGAATCCTGGGTGTAGCTGGATGGAAGGAAAGAAAGGAGAAATTCATGAGTTCCTTGCAGGTGATTTGACCCATCCAAGATCCAGTGAGATTAAACAGGCATTGCAGGACATTCTGGATAGATTGAGGGCTAAAGGGTACCAGCCAAATCTCAGCTCTGTGCCTTATGATGTGAGCGACGAAGAGAAGAACCGTATGCTAATGACTCATAGTGAGAAGCTAGCTTTGGCATTTGGAGTGCTCACTACAAGTACTGGTTGCACCATAAGGATTATGAAAAACCTGAGAATATGTGAAGATTGCCATTTGTTTATGTGTGGTGCATCTGAAATCATAGAGAGGGAGATAGTTGTGAGAGATAACATGAGATTCCATCATTTTCGAGAAGGGATTTGTTCTTGCGGTAATTTCTGGTGATTAGACATAGGATTTGAATGTTGTTTGAGCCCTGATTTCTACTACATTTCAGTCTTTATCCATCGAGAATGCTGTCTTAATTGTTTGGCAAAACACTCCAGCTATTGAATTTGTAATATCATAGTGGTGGCTGCTGAGAAGTTCATTGCGGAAATATTGCTCAATTTGCCTCAATTTAACCGTCATTTGGTTGAGCCCGGCAAAGGTTGATCCATGAACCTGTAAGGCAACAGTTCCAGTTGAATAAGTTCACCCCACAGAGGCACAATTGCTCTCTGTTGAGATGGGGCCACACGGGCTTGTTATTGACAGGACGTGGTTTATTGGCGAGTTCTTGAACGTCAACACTCAAGATTTATCATTTTCTGACTCTTAAAAGGAAACTCTTCTGGGATTTTACGCTGATTTTGTTAGTGCCGAGGTATTATATATCAGCAATACGTAGACGTTGGATTCAGGGCTCAAACTGAGGTAGAGACCGTACTACAAGGCGAGCTGGAGGTTTTTAATAAAAGCCACGAAGAATATGGTAAACATCAAGGTTCTCAGACAAAATAATGAAAGCGGGAAGCTTTCGAAGGTGACAAGAAGAGCAAAAAGTAATCGTCATTTACTTGCAAATTTTTTATGGACTGTTATGTTTTGTACACTTGATGGAATTTTATGCCCCTAAGAATTGAATGAATGTAAAAAAACTCTTCACGTGCAAGCTGGATAAGGTTTTTATCCCTCGCTGGCTAAGTTCTTGCCCAGCGCACTAGAATTCATGTCATTTGTTCGTTAAGTTTACTTTATGCTTGTCTAATACTAAACATAGTGCTGCCGAATTATTTATTAGCTTAAGCAATATCCCGCGTAATTTGACCGTCAGTCTGACATTTGTCATCAAGCACATTCATGTGAACAAATGCTTCACCATTTTAGGTCGTGTATTCAGTATCAGGGAAACAGATTGATTATGTTACGAAAAAAAATATAATCCAATTATCTGGATAACTAGTTCAAGCAGACCTAGCGTGTCTTCCTGGCATTGTTATTAATTATAACTTGGAATAGGAAACTTGTAGCAGCTTACATCGGGTATATTTCCGCGAACAAATCTTCTCAAAACTCATCAAGATGCCATTTCTCTCTCAAAGCGCCCAACCAGCCAACAAATCTCGTCGCCCACGGTTCTATTGGATGATCACGTCAATTTCCTTTTGAAAGTAAAAAAAAAAAAAACCGTCCTTGCTCTCGAGGAAGGACGGTTCATTATCGTCAAAGCTCGTTCACACAGCAATGGCCAAGTATTTATAGGAATTCTAACACACAAGTTACTTGCTCGTAAAGTAACTAAACGCAGTTTACTGTTTGTAAGAGAGACAAGAGGCGACGGTGAATCAACTGCAAATATCAATCATACCACAAAGGATAAACAACTGTCATCATACTAGGACGACAAATCACACAACACAACAAAAGACAACACAAAGCTGAAGTAAATACAGATACAAAGCAAGAACAAGGCGCGTACGAGTACAAATGTCTTATTCTACACTATATATATATATATATATATCTATATATATATATAAATTCCATCTCCTGCTGCCGCCTGTAACAACTAACAAGAGAATTTAGGACCAACTATATATATGACTCATCACACTAGCACTCGTTCAATAGGACACATAGCTACTGATGGTGTCCAGGAAGCTTTTCTTTGATCTTCTCCATCATTCCTTTCTTCTCATGGTGCTCGTACTGGTGCTGTCCCTCCCCCGTTATAGTGTAACCGCCAGAAGTCGCGGTTCCGGAGGTATGAGAATGGCCTCTGTCATCTCTGTGTCCAACGCCTGGCAACTTCTCCTTTATCTTCTCCTTAAGGCCTTTCTTCTTCCTCCTCCCACCTTGCCCATCATCCTCAGACTGCAAGCAGGCCATTGTATCATAATTATTATTCAGAGAATTAAAACAATGGCAGACTTATTGTAAAGAGAGAAATATATTGCAAATCCCATGTCTATATGAAGGAGAATGAACTTACGGAGCTTGAGCTTGAGCTTCCGCTTCCAGAACGGTGGAGGCCATGATGGCCTCGGTCATGGTGCTCCCCACATATTCCAGTGCCAGAAGCTGGTGCGCCACCGTGTCCCCGCATGCCGGAAGCAGTCGTGGTATCAAAACCTCCCGTTCCATAGCCAGCGGTGGTGCTTGTGTAATTAACTGGGTTTCCGTATTCGTCTGTTTGGCGAACTGGGTTGCCATACTCATCCGTTCGGGGAACTGGGTTGCTATACTCATCTTTCGGGCGAATTGGATTGCCATACTCGTCAGTTTGGCGATTCGGGTCGTCATATCCGTGTGTCTGTTGGACTGCACCGTGCTGATTCTGAAAATGAGCCATTTTCAAGGTATAGGGCAAAACAATAAATAACGAGAACGATCAGTGAAGCTTGGCTAGCTAGTTCTTGAACGATGAAATTAATCTGCCAGGGCTTGAAGTGTATATAGACAATCAAAGATGAATATGCACGGAACCTATTCGTATTACACGTGCCACGTTTCAGTCCAAAACGTTGCCACGCTACCATTGAAGATTTGCGTGGTTCTGTCTGGAGACGACAGGTGCTTGAAGTCAGTTTCGTATAAGATTGGTCATCGTTTATTATAATAGTATGGATATTCAGTAAGCCACGGGCCTTAGTGAGGTGACACTTCACCGTTCACATGAACACTGAACGCTGAAGTAGTCACACAAAACAGCCAATTAGCCATGCGTTTTTGTATTCAAGTTTTCATGCTTCCCATTGAATGAGAAAAAATTTAGCTTTTGGGCCACATGGTTTTATATAGCGGTCTTTAGAGTTAAATGGGCTAGCTCTTCACATTACCTATTCATTTGTTTAACAAATTTTTATCATATTTATATCCACTCTAAAATTTAAATTTTAAAACACACCATCGAATGCTTATTAAAAACATTAAAAGTACTATTTTATTTGTAAATCTATAATTGTTTTTTCCAGTCATGTTTCGAATCTTGATTGCATGATGTAGTAAAATTAGAAAGTGCATGAAGATGCGAAACTGTGGGCCTTCGTATAGGCCTGTTCTGCAAGAATTTTTATAAAATAAAATAATCATAATAGCAGAGATGTGAAAGACTGCCACCAGGCTGCAATCTTTCTGAAGTGCTAACACTTTAAACTCAGCCAGACCGCAGAGGATTCACCCCTATCAGCACCATCTGGAAATTTAGACCTCAGAGAGGTATACATACATTCATCATGTTTTCGTTTCATTTTGGTTAATTAATTATTTATGTATCTTGTCTATTCTTCCCTTGATTAATCAGATTCAGGAATTCAGCTACTTGTTGCTGCTTTGCAGTCTATGATCTAAATTAAGTGATTGAAATGGTTTGTCCTGAGAAATTAAGGTAAAAGCTTAACCGTATATACCAGTTACGGGTGTAGTTTTGGACTGTTAGCTTCACGAAAATGTCGTTCGGTTAGCTTCTCAGAATTATAGTTCTAAAATGTAAGATTTAGTAAAACTCCTTTTCTTGGAAGCCAAAATCAAAAGATGCTTCCAGAAATAATTTATACTTCCGGAAACTTAATAGCACAATGATCAGCTGGCGTTCAACTCTACCGAATAGCCTTCAAGACTAGTAGTTTGGTGGTAACACACTATGGACAAATATCCCTTGCATTTGCGAGGAGATACCGCACATATTTTGCGGAGATATATATAAGTTATATCACTAACTGTCAAACCTAGACTCCACGTCCCCGTATATATATATATATATATATATATAGAGAGAGAGAGAGAGAGAGAGAGAGAGAGAGTAATTGGATTGGATTTCTCTATGACACGTACGTGCAGTATTTGTTCTCTCATAAATTCTGCAGTAATGAGTTCTATTCAATTTTTAATGCTAAAGTTTCTCTTGCAAGCCATTGATGCAGATACAGAATATTGAGTTAGTAATGAGCGTGATCTTTACTTGGTGGACGTCATAATGATTATGGCAGTTGTAGTAAAGGAAATCAACTCCCAGCTGATATATTTTGTTTAAGAGGATCGTAAAATCTGCAGCAGCAGCAGCAGCAGCAATATTCAATCATATCATCAACCACTGGGAAATGGAATTTATACCAATACCGCATTTGCACGTAATGGGGTCGGATGCATGATCGAGTGGGCACAATAATGCGATTTTGGTGTTTCTCTCCCGGCTTTGATGGGGGCAAGGAGAGGTGGAATCCCACCTTCTCAGTCCCTTTTATCATTTTCTCAGATGCTTTCCACCCTTGTTCTTTTCCTACATAAAATATACCCCCTCAAATAAGCTTCGAAAATTTGCTTTTCATTAAAAATTTCGAGTTATAAATTTGATTTTTTTTTTGTATATTCACATAATAAAAATTCGTTAATTTTAATTTGAAGAAGGAAATATAGCACTTATTATATATGATACTTTCGTAATGTAGATGGTATTATCATTTTATTATGATATTTTTTGGTACGGTTGTTTCATTGCGAAAAGAAAGGAAGACTTCTTTTTACTGGTGGATGTAATTGTGCGGCCTAAAAATGTGACGATGTTCGAAATATATGTAAATAAATATAGTACAGTCGGTAACTGGGACTTGTCGTATGTATGTTAGAGTTCCCATGCGGGAAGGGCCATGGGCCCATTGTGTTATTTCACTTCGCAATTATTTTTCACATGGTGACAAGTCTTTTGTTTGTCCACTCCCTAAACCAAATTCAACTCACCACACTACTCAATAATTTTCGTTTCTTTTGTAAAGGCTGTTGCACTCGCATTCTTTCTCCTTTCCTTTGCTTTTTCTTTGCTTTTTATTAAAAAATAAAAATAAAAACTAACATTTTGTTTTATAGGCATGCAAGTAGTACTTTCATGTACGACTAAACAATTGGTGAAGGGGCAAATTCTAAACGTAATTTATGTTATTTCATCTCAAAATTTAAGTTAACAAATCAAGACATAAAATTAAATTAATATCAAAAAATTAAAATATGCTCATCTGTTTAATTAAGGGTGGATATTACTGTAAAGCAAGCATTTTAATGGCTGAAAAAAGTTGGGTGGAAAACATACAGTATACTTTAATTTTCACGTCCATGTGCAATATTTACTGTGCTTTACAAACATTTTAGATCCACCACGTGGCAAGAGGGGAGCTCATATAATAAAGTTGACACGTTGACAGGTCACACAAGCTACACGAACAGTAACGAATTTTATTATTATTATTATTACTACGTAGTAGGTAGAATGGAGGAAGATGCACGTAAGAAGCATTGCGTTGGGTTTAGTAATACAAGCTCCAAAAATCCCATTTTGTTCGAAGGTCTGAGACATGGTTTCTAATACTGAATTGGTTTGAACTGAACAAAACCATCTAAACTCACAGCCAAATAATTTAGTGAACTCAGTTACGGACAGCCATATAGCTTTTGGTTCTCACTTTACGTTACAATATTACATTGCTGTTGTCTTCGTCCTCCCTTTGGTTACCAGGCAGTGCCGAACTGGTTGGAACTACTAACACTTTAGTTTTTACCTTCTTTTCCCTAATTGAATGGTTTTTGCCTTTTGGGGATCCACTTTATTGTTTTAATCGTCATTTCAACTCAATATTGTATATCATATATATATATATATATATATATCAGCCAAAAATCAAGTAAATCTTTCCAGGAAGCATGCACATAATTGATTTGACAAACTTGAGGGAGAAAATTATTACTAATTAACCAGCTACGGAGGCGGGGCCACTGGGAGGAGAGACTCCTTAAATCTTAAGAAATAAGCTTTAAAAAAAAAACTTAAGAAATAAGAACAGTAGAAGAAGAAAGACGATGATAAAGTAAGGCAACCAAAATTTCTTGCTTGGCCGCACAGTGCTAGCCCTAGGGCTCGTAGCGTAGTGGACATGTCTTTTCATTTGCTGTCGAGCTTGTCCGCTAGCTCAAGCATTGAAAGGTTTTCAAAGCTTTACCAGGCTAGGCTTACTCTCCTTCATTTATTTCAGGCTTCTCAGCATCATTAATTTTCCTTAATTTAATATTCGTATTTTAGAATTAATTTTTTAATGCTCCTATGACATTTATGATCATTTTATGTACGACAAAACTCAAATAGTTTTGTGTTCTTCAAATTTAATGGTATGTATTCTTATCATTTTATCATTTCTTTAAAAATATTTTCTCAGGCACCTGAAGCCAATGGGAGAACACACCTACCTATTTTGAGAAGAAGTTTGGGTCTTTCTATGGATAATTTAGTATTGGGATATATAATATGGCTATCAAACGCTCAAATATTATATGTGAGATCTTTTATAACGTAAACAGTTCAGAACGGGAAATATTGAAGACGAACTAAGACTTCTGATCAGTATCCATCCAAATTAATTCAATTCACACAACGTAGGAGCTTTCATTCACCCTTCCGGTAAGTCAAAACCTACACCAAGTTCACATGGACCTAGCTGGCCAGATAAATAAATGTCTCTAATTGACAGAATGAATTGATGAGACTTGCCTTTGCATGCCCTCATCCTTTTAAAATATTTTGGGCTTCATTACTTTTCTTTTCTCACCTAATTTACATGATTGTATAAAATAAGGTAGGGCTAATAATAATAATAATAATAATAATAATAATAATAATAATAATAATGTAGTCCTATTCCAATATAATTGTATCAAAAGATGGAGAAGAAAATTGGCGAATGAGCTAGCCAAATAATTTTTTTTCAAACTTGTAAATTTTAGATCTCGATATATATATATATATATATGTATATATGGGGTGATTTGAGTTCAGCTGTTACATAATCTCATCAACAACGTCATTACAAACCTCAGTATCTATCCAACCAATATAAGACTTTAATTTATCAGCTGGTATCTTCAGAAAATCATGAAAATAATATAATAAATATATTAAAATACACATTACATTATAATGGTTTTTCGCAATTATCTAGGTAGTTGATTGGGGGTAAGAAGCCCTAGTTTTGTTTATTAAAATTTAAAAAAAAAAAAAAGGAAAAGGAAAAGGAAAAAGACACCCTAGTAGCAGTAGTGATGTTGTGACAACTTTTCCGTACGATAATTGTGGTGGGGGGGCTGAAGTTGGAACTGAAAAATGTACGAAAATCATGGAAAACCAATAGGAGGTCGCAACGTAAGTAGTCTTATTCGTCGGACAACATAAACTGAGACCTCCCCACTCTGCTCGATGTCTTGGGATTATCATCGTCGTTTCTTATTTTCCGCAGTAGAATCATTGCTCTTTTTGAATCTCTTTCGAGCCCCTCTATCTCTCTCTCTCTATCTCTCTCAAACATTAAGAAAGATTACTTACCTCACCCACGGTCATTATCAGTAAGTTAGGAACACCGTCTTGGCTGTTTTTTTTCTTTAAATTATTTTTTTTCAAATTCAAGCGGCAAAGCAAATTTCCGAAAAGATTGCACACTTTAAAATCTTGTAAGTGTTTTTTTGACAGATTATGGATTAGAAATCATTACCTATTACTAAAATAATGATAGTTTATTTAGATAATCTAATTAAATTATGTATTTTATGACAAATTTTCTCATCCAAGATATATTTTGAACCAGTGAAAAGAGGTTGAATATAGAAGGCACTCATATATCTTGAGTTATCAGACACAGTCAAACAAGTTTTGTGCATGTTGAAAAAAAAATTAATCACTTCATATGTTATATCACTTTTACAATTTAAGAAAATAATAATGTAATAGTGATGTAGTGTACATTACACTATACAATAGTAACTGTCAGATTATTCATAATTATGTAAAATTTATATAAAAATACTATGAATATATAAACATTATACATATAACTATATATTAAAATCTGAGTTTATCCTTCCTTTAATTTTTTAAGGAGAAAAATTGATTGGTCTCCAATTTATAATCCTTATTTATCTTGATCGATGATTAGCAACACGCACGTTTATTTTGATAGGCGCTGTATGTATATATATTTAAGAAGAAGGTATTTATTCCATAATTTGTTATTGACATGCATTCTACTAATACTGGGCAGGATTTGATTATGGGGTTTTGTTTGCAGGGACGGGGATGGAAGGGAAGGATGTTACTTTTAGTTTCGCGGGATCTTAAATAGTGTTTGAACTTCCTCCATTCTCAACAAAATTCGTGAACGTTGAATTGTTCTGTCATACAATTTTGAAGACGGGGGAAACTTCAAAATCTGGCAACGACCAAGTTAATTATAAATTAAGAGGCAGTACATTTAATAACTGCATACAAGCTTTCCACCTAGCTGATCGAGTTGAATTCAGTTGAGGGTTGAAAATACATCAATATTAATATTTTTACCATTCCCATACGAAATGATTAACTGTCTATGTCTATCAACAGGCGAAATATTATTTAACAATGTGTTCGAGTTGGATTCCGGGGCAGTTTATTAAAAATCTCCCAAAATAATACTAGTGCCGTCTAAAATTTAATAATAATAACAACTTGATATCCTATGGGTGTGCTAAGTTTAATATTTATTAATAATTAATTATAGAGTTTTAACACAAAAACCTTTAGCTTAATTAGGTGAAAGAGAAGGGATATTAAGACTGTTTTTGATTGGAATACAGAGTAGTAGTAAAATCGTCCGGAGGCCTTTCCCAAGCCATTTTTTTTTTTTTTTTTAAGATAAGTAACATCCTTCCTCAAGTGATAAAAAGGATAATATTACTTTTAGATATAAATTAAAATAAACGTACCTACTTTCTGATTTTTATTTCAAATTAATAAAATATATCATAACACTCATTTGAAGGTGCGGGAGTAGAGTCTCCCAAAATGTACGTACGGGAACAAATATTGTAATTAATTAATTCTATATATTGTGTGTAAACGAGGTTATATGTGGTATGTGTGTAATGCAGTGAGATGGGGAGAGAAGAAGACTGTGTTTACAAGGGTAAGCCACTCTCCATTTAGTCCACCAGTGTATCACGCGCCACTATGCCTATATAGTCCATGCCATACGAGTTGTAATCTCGTCCACCACACCAATACTCCATCTGAGTTTTAGCCTTCTTTTAAAACGTCTCCTTCGTAGTTTCTAGCTCTTCTGAAACCAGAATATATGTCTTCCTTTTTGGGAGAGAGGGCAATGCCACCTAATTTTCTGTCATCCTTGGTCAATATTTACGCCCCCATTTCTACTACGTGTATGATATTCCGTACGATCGTGTATGAAATTATTCCACAGCCTGTGAGAAATTTCATATTTTCAAAATTATCCAACTGCAGATTCTTAAACTTCCTTTTTGGCTTCACCTTCACTATCGAGCAACGCTGGAAGTTTGGCTACAACGAGAACTACCGCGCTGCCGAGGTCTATTTGCCCACCATAATAGGCCCCAGCACCGATAGCCTGATGTTAGGTTCAAATGATACTCGCGACTTGACATCAGAACCCAGATTTTCCATTTCTGTTGGTGCCAAAGTCGTCGACTTCTTTGAAGGTATGCGTCTTGAATGGACTCTTCACTGCGATGAACAACAAACTTCATCTAATAGTGGCAGGAAATACTTCCTCTTGAGGTGCAAAAAGAAATATAGAGAGAGAGTCTTGGAACACTACTTTCCCCACGTTTCTCAAACGGCTCTTTCAATCTTGGAAAACCGGGAGAACCTCCATATTTACACCTATAACCAAGAATGTAGCAAGTGGGAATCCACCGTCTTCAACCATCCATCAACTTTTGATACTTTGGCTATGGAGCCAAAACTTAAGAAATCCCTCATCGAAGATCTTGACTATTTTCTTAAAAGGCAGAGTTACTACGAGATGATCGGCAAGGTTTGGAAACGGGGATACCTTCTTTACGGTCCGCCCGGAACTGGAAAATCATCGTTGGTGGCAGCCATTGCCAACTACGTCAGGTACAATGTGTACGATCTGCAGTTCCAAAGTGTGAGAAGTGATGCTGAACTCAGAAATATACTCACTTCCACCAGCAATCGCTCTATTTTGGCCATTGAGGACATAGATTGTGCCACTACGGCGTCACACTGTCGTCTCCATGGGAGTTCAGTCGCAGAGGAGAGCGATGCTGACCAAGCTACCACTATGGACCAAGGGGTAACTGATGCATGCTTCTGATTTTTTAATACTTATTTTAATTTCTTGTAAATTGTGCGTAATATCTATGCTTGATTTTCCTTCTAACATACATAGTTTAACTTAATCTAATTATAAGAAAAATAGTTTTCCGTTTAGTTTATTAACTTGGCTCTTTTTAATGCAATCTTATAATTAATTAGAGTGTGATAATCGCTATCTATCAATTTAGCATAATTGTCTTGTCAATTTTCACACAAATTCTTCCCGGCTTAAATTATTTTTTATATCAAAATTAATGAATCTGGGTTTCATTAACTTCTCATCAATTGACTAATTTTCTTTTCTGATTTGATGTCAAAGCCAACACTGTCAGGACTGCTTAATTTCATGGATGGTTTATGGTCAACTTGTGGAGAAGGGAAGATAATAATCTTCACCACTAATTGCAAGGAAAAGTTGGATCCAGCTCTCTTGCGGCCCGGACGGATGGATTTTCACATTAAAATGGAGTATTGCACTCTTGAGGTCATGAAAATGCTCGCCAAATCATATCTTGAGGACGACAGTAGTAATCTCATTTCGGGCATTCATGACACTATCAGCGAGATGAATATTAAGGTCACCCCAGCTGAAGTAGCTCAACATCTCATGAAAGATGGCACACCTGAAAGTGTACTTGCAAAGTATTATTTATATCTTAGGGATAAAGGATATCAATCAGCGGAGAAACCATTGATTGATGAGGCAGCTACAGAGATAGAGGAGCTGGAGGAGCCATTGTGTGAGGCGGAAGCTGCATCGATATTGTACTCAATAATTCAGGAGGAGGCATCAGGCATGCAGGAGCAGGAGAAGCAGGAGTCATTGTGTGATACAGAAGCTGCATCGATATTGTATTCAGTGATTGAGGAGGAAGCAGCAGGGATGCAGGACCAGGAGGAGTCATCCTGTGAGGCGGAATCTGCATCGGTTTGTTATTCAATGACGGAGGAGGAAGCTGCGGGGATGAAGAAGAACCCTGAGATTGTGGAAACTTCAGGAAGGAAGGACTATGAGATTGTGAAAGCTTCAGGGATGAAAAGGATGCTGATCAAATTGAGGAATAAGAGGAATCGAATGAAAGGGAATGTGTTTCATTAGTATGTATTTGGCAATTGGTTACTGTCGTGTGGTTCTAGTGTGTTAAGAACTTATTATGAATGTTGTTTCTTGTTAATGTTTTCTGGGTATTTTAGATTTTCTGTTCAGATGTTAAGCCAACCAGCATTAGAATACCACCCCGAATGGACCATCCCATGGTCCATCTTGAATTATTTAATTATTTGTTAATACATAAATATCTGTTAGAGCGGAAAACAAAATTTTTTTGATTGGTTCAGAAGGATTGATGATTTTGGAGAAGGCAAAATCAAACAGATTATCCAAGCCAGAAAGATAAAATTAAAAAGATCAGCGAATCCAAGAAAATAAAATTTTAGTCGACGAAATCAGGAGATCGTCACTTTTCTGCACCATAAATGTATGTAATGCTTTCATTCTTATATATATATATATACATTGTTTATACTTTAGTTATCATGTACAATAATTTCATGAATTTAATTAAATGAGCATTTCATATTAGAAGTTCTAAAAAATTTGTTTGATTAATAAAAGTGACAAAAAATAATTTCCTTTTAGAAGACTGTCGTCCACCAAATCAAACACAAATGGTAGTGTATTTATAGCTAATGTAGATACAAATTACAAGTTTAAAATATAAAATTGCGATCCTAGTTGTTCAAATTTGTCGGTCTAACAAATTTGAATTGTTGCTATTATATGTAGCATAGTTTATACTCGCGAATGGGTATCTACGTTTTATGTTTTTCATTCTTTTCAAATAATCTTCAAGGATATGATTAAGGACTCGGAGACAAATCAGACGTTGTTTCTCTACATATTAATGTGTATGGGGATTGCTATACTCATTAATGGACATCCAGTTTTCCAGTATAATCCGGAATCTCATTTCGTTTGGCAATTAATAATCTCACTTTGATTAATAAAAGTAATGAAAAAAAATTATTACTTATTATTGCTATACACAATAATGTGTATGCAGATAATTCATGTTTGATTTCTGTGAGCACTGTGTGTAACTTGTTCAAGTTAATTATTATGTGGACCCTAGGTACCTCGCATGAACCATTTAATCCTAGCTTCCAAATTTTATATACAAGTAGCTAGTCGTGATCAATCAACTATTATACATAGTAGCTTAATTTTGTTCTGTAATATATATATATATATATATATGTGCGTGTGTGTGTGTGTGTGTGTGTGTGTGGGGTTCAAGCTTTATGGGAACCAATTGATTCGCTTTTCTTATGCTTGTCTTTTTTCTCTGTCTTTAACACAAACGAACGCATCTATATAACGTGGAAAATCTTATATATAAAATACTGCTATGATAAAATGACATGACATTTATGTCAGAGTCAACTAAAATTGGGTTTCAAATTAAGAAGCCTCGTAAGTCGTAACCTTCGTTCTAGGTACTTATTCATTCTAAAGCTAAACAATTAATAAAAGGGTCTCAAGTCAAATTTATTACTAGTTTCATGTTCATATTCTCAAATAGAAATGGTTAACTAATCTCCAAATGATCATCATCAACTTCAATTGTTTAACTATTTATTTAAAGACTTTTCATCCATATCATAAAATCATCAAATTCTCCTATCATAATTTCCTTATCTTAGAGGAATTAAAGGGTGAAAAGTTAAAATAGATCATTCTCATAATTAATAGCTTTGTGACCGGCCGCTTTAATGTTTTCTATTCACTCTTTAAAAATCTTAATTAGCAAAGGTATATTTTACTATTACGAGTTCTTACAAAATCCAAACTTCTTACTACCAATACACAAATATATATATATATACTTTTTCTAAATTTGGATGTGTTAGAATTCACAACTATTATGAGCATGTATATAACAAGTCGCAAACAAGTGGCTGCAGCTGGTAGTAGTATTCAATCCAGCCACCAATAGCAATTTTTATGCACTCTTATTTCCTAAATCAACGAAATCTCAATTAGGAGAGCGATTACGATTTCTTAGGCTAAACAGCTTGAACTCTTTGAAATACATAATGTTATGTTAGAAGGTTTTAAACAACCAAATGATTTTAAAATTACAATTATTGTGAAATAAAATTATTTTATGTTATATATATATATATATATATTATACAAAAGCAATTCAAAAGGAAAAAAGGCGAGCAAAGTGTCACGGCACGAGAGATCGCATGTTGGCTGGGTGTGTTGGGGTGTGACAACTCAAGCACATTGATGTTTCATGGTGCAAAGTCGGCTTCAATCTCAAGGGCTATTATGTAGAGGGGACTTAGACCACCCCTGCCCGAACTGGTCGGGGACTGAAGCCGTCTTCCTGATGAGGCCAAGGTAGGCCGAAACCAGTTAAATATGCGACGGGATAACAAGACTTACCCTCGACATGGGGGTCTACGAGGGTGCCGCACGTGCCTTTCCGCTGGGCGCGTGACAGATGGTATCAGAGCAGGAACGAGAATTTCCGCAAAATCTCGCTACGTTCCTGACTCCTGTGGGAATCCACCGAGACGGTCGAGGACATTAGCCCGTAAGATTGGGCGAGGGAAAACGGGGTGTCTATTGTGTGACCTTTCGCCATGCAGCCCCGAATGTGGGCGTGCTCGCACTATGTTGTGTCCTGCGGTATGCGGATCTTCCTGGGGGAAGATGAGCATAGTGGTTTGAAAGGCAACCGCATAGCGCCTCATCTACGCCAAGCACTGCTACCACCGTACGTCGAGGATGGCGTGCCCGCACGACGTGGTGTTATCGTGTTCTCTTTATGGGAGTCTCCTTAGCCCGGGGGAGATGGGCGTTACGGAGTGGAGCGGTATGCAGGGTAGGACCTTGATGGTCTACCAATTGAGCTGGCGAAAAATTTGAAGATGGCCGCGTGCACGAGGACGTGCACGATTTTCGGTGGTGGAGAATGTCACGGCACGAGAAATCGCATATTGGCTGGGTGTGTTGGGGTGTGACAACTCAAGCACATTGATGTTTCATGGTGCAAAGTCGGCTTCAGTCTCAAGGGCTATTATGTAGAGGGGACTTAGACCACCCCTGCCCGAACTGGTCGGGGACTGAAGCCGTCCTCCTGATGAGGCCAAGGTAGGCCAAAACCAGTTAAATATGCGACGGGATAACAAGGCTTACCTCGACATGGGGGTCTACGAGGGTGCCGCACGTGCCTTTCCGCTGGGCGCGTGACAAAAGGCTCAAAAGAACTACGGTTCTGACGAAGATGAGAATGGCAAGGAAGCTTTGTTGTCTAACATTGTCAATAGCTGCCAAAATCAGGCATTGTAATTTTTTCTGTAGTTGTTGATTTTGATGTACTATTTGGTTGTTTTGTTGGCTTTATTGACTCTAGACTTTCATTCAATGTGTTACAATAGAAAATTAAAATCATATTATATCGAGTTCAGCATTCTCAATAGCTGTGACATAGTTATTTTAGCTCTTAAAAGTTTATGTTTTTCTTTCTCAGCAGAATTTTGATCTGATTAATCAATTTTAATCTATAATATCAACAAGAACTTAAAAACTTTTTAGCAAAATGACTAATGTTTTATTGGGTTTTGTTACTGCAAGTCCTGCTGCTCTTGCTGCTAGTCGGTCCTAATGTTTCTGTTGCTGGCTACGGCTGAAGGTGCAGCTTATCCTACTGTTATTGGTGTTGGCTGTATTGTGTTGAAATTGTTGCCAGCCGCTGCTATGCTGGTTTGCTGATGCAGTTAGTGGCTGCTGGTTATTGCTAGTGTTGATTATTACTCTTATCTTTTTACCATATTTGGTGTTATATGTGCTTTGTTAATCAGCAGTATTTTGACTTCTAGTTATTATGAGGTATTTTCATTTACATCTCCTGAGGTATCCAAAACTGTAACTTTGTGGTAATTTTTGGAAAAAGGCTCGTTTACCTCTCTGACGGTTTCCACTAACCGTTAGTTAACTGTTAGTTAAAAGGTATTTTGGTAAATTAAAAGTAACTTTACTCTTTAACAATACAATGCTCAAAACTTAAGAGTCACTTTTTCTTCTTCAACTGCTCCTCCTTCACTAATTCACCACTTCCATCCTTCACTACCTCCCTCCGTCACCACCTAGCAGTAGTAGCTTCTTCCTTCTCTGTTTTTTTTTTTTTTCCGCCCAGTTGCCCCCTCCTTGACTATCCAACACTTGCAACATTCTTCCTTCCTTTTTTTTTTTCCCCCCCTCTTTACTATATCCTCACCGCCAAATATCTATTAAATCCTTAATAACATTCTACCCAATCTCTTCATCAAAACTCAACTAACACCAATTGAAAGGTACCAAAGGAACCAACACATCGACCTCCAAGAGAGGCAGCGCAGCAACCATGTGACCACTGCAAGCTAAAGTTGCTGCGTGGCAGCCGCGTAAAACACCCATGGTCTTTTACCATAGATATTATTATTTTTAGTTTTTTTAATATGTTGATTAATTTGAATTTAAATGTATTATTAAAATTATATTCGTGAAAATTAGTTGTTGTGATATTATTATACTGAAATTGGGTTTGATATGCCATAATTGAAAATGAAAAGGAAGCAAAAAATTGAAAAAGAGAAGAAGAACGGAAGAGAAAAGGGGGAAAAAGAACAAAAGTATAAAGGGGAAAAGTTAGAGAAAGGAGGTCGCTTGGTTATCGTAAATTTAATTTTTTTTAATTTTTTCCACGTAAAATTTTTTTCTAAAGTATTGAAAGCATTTAAATAATTATACACTTTAAAGTTAGTTAGCAAATGGTCACGTAGAAATAAGTGAGTCTTTCTTAAAAAGTTTCTGTAAATTAATAATTTTTCAAACCTTAGGGGAGGCATATAAAAATATTCCTCCTAACTAAATAGATGTTTTAACTTATAAAATTTAAAAATAAATTTATGACCCGCTTTGTAGCCAAAGTACATGATATTTATTTGATTTTGGATCCGAATTATTATATTCCTTGTCCTCAAGGATATGTTGTAAATAATTAGACTAGATTAAGTTAGGTTACGTGTCATTAGCCCTGTTATAATAAGGTGGAGAATGAGGTTATATAGATTAGAAGAAATGAATTTTCAATGTAAACACGTCTTGTCTTTCACTCTTATTAATCTGTTATCTTGCCACATGACTTATTATAACACCGCGAATGTTGAATTCAATTTTTTGTTTTTTTTGAATGTGTTGAATTCAATATTGGTTTATCTTTTTTTAATTTATTACGAAATTTACATATGAAATTAAGTACATATCACTGGCGTAGGTAATTTGCT
The DNA here is from genome assembly GCA_022749755.1 of Azadirachta indica. Lineage (NCBI taxonomy): Eukaryota > Viridiplantae > Streptophyta > Magnoliopsida > Sapindales > Meliaceae > Azadirachta > Azadirachta indica. Next base: position 14,891,772 of record CM040447.1, on the reverse strand, counting down.
TTAAATCTGCCCTTCCCAGTTAGAAGGACTTAAAGACTTGGTTGGTGTGACTGTGAGCTCTCTAACAAATATTCTTAGAATTCTTAAAGAACGAGGAATGAACGTGATTACGTAAGGATGATGCAATGAATTGATCTCATCTCACCAAAATCTCTCTTCATAAACAGTGGTAAAAGCAAGTGCCAATCAAAGCAGCCCTGCGCACAGTCACAGAGGAGCGAGCCATCCGCACCACAAAGAAACCCTTTTTCCCAAGCGGACACGAAACCGGTCAGATCACACTGCTAGACTAACGCAGTGAGTGTAGTGTAGTGTCATTCGGTTTATTATTACTGCTCGCTTACTGTTTTTACTTACACGGCAGGGGAATCAATATCATTTCTCTTTTTGAGTCAAACTCTCGCTTACCCGTCCGATCATCTCATCTCATCTCGAGCAACTAGCCAAACACAGTAAGAAATTTATGAATTATCTGATCTACCCCTAGGATACCCTACACAGCTTACAAACGTAAAGGATAAAGCAGTATAATTTTCCCTTTCTCGCTGTCTTTTATATTCCATGCGCTAATTGCTACCTTCTTTCACCGCAAACAGTATCAGCTTTCTTCTTTTGATAAGTAACACACTCACTCTCTCTCCTGAATTTCTTCAGCGCCAATGACTTTCCCTTTCGAATGGTTGCCTTCGGCGGCCAGCATTTTATCCGCCGTTTTTTATCTGTACGCTAGCATTTGTGCCACAAAAATGATCATTCGTATGTTCATATATGAGCTAATCCCTAGGCCTCTGATGGACTACCTTGTCTCAAGGCTATCCGACTCTAAATTACTATTAAATTTCTGTTCTTTCTCTTTAGTGATAGAACAACGCTGGGAGGCCGTCAACAACGTGACTTACCGAGCTGTCGAAGCTTATCTTCCCACCATAATAGGCTCTGCCTCCATCGATGGACTGCTGATAGGATCAAATAACGCTCGCGACTCAACATCAGTACCCGAAACGGCTATTCCTGTTGGAACCAAAATCATCGACAGATTCCAAGGGATGTGTATTGAGTGGACTCTTCACCTCAAAGAAGCAAGGAGATACTACTTCAGTGACAGGAAATACTTCCTCTTAACTTGCAGCAAGAAACATAGGGAAAGAGTCGTGCGAGACTACCTTCCTCATGTGTTGAGAATGGCAAAATTAGTCTTAGACCAGCGGAAAGACATCTACATCCACTCCTACAACCATAGACATGGCATTTGGGAGTCCAGCGTTTTCGATCACCCATCAACCTTTGAGAATTTGGCTATGGCGTCTGAAAAACTTAAGGGGGCCGTATTGGATGATCTCAACAAGTTTGTGAATCGCCAGGGTTATTTTCAGAGAGTAGGTAGGGCTTGGAAACGTGGATACCTTCTCTACGGCCCGGCGGGGACGGGAAAAACAGCGCTGGTGGCGGCCATTGCGAACTATCTAAGTTACAGTATTTATGATCTCCAGTTCCAAAGTGTTCGAAGTGATGCTGAATTGAGGAACATACTCATATCCACCACCAATCGCTCTATTTTACTTGTAGAGGACATAGATTGTAGTAAAATGGGATCATATAATCGTCACCGCAGTTCAGATCCACTAGAAACCCAAGGCGTGCAAGCCGAAATGATTACAAATCGTGGGGTAACTATTGCATCCATGCTTTCTTTTTCGCTTGGCCATATATAAAATATGTTCTATTTACTAAAACCATTCTTTTTAGTTTTAGCGTAATTCCTTTCTTGTTCATCTAACTGGCTCAGATCCCGTTTCTATGTGATTAAGTTGACAAATTTTCTTATTCTTCAATATTTACGCCGTAGGTAACACTGTCAGGTCTCCTTAATTTCATTGATGGCTTATGGTCTATTTGTGGTGAAGAGAGAATCATAATCTTCACAACGAATGATAAAGAGAAGATGGATCCAGCTCTGTTGCGTCCAGGACGCATGGATGTTCAGATAAGAATGGGATATTGCACTGCTGAAGGAATCAGAATGCTTGTAGAAACATACAAGGGGGAGACGCTTAGAATGTTCTATATATATCTTGAGATGCTTATGAAGCATCTAGAGATACCACCAGCAGAAATGACTGAAGAACTCTTGAAAATGGACTATCTTGATTTTCCATACAATTCTATTGTTCGCTTCATTAAGAAGAAAAGGAAAGAACTCAAAGAAAGAGGAGGTAGAAGAGACGAAGCCGACAGAAATAGAGTAACTGGGTTAGCCTCACTCGCAGATGTTCCATGAGAGTATTGGATAAGTTGATAGTTCTTGACTTGTAGTATTCCCTCAAGTTTCTCTTTGGGTCTCTTAGAAAAACAAAGGAAAAAGAATGTTTTGTATCATCAGTTGTGTCGTTTTAACGTGTAGCATGTTTGCATGATTAGTTATGTGGCGAGTGCCTTCGTCATGTGGTGCTGGTATATGTAGTAAGTTTGTTTATGTATTGTATGTCGGTAAACAGGAACGTTAAATGTATGAATCGAATTGATTCCTATCAGTTCGCTATTTATAAACAAGTGTTTTCGGTGGTTTGAGTATCAACGTGCTTTTCCATATCTATAGGGGAAAAAAACCAGCATATGTTACGTTGATAATATAAAATAAAACAAGTGGTAATTTGCATATTTGCTTTGGATGTAGTTTGGTTAATAACTTGAATGTTATGAGATCTAGAGCGGACATTTTCAACATTGACAATAAAAAATTTAATTTTAGAGCTTAAACAAATGTTATGATGAATTCTTATCCCTGAAAAATAATTTCGTTGGAAGTCTAATACTTTTAACTTTCAGAGCCACAATTTTGGAGGAGGGGTTATTATACATGCCGGCAAACAGATTTTCCCGGAAATTTAACTTGGAGAGCCACAAGTTTGATTCCCCGAAAACAGATTTCCCTATTCAGTCAGCAGCTCAAATCACATTTACAAAAACAGACTCAATTTTTTTAAACCCCAACAGAATAAGAGGGATTATTAAAACAGAGAGAACATGAATACACTGAGATGAGAGATGTACCGAGTCTTACCACTAACCAGACAAAAAAAAAAAAAAAAGAAAGGAAAAAGAAGATAGACAATGAAACAAAGAGAAAGGAATGCACATGCGTGCTAAAGAAAAAAATACATAAAGAGAAACTAACAAAACTGATGGTTTTCTTCAGAGAAATTCTTGACATCATCTGAGGGCTTGCAGCACCAAGAGAAAAGAAGTGATGAAGACCTAAATTAGTCAATAAATTTGCAATCCTATTATTTTTCCCAAAGATACAAGGATACTGAAAGGTCATACCTGCCATCTTTTTTCTGCAGTTAAACCAAGGATTCATTAGCAGCAACCATGGAGGCTTTGAAAAAGAGTTTAGAAGAAGATGAATAACCAACATGGAGTCATCTTCAAGCCAAAGGTTTGCCCAAACCTTTTCGATTGCATTTCAATCACAAGAATCATGGCAATGATCTCTGCATAATCAGCACTATGAGATAACCAAAATACCCATTAAAAATCAATCTTCAAGCAGAAGAATATTCTTGCTTTGCATTATAAACATCAAATACCTTTCATTTTACAAACTGGGATCTCATGAAGATCAAATCTAAGCCAAAGGATCATTCTTCACCTCCGCAAGGATGACAAAGGTAAACCCTCAATGGAAGTACACGAAGGTGGAAGTATATCCTTCGTTGGTGCCGCGAGTTTAATCAACTCTTTTATTTGATTTGTCAACATGAAAACTTCATCAGCTAAATTCTTTGTTAACCAATCTTCTATCATCCTGCATTAATCTCAAATCATTTAGAATAATTAATAGAAAAACAGGCGTATGTAAACAAATGTTGACAGATTATGATATCACTCTCGTGGCACATACAACACAGAAACTTATGGTTGAACAAAAGGTTGAATTCTTTGAATAGGCTCTCTAATAAAAAAGCCATGTATTAGAAACTAAGACCATAATATGTAAAGCAGAAACAACAGATGGTGAATTGAAAAACTAACCTTGATTGAGATTCTGAGTTGTTTCTGCAATCAGAAAACAGAACCTTAATTATGGGCTGTAGATCTAACTTTGAAATTGGCCCCATAGAGGCACCTTTTCCCAAACAATAACCAGTAGAGCACCAAGCATTTGGATTTAAGAGAACAATTTGTAGCATGGGAGATTTGGTTTTCAAATCCCTTACCACAGTCCGAAATGATAATTCATCTTTTGCGCTTTCCAGAAGCTGATTTGTGAACATTCTTTCTAACGTATATTTCCTATCAATTACGAGAAAAGTTATTATACATGCCAGAGACAAAAACAAAAGACAACACCTTCCCAATGTTTCTTGTCAAAAAAGTATATTGCAGGTATTAGTAAAAAGTTGTAGATCAACATTTGCTTACCGAAATATGTTGTCCAATCCACTGATTGGTAAACAAGTGGAAATGTAACACTTAAAGAGTCGGACTCCACTATCCATAGGGGCATCACCACCACTACAAGGGTAAGCTCCCAGAAGAGATGAACAGCAGGGACATAAAAATTCAATCCACTCAATATCCTTTGAGAGATTGTAGGATCTAGCCATGAAAATATTTCCAAGAAAGCCATTAAGAAAAGATCTTTGATCTGCCATGAGCTCCGTGTTTCCGTTAGTTTTTTTGTATGGCGAAGATGGCTCAGACAAAGTATGTTTGCAAGCTTCATCAACATGATGTAGAATTTTGTGAGTTGTATGAACACAACATCCAGGTCCAGAGATAACATTTTCAGATAAACCTGATGTTGGTAATGTGCTAAATAAGCTGTTTCTATTAGTTTCACCCTCATTAAGTTGCAGGGTTGCCCTGAACTTTTCATCCTTCAGACTCCTAAACCTTAATTTTCCTCTAAAATCACGTATTATATCACTTTGACTGTCACAGCCTCCAATTCTTCCATAAACACTTCCAGAGTGTAGTGTAGATTCACATGAACCATCTTCACTAGCAAAATCCACTTCCACCTGGTACTTTGGGCAATCATCCTCAGGAAATTTACCTCTCTCAAGATCATCCATGAAAAGGATAACCGTTGTAGAGGTTAACAGACACATATCCGTCACACATGTGTAGCAATTTGCATATCTATTCACCAACTTCTCACTTATGCCTCCAAATGAACAACAACAAGCTCCAAACCAGTTATCAGCCACCTCTTGCCAGTTAACAGATGGCATCTCCACAAAATTTCTACATGTATGGATAAAATTTAGAAAACAAAGGAAACAGTAGAGTGATTTCCAACATTTAGTTCAGAAGCCCAGAGGAGAAACAATGCATAACACATGTAACAAAATGTCAATAATAAAAAATAAAAAATAAAATAAAATAAAATCTTACCTAATAGGTCTCTTAGTCAACCTAGTGGAGCAATATCTGCAGTAAAAATGTACACCCTCCTTCTTCGATGATAGACTTTTTATATCTAAACCAAGCATTTATGGTGCAAGACAAACAACAATGTCCTCATTTACAAATACGTTTCCAGAAGAACCAGAGCACGACTTTTACAGTCTCGAAAGCTCAAATAAACAAACAAGAAATGCAATAAATACTAACCAGAATCCATGACCAGTGGTGTTCCTGCGTCAGCTTCGGTAATTCGAGCATCTTCACTCAATCGAAGCGCGGAATCAGAGCTAGCAATAATAGGGTGATCAATAGGAAGAAGCAGGGCAAGCTTAACTTCAATGTGGTCGCTCAAAGCTCGGTAACTAACCGGAGATTCTGGGTCGATCAAAACTTTTGGCATCGGAATTAAAAGCCACGACTGATTTTGCGAGTCTTGTTGCGGAGTCCAAGTAATGGAAACGTGAGCTTGGGATAGACTGAGGTTGACTTTGAGGTCGTGACATTGAATTGAAGGTTTTGTGTGAGAATCGAAGACGAATAATCTTAGAGTTGGAGAGTGGGATTGTGCTTCCCATGTGAACCGCCATTTTCTAGGGTTTTCGATTGCCATTGGCTTTGCTTGCATTGCGTCTGTTACGTTCCCCGCTTGATTCAGAACGGATAGTTATGGTTTAAATTTCCCTAAATATCTCTGTTGTCTTGGGCCTGCCTAAAAGCCCAATTGATAGTCCCAAAGATTTCTCTTTCCCGCAATGCTAAATCGCCCCATCCGAAGTAGAACACCGTTTAATCCATAAACTACAATTGTCTGTCATTTCATAGAAAAAGTAAAAAAAAAAAAAATAATAATAATAACTAAGAGTAATGGTGGACTGTTTCGCAAACAGTTGGGAATTTATCACCCGTAATCTTAATTCTGTACAGGTTCCGTCCATTAGGTCAATTAACTTGTGTCCTAAAATATGTTTTCTTAGCCAATAGATAATTGGATGGAAACTATCCCAAATTTCCAACCAGATCTAGTTAAAAAAAAAACAAAAAAAACTACACCTTAATCCTAGAAAAATCCCTACTCTTTTTTGTGTATTGTAATCCTTCAATCCAAGGTGGGTGTATTTGGCAATAAAATAAGTGCACGTAGGAAAACTTACATTTTAAGTCTAAAATTATTTATATGGTACTTCCATCACTGATGATATACATATACCAAGTTTTAATCAAATTTGTATTCGTATGATTAAAACAAGTAATAGCTAACTACGGCTCCTATGTTCACTAAGTTAACCAAAGGAGAATTACGTTAATCAAATATTAGGTTTTTAACACTGATAAAATCTTTATATAAAGCAACTTGCTTTATACTTAAAAACTCTTAAGTGGCAATTAACATTCAAGCTTATTTGCTAAAATTCGTCCCGCGCTTTTTTAACCATATTTAATTAAAGAATTACATTTGTTAAATTAAATTTAGGGTATATTTAATATTATCTAAAACTAAAAAAAAAAAAATATTTTATAATTACTATTTTTTTTATTAAAAATCACTCACTTCTTTTTATATATTTTTGATAAAGTAATTTCATTTAGGCTTAGATGAATTTAATTTCAAATATACACTTCAAAAAATTTGACGGTCTTTTCTCTTCTTTAAGCAAGTGGATATTGTTGCGAAAATGTTTGGCCACACTTGTAATAAGATTAATGTCTTTGTTTAAGCCTTTTTAACTCAGTTTCGAGAAAGCAATGAATTAAAACCGGAGCGTTTGGTAAGTGGTGACATCATGAATACATTGTGTTGTCTATTAGAAGATGAATTATTTGAAGGCAAATTAAATCAACTGCTGTTTACAGTGGTCAAACTTTGGGGAGAGCAATTATAACGTGCCAATTATGATATATATAAATAAAGATTCAAAAAACATGTCATCTCAATAGGTAGCTATTAGTTTGTCTGCCCGTAACCTCTCTTCTTTTCTTCAAATTTGCAAACATATTTTGAAATTGTGAATGGAGTGTTACCAGAATTGGCAAGAGTATCTTTTACTCGAGGGAACAATTATGAGGTGGAGAAGGTGGCGTCAGTTTACTGGTTGAATAGATGATAATCAATTATTAATCTATTTTGTACATGTGGATAAACTGTAATAGTTTAGCACCATTTGATAATTACTTGGCTCCTTTCTTTTTGTTAGATAAAGTCATGTAACGTATACATGGTTTTGGAATAGATTTGTAACAAAATAAAACACTTGGAAAAGGTGTTCTTAAATTCTTCGACCCAAATAAATTTAAACAAAAGTAATTGGAAAGCAAAAGGAAACACATTAAAGGTCCACTTATGCCACTAGAACCAATAATAACATACGAGGGATTTTATGCTCGCACGAAGCTTTCCGGTTTTTTTTTGTTTTTTTGTCATTAATTGCTAACGTGCCAAATTTAATCTCATGATTAATTTTAAATCAGTACCATTGTTAATAATGTTTGATTACTCGTTTATTAAAGTTAATGACCTTTATGTCCAAGAGCAATTATATTTATTCCCTTACCTCTTTGTTATTACAGGATCATACAGAAAAATTCACACCAGCAAACACTCAACCACTCAAAACCTTACTGCAATAAGCTTTGTCCAACCATACAAATCCCAGTGAGCAAGGATGGCATACGGGACCGAACAAAGCAATATTTTGTCTGTAAACTTCTCAATTCTTTTGTCCACAAGCGTGAGAACAGATATGTGATAATTGTTTAGTAACAAAAACAGCAGCAATAATCCGGGTCAGTTAGTTCTATTTAATTTATTTATGCACCCACCAGTGGGATACATAAGATTTAATTAACAAACAAGATCTAATTTAATAATATATAACCAGGTAAGATAACATCACTTAATTACAAAGCTTTTGAAAACTATAAAGTTCACAAATTCATAAATAATATTTTTGTCTTGATGAATAATAAAAAGAGCTATAGGCACCACATCTACAATCCGTAATTAACCACAAATTAAACCTATATTAGTTAGTATTAGAAACTAATCAATATATATAAATGGGTCATTAGGTGAAGTGATGATGTTGGGTTGATTCAGGGACGGATCGTTGAATGTATCTGTGTTCCCTAAATAATCCTCAACAGTGAGCGGGTTAGGATCCTCGAAAAGAACAGTAGCTGGTTGATCAACAAAGGGATCATCAACAGTAATAGGCTGAGAATGGGCAACAGATCTAGGTTGAGCAGAGGGATCATCAACAGTAAAAGGCTGAGTGTGGACAATAGTACTAGGTTGAGCACAGGGATCACGAACCGGAAGAGGATCAGCGTGGCGAATGATATTATTAGGTTCATTAAAGCGAACAGAATTAAGTTGTGCATGGTGAAAAGTACCATAATTAGAAGCAACAAGATGAGCATAGTCACCGGTCGTGGGCGGAACGTAAACCCCGTTTTCGTTTGAGCAGCTGCAGGAACGAGTGATTTCATAGAAATCACTCAGCTTCCGTTGTAGCTTCTCACGTTGAGCGTTAAGAAGCGAATTTTCTCTCAAAAGATTCATGTAATCTCGAAAGCTATGGAGAATCATGTACCGAATTTGTCTATTTTCATTCTGCAGATGGTTGGCATCAGCAATTAGATCGTCCAATTGCGCCCTTTTTCGCACCCGGGAACGACGTGCAGCCTCCCTATTGGACATAATTCTTCTCTGGTGCCTCTGATCCACAGCATTTGGAATCTGTAAGTGATCTCCCTCAGAGCCTAAGTTTCGACAATTGTTTGAGCCAGAAGGAGTGTTTCCACCCGCAGTTGCCATAATATGATCAAGCTATCAAGAAACAACGACAACAATAGCACTAATTAACAGTAAAACGAGTGGACTATGCTTAATAGACATAGAAGGAAAAGCCCAGACCCACATATGCTTTTTATTTTGAAACAACAGATGCTGGTGTAATTATTCAAGGAAAGAAATTAATACAAGAAAACACAAGATAGAAAATGCAAATACATGTACCTATGTCTCGGTATAACCAAATGAAGTCGACAATACATGAAAATACATAATAATATTAACAGTATATATAATATAATTAATTAAAAAAGAGGAAACGACTGCACAAAGTCGGTTCGGCGCCTTAAACCCTGAGAGAATATTTTCACTAATTACTACTGTTCACTAACTACTACTGGAAACAAGAGGTATTAAGCATTAAAGATCTTTGAGTTTACAGAGCCTGAGATCTAAAACAAATTAGGACGTATTATGAAAGAGACGAGAATGAGAGAACAACGAGGTTTATTTGGTGAGAATACAATTGTTGGATTATATATATATATATATATACATACCAGATCAAATTAATGCATGGCCATTCGATATTTATATATATATTATTGGAGGAAACTGGGAAGTTTATATATAAATTAATAAAAATTAACCAAGAAATAAATTACAGTAGTGATTTGTGTGTACGTAGAAGTAGGTTTGTGTTCACAAGCACGTACGTATAAGAGGCTATAAAGTAAAAAATGAAATTAATAAGGTGACAGTTGTATGTACAAAAATGAAAAAGATGCCAGTAATATACCAAATTAAATTACATATATTTGGAAGGTTTGCAATGTTCATCAGTTTGTGGTTGTGACAAAGTTTAGATATAGATAGAGAGATCGTTAAAAAGTTATAAAAAAGTATAAAAGATTTCTTGATATTAATAATTTTTTAGTAATTATGGAATCCTTATCATAAAGAAAATCGAAATCCTAAAATGGTGAAACGTATATTGAAAGAAAATTAAGCCAAAAAAAAAATAAAAAAGTGTAATTTGTAGAAGTAACGAATAGATCCACAAATCTATTCCTTAATTACCTAAAATTTGTCGATGCCACTACCATCACAGTCCTTTTTTTTTTTTTTTTTAAGAAGTAACATCAATGGAATAAGTGAGATAGAGTAGGTTTTGCTGTACCAATATTTACGGTGAAGTTAATCAAGTTGTACATTCTATGGCTAACTTGGGTTTGACCTATTTAATTTTGAGTTCACACGGTTTGATGCTCCTTCCTAATCTAAATGAAGAAGCTCTTTTCAAGAATTTTTGGAGATTTTGTAATTGTAGATTCGCTCAATTCTTTTGTTTGTTGTTCTTTCTTGCTTGCTTTTTGGGTGTAGGGTCATGTTAACCTTTTTCTCTTGAATTTTTTTTTCATTTAATCTCTTCACTTCATTTGAGTTACATTGAAAAAACTAAAAGTAAGATATACTAAAATAAAAGAGAAGAAAAAATTTAGTGGGAGAAGACAACGGACATTAATCCTTAAGCAAAATATTCAATCATAGTATAATTAAGAGAAAGAAATAATAAACAAGTTCATTACAAAAAGATGAACATAAAAAAAATTAAGTTATGAAATAATCAAATTTATAACTGTAAAAGCCCTTAAATTATGGGATAAAATTTATTGATACAATTTAGATGGTGTACTATAAAATGAGAAAAAATAACACTAGTTTATTTGAGAGTGCAACAAAATGTAAAATTTATATTAAAGACAATTAGATAAGTAAGTATCCAACAATTGCTATTAAGTGTCCATTTGATTTGGCTTTTTCATTGGTTAAAAAGACTTTTTTATTGATAAAAACTATTTTCAAATTTTTTAATGTCGTTTGGTTGACAATGAAAAAGAGATTTTGGAAATTAAAAAAACTATTTTCTTTCTATTGGAAGAAACCTAAAATTTGGGTTTTTGGCAGTAGAGTTTTCTCAACCTTTTTAAAAAGTAAAATTATCTAAAATACTCTTACTTTATTTTAAAAATTTTACGTAATTTCTTTAAAATAAAATATTAAAATCTATCTATTAAAGTAATTACTCAAATTTTTTTTAAAAATCATTTGTGATAATCAAACGATTAATAAATTTTTATTAAAAGCTCTATTAATAAAAGTTATACAAGTAAAAGCTCTACTTTAAAAAACTCTATTTGAAAAGTTATATTAAACGGACCCTAAGTAATGGAGATTTTAAAATGAAGATCAGCCAAAATTAAAAATTATATTTAACATTGAATGATCACTTTTAAGCCAAAATTAAACTAACAACTATCATAAACTATTTCAAAGACAAGAGTAATCGTCAAGATCTCAACAAAATAAGTAATATTAAACCGTAAAGTCTGCTGGAAACCACCCAAGAAGTTTCCAAGGTGGTTCGTTTCATTAACCATTAAGACATAGATTGCCTTAGTTCAATCAATAGGGCACTAACATCAAGTAAGAATGTGCAATTTAGTGGCATGACAAAGAGAAGGAGATAGCCAAGCCTCATATCTAACTCCATTAATATTAGTGATATATAAATAACCTTAGAGTACAGGTAAAAATAATTAGGGTGTATTTGATTTATCTTTTTCAGTAGAAGTTTTTGGAGTACAAGTAAAAATAATTATTCATAAAGTTTTTATAAGTAAAGTTTTTAATAAAATTTTATTAATTATTTTGGTCATCGTAATTTATTTTTGAAAAATATTAAGTAATTAATTTAATAGATAATTTTTTTTTTTAAAAGAAAAAGATAAAATTTTTAAAACAAAATAAAAATTTTTTAGACAATTTTATCGTTTAAAAAATTAAAACTCAAGGTTTTACTGTTAAGAACTCAAAATTTTTGACTTCTTTCAGTAAAAGAAAAATTACTTTTTTAATTTTTAAAAATATTTCTTCAATACCAATTAAACAATATTAAAAAATTAAAAAAAATTTTCATTAAAATAATTTTTTTAGTTAATTAAAAAGTCAAACCAAATGGATATTTAGAAAATTAAAAGGACTATTCTATTATCATAATAAACCAAATGATTTTTTTTTGATAAATAATTTATTTATAATTAATTTAATATCGATTTATTATTTATAATTAATAATTAATAATTTATTTTACAACAATATATCATAAGTTAAAAGTCATTACACCTTAATCTCAAATTATATTATTAAGTGGATGGTATAAATTGAATTTTCAATGAAATATTCTTTTGCCTGTTTATGGTGGATTTTGATATGTTAAAAGAAAACAATTAATAAATTTGATTCTTATTTTGGAGTAGCTACTTTGTTACTCGAAATGAAAGCTTTTATCTCTGCCTGCATGGAAACTGATGCCACTATCGACTTCTTTCACAAAGAGATGAAATGATTTGTTGACTTTTATGTTTCTATCTAATCTTTTGATTTTTGGAATGGATAGAGATTCTTTCTGGTCTAAATTTTTTTGATAAATACATATTTATCATTTATATATAACTTTACCCCAAAAAAAAAAAGTCGTTGGTTATTTGCCTATTATAAGAAAGTTTGATATTTTGATCTATATTTTACATATTCGTTTACTCCAAAACAATAGGCGGTTCTCACTAATCACAAAAGTTATTAAGAACCTTACATATTGCTACTGAAGAAAAATGGACGAGCTTGAAAATTAATTGGGATTTTAGCCATCAACTAATTAGTTCAAGAAAAAAATTTTTAGAGAATTTTTTTCCCTCTATTTTGACATAATAACAGTCAAATTTTTTTGTTTTACATATTCTTTGTGTGTGTGTGTATATATATTTGTTTCTTTTATGTTTAAATTAACTAAAGAAATACTCCCTGAAGCGTGGAGTACCTGTTAGAAATATATGAATTAGAGTTTAGAGAATGAAGAGGTCTGAGTTCCGAAGTGAAAGCAAGAAGTAATTCCACGTTGAGAAATTTGATGTTTTATGGGATTATATTTAGTTTAAGAGACGTGATAATAATATTTGTGGCATAACGGTTATATCTTCTCTTTGACATACGTATATACATCTATCTATCTATCTATCTATATATATATATATATATATATATGCTTTGATAGTCTAATCGCTTCTTGAAAGACGCGAGCCTTTATACCTTTGAATTTCCTGTCTTAGAAATTAACCTCTTGCTGATCAAGTGCCTCAACATATAGACTGCATGTTCTTAAGCAAAAAGTAAATAGATTGTCACTCACCACTGTTTTTGTAGATAAGTGAATTCCCAACACTGTTTTTGTAGTTCGATTCCAGCAGAATGAAAACTAATATCGGAATTCAAGGTAACAAGTAAATAGATTGTCACTCACCACTGGAAGGAAGTGACTGGACAACGCCGAGCATTCCTTCTCTTTATTTTAATAATTGTGGTAACTTAGAAATGTAGATTGTGTTACGGAGGAGCAGGAATACTTCGTCCAGAAGCAAAAACTTTCACCTGGTAGTACGTACAACACAAACAAGATTCGTTTGATTTTGTCACGATTCCACAAGGAGTTTTTACTTTAGTTTTGTCTGGGAGGTTTCACATTGTCTTCACATAACGATACACATACACAATCTCAGTGGAGTACTGGAGGTTTCTCCTTCTGGTTGCCATCACTCATGTTATGTGTGCTTTCCTCGTCCCGACAGCAGTAACTTTTTCTCAAGAGTTACTTTTGCTATACATGCTTGCACTATTAAAGTACTGATCGATATTTTAATAATGCTTTTAGGTCAAGAAGAAATATTACTATAAGCATGATCATCGAGTACTGGTAGTGCTTGTTCTAGTTCTAGAGCTAGCCGCGGAGCATATGCGTAGCCAGAGCGGATTAAACCTAGCTAGAAGCCAGCTTCGAGATTCCCTGAATTACTTCGCCGTTTTGTAAATTCAGTCATCTTATATAGGTTGCAAAGTCAGACGAAGGGAGCTTAAATATTAATGACCTTCAGGATAGCAGCCTGTAGGAATTGTTGGGTTTTCTAATTCTTTAGTGGGCGTGCGAGCCTTCGTTGAAAGGTCAACAATTTGCACAGATAATTAACACTCAACTTACGATACTTGTCAGCAATCAAAACAGAAGCTCAAGATAAAAAAATAAAAGATAATAATATCAGCTGCATCGGCCTTAATTTTAAGCCATGAAGAGTTACTAATGAATTAAATTTAATTTCAAGAATCAACTGTCTAGAATATTGTGCACTGGAGATTCTTTGCTCATTTGAAGAATTGTGGCAAATTCTAACTGGCTCAAAAATTCTTATACATTTTTATTCATCTTTGGTGGGCTATTGTAAGGCGGGAAACAATTCAATGGAGAGCAGAAAACCCTAACCCTATAAATGCAGAAATTAGCCAAATTATTGCAAAAACTAACCATAGCTATTGAAATCATACGAAATACTTAATTAGGAAAGCTTGATTCCTACTTGCACACCAAGGCTGTCATGAAGCCCAATTTGCCTTTACTTGTATGGAGAATTCGCTTTCGTCGTGAGGAATTAATTAATCTCCGACAAGCCACAAGCACTTCAAATTGAGGTTAATGTTATCTAATTTAATACGTTGTTGGGGATGTGGGACTAGTAATATTCATAATAAATAAAAACTATCCTAAACACGAGACATTATGCAACCAGCAGCCTCGGGCTCTAACTGAATCTCCTCGGGGTTGGGGGGCTAGGCCGTTTTGCAAAGGCTTCATTGTGGCCGGGCCAGCCGTCTAGATGTCCGGGTAGAGCAGCATTACATTTATATTGAGCGTAGTAATTATGATATGAGTAGTGGAACTGGCCTTACAATATTATTTTAGCATAAATATGAACATCAGAAATATATTCAGCATCACAATCCTTAACCGTTCACTTTTAATTATTTCATTTGATCTGCCGACAGAAGTTGCCTCCCCCCGCCCTTACCATCTAATTTATTATATAATAAAGCTCGTCAGGGCATGTGCATACAAGAAATTAAATTAAGATGTGATATATATCAATCTTCCACTGCTGCTGACTCGCAGTTGAGAATTTAGAGAATGTCAGCTTGGCATATATACTAGTTGATTTCCTCTCAGATTTTTAGAAGCCTTTGATAAAATCCTAGTGTCTCTCAGATAGAGTTACTTGAGATAATTTCAGAGCCTAGTAGTATGGTTTGGGGTATTTTTGGCAAGTAATTAACAGTCAAGAGATTTATCTGGCCTGAAAAGCTAGCAATATCTCTTTTGCTTACATAATTCAAGCGTGCAGTCTGGAATCGAGACTGGAACTGGTTGTCGTATCATCTTAATTAGCAAGACTACATCCTAAGCAACACACAAACTCAAGTAAATTATGAGCTTCTAGTCCGTGGACCGCTAGCATGTTTTTCACCTTAGGCTAAACTGTCAGGAAAATTAAGATTAGAAAAAGACACTATGCACCTATCAGTCAGTAATCAAGAACAAGAAAAAAGAAAAATTAGAGAACTTCGTTCTCAATTTCACAGCGGAATGAATGAAACTTCTAACAATAACATCATTTCAGAATTATATTTTATGAGACGAATTAATGCAAAACACACACACACATACCATATATATATACATATATATATATATATATATATATTATAACCACGTGATCTAATTGCTCATTAATTAAAGATTTTTAAAATATTTTCAGTCCCTCTTTATATGTGTTCTTTAATTTAATTAAAGCCAATCATGAATCGCCCACATATATATTCTAAATTCCAGTTAAACAGATCTGATCAAATCATACGGAAAACTCCTATATATATAGGGGCAGGATGAGCAGTTTTTTTTTTTTTTTTTTAACACAAAATCTTACATTTATTGTAAACGGTTAGATATAATCACATCCAACAGTTGATATTCCATTCGATATATGTATTAATCACATAGTCAGATATAATCTCAATTATTAAATATGTTTATATCTAATGGTTTACAATTAATATAAGATTTTGTGTAAAAAAACAGATAGCTGATTCTGCTCCATATATATATGTGTGTGTGAACTTGGTTTTACTTTTACAACTTTTTAGGAAACTATTGATTAACTGTTATATATGTAATCAATATATAGAAAAGGTATAAGGATACATAAACAATATTTAATTAGTCTCCAAGATAATCAATTTGTACTTTAATAAACAGTATTGACAATGGTGCAAGGAAAAGTGAATCAACTGATTAATTCCATAAGCTTACTTTGTTAAAATAAAAAAGGGCGTTCCCGCTTCCCTTCATGCATGCAAGATAACAAGAATAATAAGAAAAAGTATGAAGTAAGTTAAGCACTTAAGTTCCACTGTAACATCATCAAGAATCAGAATGAGAATAAAATAATGTAGGAGGGAGGGATTTTATGCTTGCCAGAAACTTTTTAGGTTTCATCCATGCGTAGTGAATGTTATTACTTCTAACATGACATGCAAAGAAAGAATTGACCGTAATGTAATTTCATAATTTTGATTCACGACAAAAATTGTACTTTTTAAGTCCTTTTATTTTCTTAATTTAATGACTTTATATAATGTCCAAAAACAGAAGGTCATTCTCCCGGTAATGATACGAAGCGTAAACCTTAAACAAGAGAAAAAAGCATTTATAATAATAGAGGTTCTCGTTACTTTTAACGAAATAACCAGATAACATGAGTTGATTACATAGGCTTTGAACCCCATATTAACAGACGGGTTGATAGACAGACCAAGACAAATATTACATATTCTTCCATCAAGAATTCTTACATCAACACAACACTTACAAAATAGCAGAACAGCAGTTGGCTGTTGTTAACAAAAGGACAATACGATACATGCAAATATAATAGCTAGGAACAAACACGGTACCATACCAACTAGCTGCATGCATTAATTAACAATGCACATAATGTAGATTACTTGTAGTAATCTTCAATGAGCTGGTCAGATTCTGCAATGTTAACGGCAGGCTTAGTTTTATAAAATCCGTAGCTCAAACCATAATCCGTGATTCCATCATTAGCCGAAAGCCTGAGAAATGACTTTTCAGTGGCCTCTTTGAAGTAAGCCTGATACATCTTGCTCATGTTTGTGCGCCAATGTTTATTTTCATCACAAAGACGTTTGACCAGAGCACTCAAATCATCTGCCTTCTGCTGCTTTCGCATCCAGGAACGACGAGCAGATGTTCGATTCTTCATTAATTTTTTTATCCTTCTTTCTTCCATAACTTGCAGACGCTGCATGTCATTGGCAGTCAGAGGCACAGCACTTGATTGCGGAAGCATGCCTGACCCACTGGGAGAATTTCCAGCGTCAGAAGCCATAATAACTGAGACAGTAAGAACAAAGTTGCTAACGAGAACAAGTGGATTGTATATGCTTAATTTGATGAAAGGAAAAGCTCGTAAGGCCTGTTATTTATTAAGAAAGACTGAGCTACAAGTACAAATGTAATTATGCATAGCTAGAAATTTCAAGAACACTGAGAAAATATTGTAAATACTCGATTCTTGGGAAGACCACATGAAGTAACGAATCGGAAAAAACGGTATTCGTAGGACTCGAACGTCCAAAACACGGAGGAACATGTTCATAATCCACCTTAATATTTGAGACGAGACCTGAGAGACAGAGAGAGAGAGAGAATAATTTCACTCTGCAGTTGGTACTATGGCATGTGTATAAGTATAAAACCGCCAAACTTACATCAATAACAAGATATTAAAGCATAAAATATCTTCTGCCTTCGCTTTGAAATAAGAGGGTCTTCAGTACGGAGTTACAGATGAAAAATAATGAGACCTTCAAATTTTACAAGGGATTTTCAGAAATAAATTAAAGACAAAAGCACATCCTTTTAAAATTCGGCAAAAAGAAAAGACAAATAATTTACTGAAACAAGACGCTCCTATATATGTGCTTATTTTTGAGCGAATGAATCTCATGCAAATATCTGGTAATACTGTTTAATCCGACTAACGTTGGGTTTTAGTCAAGAAATTTGATGATAATTGTTGTAAAATAAAAGAAACTTATGGGTTTGTCAATTTGAACTAAAATGGTGACTTTTAAATGATTTTGAGAAGGTAAAGAGATTTTGTTGCGGAAAGTGAGAGACAGTTGGAAGAAATTGAGAAGTTCCATAAATAAAAATATAATTACCTTAAAAAAAGAAAGGAAAGTTGTGATTTATGTCTAGATGTGGGTTCTTGTTTAGGAGCACATCGTAGCAGTGATATTTATATATAGGGACTAGGGAGACAACTATGTTTACGTTGGCAAAAATAAAGTCCAGTGCCCTAAAAAATTAAAAGTACATACATTTTAATAGAAGGCTTGCTTTTTGGAATTTGTCATAATGACATATATGCCAGAAGTAAACAGAAGTCATAAATTCCTTAAGTAAATATTTTGAGATAATCATCACTAAAATATTTTCCAATACGAAGGTTCTTATATTTGGAAATCCAAAACTAAAATAGAAAGCACTGGAAAATAATTAAAGAAAAAAGAAATAAGAGTTAATTTGACTAAGGATCATCAACACTTATAAATAAGGTTAGAATTTATACAAATTTTATATTTCAATTAGAAATAGAGATGGCAATGAGGCGGGGTGGGGGTGAGGAGACGTGCCCCATTCCTCACCCCATTTTCTATTTTAAACTCCATTCCCTGTCCTATTTCTTATTAAATTTAATGGGATGGGGATGGAGAATCCCCGCACGGGGAATGAGTTCCCCATCCCCATATCAATTTCCCATTTTATATTATTTTTATAAATTAATTTTAATAATATAAGAATTTAATTAACTTAAATAAAAATATTATTAATATATTATTGGAAACACAATATAGAGTATTTTTAATTTTTAATCTTTTACTTTTTATTTGTATATTCTATTTTTTATAACATTAATTCATGACTTCATAATTTTTTATTATTAATTACATTTAATTATAATATATAATTTTAGAAATTATAATATAAAATTATATTTACATATATAAAATTTAATTTATAAATTATAATATATTTATATTATGTTTTATTGGGGAATGGAGTGGGGGTGGGGGGGGGGGGGGAAGTAAACCAATCCCTGTCCTATTAATAAATTGGGGATTAATTTCTCCCCATTTCTCATCCCATGCCCCAAAATTTATCTAAATTTTTCCTTATTAGGGGTGGATCCCTGTGGATTTGGGGACCCATGGGGAGTTTTGCCATCCCTAATTAAAATAGGAAGAAAAAATATTATGATTTTCTTACTTAACATTTCTGCTAATTATCAAAAAAGAAAAATGTCAGGAAAACAATTTGGGTTAGGCTGTGATAATATAATACAAATATACCGTACATATTTTTTTTTCACTTCATCTAATTCTTCCATTCTCATTTTTCAATTCATTCTCTCGGTTTATCTAACTTTTCATTATTTTTATAATTTAAGAATTATAGTACCCAAAAATTAGATAAATTAAGAAAAATGTATCGTAAGACAGACTTGACCTAATTTTATTTTTAAATCGTACTTAATATAATATAATTTTTTTTAAATGTTACATATACATATTACTAATGTTACATTAAAGATCTATCAAAAATCTTGATTGAGTCGCATATAATTTGATCTGGATATTTTCACTCAATTTTAATGATATTTTACCCTCACGTTTGAAAGAAATTTTACCCATATTTTAATATAATAAATCTCACTTTATAGTAATTAGTATTTCTCATTCTTACGAGTGGGGAAATTAACCTTCCTAACTAGACTCCAATGTGAAGTAGAGTCTTTTGACGTAGAAATATATGATAAGATTGGAATATCTTGGAAATGATCATATACTTCTGTATGGTATCTAATCGCAATCTTTATCGTAAAAATGAAAATTACAGCAGATCGATCGATGGAATCCGATTATCAAGCCGAATCTTATGATTGATGTCTTTGGATGAGATTTATTGCTGGTTTTTACAGTTCTAATTTGATTTTAATTTGTAAGGAGATGTCCATACATATATTTTGATATTCTTTGTAATTAATTACATCGATAGCCGGAACAAATATTTGAAGTTGGAAACAGATGCAATTACATATAAGTAGTAAATACTCACTCGTTGGCTCGTTTGGTCTTGAATGTTCTGAGTCTACAATTTTACAAAGATGGTTTGTCTTTTGCTTGAAAATTTTGGCATTTTTTATTCTTTACTATATCATTAACTCCAAAACTTCTGGAAATTAATTCTTAAAAATTATTAATGAACAAAATCATTTCAATAATGAGAGAGAATATCCAATAATAATGGTATGCGATTATTCTTCCAAGTTTATAGAAAATCTGATTCATGTTAATTACCCCCAACATTAATTTCTTGTGACATTGTGATCGCGATTGAAGGAAGTTTTGTCAGAGGTGGGTGGTGGGTTGGGCTGCCTGCGTGTATTAAGACCACCTTTTAAGTCTTTTTGGAAAGTTCTCACCATATAGATGCCCTTATTCACGTACTCCTTAAGAAGAAAATTAATATTACAAATCAGCTGTCAAATTTAAGGTTGAGATGTTCATCTATTACATGGTGGAATTCTTCCGTATTAAAACGAATTGCTTGAAGATAACTTGGGGCGTTTCTTAGTATAAGTGCTTTGCTTGATTCATGATATTTTATCAGTTTTACTTCATTTATATTATTTATTTATTCTCTATTTATTTTGTAGGAAAATTCTAAAGAGGGGCAAGGTTTAGGTACTCCTCTCTCTCTTTTTTAATTTAAAATTTAAATAACTTTTTTTTTTTCTGATATTTGAATGTAAGTCTTGAATTATTCTAAAAATTAAAAATTAATACTTTTACTATTTATACCTTCATAAAATGTTAATTGTTAAATATACTATAAATATCTCTTTGTTTAAAAAAAAATTGTAAGGGAGCAGACAAAGTTTAAAACATATAAGTTTTATCTTTTGTATATCTCAGCCTCAAACTTAGACAGGACACTTAAGAAATAGTTTAATATATCACCCAAATTGAGCACCTCTGGAACAATATATTGTATAGATATCTTATATACATATATTAATGAAAATAATGTTTATATGTATGTTATTGTAATTTAGGATGTTATACGAAAAGTAATTTTTAAAAAAAAAATTGAAAGACAACTTTTTTTTAACATAACAATACTTTTATAGTTGCAAATTATTGAAAATTCTTAATTTTGATGAGTATAGCTTAGGAATAGAGAACATACCAAAAAAACAATATCCGTCTTAGAAAGAAAAAAATGAAAAGTCTTATATGGATAAAAACGATAAATTAATCAGATAGAGATAGTTTTAATATATTAAATTACAAAGCAAAAAGACAGAAATTGCACAATTATATATTGTTAAATTGACCATCTAAAACGTACATGGAATCTAACAAGTCCCCGGTTCCGTTTGGATTGGTTCAGTTGATCAGTTAATCTCAAAAGACTAAAAGACTGTTATTATCTGAATTTAACGTTATTGGCGATCGGTAGATTCATTGGATGCTGCTAAATGTTCAGAGAAGAAAGAGATTCCCAGAATGACGTGACTAAATGAGACTTTCTCTTTCTCTCTTTCTCTATATTGTGGGGTTGCACAGAAATGTTTGGCCCCAATGCAAATAAGATGATGAGTGAAAAACAGTGACAGCTGGGTTGTGGGCCGTCTTTGTTGTACAAATTTAACTTCTCCCAATTTGTGAATCAACGTTGCCATGATTTCATTTTCCACATGGGGATGGGCTTTTGATTTGGTCTCATCTCATCTGCTTTTGCTTTCGTTCTTCTTCCTTGTATTTTCCTGCATGCTTACCGCTTTACTTTTGCACGTACAAAGACTCACATGGGGTTTCCCAATTGCTAACAGAAATTAGCTCAGTCTCAGTCTCGGTGGCTCTTATCTTCCCGATGAATGTGGACTCCATCGTCTCTCTTCTCTTAGAAACCAACAACTAAACTTTTTTGTCAATTCAGTTTCAGTTTCTCTCTCTCTCTTTGAGTTTACTTACATTCCTCCGCTCGTGTAATTTTCGACAAATTCAGTGTTTAAACTTGAAATTGAAAGGGCATCCATGTCTTTCTATATCTCTTTGCGCCATTTTCTCACTTCACAATTTCATCTGATTGTGTTGGATGTCAATACTATAACAATTTCGTCTTATTGTGTTGGATGTCAATACTATGCATTTCCATTTCTCCATCTGCCGACACACACATTCACCACACCCAAAATAAATGAAATCTTAATTGTTGAAGAGAGGGTCACACCCACATCATTGGTAATGCTCATGTTTTATCACACTTCCACAGTAAAAATAAATTTCTAATTACTGTGTTAGTTAAAAAACTACTCCTGTTACAAATTTAGTGATTCATATTAATTCATATAAAATTTGTTAAAAATTATCTTTTTCAGTAAATTTAGTTACATATCCTATTTAAGACAATAAGACAAACAATAATATGATTACTTCAATAAAAATGACCAAGAATTATTTTTAATACACACATATACATAATTAACTTAATAAGATTATCCATGACTATGTGATTAAAAAACACGCCTGAATAATTAATTACTGGCCAATCATAAAATGGGGAAATTGCTGATGGGAAAAATTTTAGAGGCTTAATTGATTAGAGACTGGAGAGAAAGGTTAACCTAACCCGCGTCTACGAATAAGAGAGCAACCTACCACGTGTACACCAAATCCTTCACATTAATTAGGAAAACTTCTGCTTTCTCCTTCTTGGTAACTGGTAAGAATGTCTCCAATTCCCTGCAGGTGGGTTACTCTTCTTCATACAGACATTAGTCGGATCAAAAATTATCGTAAACGTCAGAATTTAATGTAGCACCAGCCCTAATAGTTAGTCCCTACTTATTAATAACCATCAAACAATTAACCCTAAACTTATCCATTCTTCCGCCTAAAAAACCTTCTCTTTTTATATTTATCTTTTAGAATTTTGTTACGTGTCTATAATTGATATTTACTGCAGCTCCTTGTCCAAATTTTGATATTGAAAATTTTTTTTTTTTTTAAGATTTCGGAGATTGAGAGAGAGAGAGAGAGAGAGAGAGTGGGGGCTTTTGTTTTTTTTGTCGTGGCCTTCCTCTCTGTTTGATTGGGCTGGAATCGATGAGAAATGCAATGGTGTGCATCGCTAAGCTGTAGATTTTAAAAGTAAACCAATCGGCTTTGTCAAATATCATAGGTTTCAAGAAGCAGCGGAAAATCGTTAAATCGTTAGGCACTTGGAAGACAATTTGATGTTGGTCCAAATTAAATGATCATGGATTGGTGAATGAGCTGCTATTGGACTGGATTTAATTGTATTCATTCATATGTCGCCCAAATGTTGTGTTGTGGGTTTCATGCAGTTCAGTTCAGTGTGCTATTGAGGATACTTGTAGTTGTTCTTAATCTACACATAGACGTGAAGCCTTAGCCGGCCTTCTTCTCTTGATTATGAAACACAATCTTGGTAGGTAACGATGATGGTTGATGTCCAAGTCCAAGTAATGAAATCAGCCTTATGTCACTCCTTGAACAAAGGGATGTGCCACGCTCCGCCTAAACGGGGGAAGACGTTGCAGACAGTCGAGCATGTGCGAAACCTCCCTAGACGCTCAGGCATATTATCACGCAAGTTCTAGTGTAAGAGAGTGCGAAGTTCGGATGCAAAAGTACAAGCGCACAAGCAAAAACATTCGCAGGTGAATAGGAGCCCGACAAATGAACAGTACCCATAAGCACCTGAGTAGGTAGAATTCGTCCGAGGGTCAATTACAGATACAGAAGCATGCGTGAGCTATTTTGGGCACTTCATAAGCATCATGGTGAAATTAGAATGGCACACATGAAGGTTATAAAAGCTTCTATAACTCCCTAACATGTGTAGCAACATATACATCTATGGAATCTTCTAAAACCTCTTAGGTCTAGCTATTATGTTGTGTTCTCTATAGTTCTCTTAAGTTGTATATTCTAAAATTTATCACTTGTAAATATCTAGATATTATTTAGAAAAATACTAAAATACTTTATATTATAAAATTCTCTTAAAACTCTCTAGAACCTTTAAAGAGGTGGAGATATATATAAAAGATGGTAGGATCATTTGTTATAACACACACAATCACCTCAAGTGACTTTAAGTGCTTGTAACCTTTCCAGTTTAATAAACTTATTCTTCACTCAAATATGCTCTCTCTTCCTTTATCACTCACTAATTTCTTATTTTTCACATCTTTCTCTATTACTCATTAATTTCTTATTTTATGGGTTATGAGAGATTATCGTGGAGTTGCTGAACGTCGTACAGTCGAATTGAGTAAAGAAAAGTAAAGTCATGACACTTTAGGTTAGGGATTGAAATTGGATGAAGTTTTATAGGCTTAATTATTGACTAGGTCAGGATCTGCCTATAATAGTCCCATGAGATAAAAACTAACAGTCAGTAAGTCTACTTGTTTATTTTAGGGATACTTAGCGCGTGGTGAAACGGGCCCCTATACAATAGTAAGCCAATTTTATTTGTTGCTTGTGGTTTGGCAACAATGGGTAACATATTTGCTTTATCGCTTTTATTCTAGAAGGAACTGTCGATTTTTCGATGTATACATTTATGTATTCTGTTACATGCTGGAAATTGAAGCGGAATTCTGGCTACGTGCAGACTTAGACAAGCTCACATGCACTGTCCAAGTAAGGTTTGAAAACCCAAGATCACTTTATGTGTGTGTGTGTGTTGGCATGACTAGAAAAGCAATGCACTGTCAAAGAGAAGAAGTTGCAAGTGAAAAGTGGTAGAGAGAAAGAGACACGTTCTGCCTTTGTTTGGAATGGAAATGGTTGGTTAATTTCATTACACTACACTTATATTTATATACATAAAATGAATGAATGAAATTTGGCCCATATACAAATGAATGGTAGAGATTACATTACACATAAAAATCTTACCTATCGCTACTAAACATAAAATTGGGCCAATTGGATCACTTACAAACAATGGAGTGTATTTACAAGCATGGCCACATTGGGCCTAATAAACACAAAGGATTTAGGACAAATCCAAGCATATATAGCCCACATATGTCCAGATCTAAGCAACCCAATATCATTATGGACTGTCCCAAATCAACCATCAAGCCTCCAACACTCCAAATTTACCCTCACATGCTTGCTAGCTCGCAGCAAACTATTCACTCGTGGCATTGTTTATCCGCCAACCATTTTACTTGCACACTGGTGCATCGGAAGGTGCCGCTTGCATGCTCGTGTACTAGAGGTTGTGCGTTGATGTGCCGCTATGTCTTCGGCGATTTCGCTTGCATTTTGACGACATGTGACAATTCACTGACTATATTAATGTAGTATAAACAATTGAGAGGCAGTAACAAGAGGAAGGTTTTGAGGCTGCCTCTATACACACACACACATATATTCGTGAAATAGAACTTCATAATCCTTTGTTAATTTTAGATTTCATTTGCTCTGCTACAATCTAAGTTGCCTAAAAAAATTCCTTTCTCACCCCGTCCCTTATAATCTAAAGTTTGTGAGGACATCTTCCTACAAGATATGACATCAATCTTCTACTGACTATTGTCAATAGAAGTAAACAAGTCCAGCACTTATCACATTAATTTACCTACCTTTCATTTATCAAATGATGACTAAGAAGAATAATTTTCCCTCAAACTTACATAAATCTTTAAAGATAATTTAATTAAGGCTTCACAAAATGACCAACCGAACCGAATCGAGTCGAACTAAGCCAAAATGTTCGATTTAATTTGATTTCAAAACAACTTCAGTTTTAATCGGTTTACAAGCAGTTAGTTCAATTCAAATTCAGTTTTTAACTGAACCCAAATCAAAACCAATTTTAAAATTTCATATAACCCTTTAATACTTTGATAAATTTCAAATAATTAATAATTTTTAACAAAAATTTAAATAAAATAGAGAAAATATTATAATTTTTAAAAAATTATTTATTTTTTATAATTAATAAACAAATTAAGGACTCATATGAAAATTTTCAAAATTAACCAAAATCCATAACCAAAGTAAAACCAAAATTACAACCCCAAAAACCGAACTTGAACTCGAATCGAATGAAATTAATTTTGGTTAAATTCGATTTTATAATTTATATATATTAGGTTCAATTTGATTTTTATAAAAACTGAACCAAACCCTATCTTGCCTACTCCTAATTCTAGTGTCTCCTTAACATAGGCTTAATTCTAAAATATAAAGAAAGTGATTGTAAACTATACAATGAAATAATCAGTTACATAACAATTCTAGTGTCTCCTCAACATAACTTAATTCTAAAACATAAAGAAAGTGATTGTAAACTATACAGCAAAATAGTCAGTAATCATAAGAACAAAATTTTTGTAAACTGTACAGTGAAATAATCAGTAATCATAAGAAGAACATTTTGGCAGATCAATTGTTGTCTACAGAATATATGTGTTGGCTCTGAGTAGGTATAGCACACACACCCTCCACCTGCTTGGGAGTATCATATTCAAAATTAAAGAAGAAAATAATGAGATCTCATGAATAACTCCACCATAAGAACTGTAATCATTGATGCTCCATCTGTCTTTAATCTTGTTCTTGATTAACTCCAAGATAGATGTCATACATGCATCATAGATAATACAACAGCCATAGAATCATAAACTGCAAAATAACTTACATATTTACAAGTTTCAAGAAGGTACATCCCAAGCAAGCAGCTCAAACTAATAAACAAGATGCTAGACCAAATCTTGGCAGCATAATTCTGAGTACAATCCTACTGGGCAGAAAGTAAAGACATAATAAAGAAGCAACAGAACCATGTGAGCCTTTAAGAGCATTACCTATGCATCGGCAAATGCAGCTTCTGGGTGGTAATGAAGCATCTCATTCCACATCATCTCCCTAATCATCTGTTCCCTAACATTCTCATCAATATCCAGGTTGATTGGGACCTGGGCAGGTGGGTTAGCACGCGGATCATAGAGCCCTGACATGTAAGGGTGTTGGAGTGCTTCAGTGACTGTGATTCTCTTTGATGGTTCAAAAACAAGCATTTTTTGCAACAAATCTATGGCTAAAGAATCAGCCTGGGGATAGAGAGTGGAAAAATGGGTTCCCCTGGAGAAAGGGAGTGATTTGATGAATCTTCTAGCTTTTGGATTATCAATAAACTCAAGGTCAGATTCGCGTTGGGTTCCAAGGACATTGATAATTAGTTTTAGCTGGTTAAGGCACTCTGTTCCAGGGAAGATCGGTTTCCTTCCAAGAATCTCAGCAAAGATGCAACCTACAGACCACACATCAATGGAGGTTCCATAATTGTCACAGCAGAGGAGGAGTTCAGGCGCACGATACCATCGGGTCACAACATATTCAGTCATAAACTGTTCATTCCCTCTGCTGGTTCGGGCCAATCCAAAATCACATATCTTCAAGTCACAGTTGGCATTGACAAGAAGGTTCCCAGGCTTCAAGTCCCGATGAAGGATGTTTGCTGAGTGAAGATACTTCAGCCCTCGTAGCAACTAAAATATTTACAGTAATTAGTCACAATCAGACCACAGATTGAAAAATATAGAGAGTTATAAGATTAACCTTAAAAGGATTTTGTATAAAATCACAGTTTCAGAAACTAACAACTCCATGGAAACAATCTTAAATTATGGCATGTCCATAAGTTCAACAGATGCGAAAATCTTGTAGTCATTATGTACTAGTAAGCTGCACAGCTTTTAACTACACGACCCCTTGATTAAAAACAATCTCGGAAAGCAAAAATGGTGGTTTTCACCCAAAAAGATAGCACAACAAAAACACAAAACAGCCTTGCCAGTACAGTAAAATGAACATGCATTCTATGATTGACGATAAGGCTGAATCAGGAGAGTGTCAGCAGTTCATGCATCCATTGGTGGACAACTGCTGCCAGACAATCATTCTTGAAATAAACCTTTATAGCAATATTTTGGAAGAAATATTTAAAAAAATCACCTTTTCTTCCAGCTAAATTACATAGAAGATGGATTAGATGAGCATCAAAGTTGTCAAAAGCTGTAAACTCAATAAAAGTACTGAAAATAAGTGAGATGACAAAAAGAAGCAATCAAAACAAGATTCGGATGAAATTTTGTCATTTTGACACATAAGTAGTTAAAGGTTCAATATATCTTAATAG
Source organism: Azadirachta indica (assembly GCA_022749755.1). Taxonomy (NCBI): domain Eukaryota; kingdom Viridiplantae; phylum Streptophyta; class Magnoliopsida; order Sapindales; family Meliaceae; genus Azadirachta; species Azadirachta indica. The sequence goes on along the minus strand of CM040447.1, from coordinate 14,863,282 downwards.
CACCATTAAGATTACCAAATACAACTACCATCATCAAGACAGTTGCCAATTGATCATTCCAAGTTTCCAACAGCTCAATAAAAGAAACAAATTTCAGTATAAGACAGATTAATTCTTGCTGAAAAATGTCCATTGATGGGCCACCTTATATGATTTTCATTATCACTACAATATTAATATGGAAAAATATTCTACATCTACATTGCAAAGTAAAAGAATAAAGCAACAAATCATTTAGCTTATACATTGCAACAGCCACTATAATCCCAAATGAAAGCACATCTTAGAACAGTCTCATTATACATTACCTCAATACCAAATAAGTATCTTATAATAATATTAAAAACATGATTTAATACCTGAAAGATAAAATATTTGCAATGATCATTGGACAGAGGCTGGGAAGATTTGATAATCTGATGCAAGTCTGTATCCATGAGTTCATAAACCAAATACACATCCTTGAAACTCAGCCTATGGGGAGGCACCATAACATCCTTCAAAGCAATCACATTCTCATGCCTAATATGTCTAAGAAGCATCAACTCCCTCAAAGTTCTCAAAGCATCAATTCGATTCTCAAACACATTATTGATTTTCTTGATCGCAACTTTCTCATTTGTCTCTTTATTAATTGAAGAACACACAACACCGTATGCTCCCCGGCCAATTGGTTTGATCGGGACATACTTTGTGTCAATTTCAAACAACGTTTGCCACATTGAATAATAATGCTTTCCTCTTGATCTGACCCCATTTGGAGGTTCAACTAGCGTTGCCATTTCCCTGAATATCACAAAAATTTAATCTAAGTCACTCTAATTCGTTGTATTTTAAGACTATATATGAAGTATCAACTCAATTAAACATAAAATAAAAGGAAAAAAAATCCTAATAAACTTACATAGTAAAATATAAACTGGAAGCCAAAACAGGCACAGTACATGAATTCTAAGCTAAACAAAGACATATGTACCAAGATAAAGGACTTTCGGAATCAATACTTACTTGCTGCTACCACTTCTTTACTTTGATCCTTAGTGATCGCTTATTCTCTTCCCTTTTCAGCTCTCACCTACTTTCCAAGTTACAAACTCTGTACTTTTTCTTTCACTCTGGACCCGCAACTTCTATTCTAATTTATTCATCCGTACCAAACCAGCTCAAATTGAACACAATTTAAGCTTTCACACAACAAATTCTACAACTTTATGCCCTAATTTCTTTGAAAAAGGGAATCCTTCGATTCTATGTCAAATTCAAAGCTACGCAGCACGAATCTGCTTCACCGAAATTGTTGAAGTATAAATTACATTGGATCTGATCTGTAAGCAATTGGTATTCCTTGTCTCGTCGTGATCAGATTCAGAGCAGAGCCACAGAGAGAGAGAGAGAGAGAGGGGGGGGGAATATATACTAATATTATAGGTAAATAGGAGAGAGAGGCAACGGGAAGGTGCAAAGGGCAGGAGCAGGACGTGACACCCACACGGCAAATTTTGATACACAAAACGACAGCAACGTGTTTCTTCGGGTTTTAGTAAATATCATCTTTGGCCGCAGCCTTCACGCACAAACAAATGCAATTACGAATATTTAGTACCTTTGTTTTTTTTTTTCCTGAAGTAGAATATTTATTATATCTTTAATTAATCTTTATTATTGTATTATATTATATTCATATTCATATGAATATGAATATCATATTATTATATCGAGCTACTACAAGTTACAGCTCCGAATCCGTTCACTCTCCAGGTCTTGCTACTATGCTACGGAGTATGGACCACCGTTTATTCTTTGCTTTGGACTTTATCGATTCCAATGCCCTGGGAACTTTCTTCTAAAATGAATAAAAATATTTTTTTTTTTTAAATAATATAAATTTAAAATTTTATTATACTATTCAAAATATATTATTAAATATTTTTATTTTTTATACTATTCAAAATATATTAATAGCTGATTCTATTAAAACTCATAGATACATTGATCATACATAACCTATTGAATTGCATCCGGTTGATTAAAATTCCTGAAGTTATTAAAAATTCATCACTTTTGTTTATCTAATAGACATATTAAATTTATAATTGTTTAATAAAAATGTTATTAATTATAAGAAATGAAAAGCTTAATTTAAAAAAGGAAGAAAAATTTATAAAATAAGTAATAAATTATTACAAGACATATGATGGTCATTCGACCTGAATTTTTATTTTTCTTTTGAAATATATAAAATAACAATAAATTTTAAAAGAAACGCAGAGAGTTTCCTAGACAAAAGTAACAACATGTATGCAAACTTCTTTTTTTTGTTAATATTGATTATTAATATTATTTGTTGTTGTCTAAATTTATATAATAAATAGTAAATGAGAAAAAAGGTCAATTGTTGAAAGGATTCAAAGGAATGGTGCAGCTGTTGGGGTCATCAAGTGAGTAAGGCAGGTAGAAGGAGAGAAGAAGAGTGGCTAAAAATGGGTTGGATTAGCAATTGGTAAAACTAAAACGTGAAAGAAGTGGGTTAAATCGAAAATAATAATACTCATAAGATCGAGGACAACTTTTTCGCATTAGCATACATTTTTAAAATATCACACATTAATACTAGATCTAAATTGATTAAGAATCGAGATAGCAAAATCTGTCATAATTTAAGAAAAATGTATGAGTGAGTGTCTTAACTTAACAAGAATAAGATTAGTAGACTTTGTTTGGTTTGGCTTTGCTTTGCTTTGCTTTGCTTTGCTTTGCCTTGAATCCAGCGGATATTTCAAAGAAAGAAGCATTAAGAAATATCAATGCACTTTCCCGCATCAAGGCAAGGCTCCCTCCACGTGGAAAGTAAGACAGTACTACGCTTAGGCCGGCTGCTGCCTTGCGTTAATTTACCGAAATTCTCTCGACGTCGCATGGATGGGTCCAGGCTCCAGCGTCCAGCCTGCCTAACTTATTATATTTAGTAGTGGCAAGCCACCGTCACAACTTTCGGTATTTTTCACGCCAGGACGCATGAGTTAGTTCCACACTCGGAATCAAAAGGACACGCCTTTTTTGCTTTCTTTGTAACTTCTCTCTCTTGTGTTACCAAGTTTCTATTGGATATGGGCTCTGGCCCATTTTAATCTCATCCAAGTATTATATCTTTTACATGGACCATTCTTTTTTTTTTTTCATTTTCTTGAATGCGAAATGGTTATAAACAGTTGATATTCTTAGCTGTGTTTTTTTTAATTTTTTGGATAAAAAGTTAATTCACTTACTTTGAAAGAAAACCGAGATTCATCGCACACAATCATCTATGATGTTTACCACTTAAAATATATGAAAACCCTTAAGAAATATGTTTGCATTATTATCTTTTGAGACATATAATAAAATCTCGTTACCTGTTCGATTACTTTAAAATCGTTAATCATGATAATAGTAATGATTATTTATTATTATGATAAGATAACAAAATCAAAATAAGCATAATTTTATTAGATATTTTCATTAAATTTGTTTTTTATAAAAAATTTTTTAAAATATTATTCTGTAAATTTATGTCACATGACAACCAATCATGTCAACATGCAAGTAAATAATTTATTTAATGCGTACACTTATAATCCAATTTATTAAAATTAATTAGACATTAATTTTTTTAATGAGGCATCCGAAATTTAAATATCTCCTAAGTTTAAAGAACCGTCAAAATTCAATACCTGTAATTACTTGCTTGATTGCGATTGTAGTTTGAAAGCGTGGTAGTTGTTCACTGTACTTAGCGAGGGGCGTATGTGTAGAAATTGTAATGCAAACTGCCCCCCACAAGTCCAAATAATCTCAAGTCATGCAGAGGATCCAATTCCAAACTGATTTGATTTGGGTCCGCTCCCTTGGGAATTTAACCTTAACAAAAACTGCCTTCCTTGGGCCTTGGGCTTTATCCTCCCAAGTTGGCGACTGAAGCAGAGTAGCCCCTCCTTGTATTTTGTTATTTTAAAACTCGGCCTCAAATTATTAATAATGCTACTAACTAATTGCTTCTTAGACTTTCCATATTTTCTGATATAATGTTAATAATATAATATTAAAAATGATGCTAAAATCGTATCTAATTTTTTATCCAACCTTCTATTTGATTTTTGTTTGATTTCAATAAAGAGATGTGAGTTTTACCGCCAAAGTAATTAAATTTTTTTCCTTTATCATAAAATTCTACAAAAAGACTGCTGAAAGAAAGCCAGGGCTTCGGACTACTATTAAGCAAGTAGGCTGGGATTCATAAGGATCATTCAATATAAATTTTTTTGTTTCTCTTTAGAGGATTTCAGTGGACTAAGTCAGTGGAAAAAGCATTTCGAGTCCCAAACTCGATTTCGTCGCTCTAAGTTGATTTCACTGGCCCAAGGAACTAACATAACTAAACCCAAAAGGCATTCCCGGAGTAAAAAGTTGAAGTACATGTGGCTGCTGGGATTCGAGCCCAGGTCTTCACGGCCACAACGTGAAATTCTTACCACTAAACTACAGCCACCTTGTTGTTTATTATTTATCTATATCTGTTTTTGTTTGTGTGATATTTAGACCAATCGGACACTTGTCATCGGCAGTGTTGGGTGTTCCAGTTTTAATCACAAGCACTGAGGGATTATTAAAGGTTAATATATGCATTCATTCATAATGTTGGGAAGGTGAGAAAATATCAAACAGATATGCTCTTCTCTTAAAATAATAATGGATGATGATGTAATATATACTTTTGTAATAAGTGGGAGTGGTAGATATATGAAACATAATGATCAAGGATAATATATTAGGTATTTTCATGGGAGACAAAGTCTATATACCGTGGTCACAATTAAAAGCATCCTGCCTTCTATAAAACCAAAACAAGATTAAGATAGCATATATCCTTATTGCCCTCCATTAAAATTTGTCTCTTAATCTCCCTCCCCAACCTGAGACCCTGCTACCTAGCTTGTTTTTCAAGGCATTTTACATCCGTAATCTAAGTTACTTTCTTATTTATATCTAACTGAAATTCTCTTTATCACAGGTTGCAATTATATACATATATATCTCGCATCTTCAATAAATAAAATTACTGGGAGATGGCTTCATCTAACAATTGTTTTGTCAAACTTCTCGGTATAAAATTTAGCTACATATATAGAAGTAAATTGATTAATTAACAAGCGCACATATAATTCCCAAATAAAATCTAAATCTAAAATTTCAGCCAAAGATGCATGCTCATAAAAATTACAGAACTTTAGCTAAGTGCCGTGATCTGATAATGGGAGATTGAAAAATTGATGTGATCTTCAGGTTGGAAGGCTGAGAAAAAAAGAGAGAGCTTCATGGGAGACAAAAACTTGCTCATAAATCTCATCAAGTTCTTTATTCATTGTACAAGATGCTAAAAATTTTTGGTTAGTGGTCTCCCATGGGATAAACAAGTCATAGACATATAGTCATTCATTCCGAATATTCAGATACGTGTACGTATAATAGTTAATTATGAATTTAGACGAATAATAATAAATATGATCGATATTTGTTAGCAGGCCAATCACAACACTCGATAGTGTAATTATGAAGACGAGGTAGAAAAATATTGGGAGGGCCCAAAAAGAGATATTTCAATTTAGTTATCTTTAATTAATTCTATTTGTGAGTCGGCATCATGTCTCATTTTGTCTATGTAAACCAACAATACGCATGTTAGCATTATAATTTTAACATTCCAAGAGTCAAACTTCAGATTATACTAATATGAGAAAATAAAATTTTAAATTATTAATGAGATATTTTCCTATCCTTTGTTAACTCTTTGCTAATTAAAACTTACTTTCATTAATATTCCTTGTGCATATTACCTTATTTTTATGTATGTTAAGAGGAACTTTGTATAGGTCATTCGCTAAGGTAGATTAAATTGCTTACAAAACTCCTATTAATTTTCTCTTTGATATAACTTGTTTTAATTTGTAGCAACGAACAATTCCAATTTAAAGTTGATTTTCTAACTTGTATATATCATTTATGCTAAAAAGTAAGTTGTAATGCTAATAAATTAAGTCATAGGATGCATGTATACTAAAAAACATGTAGTTTAATGTGTGCTCTCTTAACAGATTATCTACTTCAACTAGATTTCTACTGACAAGCTTGGTTAATTAATTTTCTTAAATGAAAAAAATTATAGTTAGGTTGATATCTATAGTGCAAATTTTTAATAATGTCTCATGAAAAAAGTATTATGGAAGAAGTTGACATAAAATTTTCCTAAAATTAGTCTTAGACAAATAACTACTAAAAATGGAGAGGTTGTGTTGGTGGCTTTGTACATTTTATATTGGAAAATATGGGGAGTTAAATACTTTGACAGAATGAAAATTTAGCGGAGAGCAACTTAATTCACTCATGTGAGAGAGTTTTCAAGCCTTGGTTAAACATGGGTATTTTCGCAGGATATACTGCTTGAATATGAGAATCGCATTCGCCAAGGAAATCGTACTACTCAAGATTGCAACTCAAATTTCGTTGGGTAAAGTCATCCTGTAATTTCGAACTTTCAGTTAAAAAAAATCTATCTGCATGCATGAAACTTTTTCATATGATCTGCATGTAATCAATTACTGACTACCCTGTATCTTTATCTCTATGCACAATGATCATATAATTGATTAGCTTTCATAAACAGTTGTGTGCTAGCTGCATGGAATATACATACTCATTAGTAGCTAGCTAGGAGTATTAATATTTAATTTTCTTACATAGATAAACTAAATTAAATTAATTAGCCATGCTGCAGAAGTCTCTTGATGTTGCTTAATTAATACGAATATAGTTGATTTCATTATATACGTATATTGATCGCTGTGAATTTTCCAGAGTTTCTTCTACTAATTGGGACTTTTATCTTAACGACAATACAGGAATATTGCTTCCAGCCACACCAATGCAAGTGACAGCGTCTCAAGCTTAAACGAGTTACGGCAATCTCCCATTACAACTTGCATCAATCAAAACGACTTCACCCAGAGCCACAGCTTCGGCCTCGAACCTGATAACCAACGGCTCCTGCCAGAGAGATTTTTCTTTCGAAATGAGTGAAATCTTACACGGTCCTATTTGTACCAGTAAAGAAGAGTCAACCGTACCACTACCACCTACAAAACATTGTCCACCTAATACAAATCTATCTGTCCAAGACTACCCTTTTGGCTACAACTTTACTGATGAGTCACTACTTTCAGCAGCTTGTCGTCAAACTCCTGCGACGTCAGCTACAACCATTGGAATAACAACGTTTAATATAGATCAGGACGCCATACCACTCACAAAACAACATTGTTCTTCTACTGCAAATCTAGGTATCCATGTTTTCTCTTTTGGCTCCCCTGGTGCTAAATCACAACTTGTAGCAGGAGAAGCATTCTTTATCAATCCTCAAAATCCCGGAACTACAGTTGAAAGAACATCTAATTTAGAGGAATCATTATTACCACCTGCAAAACATTATTGTTCACAGTGTCCATCTGCTATAAATCTGTGAATTAATGATATTTCTTTCGGCCCTAATTTTACTGAATCAGGATCACAACTAGGAGGAGAAGTTTTCCCTTCACCAATCTCAAGTGATTCTTCTGATTTACAAATTTTAGATAATTCAACTATGGATTGGTGGCCCTCAAAGAAAAAGAAAAAGGTAACTGATGTGGATGATTTAACTGGCATAGATTTTGGTGGGAGTTCTAGGCAGATTTCAGATGATAATATTCTTGATAAATCAAGTGAAAATATATTCATGAGCGACGATGTCAATGGCCAGCCAATGCTTAGAGATGATACTCCGCCATGGCCTAGCTGCAGCCAGAAGAAAGAGGTATTGCGTTCTTATCTTCTTATTGTGCGAAACATATAACGATAATACATAGTTTTGCCCTTTAGATTCTTAATTTCAGTAGTTTATGTATAGTTTCTTGATGATCTGAACATGACTAGCTATCATCATTACCGTCAGCACTATATATATATATATATATATATAGTTTTATATTGTAGTGGAGATAGATACCACCAATTACTTTCATAGTAGATAGAAAATACCACTATTTATCCAGATTTAATTTTTTTCTAAATACATAATTACAATGTTTATAATTGTGAGAGGTTCCAAAATTCAAGTTTTCAACTTTTTTCTATATTGCAAACCTAGAATCACCTTAAGTATTCATAAATCTTCATATTGAGTTTAATTTTTATATTCCAAATTAATTTGACAATGAAGACACGATCTTTGGTGAAAAAAGTGCCATATAATTCTCAGGAGCAGCAGGCAAAATATAAAGGTATTGTTCATTATAAGATAGCAGAAGCTCCACTACCGCAGAAGAATAAGAAGGAGAAGGTGAATATGTTAAACATTATTAACTTAATTAATACTCATTCTGAACGGTTGTATTTAATCTTGTGGTTTCCAATTGAATATTACAGGTAAAAAAGGAGCGAGTAGCAGAGAAAATTGCAACGCTTCGTGACATGATAGTACCACTTGACAGGGTAATTATAATATGTCAATTTTTTTTTTTTTTCGTTTTAAGAAACTCGCCAATGAAACATTCATATATATCTTGTGCATTAATTTTTATATATACAATATCTATCCGTAAACAAGTTTAGCTTTAATTAACTAACTTAATTTGCTTAATTTTTGTTGCCGAGTAACTTGCAGGCGGTTACTGATAGTGTACTGAGAGCAACTATTGCGAAAATTAATTTACTTCATGCGCAGTTGAAGACATTGATTGCATCTCATATGAATTCGTCAAATTATAAGGAGCTTCCCACAATAGTTCATGGGGTAAGTAAAACTATTCTACTCTTCTACATAATATAATACTTTAGACCGAGGCCTTGCTTTAAACCTGACTAACAAGTACATTTCAAAAAAATTATATATTATTTTGATTAAGTGTCTGTCATTTACTGAAAAAGGAAAATATATCATTAACTATTATTATTACTTTTACAGGGTTCAAGTAAAGAGGACGAAAATGATGGGTTCAAATCATTATTATTATTTTTACAGGGTTCAAGTAAAGAGGGTGAAAATTATGGATTAAAATCATATTTGAAAAAGAAAGGATTATGCCTAGTGCCTAGGTCTTGCGCATCAAATTTTACTGAGAAAGAACAATATTGGCAGCATAATAACAAATGATAATCACACTTGGGCTTTTACTCAAATCCTACTCATTCTTGGATGGGATTGGGTAAGACTTAGTTCATACATATTAAATATTTGAAATGTAAGAGAGAAACATAATGAAGCTTGCATGCGTTGTTGGCCTCTATATTTGTCTGAACGATATATTTCTAATGTGGAGTTGTTATTATGCTATATATATATATGTGTGGCTTGGACTTTTGTTCCCATGTTGGTCACTTATGACTAGTCATGAATAGAGACAATAAATTAAATAAAAAGTTAAACTAGCTACCGAGCTCCAGCTTGCATCAGCAACTTACAATAATAAGCCTTTTTTTTTTTATTTGAAAATATACACGAGTGCAAAAAAAAGGCCAAATTGTACATCCGAGCAAAAATCTTAATCTGTATTTTACAATAAAAGCATCAAATTTGAGTGCATTTGGGTGGTCTCCTGTCCTTAAAATAGGGAAGTCACCACGCACAGCACCAATTTCCTAAGAATAATCTCTTTGCGTATCCAGCTCTTCTTCCTTTACCAGTTGAACTGCCATTGCAATTAATGGGAAAAATTTTTGAAAAGAAAATGAGAGACAGACTCCACAGAAATAAAATATACGGTTGCAATTAAAAAATAAAAAAATAAAAAAAATTGAGCCTACCAACTTCTTCTTTTTCTTCTTCTTGTCGATGTAAGCTAACAATTCTTCCTGTCGAGAAAGTGAATCCTCGAGAGCCTGCACAGACAAGACCAATCAAAGAGAACAATCCTCAATTAAAGTGTTGCAAAAATATTAGCAATTGAGTGATGAATTAAATTTTTACATTGATTTACCTTCCTAGTCGCCAAAAGCTCTTGTTCCAACGCATCAACCCGACTAACAGCAGCGTTCAACATTTCCTCCTTCTCCGCTAGCATAGCGTTAGGTTTCGTGCTCAAAACACTCACTGTTTCTTCCAATTCAGCCATGCGCTTCATGACAGCCATGTACTCTGCACCGTAAATTCCAGGTGTAGGTAACTTGTGCTGCTGGTTATTCATCACCGAGTCAACGCAGTATCCTGGATTCGAGTATATCGTTGCATCTGTTAGCTTTTTAGGCATGTTCTTAGTTACTCTGATCATCGTAACAATGCCCATAACAAAGGCCATCACTCCAGTAAAAAGCTGCGAGCTAATATTCCCTTCTGGAACCTTGCACGAATCATCCATGTCGTAATCTTCTGCTGCAATAATTCACACATCAATCAGATCCCCTTTATTAATTGTATCATTTTTATTGGGTACATTTCTTTTATTACGATGAAATTGTACCTTTCTGATAAAATTTTTCGTTGTCAACTACTTTTTGCCAACTTGAATCCATAGATTTATCAACCATGGGAACAAAACCGTCGTAATTGAAAGATTTATGAAAACTTTTCTTCAGCTGAAGCTGTGGGGTTTAATTCCATGAAAGAAAAAGACTAAATAAGTAAAGCAAAAATATTAAACCATACACAATGCCCAAAAAGATGATAATAATAACAGAAAGAGAGGGAGCAGGGAGGATTTGGAAAAACTTGTACATTAAATTTTTCTTGAATAGGAGAAAGCTGTGTATGCTGGTCCTTGGGTGTCTCCAAATTCGCAGATTCATTTTTCTGAGTAAATTGTAAATAAATTAGACAAGTCAGTTGGTGAATAACAAGAACAAGAACAAGAACAAGGAGAGAAAAAGAAGAGAGAAAGGAAGATGTAATTTCACCTTTGAGCTCACAGTCTCATCCTCAGAAATTGTTTTATCTTCGGTTTTTTGAGCCCCGCACTTCTTTTTACACTTATGATCACCATTTTGAACCATCTGCAATTTCATGCATTGATCAGTTAAGATGGATAAGGCAAGAGCAAATTAAACAAGAAAATCAATCCATCTAAGTTGTTGAACAGGCAAAAAGAGAGCTGTTCATAGATCACCCTTAAGATCTCTGCGTCCTTCCATGGGCCCTTATCGGACTTCATACAGCCTCCTTGATCAGCACAATTGCAACTGCCTCCTAAAAACTCTGGCAACTCGCTGTTACAAAGCCAAACCATTGATAAATTTAAACAAAAACAAATGAAACGAACTGTAATCCAAATTATGCATTAGAAATTTACCTAGCATCAACAATTTCTAGCAACTTGCTCTGATACTTGTTGCCAAGAACCTGGTCATCAATAATAACTTCCACTTACTAACCACATTCTCTATCAAGAATATTAGAAAACTACTATTGCTGATGATATAAAATCATCTATGATGTTTATCTTAAGAACAAGCGAACAATATGAGGTGTATCCTTACATGAATCTTTGCAGTGGTCTTGGGATCAAGGAAGGACTTGATCGTGTTCCACAACATTCTAAATCCTGAACCGGCATTAATGATGAACATTCGATTCAAAGTCTGCAGAGAAGGGAGCAAATTTGCACATTATAATTCTGTAATTTACACCTAAAAGTTGCTGATTGCAAAGAGAGACAAACCAAAGGTTTGGTGCCCACTCTGTTATCAAAGATGAAAGAACAGAGAGAGACCAACCAAAGATTTGGATGGCCTCTCTGTTATCAAAGGAGAGTACCTCAGGATAATTGTCACCATCAATCTTCTGAATCTGAGTAATAAGTTCCCTGGCAGCTTTGTTAAAACTTTTAAGACCCTGTAGCATCAATTTGAAATCAAAACAAATTGTTGTGATCTGAAAGATCCAGATGATTTATATGATAAGTACTCTGACATACCACTCCTTGCACATCGAGGATTGTTGTACTTTGATCAATGTGCTTCCTTGCTGCAATTGAACAAGCAGCAAACTTAACATCAAAAGTCCTCTCAAACTCGCGCACATGGTAGTTCACATAGCGCTCCATAGTCGTAACTTGCATGAGCTTGGTAGCATCTACTTGGCCTAATCTCTCAATATACACAGGTCGTCCTTCCTTATCTACTCCATGGTGCCCATGTGGATAATGTTGCAAGACTTGGTTCAGTTCTTTGTATTCAAAATCCTTTTAACAGATAGCCAAAGAAATAGATGAACATCTTTAATTTCTGATCCAAAAATCATAGAATTAAACAAGCAATTAATAGCAGAACTCTAGAGCCAAGCCCCTGAATCCATGATTAGTACCTGCGTAATAGTATCAGCACCAAATTCCTTTCTCCACTGCAGCATATCAGACCACATTTGTTTTGTTTTCTCAATATCAAATTTCCTGGCCTTCAAGAATCTGTATGATCCAAGATAAGAATATGGACACGCATTCTGGAAAATCTGTTTAACAAATTGAGAAAAGGGAAGTAATCAACCTGAGCATCATATGATAATCATCGTGTCTTGAGGGCAACAATTCCTCCCAAAATAAGAGCCTGACGAAATGCATCAACCGCCTTAGCTTCCTCGGGGTCATGCACATCCTCAATCTCAACTACAGACATCACTTTACTACTTCTCCTTCCCCTTTTCAAAGAATGCCGGAACTTGTTTGAGGCATTTATTGCCACCTTCTTTAATGACCCAATCCTGGTCTTCTTCTCATCCTCTAAAACTTCAACTTCTGATATTGCAGAATCCAACAATATTATCAGAATTAATGAACCAACAGCACAGAAAATACGTAAGAGTAGATTATTATAATACCTCGTTTGGGAGAGAGAGGTCCAGCTGCGGCCATGATGACACTCGTTTAGGTATTTGCTTTGCTTTAAACGGGTTGGTGACGCAGCAAAGGGCAGAATCAAGCACTCATATCACGAGATGCCAGAATAACATGTATTCACCAAATGCCTGCCACACATAAACGTTTTAAGGAAAATGTCAGAGAAAAAAATCGCTGGAACACAAGCAATAAGGTGGATAGATAGAGAGAAAAAGAAAGACAAACGGAAATGTTTCGAAAGAATAGTTACCCTCTGCCGATTTGCAAAAGAGACGGGAAGGGAGATTTAAATTACGAAGGGGCCGAATAATTCTCTGAAAATTTAGCGTACTTAGTAATTGGCGGAGAGACATCGAGGTTCACAGGATGAGCAATATGTTATTGCCTTTTTTGGGCTAGATTTTGAGCAGCTGACTCTGAGCTGTGCCTGTCAGTGGGCGAAATGTAAGGCCACTCCGTTCATAATTTTAACAGAACCTAACCTCTTTTCCCTCCAATTTTTTAGACTATTCAGTTCACCTGCTGATTGGATGCACTTGCACGCGGGACGCGGCATCACCCCTAGAATAGGTTTGTTTTAACATTTTAAAAATAACATTATTTTAAAATAAATATTCAAAGTCTGTACTCTGTAGCAGCATGTAATATAAACTTTCATTTTGACATGAAAATATTGTCTGAAGCGCAATGTTTGTTTTATGTTTTAGACAATTGTTGCTTCCCAACATTTCTAAACCATAAACCATTCGTGAAAGGAAATATATAACTATGCTTTTCAAAGTAAGCACTTTTATTTAATAATGTTTCACTTTATTCTTTCTTTTCTTTTAGAATTTTTAAAATTTTTTTAACAGATATGCATACAAATAATATTAAAATTTTAACAACGTAACTAAATGCATATTTTGCAAATAATTTTATGGCATTAGAGGTAACTAATAATAAATATAAAAAACTTTAAATTTAATTTATCACTTTAAGTTAAATTTACTTATTTATCTATCTATTAATAAGAGATAATATTAGGTAGATAGATAGAGAGAGGAAAACAAAAAAAAAAAAAAGAAAAAATGGAAATGTTTTAAAAGAATAATTACCCTCTGTCGATTTGCAAGAGGGATGAGAAGCTTCTCTATAAATTTAGCGTCCTTAGGAATTGGCGGAGAGACGTCGAGGTGCACACGATGAGCGAGCAGTTATTGCCTTCTTTGAGCTAGGTTTTGAGCTGCTGACTCTTAGCTGTGCCTGTCAGTGGGTGAAATTCCGTTCATAATTTTAACAGATCCTGACCTCTTTTCCCTCCAATTTTTTAGACTATTCAGCTCACCTGCTGATTGAATGTACTTGCATGCGGGACGCGGCATCACCCCTTTCACGATTCTTGGTTGCAATGGCAACTCCAATTTTGTAGACTATTCAGTTCACCTGCTGATTGGATGCACTTGCACGGGACACGGCATCACCCCTTTCAGGATTCTTGCATTGCAATGCCTACTCATTTAAGCCTGGCTGCCCAATCACTTAACTATATTTAGTAGTTAATTAATTGATCAAAACGATAAGACAAACTTTGCTCAGTGGTCAAATCATATGAACTGTAATTTGGTTGAATTGCATCGTACCAGCTGCTACGAAGATTACAGTTGCAACCCCGTCACCGAAAAGAACATTTTCAATACTCATAATTTTGTTTAAATTACAAACGTTGAAATGTTACATCTCCGTTCTCATTTACTAGTAATATATCTGATAAATAGAACAAGGGAAACATATCATATTAAACAAAAGGAAATCCAATTTATTCATGTGAATGCTTATTGGTTGGGCTAATAAACTTTCTTAAAATGGCACAAGAGATTCAAGCAAGTAGAAATCATATTCATGCTAACAATGGGCAGGAGTTTAATTGTACTCCTTGATATTCAGTCGTCCTGGCCCCCTAGCAAAATACCAAGGAATTAGATCCTAACTGAAATTAAAAAAAAAAAAAAAAAACTTATGCCAGAGTTTTCTATATGCTCTAAGAGTCTACAACATTGACTTTGAATAGTAATTTCAGAACTATTTTTGGAGTTGCAAAATGAGATTTTTTATAAAGTAAACAAAATTTCGATGTGAAAATAATAGTACAAGCTCCCATATATAAAGTAATTGTAAATCCAAGCAGGAAAGTGCACTTCCACTATCTGTTATCGATTGTCAAATCAGAGTCTGGATCCACAGAGGATCTCACCCCACTGCACCTACTCTCTTGATAATAGTCCTCTTTATCATCCTCATCCCGTTTCTTCTCGCTAATTATAACATTAAAATAATGGGTTTCATACTCAGCATTAAGCTACAAATTGCACCACAATAAGGGTAGACGCATTAACTTTCTTTGTTAATAGAACCTCGAGTGTCTTTTTGCTGAAGTCATCTTTTACTCCCAGATCTTGAAATCCAACCAGCCCATCTATTTCAATGCCATTTCTGAATGGAAACAGTGTACTCATTTCGTAATTGTATTTGATCGGAGAAGCATTTCAAGTTTCTAATTCAACATATGATGCAAAACTTGTTCTAAAGTTGAATGAACAAGTAATTCACTTGACACATGGAATTCGATTATGTTGACAGCAACCTTGAGGCAGTAGGCATTTGCTACTAGCCTACTACCCATCTGTTATTATTGCTCAGGTTATGAGTATAAGAATGCTTGTTGTACACAATTTCTTGGTTGTTCTCTGAAGAACCAAACAGAGCTTAACTAATATGCCTGTAAAGGGTTGACCAAAATGTGTAAAAAACAGAAGAATTAAAAGGCTATACATATGGCCAGACCTGAACAATATGACACAAGGCAACGTTTTCACTTCGAGATTGGTAAAGAAGAAGGGTGCATTCTGCAATTGATTAACAAGGATGACCTTCTCTTCTCATAAGGCAGTGTACACCAGAACATTTCAAATAAATTAAGCCAAAAATTAAGCTTGCAACCAAACAGAATAAACCTCACTAGATGAAAACTTTTATTTCAATGGAAGAATAAAAGTAATTGTGAAAGCTAACCCCTGCATCCAGCTTGATAAACTTCTTGTCAATATGCTTTGGTACAAGAACCTTCAAATACTTATCCAATATCCTAAAATAATTCATTCACATGTCTGTCTAAATCCTGCAATGTTAATTTTGCATGAGCATCCACGCACCTGTTTCTGTTTGTATGTGTGAGAGAACAAAGAGAAAGAAAGATTTTAAGCAGAAGATTTACTTGCAGGGGTGGAACACTTTATGGTAGAAGTGACAAATCATTTTCTCACTTCCAGTTACTTCACCAAAGAAATACTCCTCACCTATCTCCCGGTACTCTCCTTGTCCTTTCATTTGCAATATTTATCTCTTTTCAGCTTTTCTCTATAAAACGGACAATAATGTAAATACCAAAGTCAGAATCTCAACCGGAAGTAACAGTCAAATTCATGACGGTTTTCCCAAAAAACTATGTATCTCTAACCTTGAGAGCTGAAATCCTATCTACATGCAGTTCTTATATGAAAGGAAACTATTATAGAATTATGTAGGGTAAAATATAGATATACATACTAACTTGCATCCATCAGCTCATCAAGATCGACCTCTTTGTTGTAGAACTTGATGCCTGTGCCTTCTCTTTACCAAGAACTTCCTGTAAGACCATTATATATACCTCTATACACCGTAATAGCTATCTTAAAGATAAGTGTTGCTGACTTCAGGAATTCAGCTTTAAGTTGTCATATTAATGCTAAGTACCAAGTAAAGCAAAAAAACACCATCTCAGCTAGAAAACTCATGAAAACACTATTTTTCTCATTTTCCTCAACCAATGAATATTTTACAAGAGCAAAATTATAATAAACAGAAAGGAAAATGCTATACTCACGAGGAGCACAGAACAAGTAAACTCCATTTCTCTGAAGCAATGGAATTGCTAGAATAGCATCACCGACAAGAAACGCATGATAACAGATAATTTTACCCTTCATCAATTTATTCAACTCATACTCCAATCTCCATATCTTGATTCGAAACATCTAAATTCCGGTCTTGAACTTCCAATAGTGTGTTCTAGTAATATAACCAGAAGGGTCCTCAATCCAGTCTCTATTTAGTAAACATTTTTGAATAAACTGACTAGCAATGACTGCAATACCAAGTGAAGATTTGAATTATAGTTTGCCATCAATGAACCAACAAGAATTAAAAAAGAAAGACATTGTTGGGACTTTCAAAGTAGAACCTTTTGATAATCAAGAGAAACTGCTGCAATTACATTCCCAAATGCTGGGGTAGACAGAGTCAATTTCACTGAATTGGTGAGAGAAAAATGAGATTTTGAAATAACAGAGCCTTGCAACTGGTTGCCGGCCGAACCAGGTTAAGCGAAGGCTTGTTTTCTATTAACCAGGCCTACTGCAGTTAAACGAAAAAGAACAAAGAAAATATCTTCAAATGAATCATAACATTAAAATATTTTAATTCAGTAATGGCCGAAAATTTTAAAAAATATTGTTTAGATTAATAAAGCTGCATATTCTTGAATTTACATAACTATATTCCTCATCTTGAAAGAATTTAATATAAATGCATATTAAGGGCAAAAATTTATGATTGTAATTCTGGAATTAATTTACTTCATAGTTTAGTATTTTGGGTAAATATTCCTCTGCATTTTGATGTAGTATTACTCTTATAATTACTAATCAGAAGGATATGTTTACTGGGAAAAAAAATTAATTAATACTGATTTATTTGCTACAAAAACAATCATGAACTTTTACATGAATCAAAATGAATAATATCACAAAACCAAAAAGGGGATAATATTACATGAATGTGTTATTGCGTAGCCTTGATTCTAGTTCTGATGCATATGATCTTCCCTTGTCCAAATACCACCTCGGAATCCAACATCTTCAATCGGGAAAGAATCTAATTCTGGGCACCAACTAGCACTTACAATTTGTAAGGATGGCATAACTCCTTGCAACATCGTCCATTCTATTCCCAAATTTGAGAGAGATTCAAACATTAGAGCCTCAATTTTCCAGACAACATTATTCACCCCACAGAAGTTCTCATGCAGTTCTGCAAGATTTCCTGAAGAGACTGAAAGATATCTTAACATGGGAAGTGAGACAGGATTGAGCCAGATTGGACTTGCCTTTCCAGGATAAAAATTCAGACAAAGCTCATCAAGTTGCTCTGGAGGATACAGCTCATTAATTTTGGCAATGAGGTCACTGCCATGGCTATCAAAGCAACTTATAGACAGAAACAGCAGTTCTCCAAGGTTTACCAATGCATTGACTTCATCATCTCCAATCTCATCCCCGCAAGTAAGTTGTAATCCTAGCTTCCTAAGACGAGTCAAATTCTTCAACTCAGAAATCCGACAACCTTCTGATTGGACTGATCTAGCAGGTCTAAACCCCAACAAAACTTCAAGGTTTAAAAGCCTTCCCAAGCCCTTTGGTAAGTAGTTAAGGGAACCACAATGGCTTACATCTAAGGCTCGGAGCTGGTTGAATGACAGGACATAAGAGGGCAACATTTTAAGGTTTTGACAGTAACTGACATCCAAAATCTGAAGATTGTGAAGTTTCTTCAAAGAAGAAGGGGGGGGAGTTGTATCAACGGATGGGTGTTGCTCAAGCAAAGGTAAGTTAGGTGTTGAAGAGAACCAATTTGAGATAATAGACCATCAAGAGGCATTTCAAAGACAGATCTGGAAATATCTAAAACTCGTAAATAATGACACTCACTGAACTTTGTTGCAATGCTCGATGCAATGTTGTTCACTTCAGCGGTCTTGTTCGTGGACAACAATGCTCGCAACTTTAGATTGGACGTGAGCTGCTTCCTTTCCATATCGCTTTTGATCCCCAAATGACGACAATTCATAGTATTTGGTCTGAAAAATGCATCCTCACGTGCCACTCTTATCACCAAATCACGGACCATGTCATGAATTTTGCAGGTGCTAATCATTTTATTGTAAGTCTTATCAACCACTTCTACTAAGCACCGATTTGTTAACCCTGAGAAACAATCTTCTCCGGCTCCAATTGAAGATCTACCATTTCTCAGTGGGACAAATCCCTCCCCCACCCACCAGTAAACTAATTGCTCTTTTCTTATGACACAGTCCTCCGGATAAAGAGAGAAACTGAGGAAGCATGATTTTAGGTAAGGCGGAAGCTCATTGTAACTAAGTTGCAGTGAAGCCATCACAGAATTATCATTTTCCACCAGTTCATCTCGAAAATTGTTTGCAGTTCTCTTCCATTCAGGATAACTTGGTGGTTTATAGAGCATCATTCCTCCAACTGCCTTGATTGCCAATGGAAGACCCTTGCACTTCTCTACGATCTCCTTTCCAACATCCACTAGCGAAGGGTACATACACTCGCCTCCAGTTGCTGCAAATGCTATTTTCCGAAACAACAACCAGCTATCATCCTCACTGAGGAATTTTGGTATGTGAATCCTAGCTTCTTGCACTCCCATTTTTTGTGCAACTCTCCCATTTCTTGTAGTGATGATAATACTACTTGCTTTTTCCTTGGGCAATCCTTCGTAGATTCTACGCCACCAAGCGAGTTCTTCTCCCCAGACATCATCCATCACAATCAAATACCTCTTCCCTAAGAGATATTGATGAATTTTCCTCAACAATTCCCTTTGTCATCTCCAACATTTGCATCACCCAGGTTCCTTAACATACTTCTCATAATTTGTTCTTCAGTAAATGTTTGAGAAACAGATACCCACATTTTTCTTTCAAACCAATTCTCAATTTCTCTGTCATTGAAGACCTTCTGAGCAATTGTGGTCTTTCCCAATCCACCCATACCAACAATGCCAATGGATACTATCCCTCCCTTCGCTTCAAATAGCCAATCTTTAATCTTCCTCGTGTCACCTTCCAGTCCAACCACTTGGGTATGGTCATATACGGGGCCGCTCCATCTGTTATGTGGATCATTGCGGGCATCTATTGTGTCTGTCCGATCAAAAAATTGGACATTAAGAAAAGATGACATGTTTTGTTTAATGTGGGTGATTTTGTCATTGATCTCTCTTAGGCGCTTTCCAGTTTGATATTGAAATGAAAGATTTGGAGGATGGATGCAAGTCAACCAGCCATTGGAAAGTTGTTCATCATCCCTTGATTGGAGTTGACAATCTGCCAGAATGTCTTCAGCTTCATAAATGAGCTCCCGCAAATCTGCCATGACTTTGCATAGTGTTTGGTTCTCGCTCTTTCTCTTGAGCCTGTCTGCATCTGCCAGGTAGCTCTGCATAATTTGCAGCTCACTCTGTAACCTCTCAAACTGGTCCCTGAATTCATTCACGTAGCGAGTCTGTTCCGAAAGAGTATCAAGCAGCCTTTCCAAGAATATCTGCACCACAGCATCCGCCATGTGTTCTCCCTGACAAATCTGAAGAAAGGCAACATTTTTAGTCAAGGGGTAAAACCATTAAGTACTATCACTCATGAGGAAATTCATATGGTGAAAAGACAAATCTACCTTTTGATATCCTTGGCTTAAACTTTTATTAATTAGGAACTGAATCGGTGATGATGAGAAGGATTCTTAAGCTAATAATATAAAATGAATCATTTATAAACTCTTTGCAACTGTCATTTAACCCCTTTCTCAAAAATTCCTAAGCTCAGTGGGTGGTTCCTTCCCTGAGTAAACGTCTAAAACTAACAAAGCACGAACATCTTGCAGGAATTGAAAGAAGGTATAATTCAATACAGGAATAACTGCACGAACAGCACTCATTTTCTTCTGATTGCTTCCACAAAATTGCTCAACTATTATCATCAGAAAAAATTTAAAAAAAAAAAAAAGAATTCTAAGTCCGTGTTATGTCAAACCTACAACTAGGTTTTTCTTCATCTTTAATTTGTTTGCAAGCAAGTAGTAGTTCTTACATTTTACAAATCAATCAGAGGAACAAGATTTTATTGACGCGTAAAAAGAGAAAAAAAATCTAAGGAAAATGTATATGTACTTACCAGTAAATACTTGGCAACTTTATTATATTCTCAGCAGAGAACGTTCAACTCAGAGCTACATTGAAAATGGCGGATAACCAAAATGATACAACCGGAGTCTATAGCTGAAATTATTTGGAGACTTGATTGCGAATTTTACATATCTGAATTACAAAAACATCCTTGGTTGGTGATCAAACTATGTAAATATAAATCAGCAGCCCTGAACGTTTAAAAGACAAGGACACAAAGGTAATTCGAATGTCGACTTGAGGTTGAGGTCAACGGCGCGGACCAGAACTCAAGTCCATTGCACCCAACCCATAGTAGACAGCAACTTAAACCGGCCGCGTCGACCTTCACACGCGGTTTGAGTTTGAGCCAATTGCATTTCAATTTTCAACTTTTCATATATTGTTGAAGACATGTCAAACATGTTTTAGAAAGCTCAGATGCCATTCCAAGTCCATCGATTAAATTAAGACATTTATTTTTATAATTGTTCATTTATTTGGGTAAAGTATAAAAAACAAATTCATTTCGATAAATCCGGTTATAGTTTTATATATATATATATATATATATGAAAAATTGATATAACACATGAGATTTGAGATATCTCATGATAAAAAAAAGTATCATATATTTTAAAATATTAAAAAACTTAAAATTTTTATTTTTAAAAACTCAAAATTTGAAAAAAAATTTTATAAAAATTAAAAAAAAATCTATTTAATGTTCAAAAACTATTTTCTAGTTACAACTAAACCACACAAAAAATATATATATGATAATAGTTTAAAACTCTTTTAACCTGTCATTAGATGGAAAAAAAAAAAAAGATGGAGAGAACATTATATTTCATTACTTGTTACACGATGTAAAATTATTTTATTTTAGAAATTTATTTAAATTTTAAATAATACTTTTTGTGATAAAGAATATTCATAAACCTTTTTAAGAATCTGAGGGCAGCATGTCATGTTTTAAAAAAGCAAAGTAAAGTGTATATTTATCAAATTGCTAACTTGTGGGTGTGTGATAGTAATCTTCTCTCTTGACAAGTTCACCCAACACATGCATGACACGCAATGGGTTTCAATTTTGGACGATTTTCAGAATTTAAGATGTCATGCTCCGAAGATGTTTAAATTATTGTTAAAACTAGCCAATCATCCATCTAAAGAAGACAACTTAGTAATGTTAAGAATTCAGTTCTACATACTTAATGCGCTTTATATTAATTTTAATACAAAATAATTTATTTAATCAAAGTCATATTTGATTTCATATTTTGTTATCCATTTTCCTGAGGTCCTTATATACGTAATATCTGTCGGGAATTGGCCCATCTAAAAGATGAGGCCAGATGGGCTTCTTAGAGTCCCATGTATTATACAAAGGCCTAAAGCATGCTAACGAAATTTTCAGACCAAGCCTCGAATTTTTGGTTTGGTCCACTACATATTCAACCCACAATTTCAGAACGTCCCTTGAAATTTTACAAGCAAAGTTTTGAAGAACTGCTCTGCTCATGTTATAATTCATAGTGTTCATGCCTTCCAGTCGTACAAAATTTTATTACAGTACTACTAGTGGCCTATTTCTTCTCATTTTCAATTTCGTCATCATCCGTTTTTCAAATGCTTAATTATTTCGTACGTGTTCAATTTAATAATCAGCTTCCTCAGCTTTGATTGTCCTTGGTTTCATTAACTTCCAATTCTCTTATGTCTAAGAAAATTGACAAGCCTACGAAGAGCAATGTCAATGTCAGCATCGTCGCTCTTCGTAAGTTCCTCGGCTACCTCTGCGGGGGTGACCTCTGTACTCCGTATTAGCCCTTCAATTTCTGCATACAGGAAGTGGGATTTGATTTCAATTCCGAGATAATTAGAGGCCAACATCTCGAAACCTTTAACAGTACAATAAGACATGTTAATATGCACGTCCATTCGACCAGGTCGCAACAACGCAGGGTCAAGCCTCTCCTTATGGTTAGCAGTGAACACAATGTGATCCTCTCATCCCCGCAACTCGACCATAAACCATCAACGAAGTTCAGTATTCCAGAGAGTGTTAACTGCATTAATTAATTAAATTAATTCCAACATAACATGTAAATTAATCTTGAAGCCATTAGCAGAGCTGTCTGAAAAATAATGGAATGGAGATTGAAAACGCTAACCCTTGTGTCAGAGCCTCCACCTTCATCATCACTTTGTCTATCTTTCATCTCTGTACTGCAGTCTATGTCTTCAATTACTAAAATAGAGCGGTTTGTAGTAGACAACAAAATCCTCCTCAACTCAGAATTGGAATATATACTAGAAAGCTCCAAATCATAGATATCAAAACTGAGGTGATTAGCCATGGCAGCAACCAAACTCGATTTTCCAGTGCCAGGAGGACCATACAACAAGTAACCGCGTTTCCAAGCCTTGCCAACTCTCTTATAAAACTCCCTTCTCCTTACAAACCTATCAAGATCGTCAAGAATCATCTTCTTCAAAACCGGGTCCATCGCTAAACTATCAAAAGTAGATGGATGTTCAAGATTGATTGAACCCCACATGCCAACAGCCTCGCCATCCTCATCATCGTATGGACATTCGCGGTTGTAAAGCTTCACCAACTTGTCCTCCTGTTTTATCTCGTTGGCTTTTTCCAATACATAAAGCAAATAACGAGACATCACTTTGTCTTTTTGTTTCTTGTGAAAACTGAGCTCAAAACGTCGCTTTTCGGCAAAATGATTGTCATCAGGCTCGGTGCAGACGAATTTCCACTTGAGTTGATAATTCTCAAACAAGTCAGGTACCTCTTCGCCTTTTTCAATAGTGACAGTGAAGTTCTTCTGTCTCGGAGTTTTGCTGACTTTCAGACGCTTAGTGTCGGGGCTGATCTTGGTACGTAAGTAGATTTCAGCTGCGTCAAAAACTTGGTTTCGCGACATGCCAGTGACCTCGTCGAACACAAGAGTGACGACGTTACTAGAAAGAGGAGGGAAGAGGTAGTAAAAGATTGAGCAGAAGTACGAGGGAAGCTCCTGGGGCATAACCTCATTGACCATAGCCCGCAGCAACGTCATTGCCCCGGCAAAAGAGGTGTAGGCAGATAACAACGTGGACGCCTTCGGCGGAATCTCTGAGAGATAGAACATGATTGCGAAGGCTTGGCAAGTCGATTGAGAGTGGGTTAGTTTCTTCTTTTGTGAGAAGTTGGTAAAGCAGCTTAGTCAGATTTTATGGACTGGGGTTGGATTTTGACATTAAGAGGATTCTATGCTTGCTGACCAGGAAAGTTTCACTGGTTCTGCGTTGAGAGAACGTGAAATGCTTACCTATAAATAATGAGAACAGAGAGAATTCTCCTAGTCACAAGAACCTAACAACAGCATATGGAATGTTGTTCTCAAGGTCGGCAAGCTGTTGTGTTATAATTCCACGTTCACGCTTAACAAACCGTGTGTATTTCTAAATTAACGTTGAATTTCTTTGAGTTTTGGTAAAGCCACTTTAAACATATATATATATATATATCGAAAAATAATAAAAAAAAGTTATTATTACATGCCTCCTTAAGTTGGTCATGATATCATCTAAAAAGCATCTTTTCGAAAATAATCACTGACCCCCTTGCCGGTATCTAGTTGATTTAGCCGTTATAGTCAATTAACTGAAATTTTTGGAATTACAAATTTGCGCCTGACAACTAAAATAGGATCCCTAAAATTTAAAGAAATAACAAATTAGGAGTAATTTATTCAATTTTAACAAATTAATCTTTACCATCTAAAATGTTATTATATAAAATTCTATATAATTTTTTATTTGTCCTGATTAAATAAATATGAATTCTAAAAACTTTCTTACATTGGATTGAAAAAAAAAAAAAGATATAACGTCATTCAACTCACACAAACTCCAAAATCTATTACAATATTCATTTATATTTTATCTTAATAGTTAGAATATGATAAGTGAAAAAGTAAATATGTTATGAATATCGTAAGAATATATAATATCTGTTTAGAATATGGTATAAATATATATTTTCTAAAATATTCGCAGATATTTACTTTACCATTTTTTTCTCAAATTCTATTACCCAAGTAACATTATTTTATATTTTCTTTAAAAAAGTAAAATATAATAAATTCTATGTTAAACTCTTAATCTTTAATTTCTATCTCTACTCTTAAGCATATGTTATATATTTTAAATTTTTTATACTATCGAAAGCACATTTAAATAGTGAAAAATTATAATTAATTCATTTTAAATTTGACAATTATATGCTTGAATTATGTGAGATATATATTTTTCAATTTTTAAAATAATTAATCAAGTCAACTAATTTTTGAGAATATTATATGTTTATATGCATATTATTATTATTCACAAGTTGTAATTTATCAAGTTTATTTGCTTAAAAATTTAGTTTGTATTATTTATTGTTCTTATTAATTAATTCTTTTTCTTCTAAAACTTACTATTATTTTATAAATTTTCAAACTTTACTTTTTAATATTTAATTTTGATTAGAGGAGCTTTTTCTCTTTTTATTTTTATTAAGTGTTTATAATTTTATGAATTGTTGTAATTATTGAATTAAAAATTTTATATTATTAGAATTATATGTATTTTTTAGGATGTTAATGTGACACTTTAGGCAAATCCCACATCGGCAAAGCACGGGAGAGATGCTGCGTATATAAGATAGAAAAGCTTCAACCCCCAATAAGCGCGTTTTGGATTGAAAAGCCTGAAAATAAAACCGTGACGGATTGTGTGTCCAAAGTATACAATATCTCTGGTGATTAATATAATATTATTTTTTAATTTTATTTATTAACATGGTATATTGATTTGTGAAATATAAAATTTTAAGAGTCAATTTTTATTTTTGTCCTTAATTTTTAACACTTAATTTTTCATAATAATAAGAATTAATTTGTCAAAATTGAATAAAATATGTCTTGATTTGCTGTTTCAATAAAATTTAGGAATGAAACTATTATTATCCTAAACTTGAATTTAAAAAAATACGTTGAGCCTAGATTTGGATATTAACTCTAATAAATGGCTATAATTGTTGGATAACTTTAAGGTGGTCACTCAACACTTAATGATTATTTTAAAAAAATACTTTTTAAGGGATACTATGACGAACTTGAAAGGAGATATGCCATAATAATTCCAAAAATTCAAAAAAATTAATATTAATTAAAATACTTCTCTAACATAGTTTATATATATATATGTTACCTTACGTTGCGCACCGAATGTTTATTGAGAGGAGTTAAATGATGACATTATTGTAATGGTTATTGTATTTATAAACGAATCAATAATAACGAAAGCTTGTAATGACAAATGGGAAAATTAGAAGGTAGAGTATTCAAAATTTGGACTCTAAAATGAGAAGTGAAAAGAATTCTTTTCAAGGTGATGGTGCTTAATGCTTGAGTCTTGGCAAATTGTTTGTTATTAGCTTAGTTTATTTATAAACGAATTAATAATTATGAAAGCTGATGACAAATGATAAATGAGAAAATTAAGAGGTAGAATATGCATATGCAAAATTATAATAATTTTTAAACTACAATACTGAATAATAAAGATGGTCCCAGCGGGGCTCGAACCCGCGACCTTCGGCTCATAAGACCAACGCTCTAACCAACTGAGCTACGGGACCACATTGGTAATTCTGCTTACACTTGTTTATATAACCATTTTAAGAAAAAAAACATGCACAAGTAAACCCTAAATCTTTGGAGAAAGATAAACATGTCGTGGACATGAGGGAAGCCATTTAATTCAATATGTAGAAAATATAAGCCAGTCATATGACAATATTATGGACGGTCATCAAGAAGTTGTTTATCACAAAATTAATTAATAGCCACGTAAATATGTATTAACGATTGGTTTTGGTTGATTTCAATAAGAAGGTGGTGACACTGTATATCCTACTGTATATTATGATAGTAATTGAAAAAAAGAAGATGCCCATGTCCAAATGGCCACCACCAAGGATTAACTGCATGCTCAAAAATTCTGTGATTAGGTGATCATTCCATGTTTTCCATGTGTACCATTTTTTTTTTCTTACATCTTAAGTATTTTGCCCTTGGAAATTATCCTGAAGTGGAATCCTTTGAAAAAAGAATGCAAATTCTGCAAGCAATTCATTCATGCATGCATTCTGAAATTATGGAATTTGTATAATTAATATGCTTGACATTCTAGATATGTACGTATGTCATAAATATAAAGAGTAAATATTCTGAATATATAGAGCAGAAATCAGAAATTTTATTCATGGTAGGCAAGTCACCCCCATAATTAACCTGCCATGGTATTCCTAAATGGAACGCTCGAGCACACTGCACACCTAATTATACTAGTAGTTAAAAGCTACCACACTTAAAGATATGCTATTACACACACATAGTTAATTAGCAGTTCACTAGCTAGCTACTACGAGTGTCTGATCATGATGATCAATCTTATTCCATATTATATAGTATTTATAGGGTTTGTTTCTTTAGCTGGCTGCTTTTATCTTCTTTTTGTCTTTGCCTTTCTTCTTCCTGCGGGCCTTCTGACCTCTGTTCTCCGTGTGCTGCATTTCTGTTTCCATGGTTTCAACTTCACTTGCCTCCTCAATGTCTCCCTCAACATCGCCATTAAAGTTCTTCCTCTTAAGTTTTTTCACAAATCCTCTTAGTGCAACATCGGCATCTTCGCTCTTCATCAGCGCTTCTGCAACTTGCGCTGGAGTCACTTGATTAATCCTGAGCAAGCCGTCAATCTCTCCGAAGAGATTGTGCTCACCGGATATTCCCAAGTAATTTGAGGCCAACAGTCTGAACCCAGAAGGAGTACAATATGACATGTGAATGTGCATGTCCATGCGTCCAGGACGCAGCAAAGCGGGATCCAGCCTCTCCTTATGATTCGTAGTGAACACAATAATCCTCTCATCTCCACAGCTTGACCATAAACCATCTATGAAGTTCAGCAGTCCAGAGAGTGTCAACTGCATGCATGCATGCATGCATCATCATCATCATCAAAGGAAATTAAGTACAGTACGTTATCAGATAATTAAAAGTGTTATTTATATATAAGATTATATATAATTAAGGTTCTTAATATTATATCTTGCGTTGGTAATGGATTACATACATACCGTGCTTCGTTTCCGTCCTACCGTGTCTGGCTGGTCTTCGTCTTCCTCGTCATCTGGGCTTGAAGCCTAGTCGGATTGAAGTCTAAATGCATCAGTACAGAAACAAACAAACAAAAACAAACGAGACAAAAATACATTTTGAAACTTATCCAAGTTGTACGGAAGTCTCTTTAGTTTACGAGGTTCGAAACCAACAGAAACAGGAACGGAAACAGGGTTAAGCGAAACTCCGATGGGTCAAGTCAGAAATAAAATGGATTCAACAGCAAAAAAGACAAGAATTTTGACCATGTATATATATATGCTGCTCAAGTAAATTTACCCTGACTTTTTCACTTACCAGCGGGTTCTGGGGTTTACTGGACAATACATCATCGTTCACTGATTGATGGGCACAACTAAACCGTAATTATTCGACCATTGTCTAAATTAAACTAATAATGGTGAGCCCAGAAATTTATATCAACGGGAAAAGGACATTCATTTACGATGACATTAATTTAATTAAATAATTAAATAATTGGAAGAAAATGACGCTAACTAATTTCAAAAATGAGAAAGACTTTTCCATTTAAACATGAACATGTGTATGTCTGGGTTTTTGGTGATGCAGTAAGTAGTAAATTAATTAATTAATTAATTAATGGGGGTATGGAAAGAAAAAAGAAGGGGCGGGTGTTGGTGTTGGCGGTGACGGTGAGCCGGTGATTGATCAAAAGTGGCACGTGTTGGAATTATTAGGTCACTAATGGGCCACCAGTGCCGAAACGTTATTACATAATTAAAGCCAAGATTCACTAGATCTCAAAGTTGAAAGCTCATGTATATAAAAGTGCAAAATGACGATATAAATTAAAGAACTTCAAAAGTAAACCTTCCATGCACATCCAAAAGCAAAAAGATAACCGATTAAAGAAATGAAAAAGTCAACAGGATTCACAATTTTAAAATATATAATTATTAATAACAATGGATTAATAGTAAGAGTACTAATTACTACTAACCTCAAGTGGTGTAGCTCCATTTCGCCTATCAGTCAAGTCCGCGCTGCAATCAATGTCTTCAATCACCAGGATTGATCTATTCCCCGTCTGTAGCAACAATTTCCTCAGATCACTGTCATCCATTATACTCGCAAGCTGCAAATCATAGACATCAAACTTAAGATAATTAGCCATAGCAGCGACCAAGCTTGATTTGCCTGTGCCCGGAGGCCCGTACAACAAGTACCCGCGTTTCCATGCCCTTCCTACTCTCTTGTAAAAGTGCTTCCTCCTAAGAAACCTATTTAGATCTTCGATAAGAGAACGTTTGAGTTTCGGTTCCATGGCAATAGTGTCAAATGTAGCGGGGTGTTCAAGGTTGATGGAAGCCCACTTGATGGACTTATCAACTTCCATTTTGCTGAGAGTGTACATACTCAATGAGCGTTCTTCCTCAGCGATAGCGGTGGCTTTCTGGAGAACAAAGGGAATGTAAGAATTAAAGACCATGTCTTTGTTTTTCTGATGAAAAGTGAGCTCGAAAGCCTTTTTCTCCGGCCTTACAGGATACTGCATTAATCTAGCAGGATTGCTGAGCCTGTGAGCTGGATCAAAGCAAACATGTCTCCATGTAAGCTCAACCCCTTCAAAAGTATCAACAATCTCCTCATTCTTCTCGAGGCGGACTGTTATGTTCTTTTGATAAGGGGTCTTGTAAATCTTGACCCTCTTTGTTTTGGAAGTGATCTTGGTGCTCAGGTAAGCTTCGGACGCTTCATAAATTTGGTTCTGGGAAAAAGAAGTGGACTCCTCTATAACGAGAGTGAGTTCATTTGAGCGACGTTTGAAAAGATTGAGGAAGAAAGAACAAAGATAAGTTCGAACAACTTCAGGTAAAAGATCGTTAAACATTGTTCGAATCATCATGACTGAGGCAGTGGTGGCGGCATACCAAGAGAACAGCGTTGAGGTAGACGGAAAATCTTTGAATGAAGAGGGAAAATCTTTGAATGAAAACATCTTTGTTTGCTGGCTCTGAAATAAAAAGAAGGGAGAGCTTTGTAATGAAAGCTTGCTTGATATTGTGCAGAGTGGTATCTAGGTTATGAGTTAATTTATAGAGGAGAGGAGCTTGAGGAGGGCTTGAAGGCTGAAGTTAAGGAGAGAGGGGAGAAGTGTATGAGTGGAATCCTACCATAGTGTGTATACAGGAGAATAAAGTAATAAAGATTTTTACTCACCGCATTATTCAGAGACCCATCGGCCTGTTTCTTCACCTTTGACCACAATCATGAAGGGCTCTACTGCTCCCTTCTTTCTAATTTAGGATATATTATGGACAAGTAGGCAACTGTGCCCTTAATAATTGACAGTGTAGATTCGTTCAATTTTGACAGGAAGTGGAGCCAACGTTGGTCTAAACGCAAAGGACATTCGTCTTTAGCAAAGTTGGTTTCTTAGACTGCTTTAATTTCCAAGGTTGTGTACTTGAATTCTAATATTCGCTAACTTTGCTTTGGCATGTAGATATGTGTTAGATATGTAGGCCTCTTCTTCTTTCCTTGCCTCTTAAAAGAAACCAACTACCACTCTGCCACATGGGCGGTTCACAAATTATACCAAGCATTTTGTCCTCTCAACGTATTAATTAACTCAACCCATAATTTAGTATTAAGATTTATTTTCAAATAAATTAATTTATGTATAAAATTTATACTAATATATTAATTGAACGCCAAGATGGATACTATTATTGTGATACTGCATGTCACATCACATCCAACTTTTGTAAATGACACTTTTAGTACTATTTTCTTTTTATATGCGTTTTTACCGCACATAATAGTGTATATAATCTGCGTGATTGCAGAAAGATCTAGAGTTAATTAGTATTTGTTATTGTTAATTGCAACCAGGTAACTATATATAAGCTGCTTAATTATTGGATACCCAAAATAGCAAGGCGACTTTTGCCACGCGGCAGCTTAATTACACAGGTATTTATTTTGTTACTGTTAATTGCAACCATGTCAATATTTATAAGCTGCTTAATTATTGGATACCCAAAATAGCAGGGGAGCTTTTGCCACGCACCCAGCTTGATCACACATGTAATTTTACTTATTAATCTCTTTATGCATGTTATTTTTGTCTTTTTATTTTTTTTAAAATTAAAATTACAATCTATTAATATTACATTAAATATTTATCAAAAATAGAAGTCTTAATCCAATAAGTCCGACATTATTCAAATATATGTACTCAATTTGTGCGATATCTACTATCACCAAGAAGAGAATTTTGCATGCAATATAAAATGATGAATATAATTTTTCTTAATTTTTACATTTAATTTGAATAATATATATTCTTATCAAATAAGAAATTTTATTCATATTCTAATATGACGAGTCTTATTTATAACAGAAGACACTTATAAGATGAGAAATTAATCCTTACCTTAAATACTAAACTTCCCAACCTCTCATTAGAAGGTTTAGTTTCCTGGCTACCAAAATTAAGCCTAGGTGGTTGTCTCCTTTTGGTTCTACAACATATAGTCTTGGTCAATACCAATCTTTCAAATTATCATTGCAGCGAAGAATTACAATACAGATGTCATGTTAACTTTCTTCCGACTAATTATTTTACAATTACATGAGCTGTGAGTTTATTTTTCATCGGAAATTGAAGTAAGTTCAGATGTAAACAAGTTAAATATTATTTGTATTTTTTAAAAATTTTATTTTATGTAAATATAAATATTAAATTCTTTTTTTATTTATAAAAATATTATTGATAAGAAATGATGAAGGCCTAACAAGGTAAAGAAGAATATTGTTTCGATGTGGACATGAACTTTTTGAAACGTATTGTTTAAAAAAATGATAAGAACCAGAAAGAAAAATGTTTGAATAAGTAATATTAATTAGGTCACATGCACGACAAGCTGAGAAAATAATAGTAATAAACAATGTCTATAAGTTAATATACGAACAAGATGTTGAACATCTAATCATGCTTCTGAATAAAATATTAGGATGAAAACAATGGAATGAACTCCGGGCAATATCCTAACATGCATACTCAAAAACTTTCTGATCTGATGGGCACTTGGGGTTTGTGTACTGACGAACTTTTTCTTGGTTTAATTGGTTGGTTGTTTCATAATCATGTGTTCAATAATCATAATAGTAATGGTCAGCTTTCCTTTTTAATGTATCTGCCAAACTTAAGCTAAGGAAATTAAATCACGTCGTCATGTGTTCGGGTATTGAGATATTGCGCGCTGCTTTGCTTACAAGCTACTCTACTTAAACAGTATTGTATTTAATTCATTCGGAAGATACATATCGGTGGAATATGATTCATGATATATACTAAGGAGATACCATCTACAATGTTATATATATTGAGGGGTTTAAATCAGAATGGAAAAGGGCAGACATTAGGCGTAAAAATTCAAGCGTAAAATGATGAATTAGCCCTAAATTAAACGAGCCACGGAAGAGGCGATTATTAATTCTCCTGAGAATATATATATATGTATATTCATACATGTGGTAGCCATGAAAGATAACGTCTAATCGAGTTTTGGCATGGAGTGATGATGATAATGAATGGTGATTCATATTTGCAGGTGCAGGTTCGTAGGTTCTGATCGGCTAGCTAGCCGAAGAGACCTATCAGTACTATGGCCTGGCCGCCCACATTGAAACACTATTGTTTTTCATTTTCACGTTGCCTGTACACATAAATATATTAACCGACTTCTATTCATCGGATGTAGACTATGACCATGTATTCATAAAATTGAAGCAACTTAATCCCTCCTCCGCCTTTGCATTATTTAAGTTTTTTTATTTATTTTCTTTTTTTACCGTGTGATATTAGTTCCTATGCCAGTCCGGTTGTCTGCATTAATATTCATGGAGTTTTTTTTATCACTGCTCATACCTCTTCCAGTCTTCCTCGACTATATATATCTATGTAAAAGAGTGAGCAGCTCTATTCTATACGTATTCTGCAGAAGGCTTATATTTTCTCCAAAGATCGAGCTGGTGGCGTCCTTGAAATCATCAGTAAATCTTCAAGCATTTAAGAAGTAAACTCCTTAAAGCCATGCATGCATGCCATTGTTACTCCTTAGTGACTATTAATGCATTATATATATATATATACACACATACACACACATAGGAAACTCAGTTTTCACGTCTCGTTTGGATATGCATACTTTATAAGTTTAAGGAATAATTCTGCAAGTGACTACTAAAACATTGTGGACGCTAGATTTTATCAATAGGAATAGGAATTGAAGTAAAAAGAATTCTAACGAGTGAGCTATAAAAATTAGAATAAAATTCCAATGGAATTAAGGAATCGGCCTGTTGGTTCTTGTCATAATATTAAAGGTATGTTGTTTGAATTATAGAAAAGGAGGAATATTGTTCCTATCATATGGATAAGAATTAGGAAAGGGTTATCGGCTTGCATATTTTTCTAATTTTAAAAATATTTAATTATTTGAAATTAGAGATTGAAGGGAGTTCAATCAATCAGCTGAAAGGAATATGATAGACAATGAATGAAAATGAACCTCACTCAGAATAATGCTTAATACATAGTGAGTGTGCGTGTGTTTTTTATTTCCTTTTTCAACAAGAACCACTCAGATTAGGGACCCGCCATGCAAATGACTAATATGAAACGGAATCAAAGCGACGTGTGGCCTCAAATTTTGTAACTTCATTTTATTACAATCTGATAAAAAAGCAGTGGCGACAACAATGATATTTACTGGGAAATTAATCGGCAGCCCACTACTCACCACGCCATTGCCATTTGCCAACGACCGATTGAGTTGATGTATTTCTTTCTAACTTGATTTGACGACCCATAGATATTTTTTAGATTCTCTTTTCCGAAAGTGCTTTTTTCAATTGTAACGTCAAATTGTAATTAGCATATATTTAATTACTAGAAGACTGCGTGCAGGGTTTCTATACATTAGTAGTAAGCTTGGCCTGCAAGAAAATTTCATGTGCCAATACCAATAATATTTGCATTGATGAACACGTATACGTTTTTAAGATACGCTATCTTCCGCCAGACTTCACATAACTTTAGCAGTACTAGTGACTTACAGCATCTAAATTCACAGAACTGTTTCGTTGGTTTCCTATCCTTTTAGTAATTTTACAAATTAATTCCTTTTTTTTTTTTTCTTGAATCAGGGTCCTCAACCCCAGCCGTAAATTTAGTACAAATATGACAACACTCGTATTTGTATATACTGTCTGTAATTATTTTAACTCCCGCGTGCTGTGGTGTCCAAGTTACAAATATAACCTAAGAGAAATAATTTGCTAGCAAGGGCAAAATAGAGAAATCAGGAATGAATTATAGGCTGAGTCAACAGTAAACAACATGTACGTGCGCTTTCGTTTTTTATAATAAATGGGAATTCATCTCATCGTACGGATCGAATTGTCTGTATATGTGTGCATGATAGCTGGGGTATATCTGATGCAGATCATATACTGCATAATAAAAACAAAAGCGAAAATAATCCATGTGATTTCCGTGGGTGGGATTGGAGAAAGAGTTCGAATGGTGACAAAATTACTGTCAGCGAAAAGCAATCTCGCCACTCTGCTTTCATTGAATGTTGTATTTTTATGGGGCCAATTATAGCACCTACCTTCTCATCTTTAATGCTACGTGTCCATTATTCATTGGCCTTGATTTGGAACCTTTAGTCCCCCCAGCCTCTGGCCACTATCAAAAGCCAAAATCTATACTGTTCACTTGTGATCTATTGATTACATATATATATATATATAGATGTATAGATGTATATATATATAATAGGCATCTTACTTTTCACAATTTTAATTAGCTTTTATTCTAGCTTTTCCAATCAATTTTTGAGAAGTTTTGCATTAATTAATAAAATGTTCGACCACGCTCATCCATCAATTCTTTCTTTTCTTTTCTGATTCTAATGAACTGTAAATAAATTAAAGAAAACACATTGGGGAGACAAAAGTTCAAGGAAACTAAAGACCATCTATAATAAGTAGGGTCTTTCGGAAAATTTTAAGGGCTAACTAGGCACACAAACACTTATAGATATATTTTAATTTTCTAAAACTTTATTGAAATGATAGAAAGCACTTTTTGCAGACGGCACAAATTGTTTTGTCTCTTCAAATAGCTTCGAACATGTAAAATATATAATTAAAAATGGTGGGTTTACTAAATACTTTTCTAATTAAAATTAAAGAGAAAATCAACTGCTTTTGTATAACTATAAAGAGTGTTTCGTGAAAAGTATCCTAAATACCAAGTAATTGAGAAGTTAGACGGAAAACCAGCATGAGGTAGCAAAGCCAAGTTGTGCAAATTAACTTTATAAAATTAAGCCCAACGAATATGCATGTATATATTTCGGTCAAACTTTTCTATTTCATCTCAAATCTTTTTCGTTGTGAGGCCATCAATTATTTCTATTTCATGTCTCTAATCTGAATTATAAATCAAAGAAAAAGAACTTGGCTGACAAAAAGTTCAACAAGGTGAAAGTAAAAGCACATAACAAGGTCATTGTCATTAATTCGAAAGATTTAATTAAGACATAGAAGACAGCATATATAGAAGATGCATAATGCTTTTGAAAATTGCTGAATATGATGTTCGATCAAGTAAGAAATACCGCCAACTATCAACTAACATTAAATGATTCAAGGGAGCCAAGCTCTGTTAAATTGAGTTAGTGAGTTGCCTTTGAAGTCCATATATAAATATACTAGGAAAAAGCAGACAGCGGTTTATAAATAATAAACTAAAAACTGAGTGGTGCTAGTAATCGTCCGAAAAGACATTAAAAAAGTCTCCTGATTAACCGATGCACGGTTCTTCTTGGACAATTTTCGCAATATTACTGTTCTTCACTTTCAGAAACTCAATTAGACCGTTAAGCACAAGTTCGGGATCATCGTTCCTCATCAATTGCTCTGCCACTTCAGCTGGGGTGACTTGTGTTTTCCGAATTAATTCCTCAATCTCCGCAAACAAGAGATGATGTTGAATTCCGAGATAATTATCAGCAAGAACCTTGAAGGCAGGCCGTGTACAGTATGACATGTGAACATCCATACGCCCTGGACGCAACACTGCTGGGTCTAATTTGTCTTTGTGATTATTAGTGAATATGATTATCCTTTCATCCCCACAACTTGACCAAAGTCCATCTATGAAGTTCAGAAATCCTGATAGTGTCACCTGCACTCCCATCAATTACACAAAACCAATCAATTCATCGCTAATTAATATTATTATGTACTTTTTCAGCATTACCTGCGCTACGCGAATGGGTGGTTGATATACAAAACAACAATGGAAGGCAAAACCCATGTGATTTCTGACTCTTAGTCTTAGATCAATTTACCTAACAGAATCAGAATGCTAGATGGTGCTCGGGTCAGGACATGAATACTATATTCTGTAAATGGTCCAGCCTTTCCCTAATTGCTATGATCTTCATTCCTAATTGACGACGCGTGTTTGATTTTTTTTTTTTTTTCCTGAAAAATCTATATAGGGTTATTGATGTAGGACAATTTTAGAATTTAATTAGTTTAGGAAGTCTTTTATTCTTACCAATTTAATTTGTTATTTAATTCTTAATTTTCTTATTTAAATAGGAGTTCTTTTCCTTATTTGAGTTGAATTGTAATGTTGGGTTTTCTCTACTATATATAGAAAACTTATATTATTGTTTTGGAGATAGTCTTTTATTGAATAAAATATTCTCCTTTAATTTTGTCTCTTATGGGATTATTATCTTGACACTCGTGTTTCGAATCGTTAAAGTTAGAACGACATCTAATCCCGTCCGTTAGAACGTTTATCTAACCCACTGCGTCAAAGAACCGAACGAAATTCGGCGTTCGACAAGGTGTTTTTATCCCACCCGCTATCCCGCCTACGTCAGTTATAAATTCGCTGAACGCCAACTTGTTTCCAAACTCCAGTATCAACTTCAACGAAGTTTCACAGATGAGTTTAAAGCCATAAGCTGCTGTCACTTTATTTTAATTTCTATTTCCTTTTTCAAAATCTTTTTAAATTAATGTTTTATTATTATTATTTTCTATCGTTAGGAATACGGCCTTGGGCGTCTAATTTTCTACCGTGGCCCCAATGTCATACAGCTGCTGTTTAACCTGCTATTTGTTTATTGGGCCTTGTTGAGAATAAATGATAAGATTTGAAATTGGACTATTTTAAGTCCAATTCAAATTTAAGGAAGTTAGGTTAGTAAATTTTATTGTTCTGAATAATTCAAGAGTTTCTCTTGTTTCAACTCTTGTAACTTCTACCCTTTGTGAAATATTATATGTGATTATTTAAGTTATAATTACGATTATATAAGTATTCAGTTTCAGACATTTTTAGTGCTTTTACAGAAGAATATTTAATAAATTAGATTAGAGAGTTTGAAAAAAAAAAAAAAATCAATGATAGATAGAATGTTTCAATTTTATCTTACTTGGATTAAAACAATATTAACAACTATCCCTCAACTTGTTTTTCAAACCTAATCAACATAAGACTCAATTAACGCAATAAAATATCTTTTTTTTATTTCTTACTTATTTAACAAATTAATAATAGAATAAAGTATCATCTTTACTCTTATTGTTATATAACTTTTATTGATATAATAGGTAATCTATCATTTTCATATAGGTCATCCCTAGTTAATTAAATATGGGATTTGCCGCCATGGTGAAAACGACAGACATTATTCCAACCACAAAAGCAATGAACGCCAAACAGAAACTAACCTGTCTTTGTCGGAGATCACCGTCTTCGGCAGTTTCGGCAGCCAAGCGATCTTGCAACCCAACGGCACAATCGATGTCTTCTACTACTAATATGGATCGGTTCGCAGTTGCAACGAGCAACGTCCGAAGTTCAGAGTTGGACCTAACCTCGCTCAGCTCCAAGTCATAAACATCAAATTTAAGATAATTTGCCATTGCAGCAATCAAGCTAGATTTTCCAGTACCCGGTGGTCCATACAACAGATATCCTCTTTTCCAAGCCTTTCCTACTTTTCTGTAGAAATCTTTCCTCTTCACAAACCTTTCAAGATCCTGTAAAATGGTCTTCTTCTGTTCTGCCTCCATGGCAAGTGTTTCAAACGTTGCAGGATGATCAAGATTCGCTGGAATCCACGCTTCGGTCCAGTTGCGATAAATGTTATTGTGATCAACAGTGAAGATTTTTGTTTTCTTGCTCTCTTGTTTAAGCGACTTTGCTTCTTTTTCAATGTGAGGCAAGTAGGAGCTAAGAACGTCGTCTTTGTATTTCTTAGGGAAACTAAGCTCGAAATACCTTACCTCAGATTGAATCGTGGAGTTGTAAAGGCTATGCGATTCAATTTGTCTACAAACTAGAACCCACTTATATTTAACTCCATTGAAGATGTCGACAACTTCCTCATTGCTTCCTATGGTTACATTCATCTTGTCTTCTTTCTCAGGTTTACTCACTTTGAGACTGTGTGGGGAGGTTGAGTTTTTGCTGCTCAAATAGATTTGGGCAGCCTCATATATTTGGTTTCTGGCTAGTCCATCAACCTCATCAATAAATATGGTGAGTTGGGATGAGAAACGGTTACAGAATTTGCGAAAACGAAAGGAGAAGTAGTCTTGGATTTCATAGGGCAAGAAATCCGGGCTACAGATCGAGCCAGCAATACTGTGGTAGCAACAGAGGTCGCGGTGGAGAAGATGGTCTTAGCTGTGGCTAGTTTGGTATTAGAGGAAGGAGAAGAGGTGTCCATTTTTGGTGCAATATTTAAGAGTTCTCTGTTTTCGTGGACCTTGAGATTGATGGTGTAGGAGTAGGATGTTTAACACTCTTGGCTTCCTTTCAATTTCGGAATGATCTCTTCTTTTAAAGCAACTTCGGAAGGAAAATGTGAATGCTACTGTGTTGAGTCAAGTGAGAACAGTTGAAATAAGAATACTTGTTTTTTTTTTTTGCACGGACTGTATTGTGTAGACTTAGAAAATTGATAGCGTGTCCTGGAATTTAAGTAAAGCGCAAACCGATGTGGACACAAGAAGAAAGGGAGAAACAGAAATTAAATAAAACAGTATACTAGAAAAATCAACGGGGCAACGTCTGAATCACAATGTGCTTTGGTCTTCATGCGTTAATATTGGGTTGAGCCTGACTCTTGTCGTGTTGAATTTTGATTCACGGGACCTAATTGCGAAAGAATACATGGTTGGAATGCCGATGGAAATTTGCTCCAACTCCACTCTACCCCAAATATTTGATTGCGCATGAGTTAGACTTACTTCCGAAACAACTTTTTTCTCATTTCTCCGAAATTCTCGTGTGATGTGATTCACACTTGGTAATTGGTAATATAAATTCCTTTCATGCTTAAACGTTAATTTGTTCTAAAATTAATGTTACGCAGAAATCCTTAACCTAATTTGGGAAGACTGAAGTCTTTATATATATACTACTCTGTTTCTCTTTTAACTGAATGTGAGAATTTTTTTCATTTCTCAACTCATTCATCTTAATGCCTTTTTGTTTTCTAGTCTAAAGCAGGAATATAGTATTCAAATCTTTAAAAGATGTTTGCTTAGATTAATTAACTTTATTCCATATTTATTAAAATAAAAAATATTTTGTTTAACACTACTTGTTTCATTTGACAATATCAATGAAAAGTTAATTATCCAAATAACTTTAATTTAAATTTGTAAACAAATTTAAATTTCATGTCAATAAAAGGTTTAAGTCCCACATTACCTCAATAGAAAGGACGAGTTAAGTATATACATATAAATCATCTTGTTAACCACCTTGGTCAAAGATCCACCAAGGCTTCAAGTACTTATGCCAATTATGGAGTATAAACTTTCGATATATTTCGTCCCTAGATAAAATTAGTGAAGGCTAAGATTCTCGTACTAGGGGTAGATTTTTAGTTTACATTAATAAAATAATACTAAATTTATAGATTTCAAAGTAAAATATAATTATTTTACAATATTAGTATTACAATAATAATAGTAATAATAACAAAGCTTTTAAAATATCAAATACTGAATAATATTTGTAGTCCAAAATATTATGTGTGGCAGCTCATGATCATGTGAGGTATGCAGAGTCGGGCAAACTAGATCCAATCTGTCCTAATGGGCTTTTATCATCAGACCCGTTTACTTAAAAACACCCAGCTATATAATTCTAAAACCAACGCATATATATATACGTGTGTGTGTGTGTGTGTGTGTGTGTGTGTGTGTGTCACAATCAATTGATGAGAGATAAATATAAATTGATGTGTTTATACGCAAAGTAATTAGTAAACATTTAGTATAATGATTAAAAGTGATCAATCAGCTGTTTCATGTAACTAGTATGATGAGCTATCGTCATTTGAATTGATATACAAAAAAGGTAAATGTAAATTAGAACATAAGATATATTAAATCACATAAAAAAAAAATATTGCCTATTTAATCAAGGACACCCTTCTGCAACAAAACACATGCAATTGCATAAGCATGGGCCGCACTCCTCCAACTACTTTAATGCACAGTCACAGCATCTCCCACTACTCTAGCCTGCTCCAGTTTTATCTCTGTTCACAGTTCTGTTTTCTGCTATATATATGTATGTATGCAATATGTTTTGACCTGATCACGAGTTCTAGCCATTTTTTGCGCCATTGATTCGCAGTCAATTGGCAACATATACCATATATTGTGCAGCAAAAGTATATTGTATAACAACCTATACTATGGCAGGCACATTGGTGTGACTATACGCACCCAGGTTGGTCTATGCTGAGCCTCTAGTCTAAATCATTATCATCATCGTCACCATTCTTATACAAATTGATAAATCTGTGGAATTGTTCAAGTTTCAACTAATATACTTAATTAAATTCACCTTAATTGGGAAACTGTTGACAACATTTTATATTAAAGTGTAGAGGGTTGTCGTTTACTAAAATGAATCTTCTTTGTTTAAGCCTAAGCACCAAGCTAATGATGCCTTCACTAATTTAATGGTGTTCTAATGAAAGAATCTTGTCTCATTACTCATCTCCTATCTATATATAAAAATATGCAACAACACCTCCAATAAGCATAACATGACCAGAATATATATTGTCTCGAGTTAGAGGGTAAGGTAGCTAGTTTGAAGAAAGCTCAAGATGCCGAATCTATCAAAGGAAGGACTTTTCTTCCTCGTACAGAACTATTATGATGCTTTCATAGTTGCAGTGTTCGCTATAAGTGTTACATTTTTTTATATCAAAAGTTTGGAGAAGAGGAAGTGATCACATCCCTGGACGGCTGGGTTTACCTTTCATAGGTGAAACCTTCTCTTTCCTTTGGGCTACTAACAGCACAAAAGGATGCTATGATTTCATCAGATGTAGAAGGCAACGGTTCGTGAATCATCCTCTCTTTTAGTTCTATGATATTTATTTCTGAGTAATACTTACAGGATCTATCATGATAACGCCGACTTTTTGGTTCAGTTC
The DNA here is from genome assembly GCA_022749755.1 of Azadirachta indica. Taxonomy (NCBI): domain Eukaryota; kingdom Viridiplantae; phylum Streptophyta; class Magnoliopsida; order Sapindales; family Meliaceae; genus Azadirachta; species Azadirachta indica. The sequence goes on along the minus strand of CM040447.1, from coordinate 14,821,579 downwards.
TGTTTCGAAAAGATTGTGGCCTTTTGTCGATGCAGCATATCATAATCCATGCATAATAAGAACTGCCGTCAAACTTTGTATGTTTTTTACATGGGTTAGGCTCATGTGCGCCGTAAGAACGATTCAACTAGCATGTTATTTAGACTGTTGAAACAATAAATCAAGTATGATCCTTTGCTCTATTTGATCTGATTCAATACTTAATTAATTCCATTCTTTTGACCGAAACATGTTATCAGATTAAGCACATCAACCATTAGAGTACAGGAATATCACCTCATCAAATTTTTTATGCCAAATTACTATGAATAAACCCAACAGTACATTGATAATTTTTCTGCAGTATTTTTGGATGCAAATAAGAATGGTTGACACTTACATATGTTAAGAGACCATGATCAATTGATGACTGTGATGAAAGCAGGTACGGTAAGTGGTTCCAGACAAGGATTTTCGGCAAGATCCATGTTTTTGTTCCAAGTACAGAGGGTGCAAAAACAATTTTTACTAATGATTTTGCAAACTTCAACAAGGGATACGTCAAATCTATGGCAGACGCCGTCGGAGATAAGAGCTTGCTATGTGTGCCTCACGAGAGCCATAAAAGGATCAGGCGTCTTCTATCCGATCCTTTCTCCATGAGTTCTTTATCTAAGTTTGTTAAGACTTTCGACAAAATGCTGTCTGAAAGACTAGAGAAATTAGAAGAAAGTGGGAAAAGTTTTTCCGTCCTTGATTTTGGCATGAAGGTAACTCAATTCCCAATTGAATTATGTTGTTCTCGTTGTGCATTAACTGCGTATATATAATTGCCTGCTATTATTGCTGATTTGCAACAGTTAAAAATTAGTCCAATAAGTGAATACTTCATCTTGCAGATAACATTTGATGCTATGTGCAACATGCTGATGAGCATTACAGAGGATTCCTTGCTTCGACAGATTGAAAAAGACTGCACAGCTGTTTCTGATGCCATGTTATCTATACCTATTATGATTCCGGGCACAAGATATTACAGAGGCATTAAGGTAACAATAAAAATATAAAGCCCTGAGAATTTTTAAGCTAAATATGCGTTGACTCCAATGTTCAAATTCAATAGTAGTTTATAGTAATATGAAAGATGAATTAAATAGGCACGTAGAAGGCTCATGGAAAGCTTTAGAGCGATGATTGCCAGAAGACGGAGTGGAGAGGATAGTTGTGAAGACTTTTTGCAGTCGATGTTGGCGAGAGATCCATATCCAGAAAATGAAAAGCTGAGTGACTCAGAGATCATGGATAACTTATTAACACTGATAATTGCAGGGCAGACCACCACTGCAGCTGCTATGATGTGGAGTGTCAAATACCTGGATGAGAACACAAAAGCCCAGCAAAGGCTAAGGGTGAGAATTAGAATTCATGCAGACATTTTCTGTCCAATTAAACCAACAGGATAGTTTTAGATTGCAATTTAAATACATTGCCTGTCACTATAAAGGAAAACAACAGCATTTATATCATTAAACTAGTGTTCTAAGATTATTTCATGAGGCTATTTCATTGTAAAGATTTTAAACAAACTAGATGACCCTTTCACATTGCAAAATCATAGTTTTTGTCACATTTTACTGTCAAGTCCTTGTTCTTCAAAGAAATAAAGAGAAAATAAAGAGATTCTTAACTTTTTTAATGATGAAATTTCAATAATGCCTTTTATCATTCAAGCTTATTAGGAGTACATTTTTTTAAAAGCATTAATTAAAATCGATGACATAACAAATAATATATATATATTTATGGCAAGGAATTATCCAATTGTGCATAGAATTAATTCAACTAAAAATTTCTGTTCAATACACGAGTTTTGTGACTCAATTAATCAATTGGGACTACCAAATGCGACAGATATATCTAAGAATAATATTAATTTAATCACTATTCATCTGTTGGGAGAATCGGTGTCACTTGTACGAACGTGCAGGAAGAACAACTCTCAATAACCAGAAACAAGTCAGATGGAGCCTCCCTTACTCTTGAAGATGTGAACAGGATGTCGTATGGATTAAGGGTTAGATTATCTCCAAACTGAATAATTCGATGCAGGGGCCATGTTGTTTTCATTTGGAAAACTCATACACAGTCGTCTTACTGTTTCCATGTTTCAGGTTGTCAAAGAAACGCTAAGAATGTCAAATGTTTTGCTGTGGTTTCCTCGTGTTGCACTCAATGACTGCACAATTGAAGGCAAGTGCCACTGTTTGATATTTAGATACTCTAATTTTTAATCTATAATTGTTGAATCAATAGCCGTCAAATACCAATAGAACAATCATAAACATACTCTAGTAACTCCCCAGCTTCTGTAAAAATGACATCTGACCTTATGAGAACAGCTTTTTACTAAGAAAACTTTATTTCTTCTAGAGAATCTAAAAATGATAAACCCTGTTTCTCAACTGTCTTAAACCGCTAATTGATTTTGCTTGGGTGTCTATGCTGCAATTGCAGGTTTTGAAATAAAAAAAGGATGGCATGTTGATATTGATCCAACTTGTATACACTTTGATCCAGATTTATACAAGGAGCCTGAGCAATTCAACCCCTCAAGATTTGATGTAACAAGCTTTCTAACCTGCTCTGTTTCTTTTTTTCAACCTAAAAAATCTTTTTCGGGATTCAAACACCTATTTTGTTTCCAGGAAATGCAGAAACCATACAGTTTCATACCATTCGGATCAGGACCTAGGACATGCTTAGGAATGAATATGGCAAAAGTAACAATGTTAATCTTTTTACACCGGCTGACAAGTGGATATAAGTGAGTTATTTTTCGCAACAAAATTCCTAGTAAGACTATGATGATAAAAATCTCACTTGCTTCATGTTACTTCCTATTATGTAGGTGGACAGTTGATAATCAAGATCCTAGCCTGGAGAAAAAGACGCATATTCCCCGACTGAGGAGTGGCTGTCCCATAAGCTTAACGCCCTTGAACAACGGAATGTAAGCATGTATGGCTTCATGTCAAGTTTTGGAAAATGCCTGGCAGGCATGCTTGAAATGGCTATGGTTATCAATTATCTATTTCCTAAGGTAAAGAACATCCTGTGAGGATTTATTGCTGAATAAATGCAACTATAGGACTCCATCTACTGAGATGGAGTGATCAGTAAATGTTAAGGTTAAAAAAAAAAAAAAGAAGTGCCATCTACTGAGATGGTTAGTGGGTTTTCCCTGCTATGGCTGTAATGGTGTAGTTATGTATATAATCACACCTGTTCCCGTCCTGAGAGTGGAAGAATTATATGTGTCTCATATCTGACGTCACGAGTTATAACTAGTATAATTTGTCAAACGCATAAGAAAGGTTTTGCCTTCCCAAATCAATCACCATTATTCTCTACGAATCAGTATGTGCCAACATCAATCTAATTATTTATGTAAATTTATGCAATCCAAATACAACAAGGTGAAGCAGCATTTTCTCAAACTCATTATCTGCAAGGTTTTATTCCTCATTCTAGGTTGTAAAGAAGAGACAAATGGAAATAGGAAGAGATAAAAAGCATACATAAACCAGCTGACTTAGTCACAAATGGACAAATCAGACTTTCACTTGATAGAAATTGATTTGTACTGTCGCATTGTGCTAGTTATAGCTTGTTCAACAGGTAGCCTCTCCATACTTGATGCACCATAAAACCCATGAACTCCATTGGTTCTCTTCAGTATGAACTCTGCCTCACTAGGACCTGATATGGGGCCTGTAAACCAATATTCTTCAGTATCATAAAGACTATTTCATTTGGATGCTGAAGGTAATCAGACTACATAAAAATAAAAAATAAAAAAGAACCATTGGAGTAAACAAGTCAAAATCCACATGAGCAAATCAAACGAGCTGAAAGTCGGGTAATATTTTTGAAAAAACTTAGTGAGATTAACAGCTAAAATGAAAATGCAGAAGGCAAAGCTACAAAGAGAATAAGAAAGAACATAAGGGCATATATGCGAGAACTTGAAAGTTGTAAATCTTCTTTACATGGCTCTCATGTAAACTGAGGTGTGTCGCCAACAATGGCTGAATTCAGATATTCATTAATACAAAATTCTCAACTTAATTACAAAAAACTAAAGGCCTTCAGAATGTACCTCCATGGCAAAGAACAATAACATTGGGATTGATTCTATGTGCAGCATCTGCAATAGCTTGGACACAAACAACACTTTCATCCAATGAGACAGCTGTTCTTGCACCTATAGACCCAGAGGTAGTGAGCCCCATATGAGCCACTATGATATCAGCACCAGCTTTTGCCATCTGCACAGCTTCATCTGGTTTGAAGGCATATGGAGTTGTCAAGAAACCCATTTTATGTGCTTTTGAAATCATCTCAACCTCCAAGCTGATTATTTGAGAAGGAAAAATCTAGCTGTAAGAAATGTGATTTACTATTTTACAACTAGAATATGAATAAAACATATGATTTACAACATACCCATATCCCATTCCTGTCTCTTCCAGATTTTGTCTAAAATTACCATCAAACAGCCCAACAGTTGGAAAGTTTTGCACACCTACGAACCCAATTGACTCCAATTGCTTTAAGAAGTAATCAATTCGCCGAAAAGGATCAGTTCCACATACTCCAGCAAGAACTGGTACCTTTTTTACCACCTAGAATTTGTTTTAACTTACATTAATAAGAAATGTTTGGTAAAGGGCATAGAAACTGAACCAGAAACATTAATGGTCACGTCTTTGAAAGTCTGACTTTCCCAAATAATAGTTATCTGTAAAATGAACGTTGTATGTGTATGATAACAATAGAAGATAGAAGATTAAATGAATTGAAGAAAAAAATGAAACGGAGGCAGGAAAGGCTTGAAAAGATATGGCTACTGTCATTGAAATCACTTTAATTTTAGCTAAGTTTTGACTATCCTGGACTGCTTTAAAGCTAATGCAACTCATAAGTTAATATCTTAATCATAAAACAGTACCTTTGGGAGCTTGACCAAAATTTGAAATCTTGAAAACAGCAGATTACCACTAATGGGAATACCAGTAAGTTATAACAATTGACAAAGAAATGGAGTTTAAATATAAATAATCTTTTATATAATCAATGTCCACATGTATGTATTCCCCTGGCTAGATGTGTGTATGAAGATAGCTAGGTGCAGAGTCTTCTGAGAAATGGGAACTTACAGGCAGCACTTCATTGGCCATTTCAAGTACAACTGCATTTGCATCAGCAAAAGGCAACAAGCCTGCCAAGGAACCCCTTCCTGCCATGCGAAAGCGTCCCGAATTGTATAATACTATCATGTCAACACCACCAGCTTCCTCAAACTTCGCAGATATTCCAGTCCCAGCACCAGCCCCAATTATGGGCAATCCCTTGTCTATCTGATCTTTCAGTTTGAACAATATTGCACAGGTTCTTTGTAAAGTTTCTGTAACATATAAAGCATTACTGGTTACAATTTTGTACACATTGACATACTGCAGCACCCACAAGTCTTAACTCCACACCACAATGAAAAGGATTTATGTTGTTTTTATTATTTATACGTTGACTTTGCACAAAGGTAAAGCTGTATTATATCAAACTAAATGCGTGTAGAATATGGATGCAAATGCTTGTGCAGTAAAAGATCACAAATGTATATCTCAAATATTTAATATTCCTAATTTGTACAAACCATGGTGTAAGAATGTAATTAATAATTTCTAAAGGCTTCACCAAGATGAGTTCTATGTTTGCATACAACAAAAAATTGAATTTGTTAATATAACGATTTGTTGTAAGGGAGAAGTGAGCACACTACAACCTGGTCTTGCATCAGGGAAGTTCCTTGGGCTGTACCATATGGTCCCATGGCTTGATGTACTTACGTCAGAAACAGAATCCTCATGATGGCCTTCTCTAGGATTACAACATACACGATTTGGTGAACTGGAATCCATTACATTCTTCTCACTAATCTCCAAAAATGCATCAACCAAAGCATCCGCAAACTGAGGGTCATTAACATGGTATGGATACACCTTTACCTATTAATGCCCACAACTTTCAATTAACAAGTACCACTAAAATGGACCACAAATGAAGTAACGTACAACACAGAATGTAATAAAACAAAAAAGGTAGGAACTGTGATGCAACATTGAATAAGCAATAAGGACACCTGACGATCTTCATTTGTTTGAATTAGTGTCTGTAGCTCACTTATAAGTGTACGAGTTGCCCCAGGATCATAAAATGGCTTCCCTGGTGCATCCAAAGCTGAGATACCATTTTGCGGCAAGCAAAGACAGACCTTTGATGATGATTTGTTCAGTTTATTTGCAATAAAAGCAGCAAACTTCTTGTTTTCATCCACCGTGGTCCGCATGAGTGAGACCTGCAAGTGCAAACATTAGGTGTCAAAAGTACAAAAGGCAGGGTATCCTATCTCTCTTAAGATTGTCAACCCAAGAAACACAAAGTACGTTATTCTGCTCAGTGTAGATCAGAAAAAGATAAAAAATAAAAAATAAAAAATAAAACCAACTAACCATCAGAGAAAACCCAATTTATATGCAAGGCAATGCCATAAAAAAGGAGAGGAGAAATTTGGAATGAGAATCATTACCTGTTCATTATGTACATGAATGTTCCGCTGTTGAAAATTTGAAGGTATGGTATCTTTAGGTCCAAAATTCACCATATCCAAAGCACCCACACTCAGTACTAAAGGAATCTTCTTCTCTATGGTCACATCAAATCGGGAACTGTCACAAGCCATAACACCTCCAACAACATAATCTGCAATCTCTGTTGTCGTGATATCCAATACAACCTTTAAGAAATCAAGTAAAAATTATTCAGGACCAATGAATTCAAATTAGCTCGCATACCAACTACTCATAGTATACCAACCTTAGTAAAAATTTTACGCAGATAATACAAACTTGTGAATAAATTGAAGGGTTTTCCATAAAGTGGTAAGTCATTCTATTAATGCTGGAAATTAAATGTATACATGAAAACTAATCCACGACTTAAGATAAGTCATGTATGTTGACATGATTAAAATCTTGTAGTGTATACTACCTGTATGAATCCCTCCTTAATCAAATCCTCCATAGCTCTGCCCCCAACTCCAGTGGCATGAAAAACCATGGTCTCATAACCTTCTTTGATCAATCTTTCTTTCACAGCATTTACACATGGAGTTGTGACTCCAAACATGGTTATACCAACACTGCATTTTTCTTTACTAGTACTCAGATCTTTTGACCTTTCTAGCCTCCCAACCACCATTCCAGCAAAAGCAGCTGCCGCATTCAATAACACAACCCTACTAACACTATTAATTCCGCAAACGTCTACTACTGATGGAATTAATATCAAGTCTGAAGTTCCAATATAAGGTTCAGTTTGGCCACTAGAAACAGTAGATACAATGACCTTTGGTATTCCAATTGGCAGAGATTTAATAGCAGATGATATAAGAGATGTACCTCCGCTGCCTCCAAGGCCAATGACTCCAGCCAGAACCTGGTCATCCACAGCTTTTTTAAGAAAATGTTCAAGGGCTTTACTCATAAAGCCAATAGCTTTGCCTCTATCATCATCAAGCTCAACTGGGGTTTTCTCAGAGAAGCAAGAAAGCACATCATTTCGCTTCACAAACTTAAAATCTCCCATACTATCTGTCTGTTTTCGACTAACAGACACATCAACCACCACAACATCTACCTGTTATCGTCAATTCGGAATTATACGTCCATTCTTGTAAAAATTATTAAATCTAATCTCCGGTTACGCTTCACAAAGAAGAAAAATGTTACCTTAGGGGAGGAGTTATTAGCGAAGGCGACGAGGTTTGATCGAACAGCTTCGCACAAAAATTGAAGCTCTTCCAGCTTCGTATCAGCCGTTCCAACACAGAAAACTCTGGGAATTTTATCTGGATGATCGGCCATTTCTTTCTTTTTAGTCTATTCGTCGGGTTTATTTAATCTGGAATTGGCTTATCTTTTAATAAAACTATGGAATGGGAAGAGTCAAAATAGACCGCCAGTGAGAGAGAGAGAGAGAGTATCCTTAGAAGTGGTTGCTATAGTGCGGGTTGAGTCTCTGCATATTTAGTTAATAAAGTTCGAAATTTACTATGTATTTAATAAATATTTCGTAGCTAATTCAGTTAAACATTTTATTATAATACAAAAGCTCCGATGTCAATGTCGAACAGTGACAGCTCAGCGGAACCAGAGAGATTGCTTCATCTCTCCAGAAATCTAAGCTTTTATCAGAATACAAGGTCAAATAAACAAGAAGAAGATACCAACAGAAATGGGCGATCATGGAGATAGATTTGGATTGGCAGAGTGATTTGTGTTGGAATGGCTAATACCAAACTGGAGGAGCTACAATTTCTGCCAAGTCCGCTCAATTCCAACCTCATCATCTTCTCCAATCTCTGCTCTACTCTTCTTGTTCGGTGCAAACAACAAAGCTAGATGTTAGGGGGGTTGATGTTAAGTAAAAGGGAGAGACTCTCCCGTTACAAACACTTTTATTTATGGCCATTTCTTCAGGGCTTTTGCCACTGTTGAACCAACGAGTATCAGTTAGCCAAGAATGGAAGAAAAGAGCTATTCCCCTTCTGGGTTTGCTTCTGCATTTTCAGCTTTCCCTTTTGTGCATGCAGCTTCACGAGTTATCCACACTAATGTCACCTAGTCTGTCGCATAATTCCATTCAATTCCGCCATAAATCCAAATTAAAATTAATTTTAATATACAACAAATTAAATGTTTAATAATAAATCAATGAAGGGATTGTCATAATTAACTACTATGACCAATGCTTGACTTAGCTTAGCCGTACTGCAGTTGCAAGGCTCATTGCGTTCCAGGCCTACAGCCAACGAGTTTGAGTTGCGTAGCTACACTTCTGTAGGATGGTAAAATTCCAGTGGGTATGGGGTGACGAGGATCCGCCTAAAATGAATTAGGGAATGGAAGAGAGATTTACTCGTTAATAGAGTTGGTAAATGTTGTAATGCTCGCTGCCCTTCCCTGTCCATATTTTATATATATATATATATATGTGAAATATATATTTTTAAAATAAATATATATATCTAAATAATATTTAATTAAAATTTTTTTATAATTTATAATTTTTTTATCTTAAATTAATAGAGGTAGAGATATTTATGATACAAATAAAAGTATATTTTGTGATTTTTAAGGAGTAACATTATATATCTTAAATTAATACAAACAAATAAATTACAATTTTCCTAGTGAAAAATATTTTATCACGGGAATACGACAAGATAGGCGGATCACAATAAAGTTAACCTTAATACAAATCTAAATTATTATTATTTCAATTATTTCCATATTTTAACATATTTATTTATTTTATTTATATTCACATGCCTATTATTACACGAGAATAACATTATGATTGTGTTAACGGGGGATTTTCATTTTTCAACAGGTTTTATAAGGATGTTTGTATCATTCATAGAATTTATTTCACAAAATTGTTTTTTTTTTTAGTGCAGATTTTATTTTTTATGATAAAATTTATCATTCGTAAATGCAGCTTTTTGCTTTTCTTCTTCTTCACAACTCGATCCGTGTATATATATATTTTTTTTTATAAATAAACCGAAAACCGATGGCAGATTCGCAGTCCGAGTCGAACGTTTTCAGCGTTCGAATTGTCTCGATCGATCAAGATATGGCTGCTTTCAAGGTAAGAAACCAAAATGACTTCGTTTGCTCTATCTGAATTTTCTTCACTTAAATCATCTCCGCTCTTGCAAATTCTCACAATCTCTGTTAAAAGCGATGAAACGAGGAATTTTAAAGGTAACACAGCTTAAAAGATAACCGTATTATTTAGCTTTGTTACAGTAAATGTTTTGAAATTTGCTCAATAAGAAATTAAAAGTACATTAAAATTTAAAAGATAGCAGTCAGTTTTTATAGCAGCAGTTACCTATAACATAAGATACGCCTGTAATTTTTTCTTTTTTGAGTTCGATATTGAAGTGTATATTTTTTAATTATGGAGGGAAGGCGAATGAGGTTCCGGTTATACGGGTTTATGGTTCAATCCAACATCTGGCCCGAACAATTGCTTGCATATACATTGTTTGAGAAGATTATTCATTGAGTAAATTGATGTAGATATTTACTACATCTCGCGAATGTTCAACGTTTGAGTTATCTTTTTGGTGATTCTGTGCCAGTTGTTAGTTATTTCTTATTAAAAGCTTTGCAAAAGTGGTGAAACAAACTTGCTTTGTCTATGGAACTTTGGATTTGGAAAAGGTAGTTACCATGGAGGGAGAGAATTCAGAGCAAGCACCTAAACAATATAGCAACTCTAGCTTTAATCAAGGAGCTGTGATGGGTGTCTTTACTCAGTATTTAAATGATGACTCTTGCTTCTACATGCTGGCACCTGCATTTCACCCCTTGTGTGGACTCTGTACATAGATGGCTACAGCATGATGATGAGGGGACCTGCTAGATTTTCTTGGATGTACCTGCTTGGTATGTACCAATTTCTTTGAATTTTCATCTTTAATTTTTGTTTGTGGTGTTTTAGGTACTTCTGGAGACATAAATACAGCTTCAGTCGAGCATTTTTCTTGAAAGGTAAGATATTTTATGCTTTTCAGTGGGCTAAATTGTTAAAGAAAAACTGTTTCAAGTGCTTAGAATCTTTAGCAGGCACTTCTGATACTCTGATTTGACCACATAAGTTTTTGCATGATGATTCTAACAAGGACTTGACAGAATCATGTTCTCAGTAGAGGCCTGTGCTGGGAGAAGTGCATCAAGAAGCTGATGCAATGCTCGGTTCAAATTAATCCAAACCGGAATGTGTGACAGAAACATTGCAGAGTGAAGGCCATATTGCATAATTAAATGCATGCACTGATTGCTAGCAAGATATTTCTTAGATATTGGGGCCAGATGGGAGATCAGGGGCTTCTCCTCTTAGTCAAATTGGCAGATGCAGAACAACTGAAATTGTTAAGCATAGAGGTAACGATATTACCAAATGCATACATTCACGGTGTCTGACATGTGGCAAAGGAATCCACCACCATACATCCACAATTTCAAATTTTGTGAATGTTTCAAATTTTGTGTTAGATGTTTCAAATTTGTATTAGATGTTTCAAGTTTTATGTTGTCGATTAAATTGGATGTGTTGTTACATGTGATTTATTGTAGCCAAATCTGTTGGCAAAACATTGAATACTATATATCTCAGAAAATGTATAGAAGTATTTGCACTATTGAATTTAATAAATAATAATCCGTTTGAGTGCAGATTTTTCTTTTTTCTTTTAATTTAATTTTTTTTAATTGCTCAAGATATTATGTTTTATACATCTGTTGATCACCTGATTGTTCAGCTCTATGATTACTAATCCACTCCTTCCTTTATATCCTTATTATCTTCTATAATAAAATTGGTTGTCTATGATTAATTTCACGTAAACATGTCAAATACTTATCAGTTTGACTGCAGTTTTATCTAGTTTCATATGCTGGTGTCTTTCCTTTAACTTCTTTTAAGTTTCTTTCACAATTTGGACAAGTAATTTTCCTTCTCTATATTTGGACTGATATGTTTCTGTTATCTACATGGTCTCTCACACGTATAGAGCAACCGTGATGGAAACTGCCAGTTCTGTCATGTATTTCAGTTGGATTGTCTTTTATTAGTCTGTCAATTGAATGCAATAGTTGCTGATAGGTTCAGGCAGAATCTAGAGTAAATCTCTGACCTAACCCTCAATATGATGCTATAAATATGGTAGCATCTGCTTTTCAGAATGATCATATTCTGTAGTTGAAATTTATGTGCTTTTGCATTGTAAAAGCGAATCTTATTAAAGATTTGATACCTTTCGTCTCAACATAGAGTTGATGGACTTCCACTTTTTCTCTGATTGGCTTTAAACAATGACTATGACTTCATTTAATACTTTGATCGGCTTCTTAATATAAGGTGAACAATGTAGCTTTATTAGTACTTTGATTTTCTTGAAAAGTAGAGATTTGAAAAACTGAAACTATAGATATTAATTAAGCTTTGGTGGTGGAATGTTAAGAAATAATAAAAGGTTTACAACATACCAATTTTTATTTGGCTTTAGGAGACTTGGTTGTTTTCTGCTGGTTGTTCCTTTGTTATAAAGCTCCTCAGAAAATATTCCCTCTATCCCCAACAGAAGCAGGGGAAATGTAAAATCCAGCATTGCCTATATGTTCACCAAGTAGTTTGAATGGTTACTTCAATCTCTCTATTAGCATCAGGGGATTATGACTTAGATTGCATACCTTTTGTTGATTTTTCTTTATGCAACAAATGATGACTTTGTCATATTTGCAAAAAGTATTACCAGGCATAGTTGTGTACTTGCAAAAGGTGTGTTTTCAGTATATCTCCAATTTTATTTTACTGGTAATTGGTATGAGTTTCATTTGCTTTGATTTCCTTGCATCAATCACAAGATTGGTTGACCGTAAGAAGGCCACTTTTTCTTTTTCCGTTATGTTATTCTCTATACTTTTTAAGAGTTCTGAATGAAAGTGCAAATGCACTTATTTCTTATTTGAACTATGTATTGGAGTGTATTCTGCAGCACTTTGGTGTTCTTTGCTTAGTTTGAAAGAGTCCTTAATCTAGATAAAGCAGGTCTGGTACATTTTCAATTCATCCCATTAATATTATTGTATGCTTTCTATTGTATCTCTTGGTAACTGGTAATCTTTGAGCTTTTCGCGGTCATTTAAATCAATTTGCAGGAGTCATTATTGAATTCTTGACTGCAAGATGATTGTTTTCTCGAAGGAGAAACATTTATTTGGCCTCTTGACCAAGATTTTATGTTCATTTGATCCAGATTTTTTCGTGGGTTGGGGTATACAAGGTGGTCCCCTTGGTATTTTGGCTGAAAGGGCTGCACATCTTCGTATAGGTTTATTTAATGACTTTTCTTGTATGCAGTTAGAAACTAAGATTGCTGCTGGGAATTTAGAAATTTCTGAGAGAGCAATACTAGATAATATGCTTCCTGATTCTTTTGTTGCTGGTTCTGTTCTTGTTAAAGACGCCATAATTGAGTATTAAATTGGAGCCAAACTCATGCCAGTGGTGTTCCTGTTGGGGGTTAAATTGTCCTCAATGTATGGCAAGTAATGTGGTGCAGTTAAGCTTAATACGTATATAGTTGAAGCAGTGGCAGAAACTGTTGAGGTGAAAAACTCCATCAATTCCTTAAAAGTACTGACAAGATGGTTGTCCAGTGGTCTTGGACAAGCAAGGAGTCAATGTTTTGAATATGTGGTGGGCAGAGCAAAACTAAACATTGAGATTATGAATCAACTTGATCTAGTAGAAATAACAGTGATTTTAAATGTTGTGATGGACCTTTGCTGTTATCTGGTGCCTTAATGTTGTCCAATCCCTTTTGTTGTTACCATTATTGTCACTATTACTATTACTATTGTTAAATTAACTATGAGTTATGCATAGTTCATGAACCCAAATGAGGGAGGTTTCTAGGACTCAAAAAGTCAACACATTGATATTAGTGAGTTGGGTGGTTATTTTTTAAATAACAAAATTCAATAATACCTTTTCTGATAAGAGAAGTATAATGCTTGAAATCTTGGTGAAAATTCATCTAGCTACTAATGTCTATTTCCTTTTGTTCATTTATCTTGCTCCTGTTAGAACACCTTGATGTCTGTGCTTTTGTAGATAAATCAAACATCAGAACTCGCTTGTGTCTTTGCCATTGACTTCTTTTCTGCTCTCTCTTGGGGTTCACAGTTCTGCATTGAATCTATGTTTCTGAGACTGGCATACACTCGAAACTGCCTTCCCTATCTCCTGGGAATCATCAGGTTATTGGTTACTGATTGACTCAAACCTTTTCTTTATCTAGGTTGTTTACCTTGTACTATGGTCAGTAGAGTTTTGACTCACTGATTTCAACCTTTTGTTATCTAGGTTGCTTCTCGACCTGCAACAGAGTGTTTATTTCTTGTAATGGAGTCAGAATCATGTTTTCATGCTGATGCAGTGGTGGTTTTGGACTTCGAATCTCTTTATTCATCAATGATAATTTTATATAACCTTTGGTTTTGTACTTGGCTCAGAAAAGTTAGATCTTCAAGGGAAATACTCTTGTGGTTGGTTCCTTTGACCACATCTACATGTTTTGCAAGATTTAAAAGATCAAATACAACTTACACCAAATTATATCATGGATGTCGTTCAGAGGTAATTCCTTGAAATTTCTTTTCTTTTCTTTTGAATTTTCTGCTGCTAATGAAATTGAAACAACTAATCTAATGGCATCGATACTTGCTTGCTAACGGAGGAAATTTTATCCATTAGAGGAATGGTAAAATAACCAAAGCAGAAGTTTTCTCCTTCTCAGCAAATTCTTCTTGGGTATAGCTGTGCCCTAGAGTGAAAGATAAGCAAATCATTAAGTATATTCTTGGATTTCTCCCCGCTAATGATCTGATATAGAGTTCTTATACTGATGCTTTATTTCAATCTTTTTTACCTTGAAAGAAATTAATTTTTTTTAAAGTTAAAATTTAAGATTTGTTTAGACTTGAAACTACGGTAGGTGTAATACTTGATAGCCAGAGCTTACTTATTTATGTTAGGTGATATCTCTGTAATGCGTCTGACTTTATTTGTTGATTCAAAAACATATAGTGTTATGGAGACAAGATGACCTCCTTTTTCTACTTGCATTTGCCTTTGTGCATTTTGTGGCTTGCATTAATTAATTGCTTTATTTTACCACATGTTTTTACTGCTTGATTGGATTAACATATGTAGTATTGTATTCTGATGAAGTTATTTTTAGCGTACATAATTCAATCCTACTATTACTAGCTTTTATAATTGTTCGGATCTTCAGTGCAAGTCAGCTTGCTCTGAAGCTGATAGCAAATGTGATGTATGATTATACTGCTGCTGGATTTAGTGGTGGGATGCCTTGTCCAGAGCTTGCACTCAGTATCGTTCAATGTGGCCGTAGCACGCTGGAGAATGCTATTTCATTTGTTAATGCATATGTAAATGGAAGGCTAAAGTTATATATGTTGATACTGACAGGTACATGGTGCATCCTTAGTTACGACTACAAATGATAACAAGTTGCTGATGCATTCTGTTCAACACTGCAAAATCTTACGTGGCAAGGAGCCAAGAAGCAACTTGATATTGGCTGGTACATTGTTGTTTGAAAAATGCAATTGACAAAGTTAAAATAGCTTGGATAACAATGGAAACAAAAATTGATTAGATTTCCTCGAATATGTAAAAATCTGAAATGGTAAAATGTAGAGGGTACTGCTCTTCATAACAAAATGTTTCATGTCTGTAATCTAATTTATCATACTAGAACATGAAATCTGAATTTCAGATAGATATTATTTTCAAACCAGCACTAGAAATCACAGGAAAATAGAGGGGAAATGTGTATCTTTGGTTTTGTATATTTTATATTCATAATGTTATTACGATTGCCATTTAACTGTCAGATTTTGTATCACAACATCACTTCTTGTTGCTTCAGCATCTTTTGAATGAGATAACAGAAACTATGTGTGTAAAGTTTAAGAAATTTTGTCCTTTCAAGCACGCACTTTATCATTTATCTATAAATGACGGAGAATGCTTTGATACTTGCTCACAGAAGCTTCTGGGATTTATTATTTGTGAGTCATCAGTTTACTTTCTGTCTTGAGTCTTATCTTTTTGCAGTTGTACACAGCTTAAAGCATACTTGCAGCGTCGGTGGCAACAGATTCTATCTGGTAGGGGGTCTCTTCTGGAATTTTTTTTTTTTTGTGTGTGTGTGTGTGTGTGTGTGCAAAGGTACCAGTAGCATAAGGTCTTCTTCCTTGCTCCCTACAGCATCAATTGTGGCTGCCAAAGCAATGAGAGCCAATTCTGGAGCAGAACCATGCGATGCAGAAAGGGTACCTCATGTTGTAGTTGACGGAGAGCCTGGGTCCCACCAGGTTGATGCGGTTGTGGATCCATTGGAACTTTTGGCTATTGATTCCCGTTATCAAATTATTTATATTGCATCAACATAACGGATAATCCAAGCTCTGCAGCAGGTATGTGGACTAGTTGGCGCTGACACGAACAATTGGTTTTTAGGAATGCTCTGTTCAAGCAGAGAATCCTTTTCCAAACGCCCCTCATATGCTCCAAATCGACGCCACTGTATAATTGATTATTATTACCTCTTGAATTACCGTGTACTGTGTGGCGAGTTGGTCCAAGCGTCAGCCCATCTATGCAATAGATGTTCCCAGAAATGAAACTACTTCTGCAACTGCTCCTAATTGATAATTTTAAAAAATATGTATAATTAATATTATTAAAAAAATTAATAACAAACTTAAAGGACAAATAATTAAGAATTAATATATTATTATAATTTTTAAATTTAAACATATAATAAAATTATATTAGTTATTACAAAGTAAAAACGAGAATAATTGAATTATTTTATATACTTTTTAATAATTACGGTTTAAAATAATGTTTAAAATAGTATTTCAGAAGAGTATCCTAATATTTCTTCAAAAGTGAGGGGATGTCTAAGGTTGGTCATAAACCTAGGGGAATATTTCCCTTTTTCTCTAAAAGTGAGGGGGAGCAAAACACATTGTCCCATAATAAATTCTAATGTGCAACTTAAAATATCGTAGATAAAATTTTAAATCTTGTCTGTATAGTACTGAATTATGGCTGATTGTTGTGAAAAAAAGGAAAAAAAGAAAAAAGGCTAGCAGTTGAGGACAGAAACAGACTTTCAAGTAGCTTCTGGAGTCTTTCAATTTTATGTCAACGGGAAACAATGTAATTGCACACGAGTTTTCTAAGAATACGAGTACGGCAGACTGTTGTAATGATAGTAAGCAAGTAATTATACTCAGAAAAAAAAAAAAAAAAAAAAAAACAGAAAAGCATTTCTGGACCATTGCTTGCCTGGAAAACTTTCTTCCTGTACTGCCTTTGGACTAAAATTTGTCGTCGTTCCAAAGAAATCATTGATCAAGATGACAATTATTGAGAAACAAAAAGGAAAGATGATAAAGAGCTCTCAAAGATTATCAGCTGTTAACTCCTTCGTGTTTCAATTTTTAGGCATGGGCATGTCAAATAGATTTGCAATATTATAGCATCCCACCTGTAGAGATGCAATTTAGTAACAATAGCAATCAGTCTGATTCGAGTCGAGAAAAGGTTTGATTTTGTTGTTTTCTCTTTCACCGTGGTGTAGTGGAGAGGCGGGTGCCCCGAATTCCAGAGCTCCTGCGACGACATAACTCTCCACTCCTCCTGGGCTATTGTTACGGTTTGCTCATCTGATCCAAAATGATAAAAATTATACATATGACTTGCTTTCTTTTCTTGTCACAAACAGATAATCCTCCAAACTTTCAATCCCGGCCCTTCTGACTGGCAGAAATATCAAAAAACTAATCTACAACCGGGACCTGCAATTTTCATTAACAAATTGGGAAAAATATATACGGACTAAAAATTTAAAAACTAGTCTTATATTTCATACTTCTATTAGGAAGGGGAAGTTGCCGAATACATCTTATGGATGAAATGACCGTGAACAGATATATTAAACTAAAAATTAAAAAAAATAAAAATAAAAACTCATTAAAAGAATATTTTTAAACGTATAGATATAGAGATCTGGAAATAAATCACAAAAACAAACAATTGAAATAATTAAATTAAAACAAATTAAGTTACCAAATTAGAAATTTTCTTCCAAGTCAGCGTCTATAATTAATTGAATTAAATCGAAAAAATCACTAAAAATCAATTTGCCAATATAATTTATATACAGAATACCAACAATATTAACTAGTGGACAATTAATTTGCAGGCCATGTATGGCCGGCGACCTAAACAGGTTTGCAAATTTAAAATTAAGATTCTTCCAACAGTCACTACAATCATTAGATAAGAGCCATAAATATGAATCATAACATGTTGATAATATAAGAAATTTGAATGAAATGTAAGAGTGAATAAAGAAAAATATATTATAGATAAAACTCACCTACACACGGAGATCCTTGATGAATAGCTTAGCTTCCCGTGACTCTTTTTTGGTATCTTCAACAGCAGTTCGCGGTTTTTTTATAACTTGCCCGTCATCATATAACTCCATCTTGGCATTAACAACTGGCACATCATCATTCTTTTGTACGATACCAGCATCATTATCAAAATTAGAATCTTGATGCAACCTGTTTTCAACTAAATCTGTCGTTGTAGTTGTACTTTCATTTTTACGCTCACATTCCTCTTCATCATCATCATCATCTTCATCTTCATATTTACTATCCTCTTCATCTTCATCATCTTCTTCAAAGAGATGTTGAATGATACCGACAGAATCTTGTACCATGTTGGTCTGAAAATTATTTACTTGGTACGCCAAGTGTCCATAATCCTCACTAGTTTCAGTCATATAAGGCAGTTGTCCTTGCTGCTGTTGCTGTGATTAAACCAAAGAAAAATAAATCAATAAATAAACATTTTAGGTGCAAATAATGGAGTCCACTTTGAAGAAACCTTGTTTCTATTTCGTTATGATAGGTTTCTTCAATATCTAACAAGTTCAAAATACAAGACCTAGTAAGAACAAATGATAAAACAAAAATTCTTCTCACAACAATTCTCAAAACTTGTTCTATTGTTTCATTTTGTTCATTTTAATTCATAATAGGATTTTAAAATCAACATCTAGAGATCCAATCAATTATTACATATTTTTAACTTTAAGTAACTAGAGTAGCTTATTAGAATGTTTGAATCTAAATAATTTGTATTTTTAAATATATTTATGGAAATATTTCTAATAAAATTAGTTAAATTGTTTAGATCCAGTCAAAAAGTAAAAAATTCTTATTGTTTACTTAATATAAAAAATGTATTAAAATTATCATTAAAATAAAAAAAATATATGCAAATTACCTAATTATATATAATTAAACTGACTAATTACCTAAAAAAATAAATTTGCACTATTAAGTATTAAAATAAAAATATAAAAAATCCCTAAGTAGAAGAAATAAAATTCTCCTAGATTATAGAGAAAGTTAATACCTCTATGACCGATATAGTACCGTCGAAATGATGAGGGTAATATGAAGTTGATTGGAAAGTATATGGTGCAACTAATGATCCTACAGTCATCCCTGACTCAGAAAATTCTCCAAGATGTGATGGTTGGCCAAATTGTTGATATGATTGTGCAGGTAACCATCTTTTAATAACTCTTTGATCGGGAAATTCTCCAAGACACTGTTGCTGGTCGACAAGTCGATATGATTGTGGAAGTAGCAATTCTATAGTATTTCTTGGTTTATTAAACTCTGTGAGAGTTAATGGCTGAAAAGAAGATTCATACCATGTAGGTAATAATCTTGCAGCACTTTGCGGCTCGTAAATCTCTCCGGAAGCTAAACCAGAATCATCAAAACTGTAAAATTTCGCATCTAATATCAATTAGTCTAGTCCACATATTTTTAAGAGAAACACCACAAGCATATAAATAAACATTTTTCATTCTCTTTAAAAGCATATTATGTTTCTATATCATATTAAAAAGCAACAGTAAGTTGTGCAAAATAAAAGTTAGGGTATTAAGAACTCAATTTGAAAAAATTATATTAGGCAATTCTCAATGCATTCTAAGACAGAAAATAGTAAAAGTATTTAGAAAAAATTGAAAAAAAAGATATGACAAAAAGACAAATAGGAACAACATATATAGAAAGAGACATCTATGAGCACCATTGAATAGGTTTGTCCAACATATTAGGATATATTCTTCATGCAAAATTTTAAAATGTTTTGATTAGCATGTCATCGAAACTAAAACAAAATGATACTTCTAACAAATAATGATAATACACTATCTTATTGCCTGCAAGGTCAGTACTATTCAAAGAATTAAACAACAATATTAACCATGGTACCGAACATTCCCACTCTGAGAAGTAGAAAAAAACAAAACATACATCGCTCAATCTTGCTGGAAGTTGGAAAGCCAATTATTTGTTTATCATAAGTATACAAAGAAACTTAATTAAAGACAAATTAAAGGAGAGAAAAAGCTAGCTAATTTAACTTACTCATGCACATTCCATAACTCCATGTATTTAGTATTTAACGAAGTGATTTTTCCCAGTTTCTCGGGCCAGTTGGGCTCAAACACAGAAAACTTTAATTCTTCTATGCCTGCACAATTAATAATCTCAAACAAATACAGAGATTCAATGAGAAGTTTGATGTACGTTCTACTTTCAAACAAATACAAATAACAGATTATAGAAACCCGAGAGGAAGATGCATTAATTTATAATCATACAGAAAATATAGCAAAATTAATTCACATCAGAATAAATGCTAATTGCGTATTCGTATACGTGTACATGTCAGAGACATTTAAGTTATGAAATATAATGAATTGGATGAAGATATTATATTATGTTATGGAAACTTTAAAAATACATGTCAAATTGCCATAGAAAGAGAGATGAGTGATTAAGCATAACCTAAGAGGATGGGAAAAAAAAAAATTCAATAATCACATATAGATCAGCACGAGTTGCAATAACGTAAGAAAAATTCTACATATTCTTCACAATAAAGTGTTTGATAACTCTTAAAAAGGTCAAGAAGATGCAGGCTAATTTAAGAAACACAAGAACTCACTTCATATGAGTGCACTGACCTGAAGTTGCACAACCATCATCATCTTGAAGCACATGGTTTGACAGTACACGAAGATTAACTACAACTTTTCCAATCTACACAGTTCACATAAGAAAATATTAATCTCTGAAAAGAAGCATATGTTACAAATCAGTAGACATGTAAATGGATAAAACTTACCATTTGAAGCCATTGATACTTGATATCAATGATATCATCAATTCTCGTTTCAAAACTAAAGGTTTCTTGGTTTTCACTCGAAGTTAAGTTCTCCAATTTTATACCCTTTTCTGAAATTATTACTAATGATGCTGAAACATTACTCTTCTGATAGAGTACATCAAATGGTAATGCAGCAACTGCATTAGTTATGCCATCCTGCTAATGGCACAAAGATGTATAATCAGGATCCATAGACACTTCTAACTTCCATAGACACTTCTAAATCATATAGTTCAGCTTGCACTAATTATAAGGATATCATTAATCAAGAGCTTGTGCCTCCAGTTTCCTTTAAAAAAACTCTTTACATAAGCAGACAAGAAGAAGCATCCTCAGTACAGAATATTGTTCTGATTCTTACGGGAGTGAAGCATTCCATTCTTAAAAAGCCAAAATGAATGGTGATAATAAAGGATGAACTTATTTCAAAGTCTATCACTAAATAAATAATTGCATCTTACTAATTCAGCAATTATCATTAAAGGTATGGCATTTGTTTATCCAGACCAGTCAACAATTATTTCACCAACAAATATCTAAAGATGCTAAACAAGTGAACTAGACCTAATAGACATCCAAATTCACATAGTCTCCCTAAATTTTATATCTGAGACCTTATAAAGTTAAATATATATATATATATATATCTATGGTATCACTAATTCATCACAGTAGTTGAATAATGTATCGACAAGAAAAGAAAATTACCCCTTCGAAATCATGAAAGGAACGATCCAACGCATGACCATGGAAAGAAACTGAAAATATTGAAGAAGAAAACTATAGTTAGAAACTAAAAAATAATTTTACAAACAGTTGTGGAAGTATATTATGCGTTACAGAAAACTTCAAATTAGAAAATCCACCTCTTTCTAACGCATGATTAAAGTCAAGTAACGATGAAAAACCTTCGCTCGTACCTCCATTCAATACAGAATTTGAATAGACTACCTCATTCTGTACAATGTGAAGCAATGGTGAGCAGCTTAATCATATTTCTATAATCATAATATATTTTAGTAAAAACTAAAAGAAGTCAAATACATTGGATGTAGAAGCCAAATTGCCACTATGTAAATGGCTGTTGCAAAGTAAAGTAGCCTGAGTGAACGAATCTCTAGGTGCAAACTCATAAATGCCGCTTCCAGACCCATAATTAAAGCAAGGGCTTTGTTCAAAACGGGTAGAATTCAATTGGGATGCACTGGTAGCATTGTCCCATCCGCCGATGTCCAGAGGGGCATTCGTAATTTCATTTACACAAAGTGCATGGCCAATTCCTTGTTGCTGGGCAGCAATACCGCTTTCTCCGCAAACTAGAAATAGATTTAGTACTAAGTATCACCATACCGATGTGATGAAACTAGTGACAAAGTCAGTGTTATCTCTTATACATGTAAATTAAAATAGAATAACAAGTACACAAGATGAAAACTCAAATGAAACACAAATCAGAAAGCCACGGAACTGAACAAAGAAACTCAAAGTTGGAAAACCACCTCTCATATCACCAGAGGAAAAAAAAGTCCAAGACATGAACACACTCGGTGATCATCTTTTAGTATCGCTGTCCCAACTAAGTTGTACACAATCATAACCCAATTTAACTGATGTTACAGTGCATTCCAAATCATAAAAATACCTATAATTTTTTTTAACTGATAAATACATAGCACGGATTTAGAATATTTTGATAGCTGTTTTTCCTAAACACGCAAACAGCAAAAGCGTGAAAACAGAACGTTCTTATATTTTCCCGGGGTTTCCTAGCAACCAAACAGACAGAGAGAGGAAAGGTAGATTAAAGGAAAAGAGTTCCTCAGCTAACGCAGCCACCTAACAGAGCCTTAAAAAAAAAAATGAAACGCACCTTGCTCCCAAAGCAAGGATCAGGAAGTCGTGGAATCTTCATTAGCAGCGTTTCCGATTTTAGTCAATAATTCCGAAAACACGCAGATGGACTCGTCGCCTTCGAAAGCTAAGAAGTCGAGCGTCTTTTGGCTGTCCTTCTCGCTTTCTTTCTTCTCCCTCTCCTTCTCCCTCTCTTTCTCGCTCTCGTTCTCGTTCTCGTTCTCCACCGCGTAAAAATCACGATCAAACAGATTGTGATAAGGCTCGCAGATGAACTCATCATCTTCGAGAGCCAAGCAGTTGAGCGTCCCCTCGTTCTCGTTCTCGCTCTCGTTCTCGCTCTCGTTCTCGTTCCCGCTCTCGTTGTTTTCCTTCCCCTTCCGATTCTCCTTCTCCATCGCGGAAAAAACACAAACAAAAAGATTGAACAAGAAGGTGACTCAGTGAATGAATGAGTGAGTGAGTGAGTGAGTGAGTGAGTTATAGCTACCGGTTCAATCCTGCTGGGTGGCAAATGAAGTGAAATGATATGAGTGCTGGAATTTTTGGAAAACAAATAGAGAGCGAGAGAGAGAGAGAGACAGTTGCCCGGGGCAAAAGCGCCAAGAAGAGGGAAACACTAGTACTTACGGACTGTGTTTGTGCACTTGTTCACGCGAAGGTCCTTTTAGTGATTTACACCGTCTGCTTTCATGAGGGGGATGAGCGTGGAGGATTCGATTCACACGCTCCATTAATTCGTCTGCCTTTAGCTTTCGTATGCTCGAGGATTCAGAATCTAATAATTTTCCGTACAAAGAAAATAGCCCCTTTCTATTCCTTATAATTGCATTAATATTTATTACCCATCTTAGTTCACTTGCCTTCAATTTCGTAATTGAGACCATGAATATGAAAATAAGCGAATATAAACTATTAGAAAATTGAAAGTAAGAGAGTTAAAAAGTGAGATCAGGTATCACACAGATTGGACGCAAAAACCCAATAAGTATTTACTAATTACTGTCACAAGACCAAACACCAAACATATATACAGCGAGTGGAATACCCTATTATATAACGCTACGTACTAGTTAATACTCAATACTCTTGTTTTGTTAAAGTAAAGAACAGGCTACCTGCAGATTCACGTGGTTTTATGTATATAAATCGATCACATCACATCACATCACATCTCATCTGTCAATGCTTTTCTGATGTTCTCGGCAGTTAACGTGTCGACTTTGCACTAAATCTGCTGCGACTTTGGCCCCTCCTGCGCTTTTAACGCTGTCCCACCACACTTTTAAATAATTTAATAAATCTAATTGTGGTTTGTTTTTTCTCTCAATATTTAGTAAATTAAATTTATTTATTTTTTTCAATTACTAATGATTTTAAGGCATTCTTTAATGCATAGTTAGCTAGCAAGTCAATTTTTTTTTTTAAATTTTTCATCATAATATAAAAATTTTAACTAATTTTATTACATAGTTTTTCATTAATATATATTTAAATTCAAATTTCTAAAATTATCAAAAATTTAAATTAATTTTGAGTAAAAAAACACACACACATTACGGTACATAATTACATTTTAATTAAATATTATTGAAATAACAGTGGCACGAACATCCTTAATAAATCAATATTAGAAGGAAACAAGATGTACGATATTATATTTACTGAAATATTATAGATTAAATTTTTATTGAGACTTAACAATTTTAATAATTGTGATTCAGTTTAGATATTTTTACATAATTATATAATATCTGTTCTCAAAATAAGGAATACTTACGTGAGTTGTAAAAAATCCCGAGTTGTGGATCCGGTATTTTATTTATACTCCAAGAGTTTTGACAAATGTATGCAGTATTTTATTCGAATAAATTCACCATCCGGATCCGGTCAACATAATATATTAATATTATATGATATTATGCTCAATGAAAACGAACGACTGGCGTTAAAATCCTCACCTATCTTTTAAGCAAGATGCTTATGATTTGATTCCTAAGTTAAACTTTGAACAACAAATAATTAAAGAGATTGACTGTAGTGTAGTAATTAGGGCGCAATCATTGGTTACAAACCATTTTTAACAATTATCACTTAGCACACACAACGAGTAACATGCAACTAATTAATTTATATATTTATTATTTTATTTGTTTGAAGAAGAAAAATTACCGCATTTTAAATATCTTCTGAGTGTGAATATTTTATTTCAAATCTGATCATCCTTCCTCGAAACTTTTAGTTAGCTCAATATTTAATTGTAGATATTTTAAAATATATATCAATATATATATTTAATTATAGATAATTTGTATGATGACTATCAGAGCATTATTCTATTATGCTGGTGGAGAGTTCTTTCAAACCTTTTAGGGCATTTTAATATTTTATAGAACCTCGATTGAAGGAAAAGAGGGATGTATTATATGCTCCTGCTCCTACTTGCCAATCTTTAATTCGACCAGGGCATTGGCACTTTTTATTTTATTTTTTCTTTTGTTTTTTTGGACCAGGGTATGATACTTTTCATTTTTATTTGTATTCTTTTTGTTATTTTTTCATTTACTCTCAGACATTCCCTTATCCAACTTCAAAATATATGTATAGTATGATGATGATGCACGTATTTTAATTTAAATTAAATTTTCATTTTTAAGTAATAATACAGATTCTGAACTATTGATTCCATGCAATTAAAAGGTGTGAAGATTGATAAATTGGCAATATTGAATTCTAATCTTTAACTTTCATTCGAAAAGGTGATATATATATATATATATATGAAAGGTACAATTGCAAAATTATTAGTATTAAATGCTACTTTTGTGTTTTAGATTATAAGCATTAAATTAATAACCGATTGCGTGACTTAAAAAACTTCAGGAAACCAAATTTCTCAATTGGAATTTAAGGACTTTCTCTATGGTAGGGTAGGGAATTTTACGGTTTTAAGGCCCTTAGTGAGGAAAAAGGCAAAGAAAAGACTAGGAAAAGGGTGAAAAAAAATTAAAAGGAAAAAGGAGGAGTGGGCAGAGCTGGACCGCAAATACAAAGCCCAAAGTGCCATCAGATTGAGATAGGTAACCAGTAGCCAGTAGCCTAGCCTGGTCCAAATTTGGGTCTATATAATTAATGCCGCGCAACTGAACTGAGCTGACCAGTACCAATTACATGTAATATTATTGGTGCATCTTCAGCTGTACATTTCCCCATATTTCATTATCATCGTCAATGCAATGGTAGTTGAGACATCCCACTAACATACATATTGCAAAGTTAGAAAAGTTACACAATAATTAATATACTAATGAATATGGGACAAGTGAATCACTCATTATCTCAAAGTCCACGCCATCCCACAATCCAAATTATCATCAAGTGTAAACAGAAACCCTAACTACTAGTATAGCCTGCATAGGATTAATTGATTGGACACTGGTGAATGACCGATGAGATGAGATGAGATGAGTTGGGTAATATTGCATACTTTGAAAAGTCATCCCTCATGATTACCTTTTTCTTTCTTTCTTTCTTTTTCTTTTTTTGTTTTCATGCGCATGAGTGTCTCCTAGTTAGGCTATGTAGAATGATGACTTCTTAGATGTATATGCAAATGACATTATACACATGTGGGCAATATCAATAATAACGAGGGTTATTCAATTAATTGGGTATTGGTTTAGCCGAAAAACTCAACAACGATTGTATAGAACAATTTTCACAGAATTGAGCATGAAACGGGAGATTGTGGATAACGGTCAACATGGACAACACTAGTCATTGGGTTGCAGAGAGGGCATGGGCAGCTGTGGAGATTGTGAATTTGGGTCTTTTGATCGGGCTTCTTAGCGTCTTGTTTCTTTTGGACATCTTGTTTAGGTGGGGCAGGAGGAGGCCCAATGCTCACTACCTCCGCGAATTTGGCAACTTTTCTTGTGCAAACTATTATCTCATATGGGTCTGCATTCCCTGTTACAGTTAACGTCCCCTTTCCTGCATCAACTTCTATTTTATCTACACCTGAAATGAATTTAGAAAAGTTATCACTTTTAATTACATATATTCTAATTGTAAAAGAACAACCATCAATAAAAAAAAAAAAAGGCATGATTCTCCTTGTAAAAGACAAGCGTAACTTTTCTTCTTCTTCTTCTTCTTTCTTTTTTTTTTTTTTTAATTTTTTTATTTATTCATTTTTGATACTGACTTATTCGTGTGAACCAAAATCAAGTGGGGAGAGTACTTAAGAACCTTTAAACAATTTTAAAAGGGACTAAATTAAGCATGAAAGTATTTTACCTTATAATTAAGGAGGATATATGCATGCCTCCAATTGCTTATCATTGAATTAGAATATACGAACTTCACGTGAACTTTCAATCATATTCTTTTGTAATCTCTAGTTATTTTCAATAATTCTCCATCGTACTCTTTTCTAACTTTATATTCAAATTAAAATGATTTCTTAATATTTATGAAAACATTCAATTTGTAGAAGTAGTAGTTAAACAAAAGTATGTCCTTCAAATTTACAAAAAAAAAAAATAAAATAATATAGATTTTCATAGACTTCAAAAATAATGAATAGTACTACTTTATATTTAGATTATATATAATATATGTATTATACGGAGTTAAATTAAGAGAGGCTATGTAATGATATTTTGGGTAAAAAAGAGAAATATGCGCCTCTGATGAGCTTATAAT
The DNA here is from genome assembly GCA_022749755.1 of Azadirachta indica. Lineage (NCBI taxonomy): Eukaryota > Viridiplantae > Streptophyta > Magnoliopsida > Sapindales > Meliaceae > Azadirachta > Azadirachta indica. The sequence continues at coordinate 14,793,973 of CM040447.1, read as the reverse complement.
AATTTTGTGAATTAACTAATTAATTATAGTGCATGGCAACAAAATGATTTGACTTAATTAGAATTAAAGATCGATGATGCAGAAAATGAAGGTGTATCGTTTTGTTTACCTTGCAGGGTAGAGACTGCTTTGAGGAGCTTCTTCTTGCATTTCTGACATGATGCATCGACCTTCAACACTATCTTCTGTACCATGGAAGATGAACAATTGCTGATCGTAATTAATTAATTAATAATTAGTGATCGACCATAAACATACTTGATTCATTTGCATCTACATATGTGTTACATTATAATGTTATTAATTTAAGGAGAGCCGGCTAAGGAGAACTTCAAGTTGTTCAATTTCCTATGTTGATATATATATATATATATATATATATCTAAATATTTGTTTTTGTCTTGACTTAAACATATAATAACCAATCTATTATTTAATTTGAATTACAAAATGAATCTCATTGGATAGCTTCGGCTATAAATATATATCAAGTTCAAACTACTTTCTTATGTCCATGTCTGGTTCTCTAAAATGCTGCCGACCAACAGGCGTGATTGGGTGGTTATCATATTTAATAACAACATAGTTAAAGTATTAAATTAACAAATGTAAAGGCATTGGATGGCACTCCAATCCTTAGCCTATGCACTAAAATATTGGTGACGAAGACGACGGCGCTGAATTTGATTATATTATTCTCATGGAAATCAATTAACTGTTGCTATTTCCGAGGTGGCTTATAATAATATTTAATTTATTGCCTTAATCCATCGTTTGTTTTAGTTATTGCGGTGGCTTTGAATTTGCCAACATCTTTTCTTTTTAGTTAATTGTGTTAAATCTGATGCTTACTTGATATACATTTAAGAAAAGTATAAATATTAATGAGTTCGATTGAATGCACATCATTTGTTTTGTTGTGGGTGCTTGACTTGGCCCTTTTTTTTTAATACATATTTTATTAAGAGTAATGTATAATATACAAAGACTGGTTGATGTGTTTCTGGATTATAAAATTGCATTGGTTATTGATATACTAAATTTTTTACCAATTAGGAAAATTTAAATAAAATATTCTCTAATAGAACATTGGGGTACCCACTTTTGTATTTCTTAATGAGGACATAGTTTGCCCATTTCTATTAAAATACCTTTTAAGTGTTGATTTACATGCATTTTATACTCTGACGGTAAAATTTAATTAATATAATAACGGTAAGTTGGTCCATAGACCTATATACATAAACGATCTATATTTATTTAAGAAAACGTATAATATATGAAAGTAATATATGTAAGTAACAATTACCCATTTTATTAACAAACTTTTAGTTATATTAATTACCTACAATCGAAAAATAAGGGTTATTTTTCTTTACAAGGTTTAAGTTTGAGTTAGGAGTAAATTAAGGTGACCAACGGACCCAACTTGGTTGAGCTGGGCTGGCACAGCGGCAGTGGCTCAAGACAACGCGATCCTGTTCTGTTCTGTGAATTGATATGGTCCCTGCTTGCAATTACTATGTATATGTAGCAGCTGCATATAACATATATGTCCACAAAGCAAGACATTACTTGTGTGTTTTGTAATGGACCTGGATTTCTAGCCTAGGTTTAGGCACACTTTAATAAGTATAATACAAAGACGAATCACTCCTTGTCTGCTGTCTATTTTTTTCTTAACAAGCGGTGAGGTGAGTTCCTCTTGAAAAGAAAACAGTTAATTAGTTGCACTTTCTTGCTTTTTAAAAATTAAAAGAAAAAAGAAAAAAACATATTTCATTAATAGAAAAAAAAAAGGTTATTGCGATACAAAATGTGTCAAATAAATCTTATCTTAGCTTTTATTGTTATATTAACATAAATCTCTTTAAAAATACTTAACACAATATATGAGTTTAGAGTTACCACATATAGAATATATGTAAATAGATCCCAGTATTCTTAATATTTAGTATTTCACAATGATTATACATATAAATTAATTAATTTGTTAATTTGAATATGTTATACAATTCTTAACAATATTATATTTATTTATTTATTTAATTGATTGTTTTCCCGAAAGATCTAAATAACTGAATAATATAATTTCTGTTTATTTATTAAAAAATATACATGTTTGCACTTACACCGTCCAACTTGTGCACCTCCTAGCTATATATTTAATTAACATATATATTAGGGATGATAATGAGGCGATTATAAGGTGTCAGAGCTTTTCCCATATCTATAATATACCAAATCCTAATCCATGTGTATATATATATATATATATATATTTGTTACTTAAATGAGAATGAGAATTTTCAATTTGAAAAATTAGTTTTTTTTTATAGAACTATCTACTCATTTATAAACTAATTATTTATTTATGTAAAATTTAAATTAAATTAAATTAAAAAAAATTGATTTATACTCTCACAAGTTAAAGTAAGTATATATGTAAATATTTTTCTTTATTATATATTTATATATAGTCAGGCAGCTATAATCTTCTTCTACCCTATATATATATAGCTTTGTTCACTGATCGATCCACATCAGATTAACAATTACATTTTAATAAAGCATGCTGCTGCATGCTGGTGTTAATGGTAACTGTAGCTAGCAATATAACAAAGACACCTCTGATTAAGAGCTAATAATACAAATTATACGTATAGAACTAAGTTCTGAATCGTTGTCATAGTTTTGTTATATATATATCAAACTTAACAATCGAGCTAGGTAGCTAGGATGCATGTCCCATCAAAATAACAACAATTGTAGAGCTGTCAGCCTTAATTTGAATTATAATTGTAGAGCTGTGATCCTTAATCAATTAAAAATATCTCTAATCCAAAACAGAGAACTTTTTTTGATAAAATATAATAAAGAATTCAATGCCAACACTCCGAATCTGATCAGTGATCATTATCACCCTATATATATATTTATATATATATACATAGCAAATTAAACAAAGTTATAATATTATAATAATAAGTAGTAAAGGTAAAAAGTAAATAAATAAAGCTAGCTATGGAATACTTTGTCATTAATTTGTCATTAACGTGCCATTTTCACATTTGAGTTGGTTTAATCTTCGACCAAGAGAGAAGAATGGAAACAGAGCTGAAAATCTGTCAAATCTATCTATCAGAACAGATAGGGAGAGGTGCTATAGCTAGATCGATGAAGCGCGGGATTTTACCGTCTGAATTTGGCGCGAAATCTATACAGTGCTGGGCATCAGGGTATAATGAAGTGAAGAGCTGTTAGTTCTTGTTAAGGGTTTTGAGTAGATTGTTCTATGTAATCAAGTATGTACTTAAAACCTACATTATCAATTAATTTATTTTGTATTTTCTGTGAGTTTGGTAATCGCAATTGTTAATCGATGTTGCGAAAATGTATGTTCTGGTTTAATTTTTTGCTATTTCTTTATGTGCATGTGTTAGTTGAAGTTTATTTTTGGTTCATCAATGGTTAGTCAAATGATGAGCCTTGTTTTATTTAGTGCTCTATATGTGCTTTTTAAGTGGGTTTGTTTATGTTGAATACTTCAATATTTCTTGATTTCTTGACGATTATGTGTTATTTAGGTTGATTTTTGTTGGCGAACGGCAATATGCTATTGATTTATGGCTGTGTATGTGGTATCACTATGCATTTTGTCGGGTATGGTTTAGTTTTGTAATGTATTATTGTGCATGGTAAAGATGGTTCATGGTGGTGAGCGTTTGTTTCTTTTTATATTGACTGATGTCAGTGTTCTCTCTATTCTATTCTATTCTTTCGTTCATTGCATAATCTCTTAATTAATTATATACTTTTTCTTTCAATTAATCTTTCTTTTTACTCCTATGAAAATTGCATTTTAATTTGATTCTATTTTTGCTTCTAGTTTTTGATCGATCTGCATATTTATCTATCTCTTGCTAGCTAGCTACATTACTTCTTCGTTTTCTTCTTATTTGGGCAATTAACATAAGTGCATGTGCTTATTTGATATGCTTATTTATTGTTGACACATACACGCACACACACACACACACACACACACACATCAAAATTTCATGAAAATAATATTAAGAATTTTGACTATATAATATATATAGAGCTGATGTCGTGATATATATATATATATATATATCATTTTGAGTGAGTGTTGTTGATGTGAGTAAAATTTAACTAATAATTGAACTATTTGTGCCGTTTGTGCACTAAAACAAGGCAGAAACTGCAATAATTTTGCTACTGTTTCTGTGCTGTTTGTGCACTGAAACAGGCCAGAAACTGCAGCAATTTTGTAGCTGTTTGGGTGCTGTTTGTGCGCTAAAACAGCCCAAAAATTGCAGCAATTTTGCTGCTGTTTTGATGCTATTTGTACGCTAAACTAGCCCAGAAATTGCAGCAATTTTGCTGCTGTTTGTGCACTAAACCAGCCCAAAAACTGTAGTAATTTTGCAACTGCTTTGGTGCTGTTTGTCAGCTAAAACAGCCCAAAAACTGCAGCAATTTTGCCACTGTTTTGTAGCTATTTCAGGCACTAAATATCCATAAAAATGCAACAAGTTTGCTGTTGTCTTATGACAAAAATAGCTTTATCACAGCCCCATCAGAAACTCTAAAAATTATGTTGGTGTAATTGCTGTTATTCTAAAGTTGTTTTCTGTATATTATAGCCCAAAAATAACAATTTTGTTTCTCTAGAAAACAGAGGATAAAGCAATAGAAATATGCAATTATTTTCTCCTAGAAAAAGACATTATTTAGGTTTCATATTCTAAGCTTTCATTGGAGAAAAACTTTTGCAATTAGGATTGTCATGAATTCATTTCATAAATCATAAGCAATCACATTAGAATATTGTGGAAAAAACCACCTCACTTAAAGATAGAGAACAAACATTAACAAGTGAAATATTATGATACAAACAAAAAGTTTTCTTACAAATGTTACATCATGTTAATTTGCATATTGCTTTATTTATTTAATAGCTACTGGTATATTTGATTTTTTTAGCGAGAATAATGTTATATAGTCATATATATGCCAATTTCTATCACAGTATTCTTATATAGTTATTACTCCTATGAAAATTTCATTTTAATTTGGTTCTGTTTCTGCTTTTAGTTTTTGATTGATCTGTATATTTATCTCTCTCTAGCTTGCTAGCTACCTTAGTTCTTCGTTTCTTCTTGTCTAGGTAATTAACATAAGTGCATGTGCTTATTTGATATGCTTATTTATTGTTTACACACACACATACATCAAAATTTCATGAAAATAATATTAAGAATTTTGACTATATAATATACATAGAGCTGATGTCGTGATATATATATATATATATATACACATACATACATATATACACATACATACATATACACATACATACATACACACACACACACACACATATATATAGTTTATTTTGAGTGAGTGTTGTTGATGTGAGTAAAATTTAACTAATAATTGAACTATTTGTGCTGTTTGTGAACTAAAACAAGGTAGAAATTGCAGTAATTTTACTGCTATTTGGGTGCTGTTTGTGCACTAAACCAGCCCAGAAACTGCAGCAATTTTGTTGCTGTTTTGGTGCTGCTTGTGCACTAAAACAGCCCAGAAATTACAGCAATTTTGCTGCTATTTCAGGCACTAAATATCCAAAAAAATGCAACAAGTTTGCTGTTGTTTTTTGTACAAAAATAGCCTTATCAGAAACTCTAACAATTATGTTCATGTAATTGTTGTTCTTCTAAAGTTGTTTTCTGTATATTTTAGCTCAAAATAACAATTTTTTTTCCTCTAGAAAATAGAGTTTAAAGAAATAGAAATATGCAATTATTTTCTCCTAGAAAAAGACATTATCTAGGTTTCATATTCTACGCTTTCATTGGAGAAAAACTTTTGCAATTAGGATTGTCATGAATTCATTTCATAAAGCATAAGCAATCACATTAGAATATTGTGGCAAAAGCCACCGCACTTAAAAATAAAGAACAAACATTAACAAGTGAAATTCTATGATCCAAACAAAAAGTTTTCTTACAACTGTTACATCATGTCAATCTACATATTGTGTTATTTATTTAATAGCTACTGGCATATTTGATTTTTTTTAGTGAGAATAATTTTATACACTCATATATATACCAATTTCTATCACAGTGTTCTTGTATAGTTATTACTAATGTTGGTTTTCATGTTTTTTGTTTTGCAATATTGATATCTATCTCAATTTGACTTTCTTATACATTGCAAAAATGTCTATCAAGGTTATTGTTTTTGTGTTAGGAAAAGAGTTTGACATTGGTGAAGTTGATTCAAACAGTTTCACATTGAAGGAATTGATTAGGAAGTTAAGAGAAGTGTGTGGGAGGCAAATAAAGTCTGCGGATGAGGTTAGGGTCTATGTTAGGCTTCCTGCAGGTAATGAAGTCAGTGAAGCTGGTAATTGTGGTGAATTAGGTGGGATCATAGCACTATTTGAGGAATTAGGTGAAGATACACTATATTTGAGGGTTAAGCATGCTAACAATGTACATGCGAGTGATGAAGAAGAATTTAGTGACTATGTTGAGTATGCTGAAAATAGGTCTGTTAATCATGTAGGTAATGATTGTGTAGAGGGTGGAGTTAGGGTTATTAGTCAAGAGGGTTGTAATGACATGCATTATGAAGTTGAGGGGGAAGATAGAGGTGATTGTGGTAACATAGAGGAGTTTAGTTATGTTGACTTAGATGAGAATGATGGAGATAGATATATTAATGGTAGTGATTGTACATAGGTTGTAAGATTAGATGATGGTGATGAGGCTGGTTTTAAGCATAGGGCAGAAGCTTCTGCTTATAATGTTGGAGCTGAGGCAGATGATGAAGTTGATGCTGATGATGCTGATGAAGAAAATATTTTCCTAAACCACCTGATCAACTCGTATGATTCTGAAGAAAGCATAAAGGCTGATAATAATGGTGATTCAGACAATGTAAGTGAGGGACTATGGTCTGATGTTGCTGACCACATTGGGAGCATTCACAGGACAACATCTTCAGAATCTGATGACGATGCTTCTAGCAGATATTAGAACTGCATTAGAGGAGGAATTAGGCCACTTGGTTCGAATGGTAATACATTGCTATGCAAAAGGGCAGTTATTTAATAATGTCAATCAGTTTAGATCAGTATTGAAAGAGTATGCAATCAAGCAAGGTTTTAGTTTAAAGAAACTAAAAAATGAAAAATCCAGAGTCACAGCTACATGTGCTGCAGAAGGTTGTCCTTAGAGAATTCATGCCTCTCCAGCTTTTGATGGGTTAACTTATAAGATAAAATCATTGAAGGATGAACATACATTTGAGAGAAACAAAGGTTAGAGAGGCAACTTCAATATAGATTGCCAACAAATTCAAAACAGTGTTTAGGACAGCACCTAACATCCCTATTAGTATTGTAGGAGATGAGTTAAAGAGGAAATATGGGGTTGAATGTTCTGACCTGAAGCTTTACAGAGCAAAACAGAAAGCACTGAGCAACATTGGAAAGGATCATATAGCCTCCTATGCCAAGCTGCATAATAGGACAACATATTGATGAGAAGCAACCCTAGTTAAGCAGCCGTGATTGAGTCTACTAGGTGTCCTCTAAAAAGAACACTCCACTTCAACAGGATCTTCATCTGTTTTGAGGCTCAGAGGGTTGGATTCTTGGTTGGTTGTAGGCCTTTTGTTGCACTAGATGGCACTCACTTGAAGGGCCCTTATGGTGGGGTATTGTTAACAGCAATAGGGATAAATGCAAATGCTGGAATTTATCTCGTAGCATTTGGAGTATGTGAAGGAGAGAACAACGATAGTTGGGGGTGGTTTCTACATCACTTGTATGATCAAATTGGTGGGGCAAATGAAATGGGATTATGCTTTATGTCTGATAGGCAGAAAGGTGCGCTAGAAGAGTTAGTGGAACACTTTCTATTGGCAACAAATAAGTTCTGTGCATGTCATATATATGCCAATATCAAGCAAAAGTGGTCAACTATGCTACTAAAGATGCTGTTTTGGAGGGCAGCAAATAACACAAAGATGAGGGACTTTAATAGTGCCATGCATGAGATTGAGATTCACAACAAAGAAGCTTATGATTGGCTGCAAAAAATTGGTGCCTTGCATTGGTCAAGACATGCATTTGACCCTAGCATTAGTGTGATCACAACATAAAGAACACTACTTAATCATTCAATGGTTGGATAAACAAGCATAGAAGGATGCTCATTTTGACTATGATTGAAGAAATTCGAAGGAAAATGATGAAAAAAAATGAAGAAAAGGTTCCAAGAAGTTGTTTTGTGGCTTTCACCAATTGCTCCATCACTGCTAAAAAAGATGGATGAGGCAGACAAGAACAGCAAGTTCTTGGATATCATTAATGGCCCTTCACTAGTGTTTGAAGTACTAGAGGGCTCAGCTCATTATGTTTTTAATCTTGACAACAAAATTTGTGAGTGTGGTTTTTGGCAACTCTTTGGGTATCCTTACAAAAATACTATGAAGGTCCTAAACTATATGAGGATGCCAGCAGCTGATTATGTTCACTATTTTTTGACCCAAGAGTATTTTCTAAGGATATATGCTCACAAAATAACACCCATTCTAGATGAGCCTTTATGGCCTAATATTGAGAACATAGAAGAGTTGCATCTACCATTGGCGCAAAGAAAGGCTGGTAGACCAAAACTAAAGACAAGAAGAGAGGTTGGTGAATCTGCTGCTTGTATCAAAAAGAGTGTAGCAGTTAGATGTGGTTGTGTGTAAACAGCTAGGGCATAATCGAAGAACTTGTCAATCAGCATCAGCTTCAGGTTCTGTGAAGGGGAAAAAGCCATTCAAGTATAGGAATAAGGTTTTTCTAAGTCTTTGTTTTAGCATTTTAAGGCATCTTTATGAAATTTTGATAAAATGGTTTTATTTTAACACTTACATGTCATGTTATAGGATTTTGGAGGGATTGAACATGCTGCTGGTGGCTCACAATTTGGTTTAGGTAAAAACCTTCAATAATGCATCATATATAGATTTAGATTTAGTTATTGTGTTAATTCTAATAAGCACTTATTTTGCAAGAGAAGTTAATCAGCAAACACAGCAAAAGTGAATTTAAACCCTGGTTTTATGAAAGTTTCAACTTTTTGGCCAAATTTTGATGATGTGGGTGATGATATTACATAGTGAATGCAAAATCGGTGTGTAAACAGGTTAATGGTTTGACCGATGTTGCTATTAACGTTCTTTTTTGGTTTCTTCAATTTGTTCAAGATCTGTAAAAATTGCAGAAGGTTAATCTTGCAAGATGGTAATCACTGTGTTGATTGACTTTCTGCAGTATTTTTGCAATTGATAGGATGCAGATATTTTGATCAAGTTAACTATGGAAGATTGTATTTTTGAAAACAAGTTAACTGACTTTACGTATGAAATTTAACACTTTTTGATCTGATGCTCTTATATATTACTGAGTTTGGAATTGTTTTATTTTAAATATTGTTATGATATTACGTTAGCTGTTGGTATGTTAAGTTAGAAGTGTTGAATTTGAAGTTTATGGAATAACACGTGCAAGGAATGTTGGTTTAGAAGTTGGTAGAGTGAAGTGTTGATGTAAGGTGTTGAATTTGTTTGAATTGGGAAGTGTTTAGTTTGAAGTCTTATGATGCTCTTATCAATTTCTGAGTTTATATTTATTTTCCTTTGACTGGTGATTTGATATTATTCTAACAATTGGCATGTTTTGATACTTGAGTTTGAGGTTGATGGAATCAATTGGGGGTGTTAGATTTGAAGTTTTTGGATTGGAGACTTGTGAAGTGTTAATTTGAAATGTTAAATTTGATATTATTGTATAGTTTGAAGTGCTGTATATAACCTTCATTTTAAAGTGTTTGCTACTAAGATGTATGTTATTGTTATTATAAGCATTACAAGCTTTAGAACCATTCTACTTTGGTTACTCTATTTATGATTTAGTGCATCAGCATTATTAAGTGCATAAATATTAGGTGCACAAATAGAATCATCATACATAAAATCATTAAGCATTTCATGTTAACATCTTTTATTTCCTAACTATTGTAGCTACTATAAGATTACATATTGAGGCAAAGAAAAATAAAACATTCATTAACATAACCATTTTTATTTCATTCTGCCCATTTCCATACATCTGCATGTTGTATGTAGTCTGCATCATTTCTCTAGAAATTTGCTTTAAATTTTCGACCAACCTTTCTAAGTTATCATCATGGTAGCTTTGTGTATTGCTTTGCATGTATTCATCTTCACTTGGTCTCCACCACTCAAAGAAAGAGCACTTCCTTGCTTGGCAAACAAAGTATATTTTATTGGGATTTTCACTAATTTCAGACACTTTGATTGTTGCTTTTTCTCCACACATGCATTGCCTATTACGCATACGAAGCACACCTCCATTGATGCTGCTCCCTGCATTTGAAGAAGATCACATGATTTTTCTTTGCAAGTTTTATAGTTTTAAGTGGTGATATAAAGGATGAGGATATGTGTTAAAGCTTTATGGCCATAGGTTGGTTTTATAATGAACCTTTTAATCTATTCTTGACCGTTGGAGGTAAACTGACCTTCTCCAACGGTCTATTTCAATTTTCACCAGGTCTTGTTAAGCTCTTGGAAGGTTTAATTCATTTTATTTCTGTCATTGTACTTTCTTCTCATGCACACCCCTTCTCACTGTTCATACAACTCACATTACAAATTGTGTTGCTACTTTCAAGTTTTTTGCAGGTATTAAAAGGTTATTTTTGTAATTGCATTTGAATCTGTTAAACACACTAACAGAATGTCGTTTAAGAGGGGAGGACATTGCCTATTTTCCAATCTCAAGCATATTATTGATAAAATGAGATACCTCAGGAGAGCAAACTGATAATACCCCTTCCCATATCTATAATAATACCAAATCCTAATCCACGTGTATATATATATATATATATATATTTGTTACTTAAATGAGAATGAGAATTTTCAATTTCAAAAATTAGTTTTTTTTTATAGAACTATCTACTCATTTATAAACTCATTATTTATTTATGTAAAATTTAAATTAAATTAAATTAAAAAAATTGATTTATACTCTCACAAGTTAAAGTAAGTTTGTATGTAAATATTTTTCTTTATTATATATTTATACATAGTCAGGCAGCCAACACTAACAGCGCAGTTTGGGTATAATCTTCTTCTACCCTATATATATAGCTGTGTTCACTGATCGATCCACATCAGATTAACAGTTACATTTTAATAAAGCATGCTGTTGCATGCAGGTGTTAATAGGTAACTGTAGCTAGCCTGTAAAAGGGTTCGGCAATATAACAAAGACACCTCTGATTAAGAGCTAATAATACAAATTATATGCATAGAATTAAGTTTTGAATCGTTTTCATAGTTTTCGTTACGTATATATCAAACTTAACAATCGAGCAGTCTTGTCTGCATTTTGTTCTGTAGTATATGAAAGAAAGGGCGAGTGTTGACATGAATATGATTTTAGAAAAGAAATTCACAACAGATGAGATCAAGACTGCTCTTTTTCATATGCATCCATCCAAAGCGCCAGGGCCTGATGGGTTTACAGCAGGATTTTTTTAGCGACACTGATGGACTGTTGGAGATTATGTTGCTAAGGTTTGCTTGAAAGTGCTAAATAAAGGAGGTGACTTGTCTGATTTTGGTCATACTTACGTTACCCTGATGCCCAAAATGAAAAATTCAAGGCGTATATCAGAATTTCGTCCAGTGAGTTTATGTAGCATCATATACAAGATAATCACGAAGTGTATACCCAATAGGCTCAAGTTATTCTCCACTAAATAATTTCCCCAAATCAGGCAACTTTTATTCTGTAACATCTCATTACATACAATATCATTATTTGTTATGAATGTCTTCACAAGATCAGAGGTCAGAAGAGAGTAAAGAAAGGATTCGTGGCTCTTAAGCTTGATAATAGTAAAGCTTATGACAGAATAGAATTTAGCTTTTTAGAAGGCGTCATGTTGAAAATGGGGTTCTCTGTCTGGTGGGTTTCACTTATTTTGAAATGCATCTCCTCATCAACTTACTCTTTTCTGATCAATGGGGAAGCTAGAGGATTTATTAAACCGCATAGAGAGTTGAAACAGGGATGCCCTCTTTCCCCATATCTGTTCATCCTATGTGCTGAATCTCTATCCTCTTTATTACATCATGCTGAGCAGAAAGCTGAAGTTCGTGGAGTACAGTTTGGTAAAATGGGCCTGTCTATCTCTCACCTATTCTTTGCTAATGATAGTTTGATATTTTCAGGAGCAACATCTACAGAATGTTACAAATTAAAAACAATCTTGGATGTTCTTCAGGTCAAGTTATAAACTACGATAAGTCGTCAATTTTTTTCAGCACTAATACGCCAGTAAGGACCTGGGATGAGATCAAACAGATTTTTAATTTGGAGGTTGTGTACCATCATGAAAACTATCTAGGCCTCTCGTCAATGGTAGGCAAGAGCAAGTATTCGTTTTTTAATTTTTTGAAGGGAAGAGTTTTGAACAAAGTTGCAAATTGGAAAACTAGATTCTTTTCTATTGGAGGAAAGGAGATTTTAATTAAAGCAGTTGCTCAGGGGATTCTTAATTACGCGATGAGTGTGTTTCGGGTTCCTACAACTCTTTGTAATGACATTCAAAAGCTGATTTCAAAATTTTGGTGGGAATCAAATTCAACAACCAGGGGAATTTGTTGGATACCATGGAAACGATTATGTTTGCCGAAGAGTATCGGGGGCTTAGGCTTGAGGGATTTAAGTGCTTTCAACCGAGCCCTTCTAGCTAAACAATGTTGGCGTATTATCACTTCTCCTAACTCTTTAGTGGCAAAAGTTTTACAAGCAAGGTACTTCTCGAAGTGCAGTTTCATGGAAAGCAAACTTGGATATCGTCCCTTGTATATTTGCATGAGCCTTCATTAGGGTAGAACAATAATTGATGCTGGAACAAGATGGAGAATCGGTAATGGGACAAAGGTTTCTGTGTATCATCATAGATGGCTCCCTCGTCCAACTACTTTCATGCCTTACTCTCCTCCATCCTTGCCTAGCAAAACTATGGTCGTAGACTTTATCAAGGGAAATGGTATGTGGGAAGAGCAGGTTATCAAAAATCATTTCTTGGAAGAGGATGCGGAGTGCATTTTAAAAATCCCCTTGCCCAAGAAACCGACAGAAGATCAACTTGTATGGTGCTTTGATAAAAGAGGCCAGTACTCGGTAAAAAGTGGTTACCATATAGCCTTTAAACTTAAGTACTAGGACATTCCTTCTAGTTCGAACAACTTCTCTGGATGGTGGAAATACTTTTGGGCTTTGAGCATCGCATCAAAAGTTAGGTTGTTTTTCTGGAGAGCATACCATGAGGTGTTGCCAACTTACTGCAATCTACATGTCAGGAAAATCTGTGGCGTTCCCATCTGTCCTAGATGTCACAAGGAGAAAGAGGATACTTATCATGCATTAGTTGGCTGCGGTTTTGCCAAGCAGGTGTGGAAGCTGTCCACCTTTAAATGCTTTATCAAACAAAACAAAGGGAAGCCTCCCTTTTCTCTCACAAATACAGCTTTTGAATCTTTGTCTAAGGTAGAGATGGAGAAATGGATTGCTTTGTGCTGGGCAATTTGGTTTTCCAGAAACCAAGTTATCCATAACACAGCTTGCCAAACCCCACAGGATACTCTTACCAAAGTGGAGAATATCTGGATAACTCATCAATCAATAACTGAAACTTGTTCGGTTAACAGAGGGTAGAATGCAACTCAACCTACTCCTACATGGCAGCCTCTTCGGCAAGGTTGGTATAAAATTAATGTAGATGCTGCAACTAATGCTAAGGCAGGTTTGGCTGGAGTTGGAGTTTTGATAAGGAATGCTGAAGGAGAAGTTATGGCTGTTTAACTTACAGGATTCCTTTCTTGGTAGATGTGAAATTTGCTGAAGCTGTAGCAGTTCAAAAAGGAATTGATCTAGCTATAGACATAGGGCTTATACCAGGAATTATTGAGTCTTGAATCTCAAAACGCGGTCAATCTTATCAATAAAAAATTGTTAAAAAGGTGTGAGGTTAGGTGGGTGGTAGACAAAATTGCGGCAACTTTGTCCTCTGGGAATTGTTTTGAGGTGGTTTTCGCCGTTAAGTCTTGCAACATGGCAGCTGATAAGTTGGCAAAATTAGCCCTACGTAATAACAATGAGCATGTGTGGTTAGAAGAGTGTCCTGACGAGCTTCAGGCTTACGTAGATGAAGAGAGAATGTGATGCATGTTTGTTTAATCTGACTTGCTTTTCATAAAAAAAAAAAAAAAAAAAAATCGAGCTAGTTAGTTAGGATGCATGTCCCATCAAAATAACAATAATTGTAGGGCTGTCAGCCTTCTTAATTTGAATTATAATTGTAGAGCTGTGATCCTTAATCAATTAAAAATATCTCTAATCCCAACAGAGAACTTTTTTTGATAAAATATAATAAAGAATTCAATGCCAACCCTCCGAATCTGATCAGTGATCATTATCACCGTATATATATATATATATATGTACATAGCAAATTAAACAAAGTTATAATATTATAATAATAAGCAGTAAAGGTTAAAAGTAGATAAATAAAGCTAGCTATGGAACACTTTGTCATTGATTTGTTTCGGTGTGGAGTCCACGCATACATGTGTATACATGTGTGTGCGTGCGTGTCCTCCAAAATTTGTTTGATTACATTAATAATTAAGAGAAAAAGTTGAAACACCGCTACCTCTTCTATTTTGTGTTGTATGGTTCCCATTTTATGTAGAATCATTTTCGTAAGCAGTGTCCTGAATCAATTCTATATTTTTGGTACTGAACATGTTTTCCTCGTGAACCAATTATTTCATATTTGTATGATTAGAGAGAAGATATACATACCCCTCCCAGCTAGCTCCATCCCCTACATATGACCTGATACCTGGTCTAAAATTCCTTTCTTTTAAAATGAATTCTCAACTTTCAAGGGAAAATTGCATTCCCACTGATTACCTGTTGGTTACTTGGTTAGAATATATTATTCACTTTAATTTATTTATAAGATGACATTTTGCATTAGTTATAAGTATCTATATAGTTAATAATAATTTTTTAATTAATTATAATTTGATCTTGTTAATTACTGTACTTTATTTATATTGTATAATTTGTTGCTTTATTGAGAAACAAAACAACAAAGAAGAATTCAATTACGACCACAGAAAATATATCAAGGGAAAAGGATTCCGATAGAGCTTCAATTTCAATCGTGCCTGCTTCTTCTTCTTCAATCGCTCTCAACCTCTGCACTGGACCCCTCCTTATTTTACGAGTAAAACATGGTCATTCCTATGTTCAAATCTAATCTAATTTCTTTTTTTTTTTTTTATATATATATATATAAATATATATGTAATTATTTCTTTTCAATTATATTATAATTAATTGCACTTAATTAACTATTATTATATAATTTGGTCGTTAATTCTAGAAGGTGATTGTTTGTTTGATTCCATGCTTTGAAGGTGGTTTTATTAATTTATTTAATTTAAGGTACATAAGTACGTTCCCAACAAAAGCATGCGTCATTTAGTAAATTATATTATAATTAAAATATATAATAAAATAATATATTTTATCAAATTTTAAAAAGTTAATAGT
This sequence comes from Azadirachta indica, assembly GCA_022749755.1. NCBI lineage: Eukaryota > Viridiplantae > Streptophyta > Magnoliopsida > Sapindales > Meliaceae > Azadirachta > Azadirachta indica. Next base: position 14,778,210 of record CM040447.1, on the reverse strand, counting down.
TATTATGTTAAATTATTATTGTTGCATAGGAATAATGGTCGCTTCTTAACAAATTAAGATTGTAATAGATTTTTTAAAAGTTATTAGGACTAGTCAAAATCTGAAAGGCTATTTTTGTTTCTTATGTGTGTGTGTGTGTGTGTGTGTGTGAATGCATGTCCGCGCACGCGTGTGCGTGTGGTGTGGTGTGGATGCGCGGGATACGCGTTGGAGTTTGTTATTGGTTAACATGCATGGTGGAACGTGTGTTTGGATTATTTATCAAATCAATTGAAGAGGAGGCTTATAATTACCTTAATTAATTTCAACAACTAAGAATCAGTATTATACTATTATTGTTATTATTATATTTTTTATATATGCATTATGTAATTGATGATGTGTCTTATAGATTTGTAATTAATTAATTAATTAATTAATTAACTAGATAAAGTACTAATCAACAAGAAGCTTGCTATCGTACAAGTGGATGAGTTGCAGCTTAGATGATGATATGAAAGACTAGCATGCATACAAGTCAGTGAGATGCTAGCTAGAGTCGACGGGTAAAAAGGACAAAAGGATGGTAGCTACTCGCCGCGAATGTTGCTGTCGTAACTCTTCAAAAGTCTTCCTCCAACCATATAATTTTAGGACTCCAATAACACGTGTAACCTGTTTAATGGTTTCCCCACAACAGTTACCAATTACACGGGAAACTCGCCCCAACTATTTCACATTGTTAACAAGCATTTTAATTATGGATGTGGATGGTCTTTTCTATATCGACCTTTTAAAAATTTATTGACATTTCATGTCGTATGCCTTAAAATAGAAAATAAAAATTATATTTTTAAAATTTTTATCAATTTACTATCATAATTTATTAAACTAAAAGATAAAAAAAAAATAATTTTAAAATTAATTTATATAATTTTAATTTTTTATTTTAAATTATGTCACGTGACAATAAATTTTTAAAAGTTTATGATAAAAGATTATTAGATAACAATATTATCAATTATTGCAGTAGGATGTGATTCAAAATTTTAATTACAATTAATTCTTCATACACCGAAGTAAATGTATTACCCATTAATAATTAATTTTAATTGTATTGTACCACGTTAAGTACGTTGTACATTCTGACGTACGTGTGCTCTCGACGTCACACGATAACCCGTCACACTAGTTCCTTAAAAATTAAGTTTAAAATATAATTTAATTTGCTCAAGTGGGTGGGTGGGTGGGTGTGGCCGGCTCAGGCTGCTGCTTATAAATATTGGCAATCTTTACTCGAATTCAACACAAAAACAAAACAATAACAGAGAAAGTGAGTTAAGAGATAGAGAGTGTGCGTGTGTGTGCGCTTTAGAGATGGAAGTTATACAAGTTCTTCACATGAATGGAGGAGTAGGAGAAACAAGTTACGCCATCAATTCATTGGTTCAGGTAATGATTGATTAACACTTCACATCACTCGATTATAATTATTTTATTAATTTTATCACTGCTCCATCATCTTTTATTTATTGCATGATTATATTACGCAATTCCCTGCTCAACAGATAATTCGCTACGTCCACCTACTGATCCAATGGCATGCATCCTGTATAAGCAACAGAACTTAAGCATATATATTACATGATTTAGTTTAAGATATATATTAATTGCCTGTGTGTGTATATAGATTACCTTTAATTTCTCTTCATTAAATAATATTGAATGGAATTCCCGTTTTAATCTTTAATTGTACAGCAAAAAGTCATAACTATGATAAAGCCTATCTCAGAGGAAGCCATGACCAAACTCTACTGCAGCTCATTCCCGACAAAGCTAGCCATAGCAGACTTGGGTTGTTCTTCAGGACCGAATACTTTGCTTGTGCTGTCTGAACTTATCAAAGTTGTGAACAGGATAAGCAAGAAGTTGGGCACTCAATCACCAGAATTTCAAGTGTTCTTGAATGATCTTCCAGGAAATGACTTTAACACCATATTCAAGTCTTTGCCAAGCTTTCAAGAAAAACTGAGAAAACAAATGGGGTCTGGTGCCGGGCCTTGTTTCTTCAATGGGGTTCCTGGTTCTTTCTATGGCAGGCTTTTCCGTAGCAATAGTGTGGATTTCCTCCACTCTTCTTATAGTCTTCAATGGCTATCTCAGGTGACCCATATCATATAATATAGGATTTCTTGTAGCTATAAATTACCCCCATATATATGTTGATTGTTTATAAATTATTGAAATTTTGTTAATATAAATAGGTTCCTGAGGGGCTAGAGGGTAACAAAGGGAACATTTACATGGCTAGCACAAGTCCACCAAGTGTGCTTAAAGCATATTATCAGCAATTTCAAAAAGATTTTTCGCTGTTTTTGAAGTGTCGTTCAGAGGAACTGGTGGATGGTGGGCGTATGGTTTTAACATTTCTTGGAAGAAAAAGCAAAGATCCCTCAAGCAAAGAGTGTTGTTACATTTGGGAGCTTTTGGCCATCGCTCTCAATAACATGGTCGCTGAGGTACAGAATTATACAGATCATGTTATACGAAGAAATTAAGCAATTATTGTTGCAATTTTTACAGAACATTAACTATATGTATGTATTTATTACATATAATCTCTTGGTGGTGATGCAGGGACTCATAAAAGAAGAGAAAATGAATTCTTTCAACATCCCGCAGTATACACCATCACCGCATGAAATAAAATCCGAGGTTATAAAAGAAGGTTCCTATGGAATTGATAGGCTTGAGGTTTCTGAAGTTAACTGGAATGCATACAACAACGACTTTAAGTTGGCTGATGAATTTAAGGACGGTGGATACAACGTTGCTAAGTGCATGAGAGCTGTGGCTGAACCCTTGCTTGTCAGTCAGTTTGGAGAAGCAATCATCGATGAGGTGTTTAAAAGGTACCGGGAAATTCTTGCCGAACGTATGTCCAAGGAGAAGACTAACTTTGTGAATGTGACAGTTTCCTTGATCAAAATTGGATGATTATTAAGAGATTTATGTTTAATTTCTGTGATAAATAAGGTTATCTTCAGTTTCTCCTCTTATCGTGAGGACTTAAATGTGTTTTTTCTTTGTTTTGGCATATCAACGAAGTATACGCAATAATTAATGCAATATTGTATTATATATCTTTTAATAAATATTTGACTGTGGGTTTCTTTAATTATATGTCTAAAAAGTTATTGGTTGCCAAAAAAAAAAAAAAAATTATGGATATCTGGAACACACTTTGACAACATAGTATTCTTTATTTTCTGAGTGATGGCTGGTAGATAAAGGTTGGTGGTCTTCATTTTCTTTTATCGTGATATACTTTTATGCATAATGAAACAAAAGAGCAATAAAAAGCCTAGACTCACTGTCCGCTAGCGATTAGATGTGATATCTGAAAAAACAAATAAAAAATAAAAAATTATGGTCAAAGAATTTTCAAAGAAAGTCCCATGGCTTCACTTGCAAAAACTTGGAAAATAGTGATGTCTTAACTCTATCAACTGCGTCGGCTTGCTATGCTATTGTCCTTTGAATATATAGAACTGCATATTGATAGGCTATGCCCAGCATTTTTTCAGGTCAATTTAATACACCCCTTGGGCTATATAATTACCATATAAAATAGAACGTTACAAACTTAGATAAATCTTACTTGCCATTCCTCCCAGAAATTAAATGTATATATGATGAACTCAGAAGAAGAGCAATCTTGTAAGTAGATATAGCAAATGTGCTGGCTATATATATATATATATATATATATATATATATATATACATACACTTCTTTGTTAATGAGACAACTGCCACTACCACGAACAAAGGATCCATTACAGAGTCCCAAAATAACTAGCAAGCATGGGTTCCGTACAGCTCTTACAGAGCTAGATACATGTTATCCACTCTGGAACATGTTAATTAAACACAGAATTTTCGGTTGCTGCTTGCAATATCCATACTGGGATCCCAATCGACCTCAAAAGTTTCTGGCTCATTCAAATCTTAAGACAATCCATATATCCTTTTCAACAATCTTCCTCACTTCTTACTTACAAGGTGTATGAATAGGTAAATCCAATTAATTCATACATAGATGATAGATATATAATATCAGCCTCTTCCACGAGTCCTTTTATTAAACCCAAAATTATATCATGTACATATGTTAACGAAAAGGAAAGTTAACTTGTCGACCGAACCGGGAGAAAGAAACCTGAATGAGGGAATTCTGCTACACATATTCATGTATATATTCGACAGGAAGTCTTAATTTCAGTAACCATGGCTTTTCTCTAATTCATATATTATGTAATGGCGCCTACTCTTAAGCATCCGTCCCTTCACAAAGAATTAACAATAATAATACAAGGGTGTACATGTTTGGTAATTTGAATTAAATTGAATTGATTTATTGAGTCAGACGTATAAGATACGATGAAATTGGTGAATTAAAATTTGGATTTGATTAATTATATCCAGTATTTAAAAAATTTGAATAATGCTAAGCATTAATTCCATATTGTTACGGCATATAACAAATTGTGTGATGTACCATTGATTAAGTGTGTCTTTTAATATTTTTATTATGATAAAAAATTGGACTGACGGTGTGCTACCGGTTAATCTCAGTTAACCAAAAAAAAAATAAATAAATAAATAAAGGGTTAGATACAGATGAAAAAGGTCATTTAGTTAGTTGACTATTCAAAATTTTATATATATATATATATTTTTAAGAAAATATATCAAATAAAGAGAACCCATCTCGTTTTCCTTTACATAGTCCTTTCAATGGTCCGTTGTATATTAAGAAAAGTTTAGACGCACGTTAAATTAAAAATTTTACAATTTTAATTATCGTATCATCATTATTTAATATCAAGTGAATATATATATATAATTACTAAATTTTTATTTTTAAATAAATTGAGTTTAAAATAATTAAAAAAAAAGAAACAAACAAACAAGAAAATTAATTTCCATAAGATAATAAGATAAAAATTATTAATTGTTCATCTCATCTCCCACCGGAGATGGAATTAGTCTGGAAATATATAGATGGACTCGACTTAACAGGGAAATACAATCTTTAAAGTTTATTCAATTGCGCACCACAGTACGTACTTTAGTCTCGCATTTGCTTGCAGGAACGTATGTAGACTTAAACTACAAATTAAAAGTGGACATACGACAGCAACTAGCATTCTCCGAGTCCTAATAATTTAGTTAATTCTTTGCCATGGAGAGTGGAGATAACTATGTATATTGCCTGCTTCGTCTTCTCGACAATCAGATGCTCAGCCACATGCTCTAGGATCGATATGCACGAATATCCACATGCTCTAATACAGTTTGGGACATTTTGTCCACTACTGTACTTGTTGAACACCAACATTTGTTGCTCTCATCGTCACCGGGATCCCAATTGATCTCAACAATTTCTAACTTTATCAAAGATTGAAGCATCCGTGCTTGGGTATGATTAAATTGCCTTAATTACTTCATCCTCACAGGGTGTATCGCAAGGCAAATTGAAGCCTCTTCAACGAGCCCCTAAATTAATCCACAGAAAATAACGTAGTAATCAGAAAATATCCAGAGATACATGCTTATTATCATGAGTACTTTTGTAATTAATATATATATATATATATATATGACGAATATATGAAAGGTACATAATTAACCTCATCGACCAACTCAAGGAGAGATTTTGTACGTTAGCAGCTCCCAGAGGCAACAGCAATCTTTACATTTTATTTCTCCACTACCGTCTGGATCGATCGAGATATGATCCTCAACAAATTCAATACATATAAATTGACATAATGTGAAGTTGGAAGTCTCCCTTGTCACGGGACTTAAATTGAGGATTCCGTCGGTCGGTCGTGCGACACTTAGCTCAGTTGGCGAATAACTTCACTAAGTGAGCCTTTTAATTTTGTGTCACAGCTTTTATTAACTCCTCCCTTAATTTCAGATCTCTTGAATTTATACAAATCATAATAATAATAATAATAATAATAATAATAATAATAATAATAATAATAATAATAATAATAATAATAATAAATTCTTTTAGTTAATCAGAGAGCTCTTACTGTCTTAAAAGAAAGTGGCTACTGTGTGTATAAATAAAAAAATAAAAAAAAATTGGTCGATGAAATAATATATAATTGGTCAGTCATAATAATTGCTAGCTTGATTCATATATACACACACACACATATATATGCATACCATGTGAAATCCTTAGATAAGATCATACATATATTATTTGATGGGCTTGCTTCGTGTGAATGGCATATCCATGATGATCGTGATGATAATGGTGGGTCAGTTGATCAAACAAATCCCTCGTTGATACTTGTCCGAACTTTTGCTCTTCTTATAGGAAAAACGTGGACAAGGGAGTATGCAAAGCAACTTAACCAAATAAAGTTAACATTGATAGGATGAAATCCAAGAGCTCTCTTTCACTAGAGCAAGTTGGGAAGTTGAGCTAAGATCATCAGATGAATTAGACGCCTACTCAACCACAAACTCTGGAGCAATAATGAGAACTTCATTCCAGATGAAAAATAAAAAATTTAAAATTTAAAATTTAAAAAAAAAAACAGAAAAACTTTATTTTGTTTATTTATTTATAATTTATAGGTTCTAATTATTGCATATATCTATAATATTAATATAAATATATAGTTGAATTGGTTTTGGATGTAGACAAATGCAACTTCTTGAGCTTCATTGATAAGTAATAACGGAATCACAGCCAACTTGTCCCGTATTTCCTTATTTGGGGAGGAGGCGTGCCTAAGGAATAAATTAAAAGAAAATAGGCACCAAAATATGGAAAGTCTAAATTGATCGATCTTTAATTTTGTCTCAAACATCTATCAATCAACTTCAATTATTGAAGTGAATTTCATTTCCGATCCGAACACATGCTCTGTTAGAACCCACTGGACTTTCAGTTTCAGTTCCATTTCCACTTAATTCTCACGCATAACTTAAACAATAATTATTTAGAAAAGAACGGTCCCGTTTTCTTAGGTATTATTTTCAAAATAATAAAAACTAATAGTTTCAAATTTTGTAAATTTGCATGTGGATACTCTTTGTTGATATTTATTTTTTAAAACTTTAAAACACAAAAATAAATTTAGTACTGTGTTTTAAAAATGAGTAAAATAATCCTTCAGGAAAAATAATTTAGTACTGTGTGTAGAAAATAATATTTTGTTTATTTCAACTTTTATTAATATAATTTTAAAAGTTACTATTTATCACACCATATCACCTATATATTTTATGATATCAAATCAATTATAATTTAAAATAAAAAAATTGAAACAAAATCTAGAACATGTAACGCAAAAGCCAAATTAAATAATAATATATAAAATATATAGTATTCCATTATCAATATTTTGCTTTTATAAGAAGACCTCACGAAACCAAGGAGGGCAGAACCAAAAACAATTAAGTGAGCATCAGGCAGAGAAATTAGGTGGACTAGCTAACATGGATTTGGAGAGAATTTTCCGCATGAAAGAAGGGATTAGCTCCACTAGTTATGCTAAAAATTCCTTCCTCCAGGTTTAACTTGACTTAGTATACTTTCTTCTTCATCTCTTTTCTTTCTTGATTATATATATATATATATATATATGTATGTATGGTTAATTTTTTCTGAGAGATCAGAACGTTGTTTCTAATAATTAATTTGGTATAAATTTTGTGATTTGTTAATTACAGAAGAAGGCAGCAAAAGAGGTGATGTACAACACCCTGGAAGCAATAGAAAGAGTTTATCTTGACCTGACTCCAGATACTATGACCATAGCTGACTTGGGTTGTTCTTCTGGACCCAATACACTCTCAATCGTTAAAGATATGATTAAAACTGTTTTAGACAATTCTCAACATATCTTTTATCCGTTACCGAAATTCCAAATCTCCCTTAATGATCTTCCAACTAATGACTTCAGCACTATCTCTAACGCCTTGCCCCAATTTTTAGAGGATCTTGACAAAGAAATGGAACATGTTGGCCGCCCAGATATTGCAATTAACGCTTACCCTTGTTCATTCTATGGAAGACTGTTTCCCGACGAGTCCATGCACTTTATTTATTCATCTAACAGTTCGCACTGGCTTTCTAAGGTGGGTGTTCTTTTATGCATATATAGATGTGCATATATATTCATCTAACAGTTTGATTCTTTTAATTTCTTGTCAAACTCGTCAATTTCACGCATGCAGGTTCCCCCAGAACTTTACAACGACAAGGGAGAGTCCATAAACCAAGGCAACGTTTACATCTCAGAGTTCAGCTCTCCGGCTGTATCCGAAGCTTATTTTAAGCAATTTCAAGAGGACTTCTCCTTGTTCCTTCAATCACGGTACACAGAACTACACCCTGGCGGCCAAATGGTGCTGATCTTCTTGGGAAGAATAGGTCCGGATCATGTTGACAGGGGCAACTCTTTCTTTTGGGAACTCCTCACACAATCTCTAGCCACCTTGCTTTCTAAGGTATCCCAAAAATTATCCGATTTTGAAGTGAATCAAAATACATATATTTTCATACTGCATGCTTTGCTTGCCAAATCCAACATTTGCAATTTTTTTTCAATGTTTTGCAGGGAGAAATAGAGAAAGAGCAGTTTGATTCCTATCATGCTCCCTTCTATGCACCCTCAGAAGATGAAATACAAGTGCTCGTGAAGAAGAATAGTTCGTTTCAAGTGCATAAGCTTGAGATGTTTCAAATACAGAAGAAACACCATGCTGATAATCAGATCAGCTATGGCTCTGCGATCGCAAAGACTGTTAGGGCTATTCAAGAACCTATGCTTATTCACCATTTTGGTATAGGAGAAGGAGCTCTACACACTTTGTTTGAGGTGTATGGTCGTCTGGTGGATGAAGAAATGGCTAAAGAAGAAATTAAACCTGTTACGTTTTCTCTTGTTCTTCGAAAATTATTCATGGGTGAACAGCATGAGGATATGTTAAGATCTTATTAATTAGTATGTATTAGTCTGCACTGTGATTCCCACAAAATTAAGATCCATGTTTTTATGATAATTAATGAAGTCTTTGCTTTTTCTGTTGTCTAGAAAATTCTTTCATGATCTGATTTTTAACTGAAGCAAACTACTGCAAAAGTTTGTGATTATTATTAGTTAACAAAATAAAATGATGAAAGAATAGATTTTCACTATACAAGATAAGTTCAATCATGTGAGAATGCCAAATAAATATTTTTAAAAAATTAGTTTAATATATGATTAAATTCTAAATTTAAAGAAAGAAAATGCATTTAGTATATACCACTGTCACCGACCGTCGTCCACTTAACACACACTAATTCCATACTATGTTCTCTTTTATGCTGGCACTCTGGAGATCTAAGCCAGAGTCTTTTTTTTTTTTTTTTTTCCCAAACCTGTATGTCGTTTAAGTTACGTGCTCTATTTCCGTTTTGTTCTTATTCAAAAAAAATTGCAATTGCTTGCCTTACGAGGTATGCATCGGCAGAAAAAAAAAATTAGAATAATTTCATCGTACAATAATTATTTGCCATGTATTTAGAATAAATCTCGTCGTCTACAACATTATATATACATACCTTTTTCTTCCTTGGATACGTATGCAACTGCTGGAATTATATACTATATATATTTCAAGTTTCTTATCATGGTGCATGGTTGGAAAATTAATGCAATGTCATTAATTATTATATGAAACATGAATAGTGTAGACATTTGGTGCATGATAGCATAGGAAGCAGAGTTTACATTGTGCAGACCATTCACCTTGGAAAAGAAATCAAAGAAGACCAACAATGGTTTATAATAGAACATAATTTATCAAAAGTGCCCTCTCCTCCTATATTGAAGATTCGACTTGCAAGTTCCAAAGCGTTAAATGGACTAGTCCTAATTAACGTTCAGTTTGGTATAAATTCTCTAACATGTCACCGCAACGTCTCTCTTCGCAACTATCTGCACCATACAAGTGAGGATCAATTCTCAACTCAACTTGATCACAGCATTTCTAGTTAATGTTTTGGTGCTTGTTCCCATTTCTTTTTAAAGCATCATTATTGAATAAGACAGTCAAATTTATGCTATAATGCGAATATGTTTGGGTTAAGATTATGTTGTGACCTTAATGTAATCAATCCACAATTATTGTGAAATAGAATTACTAATATTTATCAGATATTTAATAAATAAGTGGGTGATAATTGGCAATAGCTATCAAGTAAATGAGTTACCAAATCTTAACTTTTGTGCTTTTAAACTAAGTAGCAATACAGCAACTTCGCACTTAGAGTGCCCTTTGACCCGTTTGGCCAAATCTTCTGATACAAGCGTACTCCAACAACATAACTGGTACATATCAGTATGTATATATAGCGAGTTACAAAGGAGTAATAAACTTGTAAGAGAGGACATGAACTTACGAGCTGAATCACATACGCATTCAAAGAATCAATTTACCATAAATTTTTACGCGGGAAAATTGAAACACTTCTCACCTAATTTGTGGTATATAATGAGTGAATACCTTATATTATTATTACCACGATGATTAAGTTAGAATATTAAAAAAAAAACAGTTAGAATATAATAGAGCAGAATAGTGAGGATGGGTGTGTGTATATATATATATATATATAAGTAGCTAGCTATATTGGTCAAAGTTATGAAAGTACTGATCATCACATGTGTTGCAGATACACGCAATTCATCTGCTTGACGCAGAAGACGATCTTGATTTCCATTTTCACAGTCTGTAACACGACTCCTCGATCCAAGTAAGGCGATGGAAAATTGTACCAGAAAGTTAAAAGTAAACTCCGGGGACATGGTACAGGCCATAATTATCAGGAGACAAAAGAATGACCATCGAAAGGAACAATACAATTGAAGAGGGCCAAATTATATGGCAAAGGGCGCCCAACATCCAGAGGCTGAGAGAAAGAGACGGAATTTGTCAATTTCCCAACTAAACCTATAAGAGCTAACTTGTCTCTCTATACAACCTGTTACAAGTGACTGGTTTTTACAAATTATTGTCCTTCTGTTCAGTAACCCTTGTGCCCATTTGTATTCTTTCAACTTCAAAGTTGTGGTAAAATTGGGAGAGGGAAATGCAATGGTTTCAAATATACCACTGTTGAAAAGGCTACCTAGGAAGGAGAGCTTCATTGTCAGTTGAATCTCCTGTCTTTAAATTGGTGACGCCATTTAATTAAATATATATGAAATTCTATCTACCTCTTCAAGTGATGAACAAGTTGGTCACACCAGACTTCTAAGGACAAAGTAACAAACATTTATATCAAAACCTACCTAGTTAAAATCAAATTAACTTCAAAATATATATATGTTTTACGAACACATAATTTATCATCTTTCGAGTTCCATCTATCCTAACTATATATGGTTCTACGCTAACGTCTCTCACTAATTAGAATGCATCCCCGTTGCAAATTAGGTTATAATTGGCAATGTATTTGTACAAGATATCAAATTTTGTTTGAGCTGATCTCAAACTAGTATAACTATAATTTGTAATACTTAAAAGGGGGTTTTAACACCAAAGCAATATGTCTCTGTAAGTAAAATAATAATTACGCTCTAGCTAGCAGCATAATATTGTAAATCAATAAATCCTAGAAAATTTACATTGAACATGTAGTTAAGCTTCCAAGCACTAACAAATATACTTTCCTTCTCAAGAAAAATGTGCTAACATACATATAGTCTGATTGATGAACAATAATCAGCTGCCTCAGCCCATTATTAGCTATATTAAGCACGTCCTTTGTAACAAATTGGATACACACACACACACACACACACACATACACTTTGCTAGGTTCAATGTATATACCTCTAAATGTTAACGGGGATATCCCTCTTTCATTATTGCCCTTTTGTCACTATTCTTGTGCTTATACAGAGGCCGGCCCCATGAGATAGCTAGTCAAAGACGATTTCTAGAAATTGAAGTAACGGGAATTAGGTTCTTGTCAATCACATAAAAGATTTGTGAGTGGGAATAATTAATGCATTTGGTTTATGTAAGGCAATCAATAAAGAGAGCTTTATATTCCAAGATCTCTTTCACAGCAAGTTGATATATATATATATATATAATGGAGTTATAGAGATATATATATATATATATATATGAGTCATGAGTACGTATATATTTTCTTTATTCCACTCAAAACCACGCCTGTATTTTCTTGAATGAATCATATATGAGTGGCCATGTGAACCCCAACTTTTTCTAGTCCCGAGTCATCAGATAACAAAATTAGGCTACACAAAGTAAAAAGATGAACATATGTTGTTTATCACAATTACGGTAATAAGATACACGTTATAATGTGACACCGATGATAAGTCCATAGTTGTCATGATGAAAAAGCAGCATTATACATCGCATTTGTGCAACATTATGCATCTTATTGATAATGGAACATCTTCAGAGTCACATGCATTCTCAGAATTGAATTGTGTGAGCTAGCTAGCTAGCTAAGCTACTTGATTCCAAAGATAATAAACCAAACTTTTAAAAGCATCGATCAGTCCAGATATTTCTCAATCTAACCTATAAACCGAAATCTATATATAGCCATATTAGCAATAATCAATCTATCGAGCAGTTAATAATGGTGATTTAGGCATGAATTCCAGATTTGAAGATGATGCTGATAAAAGGATAAGTGCAGATGCCATGCTGCCGAATTGATGTCCCATCTCATAGATTTTACTTTTATGTCAAAATTCTCTATAATAATAGTTACCTAATTTTACAATAATTATACTTCACGCACATTTTTGTATGCCGGAGGAGAAAGTAAATAATCAATTCTATATATATTCTATTAGTATTATTAGTTACCATTCAAAGAAATGGGTTTAATTTGTAGAATATATATAGCGAGAGGTCATTAACTAAACAACTTTTTTCGGTGGGACCTTAATTTAACTTGATATGAAATTGACTAGTTAGGATTAGCAAAAATAGGTAATGCAAATTGTTAACGACAAATTTTACTACCAAACATATTACTAAATATATATTTATATACCTAGCTAGCTAGCTACCTTTTAATTTTAAAATATTACAAAATAAATTGTTTGATAAACATTTACTTCTAGTTTGACCACAGATATCTACGAACTATTTAAATTGTATATTAAAATTTACAGTAGCTTGATTTATATATATAACTTCACAATTAACAATTCTTTACAAATTGATGAGAATATTGATTTTGTGGTGAATATATGTGTGCTCAATGCTGAAATGCAACTAGGGAAATAAATGCCATTTCTAAGGTATTATTATACTTAATTTATAAACGAATTTTTTGTGTCCTTTACTATATATGCATCCAGTCTACTACTAATTAAATAATAACAGCTAAAAATCCGATTAAAAGACGGAGATTGAAGTAAGACCACGGGCAAGCAATCTGTATCATACAAGAATGATACAGTTCAAGGATTTGCAATAGATGATTAAGATATTCAACTTGACCTAATTAAACAAATAAATTTTTGCAACAAACCTTCTCATTGAATAATAAAAACACACACACACACACACACACACAGAGAGAGAGAGAGAGAGAGAGAGAATTAAATAATGGATAGGCCTATAGAGGAGCAACCACTACATCGAAATGAAATCCAAGGGACATATTTGTAAAATATCACATACCCTCTTAAAAGGCACTGTCTGTTGGCAACCACCAATCACCGCAAACTCCATTATAAAAGGCCTAACCTTCTTCAAACAAAAGAGTCATATAAAATAAAGCACAAAAAGAATTCCAAGCAAAATGAAAGGTTAAGATTTATGTTCTTGACATTTCGATATGAACAATTAAGGCATTCATTAATTATTGATGAATGCAAAAGTTGGGTGAAACTACTTTTTAAATATATAATGAGCTGACTAAGTGAACCACCCCAATCGTAATTTTGGTGGAATTAATCATGACAACCCAAATTAAAGGTGGAAAGGTAAAAGCAACACAAATAAAGTTAGGCGGAAAAACAAGATCACTTCACTTTTTTGCAAGATATTATAAGGACGGTGAAAGTTAAGTGTATTATTAAATTATGATTAGTCTCATATGATGCATTAGAAATTAACCCTATTGATTAAGAAGAAGCTTATGAATTATCCGAGAGTAGGCATATGCTCATGCATGCTGATGGACTCCATTAAGAAAAATTTGTGTGATCGGCTGGTTAATTTATTTATTGTTCCAACAATTAACACTGTTTAACTTTTTATAATAATCTCTTCTTCCTATCAAGTTTGAAGTTTGTTATCTGAAAATTATTAAAATAAAAGGCATGCAATGAAAAGCTAATTATAATTAAGAGCGAAATGATGGTTTCCCCACCTATAGATGCTTCTAAGAGGTTCCATGATCATGATTCCAGCCATTATTAGTTTTTCATAACAAGAACACCGCCATCCAGATTTTCTTGTCTTTTTTTTTATGTTTAATTTAAAGCCAAAACAACCCATATCGAAATACCTTTTTCCAAGCGAGCAAAATATAAATTAGCTAGCTCCATATATGCTCTCTCTTAACAAAATCAGTGTCACAAGTTGATGGAAGCTGAAACAAAATGTTGAGTAAGAAAATTCTGATCTCTTTAAACAAACTTTTAAATTAACAATGCATATATTTATATACATAATATCAAAATCTAAAACAAAAATTTTAAATATGTCTTAAATTTGAGATTTTTCGTAATATAAAAACCGGAATTTAAACATTAAAAACTTACGGAATATTTCAATCTACGCTCAAAGAGAGAGAAGATTTGATACAATAACAGAAACCCTAACAAGCTTTAATTGAACTTAAATTGATCAACACTCATAGAGTGGTCAGATCCTACATTACCACTAACTAGCTAATGACTTAACATGACTGTCAATTAACTTAAAATTAGCAACGTAGTAGTTATCTTCTTCTTCTTCTTAGTTAATCAACAAGATAGCCAGCTAGCTAATAGTAACACATACCGCGCTTCCTTCCTTGTCTATAGTAATCATGGCGAATCTCGTGGCTGCGGAACTGACGTTGCTTTTTTATGAAGGCGTCAATAGTCTCTTTGAACTCCTCGTCGTTCAGTTCATCTGGTGGACACAAATTGTCTGATAAAACTTCTTGGGGATCCACGCTCTGAAATGGCTCCGCTTCTTCAGACTGCTGATGCAAGTTCACTTCCCACTCCAGATTCTCGAACTGACTCCTCCGGCTAACTCTTGGACTTCCCACCTCCGCATCCGCGTCCTCAACACTGACCTCGCACTTGGGAGTCCTGGTTGAGTTTACCACAGACACGATCTCCTTGTCTTCGTAAACAGCTTCTTCAACGACTACCTTGGAAAACGGCATGCTCTTCGGGTATTCAACCTGGTGGGCCACTCTAACTTCCTCCAACTCCACTATGCCCTGAAATTGACTCATGTCTATAATGTTTTCATGGATATAGTTACCGGCATTGTCCTCGGAGAGACTTCTGGCGGAGGCTCTGTAAGATTTGAGCATGAAAGCGAGGTAGCCAACGCTGAGGAGCACGAAAAAGAAGAAGGGTGAACGCATGAGACCGAGCAGTCGACGCAGTAACTCCCCCAAGATTCTGGCAGTGATTGGAAGTCGAAGCAAGAAGCAGGAGACAACAAATAGAGCGAGAGAGAGCTCGATATGATGAATGGCGTCCGCCACCATTTTGAAATTCCGGCGCAATAGTGCCTTCTCTTCCTCGGTTTCCCCGTAGCGCTCGGCGTAGTCCTCGACGTAGTTATCATAGTTAAATGCATTCATTTTCGGAGAAGTGGTAAAGAGAGAGTGTAGAGAAAGTAGGGTAGGAAACTGAAAAGAGAAAAAGAGAGCTGTTTAAGGTTTCTGTCTCGTAGTAAGAACTAAGAACACACACTAGTTCTTTCTTGCAACACTAGAGAACTGAACGATTTCTGGGGACAGATATTTTCTTTTTATATATAGGCCCTGGAAAACTATCATTTATTTTAATGCTTCATTCATTAAGATTTAACTTCATTAGGATTGGTGGGGTCCTCATCCACGTACATATATTTCTTTTGTATATATTTGGGAAATATTGATAAAACCAACTTTTCTTATAATTAATAATTTAGTTAAATCTTGTACAAAATTTGTGATGTTTTCAGTATATAGAAACTTATAGGTTTAATGTCTGTTAAAATTCAAAATAATAAATAATTCTTTGTCATTAGTTTCAACATATTTATTATATAACTCTTTGTACAAGGATATTCTAAATTTTTTGTAGTTTCGGATAATTTCATAAAAATCTTTTTTTTTTTGTTTTTTGGGTATAATACATATTTCCAACAAAATTTTGTGATGCGGGTACGCATGTTTACAACAAACACAAAAAAGCAAAAAAAAGAATATTGGGCACGTGTGACAAAGTTATATTGGAGCAATTATTATTGATATACGAAGGAGAAATAGAAAGTGATGGGAATTAATTGGGTGTGTATGGATCATGAATCATGATAATGATAATGTGATACAATAAGAAATGGGAGGTTTTCACTCGACACATAATATAGCAACCCAAGCCTCAGTCCATTTGCTGCGAGTTTGAACTTTTAACCAATGAAGGCTGTCTACTTCTTTGTCTTCTTTGCCAAACTAACGAATAGGCACGGGATTAGAGGTCAATAATTAATGAAATATTAATCATAAAATAAAAATATGGAACCATTATTTTTAAATTAATTAAGCATAAATACAACTATTATATATAAACATAGTGTTCGGATGTGTTGTATTCTTCGTATTGCACTTTTTTTTATTGCGTTTTCCACAAATTTATTACAATTTAATTAATTGACAATATAATGTTAACGTTTCAATTAATCAAGAGCACAAATGTTTACATAAAAATGATTTTTTTTTTTTCATTTTTGTTTCGAGCAAATTACATTCACAAATCAAAAACCCATTTTCGCAGGATAATTAATGATTGGGGACATTTTCTGCCACCCAACCCTTAGAAGAACAAGAACTGAAGGTTGCAAATTCAAACGTTGTAATGAGAGCAGAGTCCAAGCTGAAAAAGGTACAAACATTGACATTACGGCGTAGGAGTAGGCCTCTGCGTATGCGTAACCAGTAGAAAGTAACTAGGTAGCAGGGGCAGGGTGCCCTGGTCTCTGGCGTGTGCGTATGGTATTTTCAAGTGGCCTTGATTCTCTAAATACACTGTAGGAAATGAGCTTTTTGACAGAGCGAAAATAAATAAAAAAAGTCTTCTTTTTCCTGCTGGTTAGGTACCGAGGCGATAGATTTTTGCATTAGAAAAGAAAACTGTTCAAACCAGGAAGAGCTATACTCTCTTCTCTTCTCTTCTCTTCTCTTCTCTTTTCTTCTCTGTCTCTGCCGCTGCCCTGCTCATTCGTATCAGATCAGATGAAGGAGATGTCAATTGTGATTGTCAGACACGCAATTGAACTTTGAATTCACTCAACTTTCTCCTTTTTCTGAGACAATGTAGCTGCCCAGGGGAAGCCGTTCTCCATCCACTAAAATAATTTGTCTTCATATATTTTTTGCCATCCTGCAGATGCCGTTGTAACGGAATGTGCTAATTTTCCTAATAATTACATACCCAAGTGGTAAAAAGCAGAGTGTAATGAGATGTTATTGATTGGAATAATACTCTTAAAGAGATTTGGTAGAATCTTTTTTTTTTTTTTTTTTTTTTTTTCATTTCTCATGGGAAATGCAAAGGTTGATGAGTCATGATAACATACATATTTGTCGTAATTTAGGCGTGCAGCTGCAGCCAGCTAGCTTGGAGGGATCCTAATATTTGTCAAATTTCTGAAGATGGATCTCGGCAAAGCTAGGCTTATACTGTTTTTATATTACAAGTTTGGGATTTGGGCTGCCAGGCAGGAAAGCTACAGATAGGCCCCCACAAATGCAGGTGAAGTTTCTCTGCTTCTATTACACTCCAAAGATATGAGATATGATATATGAGATATGCAAAAAGCCAAATCTCAAGTACTTTCTCCCTAACACTAAAATTGTTAGAAAGCAGGTTCCGAAATGACGTGCCATTATAGTCCTTTTGCACCGCAAGTTATAGAATTTATTAAGTTTTTTCAAGCAGAGCTAACCATGACCCAAAACTGTATTAGTTCTCTTGGTGCTTGGTTTATATCTCACTATGATATAAAACCTCCCGTTGAAACCAAAGAAGCATAGAAATCAATTCATATTGAAATTATCATTGCGAGTTTTTCGTATTGATCATGATTCATGTAAAAGTTAGACGGTTCGAATATCGACGCTGATGTAACTGGTATGAGTATCATTGCTTGCTGCAATAGTCATAGTCTAATTCTCCGATAGAAGAGAGCTTAGGTTGTAGAACCATGGACATAGCCAAGGGCCACACGCAGCAGGCGGTCCTTCAATTCAAAGTTGACTGAGACTTGAGTTTACTGCTCTACAGCAGTACTAATGAAAACACAACATGAATTTAATTTATTATATCAAACACTGGCCCAACTTCATTGCCATTCGAATCGCCTTTTCTGTTCTGTGGTCCTCTCTGTTTCAATTCTCTCTGAAATTATAAGATTGAACTTGACAGGATGATGTAATTGGACAACTTTTAACTTAATACAGACAACAGTCCACGTTCAAATCTCTCTTCACACATCCCTCCCTTCCCCCCCACCCAACCACGCGGCACACTTCCCTTAATCTGCGACACGGGACCCCTGCCCAGACCTTGACCTCTATATCCCATCTGAAATTTTCTCTGTTC
Source organism: Azadirachta indica (assembly GCA_022749755.1). Taxonomy (NCBI): domain Eukaryota; kingdom Viridiplantae; phylum Streptophyta; class Magnoliopsida; order Sapindales; family Meliaceae; genus Azadirachta; species Azadirachta indica. The sequence continues at coordinate 14,759,327 of CM040447.1, read as the reverse complement.
TTTGGCTTTGAATTTTGTTGTATTTATTGAACCACGATATAATTGAAGTTCAGGATTTTAAAGCTGCATAAAGTCTTCAAAATAGTGTAAGCAATCCCACCATACAAAGCCAAATTTTCTTGTTTATCCGAGCCTAATTGTGCATAGACTTGAGTGTAATACCATGTTTGGATTAAAGGTTTTAAACTTGGGGATCAGACTAACTTTGGCAGTTTTCAAGTCCTATCATTTTGGCAGTCATGAGTGCAAAGTTTGACTAGGTTAGAGCTTGGTTTGGAATATATTTCAAATTGCAGTGTTGCGAATGTTAACTATTTTATTGCTATAATTTCAATTACAAACATAGTTTTATTCACGAGTAGAATTTAGACTATGTCATGATAAAAGGCTGCTTGATTCTTCATTGTTGTCCACACTATGGCTTTAATTTCAAACAAGAAAAAGATGGATGTCTCCATTATTAAGCCGCAAATAGTGTGGTGTGCTAGGTCCTTGGCAGTATTCGTTTGCTTCTTTGCAGGTACAAATTATTCACGAGTCACTAAACGAAAGATATGCACACATATTAATTTACATTACCCCAGACAGAAGCTTGAAAATATCTTAAGAAGGGTGGCCTAGCGGTGGAAATTTGCTTCTATCAACACTCCCTCTCTTGTCGGGTTAAAGTGATTCAATTAATATTCAAGTATTCTTGCTCTTGGTTGACAACTGGTTTGCCGAATTACTTGAAAGTGATATAGATTTTCTCAATTATTTTGAAAGTGAGACAACTTTTTAACAACATAATGGAGGACCTTTCTTGGCTGTAAAGCCTTTAGAAAATTTATGCAAAGGCAGTTGGACTGGACAGAGGTGGTTAACCTTGTGGTAAACCCTCATGCATGCTCAACTATTCTGCTGCTTTACTGGGTAGCTAGCTAGCTCCATTAAAAGATGACACTGATCTACTTGGTTCCAATCTTCTTTTTCAATGAAATATGTTACAAGTTCAAGGCATATTCGACCACCATCAACAAGTACAATGAATTTTATGAAACAACATCAGCAGCAATAATATGTATTCTATTCTATTATATTCGTAATATGCTTTATCTATGTACACTAATTGAACATTCGGATTGCAGGTTTTATCACAAAGGAATCTGGATTCCTTAATTTGTTTGCTTTACTAAAAAGCAATCAAGTATAAAACTTGGGGTAATCTTTTACTTTTTGATCATTTTCAGATAATCAGAATTTGAGGAAACGTTAGACATTGAGGCACTGCCTAAATGCTTGGAGTGGCCCGTGGCCCAGGGGCACGTTATTGAAATGTAATTAACTTTCGGAAAGAAAGATTCCGGAGCCCGGCACACAATCATTGTCATTTGACTGTAGAGAATAGCCCACTATCACTTTTATTTAGACGACTTTGTAGGGCCCAAAATAGAATGGATACAGAACAGAAGTTCTGACGATAAGAAGTGGGCGGGGCGGCCTGGCGTTCAAAAGGGGTTTGTTTTCTTACTTTTCTGATCCTGGCATTTCTAAGTGCATCCCCTTCATGTTTGTGGTTGTGGTGCCACTTAAAATATAATACAAATGTAATTTAGTTAAGCCAGTTTGTTTCATTTAGACCTTAGCGAATTGCTTATGTCTTTAATCCAACAATAATTACAAAATGACAAGCTAACCTAACCAATGCCCTCACGCACGCATACGTATATAATATATGGCAATGGCTTTGAATCTCGTTTAAGCTATCCCAAAACGCAACACAAGATTATTACCTTACATATTCGATCAAATATTATATAATTTGATTTGTCATTTAAATATTCAATTAACTTTATCACACATAGAATTTTAATAATGATAATAATAAATTTAGAGTAGGAATGTTATTTATTTATTTATTTAAGGGGAAATGACATTTACCCTATTAGAAAGAAAATGTCCAAAAATCTCTCGTGCTGTTTAAAATTTTTTTGTTTTTATCTTATCCCAAAAGGGTCAAACGACTCTTTCACAATTTTATTAAATAATTTAAAATTAAAAAAAAAAAGAAAAAAAGAAAAAGTAATTTATTGTTTTGTGGTGCCAGATTGATGAGAGCAAAATGTCTCTTTCACGACTTGAAACTAAAACGTCTCGTACAAAGAAAGCTACGTTTCTGGGTTGGCAACTTGAGAAGAGCCGCGAAAGTAATTGAGGGTCATGGCTTTCGGCATGGGAGTGATTTTGATTGGGATTGACTGAGATTGACTGGTATTGGATTCAATTGGTATTGCATGTAAAGGATTGTGCGGCGTGTGGGATCTGGAAAAAGGAAGAGTTTGGATTCAATTTGAGTCTTTGTGTTTCTCTAGATGCCAAGATCTCAGTCTCAATTTCATGATCTCGCCAGTGGATTGATGAAGAATAAGATGAAAACGCAGGAAGAATAAGCTGAAGAGGAGATGCAAGATTTGTTGGTTAAAGCTCTGATTTTTCTTTTATCTGAATCTGAAGTTTGTTTTCCTTAATTTAGAATAGGTTTTCTGCAATGGATTTAGTTCGAATGATAAAAGGTTTTACTTCTTGTTGATTCGAGGCAAAAGATCGCGTTTCATGAGGGTATGCCATCTGTTTGTTGAATGTACTCAATGAATATTTTCTTAAATAATTAATATGAGTATTATAAGCATTTTTAATGGAGTTTTCCTGCATATTTGGATGATTAAGTTATCATTACAATGGATGCAAAACTGGTAGAAGAAACAGATGGAGAAGAAGAAGAATAAGAAAGATTGGCTTGATGTTTGGCTTCCTAGATTTGATGATTGGTTTGTTGCTTGAAAGCTTATTTCTGGGATCTAAATTAATCATCTTCAATTTTTTTACTGAAATCAAAATGGCCCATATCCTGTTTGTAAAAATGCCTCTTAAAAACCCAATAAGCTGGCTTCTCATCTTTGCCCCGAGCCACCTTGATTCTTTCACGGCCGAGTTGACAAAATTTTATGAGGAGCAGAGATGGTGGCCCTGAGCTCACAAAGCTTGACGAAAAGCCAAGATGGTGGCCTCGGGTTCGTGTAGTTGTCGGTGTTGAGAGAATAATAAGAGATGCTAGTTTGATGGGAGTAAAAGAGGGTAAAAAAAATTAAAAAAAGAAATGCGTTAAATAATTCTTTTAATTTTTATAAAAATATATTCATTTATTACGTAAAATATTTATATTTTCTTTCTGGCTATAGTTAGAGCCATCTCAGATTTTGTTCCCACGTCACCTCTCTCAAATGCTCTTAAAAATTAACTTTTTCCATCGGTGTTTTAGTGACAGGAAAATTTTTGGACCATATTTTTTTTTTTTTAAAAAAAAAATTTTGAAAGGGAGTGAAAATCTCACTCATAAATTATTAAATTTTTATCTTTTATTATTGTTACTATTTAAAATGACGTATCCTAACCCACTTTCAGCTATGGCGAAGGGCACTAGCGCGGCTGTATCTAGGAGAAGGTAAATGTCTTTTTCCCTTTATTTAATAAACCGGCTAAACATAGAACAAAGTTGACCATTGAGTCATTATTTAGAAGCACGTGGAAAAATTGCTGATTGGCAAATCAAAACAAAACCAGCGGCTATTTCGTGATCCACGTGGACGATCAAACTCATCGATACGAAACCATAAAATTAGGGCTCAAAACCAGATTCCACGTTTGGATTGCTCTCACTCGATTATTTTAGCCATCAATTCTATGCGTTGATAACCCCACCCCACCCACAATTTTCGTACAAACAAACAAATTGATTTTTTTCCTTAGAAAAAGAAAAAGCGCTGCAGATTACAAATGGCTGTGGTGGTGGTGACTCTGTTTCAGTTTTTGTACACACGCAATAATCATTTATTTATTCAAGTGATTAAAAATGTCTGCAACAGCTAACATCTTGCACCTACCCACTCTCAATCATTTTGACAATTGCTTTTCTAAGCTCATGAAGGATTTGAAATACAGTTTGTTCCTTCGATGTTCTAGCAGAAAGTCCGTCTTTTGCTCTGGATCTATTACTAGAACAAGAACCATGACTGAAATGATTAAGACGTCGGCGTTTAGGAGTGGTAGGAGTAGTAGCAGTGATGCCGAGGACGATGTTAGAGCGATTGAACAAGAAGCTCTCATTGATGGGTCACCTAAGCTCGTGGCTTCTGGGTTGGAGACGACTCTTAATCGTCTGGTTTGTATATTTAGCATGTAACATTTCGATTTTGACCTTAAATTCTTTTTGCTGCCATACATTAATGTATATAATTTCTTTGATTGTCCAATTTTGTTTTGTGGCCTCTTGTCTATTTATTCAAATAAAGGATATGCATGAAATCCTGTATTGAATAACACCGATGGGTTATTGCTGATTAATCGAGTGATTTTTTCAAGAAAAGTTTGGAACTTGGCTTACAGTGCTCCAGAAAATGTTTTTAACCAGCGCTTTTAATCAGCACAAAATACTCCCAAACACGCTATTCGTTATGTTGCCTGAGAATAAAGGAAACTTTACTTATAAAATTAAAAAGATTCAAGACTAATAAGGCTGTTTAATATGGCATTTTCATTATGTTTATTGTTTATTTGTTGTTGGTAAAGAGCAAGTGGCTGTTATCTGGATTATTCGGTGTTATCATTATATGGAGGCATGATTCTGAAGCTTTATGGGCTGCCATGGGATCTGTTCTTAATGCTCTACTATCCACTGTGCTCAAACGGATTCTGAACCAAGAGAGACCTATTCCCACTTTAAAATCCGATCCTGGGATGCCATCTTCTCATGCCCAATCCATTTTCTTCATTGTCACCTTTATTATTTTGTCAGGTAATTACTTTCTTCCTTTTAAACCATTACAAGGAGCCAATGATTGTTAATTTATTATATCTTTTTCTTAAATGATAATTTTCTTTCATGAATTCCTAGTCTGAGTAAAGCATATTTCAAGAGAATTTGTACTGTATGAAGCCTTCTGAGGCTTTATATGAGTCTATGCTTTCTGCTTCTCAAATTGCAATGAATGATTTAGAACGAAAAGCAGTACAAATAATAAGAATAAAATAGTGTTATCCGTGTGTTGTCAGATAGAGATCCAGAGGGACAAATAGTCAATTTTCTAGGAACTAATTTTCAACCTCTTTCAATATGAATCTCAAAATTCATTTGGCTTGGGCTTTCCATAAATCTGTATAAGAAACTTGCTGCAAACATGATGTTGGTGAGAGTTTATTTAGTTCCAGGAGATTGAACTACCTGAGCCTTGAGCCAAAAGGATAGATTCTGTTCTCCACATCACAGGCCGGGAGTCTTCTCATCAGTTCCCTCCCATACCCTCTCATCACTCCTATAGTGGGTAGAGTTGAGGGACTGTTTTGACTCTGACTTCTCTGGCAACTGGCATGAGGAGAAATCCTCAAGATTGAATTTAAGGCTAGTTTTATATGGGCAAAACTTCAAAATTTCAAGATTTCAGTAATCAGCAGATTGACTGTTTGTTTGTCAGAGTGTATTGACTGATTTCATTGTCTGCAGTATATTTGTATTTGTTCATGCACCATCTTGAATGTTGAAAGCTGCCTTGTAGAGCTTCCGAGATGCGTGTTGATCCATGTTTTCCTTTCAGTTATGGTACTGTGTTATGCATTTCTGTGCAATATAAATTCAATGCAATTTTTTTCATATGGATCTGCTATTGCTTCTTTCTGTTGTGTGTCTGCTTCTTCAAGATCTTTGATGGGGAAAAAGGGTAGTGGGGTGGAGGGGTTGTTGCGTATGTTGATTGTTGGTGTTAATTTAGGCTAGTGGTTAGCCTAGTATCAGTGTTGTTCTATATTTTCATGCGTAATAAACTATTCTTTCCATGCGGTTGCAGTTGTGGAATGGCTTGGGATAAATGAAGCTACATTGACAATCAGTGGAGTTGCCTTGGCATTTGGTTCATATCTGGTAAGTGTGATAATGTTACTCCTTTATAGCAGCATAGTATATATGAAGGTGGTCTGGGTTTTGATGATAATCCTTAGCATGTTCCTTGTGATGAAGAGTTAAACTGTGTAAAGCCAATTAACTGAACTTAAATCCACTTAAAACATGATTTAATTATTTTAGTTTCTAGTTAATCTGTACATGGCTGCAAAATTCTCTTAGTTTTCTCTGTAAGACTATTATTTGATGCAGCTGGTTCATAGAGTACATCTTGACTATCACTAACTTTAATTATGAGGAATTTCTGTAGCCTGTCAATAAGTGGAGGGGGTGGTGTTAATAATTCTAGAGTTATACACAGTACCTGTAAACAACCATTTTCCTTGCTGACAGAAATTTGCTGTGATTCAAGAGTGGTCCAATTTTTAGATGTTCACTGAACATCATGTGCATAGATATTGATTTAGAAGGATGGTGACCAAATCAGCACCTGAATTTTACCATTAAAGTATGCTGTGTCAAGAACATCTATCATGTATTAAACAATCATGTTTTTCAAATGCTGGTGTGATTACACAATAACATTATTTCCTTTTCCGTGCATTGACCATTTTAGTATAATGAAGAAACTAAAGATTTCTCCTCATGCATATCTGGTTTCAAGAGAGCGTTTGATCACAGTGGTGGTAATGATGTAGAACGAGTTAGGCTAGTTTTGGAATGTTTTATCTCTTATTTTATTTTGTATTAGGCTTTAGTTTCTTGTTATAGTCGTGTTTGGGTTACTTACTTCAGTTGTTTTTGGTTTTCATTATCATTCTCTTTGTTAAGAGTAGGATTTTTTTATCTTTTATTACAAGTAGATTTATTTTCTTTTGGTTTAGGGTTATGACCACTATAAATAGGGTCTTATTTTCAGTATAAGAGGTAGATGTGAAGAATATTGAAAAATCGTGATGTTTTCCCTTTGTTGCTCCTGTTATTTCTCCTTTTTCTTCTGAATTTCTCCCTCTTCATTTTGTACACCCCAATTTTCTCCTCTTCCTTCCTATTCTTTCTACCTATTTGGTGCTACGTCAAGTAATCTGCTTTGCTAGATGATGTTGCATTTCGTTTTAGTATACACGCATAACATTAGCTATGGCTACAATGTTGTCTGAAGACTTTTAATCAAAAATGATTTTAACTGTGGGACTTAAATGAATAGGCTGCTTATATCTGCCTTATCATCTGGGGATTTGATTTTGCAGTCATGGTTACGAGTATCACAACAACTTCATACAATCGGCCAAGTGGTAGTTGGTGCTGCTGTGGGTTCAACTTTCTCTATTTTATGGTTTTTGTCATGGAATGCATTTGTGCTGGAAGCATTTAATTCCAGTCCGTGGGTTCAGATAATCGTTGCTTCAGGGGCTGCTGTATTTTGCTTAGGCTTTGTTTTGTATGTGATTCAATATTGGCTAAAGGATGAATGAACTTTGTGTTATAGAGATTGAAATATTATACGTCAATTTGTTTGACAAGTTTCACTAAGAGATGTCAATAAACTAAACATGTAACAGATGAGAAATATGTGGGCCAAATTGAATGGCTGCATAAAAATGAGAAAGTAGGATCCTTTTGAGTTTTTGCTCATTTGGATTGAGGGATTACATCTGCAAGTTACGCATTCAATTAATTCTCTCTTCTCTTACAAAGCTTAATTCAAAAAGAGTAATTTGAAGATAATTCATTATTTGTCAACAATCTTGGGGGAAATTTTAACAACACGAGTGATTGGGAAATACTTTAGTACTGCTAAATGCAAATGCAATATTTGAGTTTTGTCCTGGTAAGTTCCAAACTCTGAGCAAAGTATAATAATAAACAACCTCGAACTGTGATTTCGGATGTACTTCGATCTCTTATCATAACAATTTGTAAACAGATAATTCTCAGTCGTGAAAATTTCCGAGTCTTTGAAATACATATAATTATAAATTGTCGGTGTTCGAAGTTACTCTTAAACGCGGTTGCAGAAGGAATTGGATATCGTCATCTGTTTGCGGTCTTAGTCTTCTTGAATATATCGGCGCTAGTTATATGATATAGAGAATTTCTGGCCCGAGGATTTAATTGCCATGCAGAACCGATTGAACACATATGATATAAAAATCCTCACGAATTGAAGAAGTACAAGGCAGCTGAACAAGCGAAACAGGAAATGTGGATGCACACTTAAAAAGTAAAGTTCTTCACTGAATCCAGTTTACGGCTTCGAAATTAGCTTTAACGCACGTAAATTTCGAAAAGGAAAATGATTAATCTAAATTACAATTGAATCAATAGTTTGTCCAAGGACAAATGAGAAACTTGTATCATATGGGTATGGCAAAAAGCAAAATAAGAGAGAAGAAAAATTGCCTGTCTAGTGACGGAGTTGAACCTGCTACCTTGTTGTTCTCTCTTCCGTCTATCCCAAAAGCAAACTATTAAGGTAAAAGCACATCTTAAATACCAATAAATCAATGAAACCTGGTCAGTTTTGTTTGAACAACTCAAGCTCAACCAACACTGAGTTGTCTAATTTCAATCTTGACACTTGAAACTGATGTTCACAAAACCTTGAGACGTTTAAAGTTCAAAGGAGGACACAGTAGGACGGTTGATAAGGTGGCAACCCCATGTCAACGGCTTCCTTCCATCAGTAAACATACATTGTTTTGACTCCTATGTCTTCTTGGGTGCCACCAAAACCGGCACAGAGCTTACTCCTAGGAAACTGACATAATTGGATGTTGCATCACTCTGATCTCATGAATTATGGCTGCTTCAGCTAGATAGTGTTGACTGAATGTTGATAGACCCCAGGCTTCCAGCAGTTGGAAAAGTGAAAACCATTGTGTTCGGCGTTTAAAAAGTGTACAAGTGAACAAGACCAGAAAACCACAACTATATATTCCTGCAACTGAATTGCCTGACAACCAGTCAGTGACACATTTGGAGAGAATCATTTAGTTGCAGATAAAGATTTTATCTCACTGATTCTTATAGGCTCCCAACAAGTATGTCCTCATTTTTCTTTTCTTGGTCGCTTATACTCTATAACCAATTTGCCCTCATTCCAGTATAACTTTTTAACACTTAGCTTCTTGCTGTTGTCCGTTCTTTGCATTGTCCAGTTTTGGCTTGCTGTTATTATAGTAAGCAGTCATCACACAAGCAACCATGTAAACTGAAGATAGGCTCAATCTGCAATGAAAAGCATGAAATATGGATCCACCTTCTGCTAATATTCAACATCATGTGCGAGAGAATCCAATTCATGGATAGCAACTTCTGCCCTTGAAGCTAGTAAATCTAGTACATGGTATATATCTTCACTCTGTGGATGAAAGCGGTCACCAGAAACAAATGCAGATACCTGATCTTTTATTTTAATCCAAGACCATCCAGGTTCCTTAGTCACTCCCTTTGATCTCATCATCTTCCTAACTGCTGCTGCTTCTCTCCATCTCCCTTTACCAGCGTAAATGTTAGCAAGGGTAATGTGAGTCCCTGCACAATTTGGTTCTAATTCAAAAATCTTCTCTGCAGTGCGTCTTCCACAATCCACGTCACCATGGACCCTACAGGCTCGAAGCAGAGTTGACCAAACAACATCATCCTGTTGATGAGGCATTCTTTTGATCATGTTCTCAGCATCACTAAGTCGTCCAGCTCGGCACAGGAGATCAATCATGCAACCATAGTGTTCTTTAGAAGGATTAATCCGGTATTCATTATTCATCAAATTGAAGTAATGGAAACCAAGATCAACAAGCCCCGCATGGCTACAAGCAGTAAGAACACCAATGAAGGTCACAGAGTCTGGTCTCAAACCAACCCTCGGAAGCTTCTCAAACAAATCAATGGCTTCTTGGCTGTAGCCATGTTCAGCATAGCCATTAATCATGGCCGTCCACGAAATAATATCATCACTTTCTGTTTCATAGAAGATTTGTGAAGCCTCTTTTATACTCCCACATTTTGAATACATATTGATTAAAGCACTTTGTATCATAGCTGTGTGCTCCAATCCAATGGACATTACATGAGCATGGAGTTGAATCCCTTGCTCAAGAATTGCCATATTTCCACACACACTCAGCACACTAGCAAAAGCAAACTCATTTGGTCTTGGTCCTTCTCTTCTCATCAATGATAGATACTCAAAAGCTTCTTCTCCACAACCTCCTTGAGAATAACCTCCAATTATAGTGCTCCATGAAATAATATCCCTCCTGCTCATCTCATGAAATACCCTTGAAGTTGAAATTAACTGTCCACATTTTGAATACATGGTCATGATGGAATTGGCCACTGACAAAGAATCCACAAGGCCTAAATGGAAAACATGGGCATGTAACTGCTTGCCCAGTTGGATTCTTGCAAGGTTGGCAGAAGCGGAGATAACTGCAGCAAAAGTATACTCATTGGGTTTCACATCTGATTCTCTCATTTTTACAAATGCTTCAAAAGCATTTTCCTCGTGACCCATTTGAACATAAGTTGTTATTGTTGTTGTCCATGAAACCACATCAGGCGCGCTCATTCTTTCAAACAAACACAAACCATAGTCTAATTTCCCACATTTGTTATACATTGTAGCAAGAGAGTTAGCAACAAATGAGCTCACATCAAAACCTCTCTTTATGGTGTGAGTATGAATCTCCCTTCCACAACTCAAAGCACCTGAATCAGCACAAGCCTTTAATGCAATAGCATACGTGTATGAATCACACTGCACTTTTGATCTCCACATTTCAGAAAAGTAAACCACTCCCTCCTTATTATAACCAGAACGAACAAGGCCCGTAATAATAGCAGTCCAGGATACTACATTCCTCAATGGCATTTCATCAAAAACTCTACAACCAAGCTCAATTTTTCCAAATTTGGAGTACATGTCTAAAAGCGCACTACCCACGAAAACAGAGTTCACAAAACCGGTTTTTGCTGTATATCCATGTAATGATTCTCCGTAATTAACATTCACATTGAGTGCAGAAGCTTTGAGAGCAAGGCTTAGTATAAAGGGATCCATGTTCATTCCAGGCTCAACCCACATTTTCGAAAACAATGCCAAAGCTTCAGTGGAGCCCATGACATTGACATAACCAGATATCATAGTGGTCCACGAAATCTCGTCTCGGTAACGCATTGTATCAAACATTTTGCGAGCATCGGATAAGTAGCCGGTTTTCACTAGTTGCTTGAGTCGAGAATTGACATCAAGCATGTTTAAAGGAATAGGTAATTCAAGTGATTGAGAAAGTTGGTCCGGTTTTGGAGGCCAAACCGGCGAATGTCGTCGTTCAGAGTAAGAGATGGCTGAGCTGCTAAACAGTCTGCTGATACGTGGCCGATTTGATAGCAGCATGTTTCTTGTCATTGTGGAACAGCCATGCACATGCACCATCCATTGCTCTCGCGCACATAACCGACACTCATTTGAGAATTTAGATTCGGATCGTAAGCCCAACACTATATAGCCCAAATACAAAACGCAGTGTTTTGACGTCGGCCGTGTCCAATTCGCAATTTTCTCTTTTTCCGTTTTTTATTTTGGGTAATTGATTTTTTTAATTTTGTGGGTTCTAAAAGTAAATTTTATTCAGCACCTTTTCATTGTATTAAACAGTTGACATATTGTCTATACTTCAACTATATGTTATTTTGTCTGACATCTAACTATATGATATTATATAGTTGTGTTACGCATACAATTATATTATAAAATGAACGTAAATATATTTTATACACAAAGGATGATATTTATGAAAGTGACAGTATCTTACATGATGTTGCATAACAATATGTTGCCTATGATTATTACGGTAAGAGTAACAATGTTTAGATGCATATAGAAAACAACAGAGAGAAGTTATAAAATAGAAAGAAGGAATTTGATTGGTTACACTTTGATCAGATTTTCAAGCCATTCTCTTGGAGCATTTTACAATCTGATCTTAAGCAAGCAATAAAAAAAAACCTAATTAAAAACCATCTGTTTCTGCTGACAACAAAGTTTCGAAACTCTTCCACTTTCATCCTTTCCTGACAGAGTTTTGCCTAAAGAACTCGGTTGATATATAGCGAAAACACAACAAAGATACAGAGATTTAACATATACTTAAAAAAGTCCTAGCTACTCTCCTGGACGAGTAACGTTCATCACTAGGGGAGACAACTTCCCAAAACTTTACCTATGACTACAATTAAACAGGTTTATAGTTATTACAGTGACATCCAATCCCGTCACACGAGATTCAGTTTCAGTTTCCAATATGCCTTCCCCTGATTCCGCCCTGCCAGTGTCCCCTCCTTATGGCCCTTGCCCTCTTCCACCTCTCGACATTTCTCATTCTTGCAAAAATCTTGCGAATTTGATACAACTTGTTAGCTTGTTGAGTGATCAAATTTGCTGTTGAGGGGCTTTGGCTCAAAACTATCTCATAACCATCTCGAAAAGAGTCCATTCCTCCGGTTAGAAGTTGCCAAAACAGGCCTCCAGCTGCTGCACCTTCTCTTTTTGCTGATGAGTAAATCTTGTAGTACACAGTATTGAACATAACATCTCTCTGGTGGGTGCTGTAACCAGGATCTTTCCATGATTTCCCGAATTCTGTGATGAGTATGGGCTTCCGTAGAATGTATTGTGCATCCTGGATGTGGGTGTTGAGCCAGTTGTTCAGGAAAGAAAGCTGATATTGATCATTTGAGCTGGATAACCTGTTCATGCAACAATATTATCTAAATAACACCCTATAATTTATTTTTGGTAATAGTTATGAAATCGTTTCAAATGTTTTACTTGAACTCTTTTCATAAAACGAGAGTATTATAATTAGATACTATATAGATAACATTTACCATTGATCAGGATATGAATGAACTGTTGCAAAATCAATGCCAGGGATCCGGTTGTTAGCAATGAAGTCTGTCCCAATTTCAAGATTAGGATTGAGTCTCTTCCTCTGAGGTGTTGATTGTCCGTAAAATCCTTCTAAACCAGCGTCCAGCAAGTGATTTCTGTCTATGGACTTTACGTAGGAAGCTATTTCCATTATCCAAGCCTATCATACAACCAATGAGCAATAAGTTAAGCGTGAATCCCATGAAGACAAAAGTAAAAAACTAACAAAATCATAAAGCAGTTAGATCTAGTTGTTGAAAAGGTAAATAAAATTTTCACATTCACGAATGGGGTTTTGCTTTCATGGAGGTGGGTGGAGAAATGTAAACTCTTGATGGCTAATCTATTATGGACCAACCAAATGAAACTAAATTTAAAATGAGAATACATCAAGCTGAAACGAAGTAGACTATTAATGGATAAAAGTTGCTAGGTAATGTTAGTTCTTAAGGTCTAAACAAATTAACAAGTAACAGAAGAAGTGGAAAGATTATCGACCTGAATGGTCCTTCCAGAGGGATCTGATGTGCATCTAGGCTCATTCATAAGCTCCCAGGCCATAATTGTTGGATCATCTTTGTAGTGAATTCCAGTAAAGCTATTATATCTATTAAGAACAGTCTGCAAAAAGCACAGACAAATTGGACTAAGCATCTTTCATGTCATGACATAAAGAAGAGGCTCAGAAACTTTATATAATCATGTATCAACTGAAATCTTTCAGGAAAACCAATATCCAATCAGTAACTGAAATTTCATAACAGTACTATGATTTTTTTTTTCTTATAATAGAACTAAACAGCACATAAAGTGAAAATGTATTCATCACCAAAATAGAGCACAAATCAGGAGCTGTACGGCCTTTTCTGCTTTTCAATTAAAACTGCGATTACTACTACCCATTAGGAATGTTTCATCCAAAACAATAGCAAGACTTAACAACAGCAAAGCAAATTAAAGATATCTTCACTCTAAGAAGGAAAAAATAAAAACTTGCCCTTATATGGTTCTTGTAGTAACCCTTAACAACAGAGTTTCTAAAGAAATCATCATCAGAAGTCAGGTACTGGCCTTGACTTCTAGCCCAGTTGACATACTGTTTCTTCCCCCCAAAGCTTTCGTAGTTGTTGGCCAAGCTCAGTATGAGCTTGATTCCATATTTTCTTGCCTCAGCTATGACAAAATCCAATCCCTTTTAAATCATCGAACAAACAAAATATTAGAATCCATATAATCAGAATTATGAACTTCAAAGATTATACGAATAAAGGAAATTGTTTAAAACCAAAAGGATCAGCGTGTGAGAGATAGACCTTAAACATTTGCTCATTGTAGGAGCCAGGAGAATACTGTAAAGGTCTGTAACCACCATCACTGAAAGCCCAAGTTCTAGCAACAGTGAGGCCATGGCTTGCAGCTTCATGAAAAGCAGTTGATACTTTGGATCTCTGAGATGGATCAGAAGCTACATACATTAACCAGTAGGCATTAAATCCATTTGCATAGTAGAGATTACCATTCAACAGAAAATGTGTTCCTCTAGTTCTGATAAAACCATCTCCTGCTTCAACATAGATGTTGGAAGATTGCTGAAGGATTAAAATGGCCAAAAAGAGAGCAAAAGACAAATGTAAGAACTTCATCCCTGTCTCACTCCTCTGAGTGGATGGAGGAATACTGTTTATATAATATATAAAAGGAGATATTATAACGTTTTGAAAGGAGAGCAATTGAAGATGAGGGTTTTTAAGCAGTTGGCTGTGATCGAAGTTTGTCCGGTTATAACTGCAATAATAATATATTATTATAAAAATTAACAGTGTCCCCTCAGTAACCTAAAATGGAACTATTCTTTATACTTCATTGCAGTATACATCAAGGTAAATTGGTTCTCAGAATTACAAACAAAATTCACACGGATCATCAACAATTTCATGTTCAACATCATCCTGTTGGCATGATTTAACGCATGGGAAACAAGTGGGGATCTATTAAAAAAAAGAAGAAAGAGAAGTGACGCATCAGATATTAAAATAAGATATCGGGATATGATCATTATCGCTCATTAAAAATATGGTGGGAAGACTTGATTTTATTTTAGCCGTCCCTCCAACAATGATGAAATTTGTTACAGATTTAAACTGAGTATATTAACTGACTTTAGAGTGAGTTTTGCCAATATCCAATTATTTTCTAATTAACAAAGTGAGCATTTCTACAGCAATTTTACATTTTCAAGTGTTGCAACACATAATTCAACAACCATGGGCCCTGGCTGTAGGGCATCTTCAACCAATTCTTTAATTCTGGCCAACCGTGGATTAATACAGCAAAACTGTTTGAAAAATCTTGGCAACAGCCGTTGGATTTTAATTTTTACTTTAATATTTTGATCCCCTGGTCTTTATCAGAAAGCCAAAAAGCTTGGCAGCCATTGGAAACTTCATGAAGGCTTGTCAATCAATTGATGTGTTTTGAGGGCGCGGCATATAAAACATAACGACTTTCATTTCTATTCTGACATCTGAACCTATTCGGATTCAGCTTCCCCACGGCACGGCATCTATAAACACATACTTCACTTGCATGTCTCATGTCTCATGTCTCTATCTGACACAACACGCGGCGTAACCCATGTGAGAAATAATATCCAATGCTGTTTTTAATTTAAATGGACCTCTTTTGCTTCTAGAATTTTCCGTTTCGACTATTTTTCATTGAATTACCTAGTGTAAACACAGTTGCATGTTCCAGCGCCAATTCTTTATCAATGTTTATGCATCGTTTAAATATTTTTTTCATGTCCTCGGTGTTCGTTTTCCTCTAACATATCAAATTTTTATTTCATCCAGCTTAAAGTAAACATGGTTTGATATTGATATCGTCCTTTGTAGACTTGTTCACCCTAGAGTCCATTCGGTTTGAAAGGAAAAGTTCAAAAAGTATTGGAGAAAAAACTGGCAAGACGGGAGCTGATGGGGTCCTTCTCCGCCGACACATTAATTGGCGCGATTTGCGGATCTACTTGTCTGAAGACATGTGGCATGGGACGTCTGGTCATTTACCATGAATTCCTAACTCACCCGGAACTTAGACTGCGGCCCGTTGGCATATATTTCTGACATGGGCGCAGACCACAACCCAAAATGGGCTTCAAGTTTTCAGGTCCAACCTTTTGTATCCCATGTTATGCCTTGTTACAATTGAGCCCCAGGGACTGTGAATGGACGCAAATTTATCCAATATCACAACAGAAGGAGATGAACAAATCATCTTCATGAAGATTAAAAGCAAGATCAATAAAATGAAGGTATCTATAATAATCAACAAAACTACGACCAAAATCTAGAGCTATATAATCTCTACAGGGACCTGACCATCTTGACTTACATAGTGAGGACGGGTCAAATTTGATAAAACCTCACATCATAATGCTCGAATCTGTCCCCCATAACCATAATGCTTCAAAAGTCCTTCGTCCTGCCGCCAATTCTCTTTTACTTTTACTTCAATCTGTTCCATAAAAAGAGTTAAGCTGAATATTTTCCAACCTCAGAGACAAGAAATATTCTCTGATGCAGTTGCATGAACTTAATGCATCAGCATAACTGAAGATGCTGATAATGAAAATGTACCAACTGAGTTCAAAGCCAGATAATTCATCATCAGATAAAACGACACAGATTATTATTATTATTGTTGTTGTTGTTGTTGTTGTTATTATCATCATCATCATCATCATCATCAGTTATTATTGCAATTATTACAAAAGGATTACAGTTCAAGTTGGCACCTCAAGGTAGACTTTCTTCTGTAAGAAATCTTCAATGTCAAGTCGAGCAGCTGTTGCAAGTAGTTTTAGAGCCTTCCCTCCCTACAAGTTTTATGAACACTCAAAAAGTCAGAGAAACCACATCAAATGCTGTGCTAGTGTCCACCTCTTAATATGTATGTGGAGATTAAATCTTGGACATGGAACTTTGATGAGCAAGTCCATGTCCTAAATGAAGCTTTGGGGCCAGGGGTGGTGGTTGAAAGACAAATAACACGTGAATTTCATCTGCAGCAATCAATATGCTGCAGGATTATGCATGCTGATAACTTTTGTAGAACCATTATTTGCCAAATTTTAGCAGAATTGAAACAAGATCTCTGACGGGCCCAAAATATGTTCTCCTTCACATGTTAATGCCTCCTCTTGCTACCCTCATTTTTGTCCTGCCTCTTAGCAACAGCTCTACTCCCTGTACAAGCCAAGGCCCCTATTTCAACCCATCACCATATTAGGGGCCTTGCTGACTCTAAGGTCTTCAAAACAATCATACACTGAGGAATTATGCAAAAACAACCAATTACAGGACTCACTTACTTTTCCAATGAGTATTATCTTTTGTGTGTTTTTCTCTACAACAATCTCCACTTGTATAAAATCTTTGGCAGTTGGCCGAGTTTTGTAACTCACGACATTAACCTGCAGGATTCAGATATCAAAAAACCAAAATTGTCAAGTACACATCCCAAAAGTTTAAAAGGAATTAAAATCTATTAGTGCAAATTGATACATACCTGACATGCATAAGGGACTTCATCACGGTATTGCATAAAGATCTTTTCTCTAATAATCTCACCTACAAAGAACCTTTCTGGGTGCTCACTAACAATATCCTGAAACTCATAAATATGCCAAGGTAAAGGATTTACATTCAGGAAGCAGCCAATCTCTTGCAGTAACAAATATTACAGGAAATGATCAAAATGCACTCATAGATAGGCCAAGGCACCCAACCCTCAGGACTTACCAAAACTAGATCTTCCTATACCAGAAAGGGAAAGGAAGCTGAACCCATGCTGATGGATAGCCAACCCCTTAATTTGTTCCACACAGTGTACTATTATGAGCCATACCAGGCAAAATCTACCTATAACATCTGTAGCTATCCAAGAATGCCAATAGATCTAATTTGGCACTACAAAGGCAACAATTTAAACAGCTTCACAAATGGAACCCCAGGAAATGAATCCAGGTATGATTATCACTTCTTTTACATTTTTCCACTGGGAAAATCTCCAAACATGGATTTCAGACATCCATCATGTTGTCTCTAAATTGTGCAACTAATTTCAAACATTGGGTTGCGGCCATCTAAAAGGTTAAGAGTCATAGCCAAAATTGCTGTGAAAGACCAGCAATGCTCATTTCTTTTAGGAGGAAATAGAAATCACAAAGACAACAAGAAACAGGAATCTTGGTACAAGAAACAGGAATCTTGGTACAAGAAACAGGAATCTTGGTACAAGAAACAGGAACCTTGATTCTTAGGTTTAATCATACCTTTGGATAATAAGCTGGCCCAACAGGAAGTTTTGATAATATCCAATCCTTGACATCTTCCACTCCATGACCATATTTTGCACTCACAGGTATAACTTCGTCAACATCTGTAAATTTCTCATACCACTGCAAGGAATGTGATATCTCGTTAGAAAGCAAAGATTCAAAGAAGAAGGAAATGTAAGAAACATAAATGGAATGTTATCAGAATGGCTGGATTATCAAATTAGCAACCTCTTTTATCAATAATAATAAGAAAACACAACTCTCTCAGCAGAAGTACTGTATTCAATTTTTTACATGCTAAAATGTAAATCAATGATGAGTTCTGACCTCAAGCTTTTTTGCAATTTCACCTGGCTTGATCAAATCCTTCTTATTCAATACCAGCAAAATTGGCAACTTATCTCTGAGGTCTCCCACACCTTCTTCCAAAACTTTGTCAATCTACAAAAGTTGAAATGAATTAAGAAGAAGGGAAACAAAATATTGCCATAAAGTGAAATAGAAGGAAGTATACTTTTTCAGGAGCTTTGCATGCATCAACAAGAACTATAACACAGTCTGCATTAATCGCAGCACTGCGAACATTCCTCATCATCATTGAGTCCAACTTGTGCATTTTCTTCTCAATAACACCAGGAGTATCATAAAGTATCATCTGCAAGCAACACTTTAGTCAAATTAATTATTTTAAACAGTTACATAATTGTAAGAAGAGTGGAACACCTCCAGGCAGAGCAAAAGGAATGGAGATAGAGAAGAGAAGTTAAAAACTGGAGCAGCATCACTTATAAGATTGACTTGGTCTACGATTAAATGAGCTATACAATATCCATTACCGATGAACAAAGCTTAACATATTGTACTAATATTGCCATTAGTTAGAAAATTTTGATGTGATGGATGCCTGAATCTTCACATTCACCATTTGTTAAGGCAATGCATACAAGATAGCAGTGTCCTAAAAAGTTGATTCCATCTCTAGAACTATCTCTTGGTGCGAATCGGTTGTAGAGCGACCTAACCTCTGGGTTAGTTTTGTAAAGGTGTACTCCCAATACAAAAGTCTAGAATAACTAGTAAGGTAATATCTCTGGTAACAACAAGGAAGTGTACATTATAAGATTTCTCTCAATTGACCTTCTAAAAGTGTTGGTGGCCCCTTTCTATAGCATAAGATATTATGCCACCAATAAATTACAGACTAATAGTATCATAAAGTTAACCATTAAATCAAGGTTTATAACCAGCAAAGACAATAAAAGAATAATGATCATATTTGATTACAAAATTTAACATATATTATAACGGTGAATCAATTATGATATAAGATATTTTGAAATCCAAGTATACAAAATATCCAACAATCTCCTTCTATTTCATACTACACAAAATAATTACTGGGTAACATTTTAGAATCCAGTATATATGTACTGATGCCTTTCAAGTTATGAATCAATCATTGGACAACTATGAACCAACAACTAGAATCATGTATAAGAGGAAC
The DNA here is from genome assembly GCA_022749755.1 of Azadirachta indica. Lineage (NCBI taxonomy): Eukaryota > Viridiplantae > Streptophyta > Magnoliopsida > Sapindales > Meliaceae > Azadirachta > Azadirachta indica. The sequence goes on along the minus strand of CM040447.1, from coordinate 14,739,619 downwards.
TTGGTTAAATATAAAATTTCTACGAACTAATGTCTCTTTGAGCAAGTCAAAGGACTAACTACTCATACTCAATTCTCTACAATTAACATGTTTTCTAATTTGACATTTTAACAGTTACTAATGATATTTGCATAATTCATTACATACGTAATTTAACAAATTTGTACATCATAGTAAGACAGCAACATTGAAGCAACAACTGAAGATAATTAATGGATGCTGATCATTAATCATACAAGCATATAAAATCAAATACAACTACCATTTGTTCATATGAGGGCTGGAATTCAGAAATATGATGCAATTTTATAATATAAGCATAAGCATAATGGCTTACCACTATGCACTACATCATATAAATATGTTTCAAGATCATGTGCTTTTAACAGGAAAAAACAATTCAATTAATCAAATCCATTACTCTAAGTTGCACAAGCAACATATCCAATAAATATTCAGGCAACATAATTAATAAAAGCTTAAATGCAAACATTGAAACATACGCCATTTTGTTTCCCGCCTACCCACATTTTGTTTTTAAAACTATCATGTTTTCTACCCTATACATAACAAGACAACAAATTCAAGATCAGCATTTCTCAAATCATGTATGCATTGAGAAGAATTCAAAAAAATGCCTATGTTTGAATTTGATGAGGATATATCCTAAACATTGTCATAAAAATTTAATATGATGCTTGAATCATAATGCTCTCAATTTGTTAGGACAATGTCTACTTTAAGTATAGATTCCATCCCACTAGGATTACATCCTGGTGCAAATCCAGTGTATGACCATCCAATGTCCATTATTCACTGGCTTAGTTTTGTAAAGATGCACTTCAACAAAATACTAACATCTTGTAAGTTAATATCTCAGATGACAGGTAGGGAATGTATATTGTGAGACTATTAAATCACCTTCAAAAGTGTTGGTGTTTATTTTTCTAGTATAAGATAAATCTTGCCACACAATTAAATTAAAAATTGACAGTATCATAAAGTCAACCACTAAACCATGGTTGGTAACCAACAAAGAGGGTCAAAAAGAACAATGACATAATTGGGTACAATATTTAATGTATATTATAGAGGTCAATCAATTAGCTATAATGCATTTTGAAACACAAATACCATAATATCCAACATTAGTTACATTATCTAACATGACTAAAATGAAACCCATCAGAATAATAGTAGTGCTATGCAGACAGAATAACATTTTGTGCTTCCAGCCTCATTCTGTCATCTGATAGGAATATGTCACAATAATCAAGTTTAAGGTTATTGATTGTTAACCATAATCAAACCTGATACTCTGGACCAGAACATATACCAAGAATTCGGTGCCTTGTAGTTTGAGGCTTATTTGTAACTATTGAAAGCTTTTGACCTATCATTTGGTTTGCAAGAGTACTCTTTCCCACATTCGGCTTGCCAAGTACGGCCACATATCCTGCAATCGAGAAGACAACTACTACATTAATAGCGAAAGGTGAGAGGGAGCATTCTTTACAAATATCAAAAGAAAAGTAACTAACCACTTTTGTGGTCAGGCTGAGAGGAGTAGCCAAGCTCTTCAATCTCGTAGTCGTCAAGCATGGCCATGTTCCTGTCTGGTTTCTCGCTGAGGGACAGAAACGACGACTCATAATCTTCACCAGACACTTCTTCTTCTTCATCGTTATCATCTGAGTCAAGTTCTAGCTGTCTGCTCCAAAGCTCTTGCCCTTGTCGTCGTTCTTTTTCACACAATAAAAGGTTCGAGTGGTTACTGCTTCTACAAATAAAACTTCTTCTGCCTTGGAACCGAAATTGAGTTTGTCGGGACGAGATTGTAACGTAATAAGGAAAGATGCTGTGAACAGAACAGGAAATGTGAAGAGTCGGCTCCATTATCGGAGCTTTGCTTCGACGTCGCTCATGTTCGTTTCGTTTGTCTGCTCATAAGTGCTATCGGTTGCGTTGCTGATGGATAAAATTTATTTAGTACGCTGTCGTTTTAACCTACTGTTTTACTTTATCCGAACTACGACGTTTCTAGAAACATAACGGACTCGCGAGATTACTGCGGTTCGGTAATTCCTTCGAACTTCCTAATCGGGTTTCGCAGCGCAGTTCTTACAATATGTGAGCGTGATTGTTAAAAACTATGCAATTACAGTACTATTGCACAAAACTACAAAAACCTTTTTAAAATCCGGTTTCTGAAAGATACAGGTGTTCTAGAGATAGATTAGATATCAAAGACGACATTATATTTGAGCTCTTTCACAATTAAAAAAAAAAACATGAAGGCTTTCGTCAAGATATAACTTCAATTCCGGGTAGAAAACTTGAAATTCAAATTTCGTGTGCCTTGCTCGGTCTAGAACTCAATAGGCAGAGCATCCTTACTCGCAATGGTCTTCACTGCCAGTGATCCTGGCGTGCAGTTAAATTTATACAATCAACTTTGATGCCCCATTATGGCATTTGAAACAATTAATAGAAAATAAAATTGAATACAGTAACAAGCCTCCCAGTTGTTTTCCAGTAAAAATATCACAAAACATACTTCGGAGTCAGCTTCCTTCAAGTTATTGCAAAAACAGCATTAGAGCAGCTCTGAGTGTAACTTGTTTCATAATAATCCCAATGCAACAGAGCAAAAAAATGTGGGTCCTATATTGTGTTAAAGCTTAATAAAACATACATTTTTGTTGCAGACTTGAACGAAAACAAAATTCAAATGTTTTATGTAAAGCCACAATACAATCTAATCTTCTTACCAAGCACCACACACTGCAGTTGAGATCCTGCTTGCATACACCTCTTAGAACAAAATATAGATATACCACGTATAAACCACTTTTTTCAACTCCATTAGGTAGTTAGTGTTCAGTTGCATAGGAGACTTGCACAAACCAAAACTTGGTTGCCCTCTTTTAGTCAAAGCTAGAATAGATAGGCACTTACGAACAAACAATACACAGGCTTCATATTTGTGCACACGAATGAGCATGTGCAGCCTTTACTGCTCATACAACTAAGTAAATATTAATTTGATAACATGGGCTGATTCAACTCAAAATTCAATACCTGCCGGTTAGCCATGAAAGGGCACAACTCGAAATACTCAAATTATTTTGTCAGTACTATACATCCTCTGCAAGCTGGAAATTGCAACTGATAAAAGCAAGGGATGCTATTGACAAGGTAGCATACAAGCTTTTTTATTCTCTCTACCTCCATGACATCACATCATATTTCAATTTTCAATTCATTGTTTAGTTGTATCATCATGCTCAGGTGCTTGAGAACCACCAGTAGTCGATCCTTTTCCTGTTGGTAGATACGACCATGCTAAGGCTGCAGTGCCAAGGGTGATTGCAGCAGCAATTGAGCCCCAAACCCACCTCTGCCTTCTTTTCCTCATGTGCCTATTACGCCGCGCCATCTCTACACAGACAAATATTAGAGAGAAAAATTAGAAGAGGAAGATCTGAAAATAAATCCAGCAAAACAATTGTCTGTTTGATGGTATTCATCCAAGAGAGACAGAGAGGTGTAAACTATGGGTAGAAATGTGATATGCTTACAAGCAGTAATGAACACATGATTTAACTCATTCATTTTTTTAATCTAAATTGTTCCCGTTTGAAACAATACCCACCTTCAATATACTTTATAAGTGCTCTTACATTATTCTGAATGTGGCAGTCTAAAATTTCAATATCATACCAGCACAAATGGTGTATAATCCAAGCTAGGAAATGATGATTTCAAAAGTGAATAATTCCAAGAACACTAAAACTAATGCCCCAGAGAGCTTGGAAGACCCTTTCAGTGTCGGTTACAAATCCTTGTTGCATACGAGGCTTAAAATGTGCGCTACAAGGCCTCTTGTTTAACCCAAAATGAGCAACATAAAAGGAAAAAGAACAGGAACAAAAGTTCTACCTTCTCATATCTGACTTTTTCTATCTAGTGAAGCAGCTAGTTATTTGGAATTTTATTTTTATTCTATTTTTTTTCTTTTTTATAAGTATCACCAGCTATTTATGGACTTCTACTAAATAAGAATTACTAAAACCCCAAGGCATTTGATGCCCTTAACCATTCAATTGCTTATTCTTTGCACATGAAAGCTTTTCTTGATCTCATTGCTTCAGCAAATCAAGAGTGGACTTATTAAGGAATAAAAACACTCAGTGTCAAGCATTATGAAAGCCATTTCAGAGATCACAAGAAATGTAACATAAGATGAAAAACAAAACAACAGCAGATCTTCCCCATTTTTTCATGTTCACAAATGACAAACGAAGATGAGGCAAGAAAGCAATCTAAGTCAAAAAATGACACCAAAAAAGGTATGTCCCAGCAATCTTAAAAATAATTCAAGAGCTAGTTGGGCAGATAAAAATGTTATCAAAGGCAAAACATTCTCACCTATAGCTTCCTGGTTCCTCTGAGACATTTCTCGATTCATAGCCTCGTAATAATGAAGCCGATCCCACAATCGCGCAATCTCAAAATTCTTTGTTTCAATTTGAGCTTCCATTTGTGCCTCCATCTCAGCCTTTGCAATGCCCCTCCCAACAGATTCTGATACAAATCTTGCAAGATATAATTGACGGCAAATCTCTTCTGCAGGATCAATATTTGGCTGTTCGCCCTCTGCTACTGCAGTAGGATCTGCAGGCAGTGTCAATCCAACCTGAGCTAACTGTTGCCTAATCCTCTGCCATTGATTTTGCATATCATTCAGAGATTCTTCTGCTTGCTCCCGCTTCTCTATCTCCATCAGTAGACTCGATCTTATTTCACGCAGTTCGGACTCAATATCAGAAGGAGATAACTGCATCCCACCCTCAGAGGATAATTCTGAAGTAATGCAAGCATGTCAATACAGCAATATAGTCCAACTATCAAATTATGTTAAGAACTCTGTAGTCAAATTTTTCCCTAATAATACGTCTTAATGATGTACAGAACTAGCCAAGTTCTTGTCACAACAAATATTACCACCAGCACTGTGATACCGAATATCATTTGTTGAATCAAATTATTCTAGTCACCAATCATGATGTACCCGAATATTAAATTAAAATGTAATAATGGCAGTAAATTGTAGCATAAGAAAAGATGTAATAATACAACAGAAAAAAAATTACAAAATTGTCCAGAGCTTTAGAAAGCAAAATTATATGTGCAATCATATACACCCAAAAGAAAAAGATATACCTTCCCAAGCATCATAAAACTCTCCCATTGGTGTAGCAACCTTCGCAGAGCTTTCTGGCCCAGTAATATCTTCTCCATCTGTGTTACTTGTGTGACTCATTGTGTCCTGTGGATCATAGAAATCTTCACACTCACTATCTCTCTCTGGATATGGTGCAACAAACTTCAATGCATCTTTTTTCCGGGCTACACCATTGCTGATATTGGGGGTTCCAAGTCCCCTATTAGTGCCCTCAGATTCCCCATTACTGGCATCAAGATCATCACTAGAAACACCATTCAGATGCTCCTTTCCCATAGAGTGATCATGCAAACCATTGACACACTCCTTTGCAACAGGACTTTTGGTTATGTCTCTCTCACGCTCCTCTTTAATGGGGTCAGGACTAGTAACAGTAACAGAATCACCCTCAGTTGTATCAACACCATTTGTTTCTGCATCTTTTGTAGCATTGCCATCAACCTTTCCTTCATCTGTTTCTTTTTTGCGAGTGACCACATCATCCTGAGAGGAACTCTTCAAAAGTCGTGGCCCACGCCGCTTATGATTGATGATATAAGGTGAAGGAGGGAATGAAGATGGCGAATCAGGAAGTGGGGTGGTCTCTGGAGTGGTGTAGAGCGCTGGCGTTATCTGAGGGCAACTAACTTTCCTCTCAGTTTTCTTGTCTCTGACTGCTGAAGTACTATTTCTCCTCTCCAGCTTTGAATTAGGAGTAGGAGTAGGTTTTAATTTACGAAGAGGTTTTGAATTGGGAACTGGCATGTCAACAGATTTGGAATCTCTAGGTTCTATCAGCCTATCAAACGCTATAGCAGTAAAAGTTGGCATGGCTCTGCACTAGAAAACAATCAAACAAGTTAAAACATCACACCACGCTTCAATGTCAATTTGGAGGTAGAAAGAGCTCAGAAAAAGACTTCACAGTTCTCACATTAGATGATGTTCTTAGCACAAGATAGCGCTAAACTATTAAAATGGTAACAACAAAATCTAGATTAAGCTAAATTGTTGTTGACACCAAATAATGGAGCTTGTTTCCAATTATAATTAATTTTCTACAAACAAAACCGATTGCCAATTGAAGCTATTATGCCACTTAGGAAAGATGGAAATCAAGCAACTAAATAACCCTGAATTTTTTTTTAATTTAAATAAAACCCCTGTAACCAACACAGAAATTAAAATTTAAAATTTGTCTGCACTCACAACCACGAAAATGGAATTGACAATGAAAACCTCGTTTATTTGTCAGCTGAGAAACTAATACAGATAATTCAATCTTGTTACCAACAAAAAACTGAACAAATTCAAAAACCTCGTAAAATTTTTAAAAGTAAAAAAAGAGCCAAATAAAAGATAATATCCAGCAATGGAACAAGAGATACAGCTATCCTGCTCGCACCTATCGAGAAACCAAACGACATAAAACTGAAGAATTATAAAATCTTATTCACCTTCCTTAAATACTCTCAGCAACAAAGCAGCACGTAAAAAATTCAAATATTAAATTTTAAAAAGAAAAAAAAAGTTTGGCACGAGCACGAAATAATAATAATAATAAATAAAAATCGGCGGATATGAAGAGTTACCTTAAACGCGAAGGAGAAGCAAACCCTAGAAGCGGTTAGAGATGAAACAAGATAACGGAAAGATCAGAGACGAGTCGGCGAAGAAGTTGTATATCACGTAAAACGTCATGGTCTAACACGCGACGCGACTCATTTTGTTATGGTAATTATTTTAATTTTTGTTGGTGGTATTGTGTCGTTATTTTTTTTTCTTTTTCCTCTGACCTTCAAAAGAGTACGGGAAAAGATTCGACCAAGCCTTTATCGCAACGACCGTCTCTCTCTCTCTCTCTCTCTCTCTCTCTCTCCGCAAATATTTGAAGTCGAGTTGAGTTGCGCCTTTTCGCTTTTTATTTTGCTAATATTGGGAGCTGCGTGCGATGTCGCAAGACTGTCTTGTTTGGCACGTTCTTTCGCAATCTCTGATTTTGGGCTTTTGAAGGCGGAGGCGGGTGGGTTTGCTGTCTGGGGATGTTTGGTAAGACTTAAACGACGACGTTTGGGGAATCTTCTGATGTCCTAATTAATTTTCCTGTTTTTTTAAATATTGGAATCATGAGTGAGGTCAGCACGTGATTGAGGTGGCACTCGCAGATCCAGCGGTAATTTTAAGCAATGACTTTTTATTATTATTTTATTCAATTAAATTAATTTCTTTAAAAAAATAAAAAAAAGAAGGATATATATATTAAAGCTGGAAGTATTTTCATAGTTAGATAGCATCGCAGACGTCCGAGTGCTAACATTGTTTCGTGCCCGCCAAGTAATAATTTAAATTTTTTTTTTATTAACCAAAATTATCAAAATACATCTTAATTTAGTTGTTAATGAGTTATTTTTAAAATTTTAATTATAACTTTGATATTCATATCCCTTTCAATTATAAATTTATTAGGATATCTGTCATAAGGCATTTGTGGCAAATATCTAATGTCCTTGCCAACTAAATTTATTTTATTTTACACCTCTTCTCTTTATCTTGTTTGCTTTGGTGTCATCATTCTTTTAATAACTTTCAACAGACAACCACATTGTTATCGTCGTAGCTGGTTATAAACAAATTATGGTATGATAAGTAGCAATAAGGACTGGGTCAAAAGGGACAAAGCTAATAGCAGTTGGTCATGTGAAATTGGTTGGTCGTTATTAATTATTTTTGAAGTTTGAACTGAAATCAAAAGGCCTCTACATCAAATCAGAAACTTCTAGCACTAGAAGTCCAGATCTAGAATCACGGATTCAAAGAAAGCAAAGGAAACTTCGCTGCAGCTACCTTCAAATCTTTATTTAATTTAAATTATTATATTTTAATTCCCTAAACTTAACTTACTCGATTTGGTAATTTTGAAATGTGAAGCAGGCCATCTTAGTGCTGCTTTCGTCTATGTAAAATAGTAGAGCCCACCAAACAAAGTAGAAAGAAAACTGGCCCAACAAATTAAATAAAGGGGGTTTTAACACATACCTCCCCTGAGATTTGAAATTTTAACATTTAGAGGAAAAGTTTAAAAAAAGATACACTTACCTCCCCTAAACTATTAGTTGATCATTCAATTTTATTTATATGATTATAATACCCTTAATCACTTCAAAGTAAAGTATAAGAAATTCAATTTGTATATAATCAAAAATAATTTTAATTTATATTTATTTAAAAATTAAAAATTTAATTTACGATTTTAATAGTTAAATAGAAATTTTAAGAAAAGACACACTTACCTCTCTTGCACTATCAATTGACCATATATTTTCACTTAAAATAATTATAATACCCTTAATTGCTTCAAAATAAAATCTAAGAAACTCAATTTTAATTTATTTGATGTTCAAAAAATTAAAATAATTCAAATTTTGATTAATGACAATTATAATTTATATTCATTTTAATATTTATTTAAATTAAAAATTTATTTAATAATATTTAAAATTAGCAATTTAGTTATGTTGATTTTTTTTTTTAATTTTTCGTTATTGCTTAGTTCCATTAAATTTTTTGTATAAACCCAAAAGTTTACATTTGCTTTACGAGTTATAAGATTGATATTGAAGTGTCGATTTAATATGAATGTGTATGACATAAATTTTGTATTAAAGTATTTTTATAAGAAGAGTAAGATTGATAAGCCTATTAAATTGTTTAGTAAAATAAAAAAATATAATTTATTGATAGAAAATTTTGTAAAAGAGGTAAGTAAGAAAGATGACGGCTTTGCATATTAAGATTTGAGATTTGGATCAATATAATATATGAATAAAAATTAAATTCCTATTTTGAGTAAATATTAAATAAATGTAAACTAAAATTATCAAGTTAAATTATCATTAATTAAATTCTTAATTTCAATAAATATTAAATACACATAAATTAAAATTGTTAAATTAAATTATCATTAATTAAATTTCTAATTTTTAAATAAATATAAATTAAAATTATTTTTGATTACATATAAATTGAATTTCATATATTTTACTTTGAAACAATTAAGAGTAGTATAGTCATATAAATAAAATTGGATGGTCAACCAATGGTTCAGGGGAGATAAGTGTGCTTTTACTTAAACCTTTCATTTAAGTGTTAAAATCTAAAATCTCAGAAAAGGTATGTGAAAATACATGGTCAATTGATAGTTCAAGAGAGGTAAGAGTGTCTTTTCTTAAAATTTCTATTTAACTATTAAAATCGTAAATTAAATTTTTAATTTTTAAATAAATATAAATTAAAATTATTTTTGATTATATACAAATTAAATTTCTTATACTTTATTTTTTAAGTAATTAAAGGGATTATAGTTATATAAATAAAATTGAATAATTAACTAATAGTTCAGTTCAGGGGAGGTAAGTATATCTTTTTAAAATTTTTTATTTAAATATTAAAATTTCAAATTTAAGGGTAGGTACGTGTTAAAACTCCAAAAATTTAGCGTGTATATATGTATAGTACGAAACTGCAAAGATTAGGGAGGGGTGGGTGATGTCAACATCGGCAAGCAACACTCTCCATCCTATCAGATCAAACAAGAACAGGCAAATGCAAAGCAGCTACATAAATTGAGTGGTGCAACTGCTAAGGATAAGATAAACATAGAAAAACGCAATTGGCACTGCGGAATCTTCGATCTTTCATATCTCAAAAGATTCTGCATCTAAGGTGGAAATAAAAAAGGGAAAAAAGAAAGGAAGGCTTTTGTCTCTTGACATTGAAATCTCCAATCAAGCCTCTTGTGAAACCTATGAATCAATCTTGCACATCGTATTCATTCAGGATTGTTTTATCATTTACATGATTAAATAACCGTCAAGAATTAATGTGGAAACAGAACATAAATATATATATATATATATATATATATATATATGATCAGTTGTTCTTACATCACTTGCAAAACCCAAGCAAATTCAGCTGCTGGTAATAACCAGGAGGCTTACAAGTTTAAAAAAAAAAAAAAAAAAAAAAACAAACATACAAACGAGAATTGTAATTTACCATAATCAAGAGTAAAGAAAAATAATATCAACTCTCTCATTTCTAGTGAATAACAGCAGCCATCCCTCCCTCCTTCAAGTACTCCAAATACCTAGCGAATTCAGGTTTAGCAGTGGGTTTCTTCTTACTACGAGAATTGAGAAGACTGAAGATTGGATGAATCTTGTCTAGCTTCTTGGTGGACTTGTTCGCCTGAGGCTTAGGCTGAGGCTGAGGATGCTCCGGAAGGGTAAACTCAAATTCGGGGGTCAGTTTTCTTGAAGAATAAGATTTTCTTGATGGATTAAACACTCCAGCTGGTACGCTAGCAGCCCTCTTCAATTTCCCTTCCAAAAGAGCGGTAGACTCATCGACTACAGCTAATCGTTCATACCCACGACTGCTTCTGCGCGTGCTCAAAGCTCTCAACATGGCTACTTATTGGTTCAATATTGTTCTACAAGACAGATACTCTGCAATGCAAGATAACTTGAATTTACACAGCAGCACTTTTATATATAAAGCGGATAAACATAAGCAGGCGAGGATTTCAAATGTCAACAATACAGCAGGGGAGTTCGATTGGTCAGTCATATCCGGTTGCTAGCTTATTTGTATATTTTAAACTTTATGGATGCATGCTGTCGCCAGCAACAGCAATATTGCGAAGATTAGTAAAACTCTTGGGATTCAAATTTAGACCAAAATAAGTTAGCTCTTTTGACTTTTCCTGCATTACCAACAACTGCAAGAAATGTTTTCTAATATAAAAACTAAATGTCTTCTAATGCATGCTGTCTACTTATTGGTTCAAGTGATGCATTAAACGTTTCTGTGTAAACAGAAAAATCACGAAGGAAGCAAAATTAAATATTACTACGAGTTTGAAATTGAAAACAAAAAAATTGTGGTGCTTTCAACGTTTCTAATAAACAAAATAAAGAAAGGAACAAATTCAGATATTACATAAAAAAGGTTGAATAAAAAAATTTGTTGTACAGCCAACGTTGCTAATAAAATAAAGTAAATAAGGCAACCGAAATTGAATACTATTAATTAGACTTTAGAAAAGAATTCAATATATATGAACCATCTGGATGATATGTACCCCATTAATTCAAAGTCCAAGCTAGAATTTGTTGCTCGCAATGCTCCGTATACTATAACTATCTTTCCGGAAGTCACTTCTATATAATTATCAGTTATACGTGGTGCATTCTTGTGGCTTTATCGGGAGGAAATGTTAACTACTCATGAACATATGGAACACGTTGCAGAGTTGGATGGCTCACTCACGAGGATTCGAGCCTAGTCCATGATGATACGATAGAGGCCCTACACCACCCAGAAGCATCTAGAGGCACTAACTGACACGAGTTGTGATTGGCTTGTCCATTTGCATTTGTTGAGTATCCTAAAGAGCACTAGAGTTCTGAATGACAGGATATATTTGTATAAATAGATTAGGTTCTTTTCCTACTTGGCTAAACCATCCATTCCATTCCTCGTTCTCTACTTCGCCTGCACTCCTAAAGCTTAGTAATACAGGCATTTTCAGTGTCAAGTAGCTCCTCAATAATAATAGCGGGTCATTTTTATCCACTATTAACAATGTACACAGTACCACTACGAAAAAAAAAATCATTACCCAGGTGGCAGTTTTAGACAATTAAGTATGAAGTGGGAAATGACGCAAGCCATAAATTGGTGAATTCTTGATCATCTCATCCATTAATTTCCACCATATATAGTCCACGCAGCATTCGTGTAACAATGTAAAGTTTGAATTTTGAACAGAACAAAGAAAATAAGTGAAAATGACATCAAAACAATAAAAGTTGCATACAAAGTATTGACATCATTTCGCATTGTAGGCCAATAATTCAACAAATACTTTAAATCTTTACACTTGAGCAAAAATTTGTACAGAGAAATGTTTACTTAGTGATTGAGCTTTTACAAACTGTGTTCTGACCGTCATACCCAGCTACTCCCTATTTCTTTGGCTAGTCCTTTCTTTTTCATAATACTTCTCAAGTTGCCTACAGAATCCCACTTTCCAATGGCTGCATAAAAATTCGAAAGCAGCACATAATTTGCAGGGTGATCCGGTTCTAATTCTAAGAGTTGCTTTGCAGCAAACTCACCTCTTTTGACATCTAGATTGAGACTACAAGCATTTACAATTGCTGTCAATACAGGAGTTGGAGTCTTTGTGCCATTCTTCACTATATCATCATACAGACACCAGACTTCTTCTATCTGCCCAGCTCGGCCTAGGGTATCTATTAAGCAGGCATAATGTTCTGGCCCCGGATACAAACCATACTTCTCCCTCATTGAATTAAAGCATTTCCGGCCTTCTTCCACCAGCCCTGAATGCGCACAAGCTGATAGAACAGCAAGAAATGTCACAGAATTCGGCAATACCCCACTTCCTTCTTCACCCATCTTCTTAAACAGCTCAAGAGCTTTAAGCCCGTGGCCATGACTTCCATATGCATCCACCATACTTGTCCAAGAAATGACATCTTTGTGATACATTGCATCAAATAATAACCGAGCATTTGATATTTTACCACATTTGGCATACATGTCTAGTAATACATTGCACAGCTGAGTATCAGAAGTAAACCCAAAACGTATTGCAGCACAATGAATCTGCTTCCCAACCTGCAAATCAGAATTTTCGGAACAAGCAGCGAGAGCACTAGTGAGTGCAACCACATTTCGTCTCGTTGTGCTCATAATAAAAAATGCCTCTTTATACTTTTTATTCTGAACACACCCAGAAATTAAAGAATTTTTCATAATTTGATCAACTCTACCATCCAAAGCATTGAATAGTTTCATTGCTTGATCAATGCGCCCCACAGCTGAGTAAAAATCAATGAGGGCAGTACTCAATACTACCAAATCACGACCCAAAACAACAACCAAACCATGCACTTGCTTCCCTTGTTGCAACGCTTTCAAAAAGGCACAAGCTTTAAGCACAGAACATAATGTAAACTCGCTGAACTCAACTCTTTCTGCCCTCATTGCCTCAAAAACATCAATCGCTTCCTTAGCAAGCCCGTGTCTCAAAAAGCTTGAAAGCAAAGCATTCCAAGTCACAACATCCTTAAACTTCATCTCTTTAAAAAGCTCAACCGACTCACTCAAGCGCCCATACTTGGAATACATGTCCATTAAGGCGGTTTTAGTTATGGTACCCTCATCTAAACCCTTTTTGATCATTAGCGCATGGACTTGTTTGCCACGTTGGGGACTGGGCAAAGTTGAGCAGGCGCCCAGAACTGGGGTGAAAGTGTAACCATTAAGGTCGAGGCACGCCGAGTGCATGTGATAGAAGAGAGCCCAGGTGGCAAGAAAGTTGCGGCTCCGGACATATGAGGCGAGTTTAGAGTTGAGGGAGCGGAGGTCTCCGTCAGGAATTTCGTCGAACGACTGGTGAGCGCGTGCGTAGCGTTTTTGGACATTCAGTACGGTTTTAGTATTTGAATTATAGCCCTTGGCGGGGAAGTTTATGCTACGAATAAAACGGGACATGGAAAATGCGGGCCGGGTGCAGAATATCTGGTCCAAATAAAGAAGTGTCTGCTTCCGTGTTTTGCTTTCCTTCATTTAGTACAACGGCAGTAGCAGAGACGGTAATATGTCGGCTGCAATTAATTAATCTCAAAGGAGTTATTTACGTGGACATTTGGGCTCCGTTTCGGCCTGTCTTTCCTGTCCGAATATCCCATAATATATTTTTGCACTTTCATATTTTTTTTATTAGCCTTCAATTATTGTTGAAAAAGAATTCATACCTAATTTAGATGATTTTTTTCATACATAAATTTAATCGATTATGATAATAATTAAGATGAATGAAAGGAACAACAAATTAACATGGTGATTTACTTGTTACGATACATTTATGAAAATGATTAAGTATTTTGACTTATAATTAAATTTATTAGATCAGGTGCTTCACACGTCTAATTGTTCATAGTTTGAATTAGATTGAACCATAAGTTCACGTCATTTCTATACCCGAGTTGATTTATTTCAATAGTTAATATACATTTATGAAGTTTATATTTCAAACAAGCTCATGCAAGGTCATTTAAATTCAAATTACAGTTCTTCAATGTAAACGTTAGCACATTATATAAAAGAATTTGACATTATATTACCATTGTATAACTGTCATTTTTGAATTTCATAAAGTGCATAGAGAATAATTATAGATTTGAAAATCAAAAGCTATCTCAATATAAATAAGATACTATATATATTTATGGGATGACTTGACAGAATTATGTATGTATATATATGTAAGTCCCAAATTAGTACCATACGGCATCAGAAAACAAATGTCAAAGTTATAATGCAAACATTATAAATATTTATATTTATATTGAATGAATAGACAGAATTATGGAAGCATAGTTTCTCCAACAATTAATATAAATATTTATAATTATTGGCAGAGAAAGCAGCTAAAGTCTAAAGAGGACAAACACTGATTTTATCAACATTGTTGTAGGCCCATTAATCGCGCTATCAATGCCACCAAGCCTGCACTCTTCTTTTTTTCTCTGGTAGATCATTACTGAAGTTTCTCATAATTATTACCAAATATTATAATAATAATATTAAGAAGAAGAAGAAAGAATAGGGTTTCATAATATTAACACTTCATCATTACTATCATCTTGCCCCACCATAGAGCACAAACATTAGCGGCTCTATGTATGATGAATCTTGATTTACTTGGTTAAATCCAGGCAAGAATACCTCTTTGCTTCATTACAAAGCAAAGCTAGCAAAGCAAATCTGTGCAAGCTGTTTACGCGGGCTTAATGTTTTATTCATAAAAAAGGACTCTCTTAGCAGACAAAGTGTCCATTTACAGCCCTTTTTCTTTTCTCTTTTGAGTGGAAGGAATAATTTGGCAAAAGAGTGTGTCTGGCCTTTATACCTTATTAACAATTTCTTGCATATACATCACAAATATAAATATATTATGATTTGCTTATGCAACTAACAGTTGCTCTTCATCCATCATAAATATATTGATATACATTGCACAGCAAATATTCGGTTTTCCATATTCTGAATAGAAGACAGCTACTTTTCTTCTCCTGACATTTGTTTAATGCCTATTTCTTGAGCTTAAGACTAGATTTACGAATTACATAGATGACTAGTACTATCAAATCGACATGAGAGATTATTACTTACAAGCAGAATAAATTTACAAAATGGGCATAAATATGCATTCAAGCATACATACTAAGTTCAGGCTACCGCTCTTCCGAGTTGAATTTGTTCCAAGCTTCCTGAAAATCAACAATTAACAATAACTTCAGATAGTGACAGAATGTTTATCTATTTAACTATGCATAATAAAATATAAACAGAAGAGGAAGTCCCCAGAAAATTACCATGATGGCTTGGGGATTAAGAAAATACTACCAAATAGATATATTGGCATGTATGAAGAAATGTTTATATTAGCATGTATGATCACGTGTTTCAAGGGTTTGTGACTACTAAAAGATTTTCAAATCACAACAGAAAAGATATGACTGTTTTATTATCATAAAGAGGCGTTTGCTGCCCTTGAAGCAGAAAGAAGAAAATGCTTCTCCCCAGCTATAAAATCAGAACTTGCGAGGAAATGACAAGTTTTCAGCTGTGTGAATAAATGGTTGTATATATAGCACCACCCTCGATATACTGGAAGATTTTTTCTATGGTATTTATCTCTATCACTACATTTTAGATAATGCCTCACAAAAACTGAGTGATGGCAGAGGATATTTGCCAGTGATGCAGAATATTGTTGTAACAATGACATGCACATATGAACCCGCAACACTCCTCAAGCATTAATATCAGCAACATATCATAATTAAAGGAGGTCAATCACGTACTTTAAGAAGATCAAACACTTTCTCACAAATATACTTCTGCTGGATACTTGCCCCTCTCTGCTGCAATTTGTCAGGATGAACACAGAGAGTAGCTTTCCTGTAAGCTTTCTTTACGGCAGCAGAAGTTATTACCTCTGTTAATGGAATTGGGTGCCAACCACTATCAGGCCCTAGTATCTGCCAAGAAGAAAAACATAATTCAAGTAAATGCTAGACAAATTAATTGTATAAAAAGCAAAAAGAAAAGGTTCAGCCATTAAATATTTATTTGATAGAATCTAAAGATCAGAAATATAGGTCTAGTATTGAACTTTTTATTTCTCTCTCAATTACACCATATGCCAACAGAAATGTAGAAGATGTATAATTATATGGTCACTCAGCAAATTAAACAAACTTGTCACTAGACAAGCAGAACTAAAAGTTCAAAGTTCAAGAAACCATGAATGATCAGTCAATCAACACCCAATAACAGAGAAAAATTAATAAAGTACAGGCAAGTTCACGCATTAGTGCTCCAGCACATTCCATCCCCCTTCCAGACACCTTGAACTCACAAAAGCCATACACTGTTCTGGACAGTCATCAATTGGTAGTACATTTCACATCTTTCCCCAGCATATATCATGCAGCAAATACTTAAAAAAAATATTTAACACGTATTTTATCTCATAGTGACCAAGCAAACCAGAATACAAGCTTAATTATTCAACATTTGTAGGATAATATCACATACATATTGCAATGTTGAAAGCAAAGCACGTAGGTTGCCTTCTTTTCCACTTGACCACCTCTTGACATCAGCATCCAATGTTTCTGCTAGTCTCTGAAAACAGAAATAAATCCAAGACAATAAACAAAAAAGACAACAAAAATTTGAAATCTGAGAAATCCTTTTTGGAAGTGCAAAGAGTTTACATTTCTTTCAGCCTGCTCTCTTTGAGCAAGAAGATCACGCATATTCTTCTCTGCAAGAGCTTTTGCCTGCAGTGAACAAAAAATAAGAGGTTATCTTTTTAGATATAAAGAAACCACTAACAGGAACTAAAAAAATATATATTTAAAATGTCATACCGCACGTTCAGCTGTACGTCGATGCCTCTCTAGTCTAGCCCTACACCTCTGAGCTGATTCACCTTCAACTCCTTCAAATCTCTCAGTATTATACAGAGCTTCATTTAGAGAAGAAACACAGTTTAGAATGACAAAGCAGAGGGCAGTTAAACATTTATAAATAGTTGCTTTCCTTAAATATCTATTTACACAAAACCACAAACTAGGGCTTAAAAATTACATACCACCATAACCTGAGGAATATGGATATCTCGAACTACTTAGGGAGCTGGCACTCTGAAATTTTTGATCCTGTAGATCCTGCCATTTACCATAAGTTAAAATGCTGCCATGATCATGCAAGTCATAGAAATAGCAATTCTGTACTCACAGAAGATGAAGAGCCTGGTCTCATTGCACTGTTTCTGGAAGCAGAGATTTTCCCCGAAAAAGTTCTGTCAACCCGTTCTCTTGCCTCGAAGGCAGCTCTCTCAGCCACTGCTTTTTCCACGGCACGTTCTCTAGCCTCTGCAGTCGCCCTCTCTACTGCAGCACGCTCTGCTCTGAGTCTAGCTTCTGTAGATGCTTTCTCAGCTAATGATTTTTCCTTGGCCTCAGCACAGGCCTTCTCCAATCTTTCCCTGGCCTCTGCCAGCGCTCTTTGTCGAGCTTCAGCAGTTGCTCTCTCCACAGCAGATCTTTCTGTCCTCTCCCGAACTTCAGCATATGCCTTTTCACGAGCTTCAAGAGTTGCTATGTCAACAGCCATCCTATCCTTTTCTCTTTCCCTTTCCCTCTCCCTCTCTTCTTCTATCTTTCTCAAACGTTCATTTTCCAGCTCTCTTTCCTTTCTCATCCTTTGAGCGTCTTTATCTTCTGATGTAAGATTCTCATTGATATCCTTCTCTTTTCTTTCTGAGCTCTGATTTGTATTAACCGACTTAGCAGTTTTCTGGATATTTCCTTTCCCTTCCAATGATGACGCCTGAGAAGCTTCCATTTTCCTTCCATTATGAATAGATTCTTTCAACGGTTGAGTGGGCATATATTTGTCCTTATTTTCTTTCTGATTCAAGCCAACTTGCGTCTGCTTGACATTAGTCTGTCTCTCTACCCATTCATTTGCAAATTTCTTCTCTTGATTCCTAATACCAGAATCTGCATGGAGGGCAGTCTTAGTTTTCTCCTGTCCAATGCCTGTGCCAGATTCACTTGTTTTAGCACTGGGACCTTTACCAAGTGGCTCCACAACACCTTTCATCTTAACTATGTACTCTTCACTTTTTAAGTTGCCGTGGGGCATACTGAATACTTCAAATTTTCTATCAACCATCACATTTGGGATTTCAACTGCGTCTGCTACCATTTCACTATCTCTGTTTTCAATCTGTATCTTAACGTTTTCTTCATGAGCAAAGGCCCCTTGAGTAACCTGTCCCTTTTTACCATTTTCTGCATGTTGGTCAGCTAATTGAGTCACTCGAATGTCCTTGTTATTGTCCAGGAACTGCCCCATCTCTGACACTTTGAGATCCTCCACCTCCTTGAACACCCGAGGTCCTTCAGCCATTTTCAACTTTTTTCCATATTCATCCCATCGGGTTTGCTCATATGCTCCGTTTAGCTCCATCTGATCTTCAACCTCACCGGCATCTTTAACACTCTTCTCAGTCTCACTCCCAGCCTCTTTTGACATGTTCCTATTTTCTTCTTTCTCAAATGTTTCTTTCAATCTTATATCACATTTTTCTACTCTCCCCTGAGCCTCATTTAACGTTGTGCAGTTATTTCCCGGCTCACACACCTCGCCTAGTCTTTTCCTTATCTCTTCTCTTTCATGAGCCTCTTTAAGTCTCTTCTCCATCTTTTCTCTTTCATGAGCCTCTTGAAGCCTCTTTTCAGTTTCCTCTTTTCTGGCAGCTTCCTTTTGTTTTCTTTCACAATCTTCATTCTCAAGAGCTTCCTTAAGTTTCTTCTCATATTCTTCTCTTTCATGAGCCTCTCTTTGCTGCTTCTCATATTCTTCTCTTTCACGAGCCTCCCATCGTTGCTTCTCGTGTTCTTCTCTTTCACGAGCCTCTCTCTGCCGCTTCTCGTATTCTTCTCTTTCACGAGCCTCTCTTTGCTGCTTCTCGTTCTCCATCTGCTCAAGAGCCTCTTTCATTCTCTTCTCACTTTCCTCCCTTTCGTGAGCCTCCTTCAATTTCTTCTCCTTTTCTACCTGCTCAAAGATCCCCTTTAACCACCTCTCTTTGTCTTCCTGCTCAAGAGTCTCCTTCACCTTTTTCTCACTCTCCAATAGTTCAAAAGCCTCTTTAAGTTTTTCCTCATTTTCTTCCTGTTGAAAAGCCTCTCTTTGACTTCCTCCGTTGGCCTCCCTCTCGCAAGACTCCCCGAATCTAGTCTCATTTTCCTTACTTCTATTAGTCTCTTCCAATTGCTTCTCATTCTTCAGATGCTTCGTGGCCTTCTCATCTTTAAATCTACTCTCCTTCTGAACCTTTACCAGGTTTTCACGATTTTCTGGTTCATCATTTCCAGTTGGTTTCTTCTCAATTTCCACTGAATGTTGGACCATTCTGAATTTCTTCTCATCCTCAACCTGTTCAAAAACTTCTTGATCCATTTTTACTTGCTTCTCATGCCCTTTATGCTTGCGTGTTGCTTTAGATGCTCCTGATCTCCTGTTACTTTCCTGCCTTTCATATGCTTCTTTGGTAGACTTTAATTTTCTTTCATATGCTTCATTTTCTACCAGTCCAGGATCTTTACTATTAGTTTCTATTTTCCTACTTTGTACTTGCTGCTGCTCTACAGCTTCCGTGGCTCCCTTTTTTATCTTCTGCCTGAACTCATGATTCCTTGTATCTGGCACCAAAAAATCATCATAGTTTGTCTGCTGAAAAGTGGATCTATCTTTTTTTACCAATTCAAAAAATTCCGTTGCTTCTTTCCACTCATCAGCTCCAACAATTTTATCAGGCCGTCCACGCTTCTCTTCCAATGTTTTATCCACGTTGAATAGATTTTCTCCTCCTAGAGAATCTGGAACTGCCTTCATTGTCTTGGTATCTCTTTGCCTCTCCTCCCTGACACAGAATTTCATTTCATTTGCTTGCCTTCCACAAGAACCATGCACTCTCTCCTCTTTTATGCTACTGGGAACTCCACCACTACCAAAAATCTTTCCATCCTTATCCTTTTTGTCATGCTTACGGCTTTGAACACCATCCCTCTTCCTCTCTAGCAATTCTTTTGCAGTTTTCAATTTTGCTTGAGCCTTCTCCATCACTTCTTTTACGGCAGCAGCAGAGGCGGCGGCAGATGAGCTCGCATCAACCTCAACATCATAAAAAGGTGGAGAAGAATCACCTACGGTCCCTTCAGATGCAGTGGTTCTATTGTTTTTAGGTATTTCACCAGAATCACCAATTTCGACATCTAATAGAGGAGCTGGTCGACAGGGAGGTGGCACGTCTGATGGCTGAGTTCGAAGGTTTATTTCAGAAATAGTTACAAACATCTCCTTAGGAAGAGAACTATTTCTACTGTATCCTCTTTGAGGTTTAAGGCCACTTGCAAATGTCTGTTCACCAGAACCACCAGTACATGGTTGTGACAGGGTTTTCCTGAGGTTCTTTTCCCTCATCACTCCCCCACCAAAATCCATATGAAGATTGCTATCATCAGTCACCTCCAAAGGTGGATTCACGTAGTATGCCTTTTCCAAGGGAGTTGTTTTGTCAACAAGAAAAGTATATCCAGGAACAGCATGTAGCTGAGTTACATGGGTAATCCCTTTTGACATATCTTCATCACTTCTTTGATTAGCTTTATGATAGGATATATTGAACTCCATGCTGCCATCAATTGATTCATAAGAATCTCCATTTGACAAGCTTTGATTCTTTCCAGAATGATCCAAGTCTTCTGACAGAGAATCAGTTTCTGCCGGGGTCCTACAAATGAGGTACAAAACAAACACATATTACCATCCATGTTGTAGCCCCATGAGGTTCAAAATCTATTTATCTGTAATCTTTCTTACTTGATATTAACAAGGACAGCATTCATACAACTAAAACCAGACACAAAGCAGATTATAAAGGGTTTTCCCAGTTTCTTATGATAAATAAAGTAAAATGGTAAAGCAAAAGAATCTGTATAGAGCCGGTATCAACAATCTGAAATAACGTCACATAAAATTGTTATGATAAAATACAAGTTTCAAAGTCCCTGAACAAAAAATTATTATGATATTATATAAGTTTTGAAGACCATGAACAAAAGGTCATATCCATACATATTAGGACTTGCTGGTACATGCAATTGTGACAGGAAACTAGTGAGCAACATTTTGCAAACCCAGGTAAAGCATTGAATACAGCCTCCAAAAGACTTAGCAAGGCCCATGATGCTTACATATCTTGTTTCAAGTTCCAAAAAACTGGGTCATTTCAGTCAAAAACCTGAATTTTTCCAACATGGCCCAAATCTCCTTGCAGGACAAAAAATCACACATATGATTGTGGCACATTCTAGGATTTAGAGAAGCTTAAAATTCACTCAAAACAGAATACCACACAAAAACAAGCTGCTCTGGTGCAAGAACCCAACATCGGACCCAGCTCAAAATTTCAGTAGTTGATTTCTGGCTCATAAAACTAGTCCGCACAGTTTAAACCAAAAAAAATTAAGAATTTTGAAAGAAAAAATCTCTACACATCTAATAAACTTAAAATGCTCAAAACCATAGACAGTCTCCTCCAAGTTCACACATTTAGCAGTTCATTAACAATTAATCTATCCTACCAAATAAAGAAAAAGAAAATAACTAACTGAAAAACAACATTAAGAACCATTTTCAGTAGAAATTTAATTTAAAACAAATATCTTTTCAAAATAAATAAATAAACGTACCAAGCTTCTTCACAGGAGTCAACATCACCACTAACATCATTGGATTGTTCCATCATTAACTCCTCAAACGAAACAGCACAATCAAGACCGTCAAAACCACCAAACACTTCGTCGTAATCAAAACCGGAGCTCCGTACATCAAAGAAGACATCTTCGTCGTCTACCACTGGAAGATCCAGAACCGGAATAGAGGACGGCCGTGAAGCGCGAAACCCGCCGAAAATCTCGCTGTACTCCTCTACTCTCGGCGCCAATGTCGGAGCACCAAACTTTGGCGGACCTCCGAAGATGTCGTCATAGGTTGTTTTGGTTATAAAATTACTGCCATTGCATGGTTTTTTGGAGAGTGAAGTGGCGGACTTGTTTGGTTGCCGAGAATAGGAGAGATTTTCCATGAAAGTGAGATATTCTAGGGCTTGTTTGTGTTATTATTTTCCCTTTATAAGCTCTGCTTTATGCTATATTTTCTACACACCTTCCTCTCTCTCTCTCACTCTCACTCTCTCTTCGTGTCTGCAGAAGCTCTGCAGAATCAGAAGCAGGACGACGAAAAAGTGAGAAACCGAAAAAACAAAAATTGAAAACAACGAAAACAAAATTGTGGAATGACCAAAAAGGACATCATTATTGCATCGATAAAAAAAGATTTTGTACCAAAATGGTTTTTGAAATTTTTGTTCTACAAATTTTCATATTTCAAAGTTTTAATAATATATATTAGAAAAAATAAGAATAAACGAAAAGAAGTATCTCCAATACTAAGGGTGTTTAGGCATGATTTCTTCATGTAAAACTTTTCTGAAAATTCATATAATTTTTATAAATAGAATTTCTTTTAGTGTTTAATTAAATATTTTGATAAAAATTGTTAAGAAATTATTTTTCCAAAACTTAATTATTAAATTAGAGGTAATATAATTTCTTAATCCTTCATAATTTTTTCTAATTACAATCAAATAATACAAAAAAAAAATAAAGGAAAGAAAAAGGGGATTTTGAATTATTATTACGTTTACCCAAAGAAAAAAAGAAATGCGATTTGCAAATGGTTTTTTTTTTAAATACAAATATCAAATTACATGTGCAACCTTTTGCTTTTGACTGTAGAGTAGAGTCTGTAATAAGTTAAACAGAAAAGAACATAATTAAGTAAATCTAATTAATTAATTTATTTTCGTTAGTGAGAGAAATGACAGGTGTAGCATAAGCGGTAGGCAGTGAAAACGCGGGAATGAGTATGGTTGGCGTTGGTGGGACATTTTCTTAGGACATAAATGGTATTAAAAAAAACCACGAACAAACAGTGTTTGTTTTGTTTGGTTTATTTGGGTTTGCTGTGTGAGTAGTGATTGACTAAAATGTGTGAAATTGGATAAATGTAAATGAGAGATGTTAACAATTATTATTAA
Organism: Azadirachta indica; assembly: GCA_022749755.1. NCBI lineage: Eukaryota > Viridiplantae > Streptophyta > Magnoliopsida > Sapindales > Meliaceae > Azadirachta > Azadirachta indica. The sequence goes on along the minus strand of CM040447.1, from coordinate 14,716,043 downwards.
ACAAATACACAAGTTGGAAGTTAAAACCTCGTTCTCATATTTTGGTTCAAAGAAATAAAGTGGGCAGACGTAGAATGTTAGATACACGTATGATGTTGATAAGGACCTAGTGTTGAGTCTATTTGACATTTGAGGACAAGGGTCTTACTGTTGGAGGACGCCTGCCCTTATTATGTTTCTGTGCTCCAATTTCCATGTATGTTTTATGACCCTGTTCTTTTGGCATTGTACAGAAAATTACATCTATACCCTTGCTGATAACATTTAAGAGTGTTGTTCGTGCTAAGCAACTGTAGATAGTGGCCAAATTTTTGTCAAAACATTAAAAATATGCCTAGGATTGAGTGCCACTGATGTTTAATTTAAAATTATTATGATACTCAAAACAAAAAATATTTAAATAAAATTATTATGAAATTAAATAAATAGTATTTAGCTAATATTTTAATCATCTGTATTTTTAACGTTTAACAGTATAACAATTACAAGTATATGTTTAGGTTTATTTTTTAATATTTTGTGAAAATTATAATCTTGCGAAAGTGTAAAATTGTTGAAACAAAATTATTTTTAGGAATAATGTAATAGTTTTTTTTTTTTTTTTGGGGTCAGAATAAATGTGATAAATTGAAACCTTGCCTATTAAGAAATGTAGATTTATATTTTGTCTTTTAATGGAAAAATTGAAATAATTTTTTTAAAAATAAAATAAGAAATAATATTAGAGAGAGAGATAGAGATGGAGATGGAGGGTGCGTGGCTCTAATGATTAGATGAGTGTTGGATGTGGAATTGAAGGCAGAGAATGTTAGATCGCTAGGTTGTTGCATTTTTCTTTCAAATTAAATATCATTTGCCCCCACATCCCACCATATATATCTGGTTAATAAATTAGTACTTCCGATTTTTTAAGTACCATTCTAATTGCACATCCCATTTCCAAATATATTTTTGTGTGTTACAAATCACATATTTATACCAACATTAAAAGATCATAAAAATAAAATGGAATTTTGTTTTTATAAAATTAAATAAAAATATAGATGTTATAAGTAAATGCATGGATGATCGTATAAGTCGCTATCTACGTGGGATTATTAAGTCTATTAATAATGTCGCTAATTAAGATCGATCTTTAATTTTGTATTTTGTACTACTAAAAACTCAATGTATTGAATTATCTTTGGAAAAAAAAAAAAAACAAATTAGTAGTGAAGTTTTATAGTATTAAGCCGGGGATATTGTAATATAGTACTGTTTTACTTTTACAACGAGATGGTTGAAAAGCAATTTTAAACTATTAGAATTAATATGATAGTGACTGCAGTTTCGTTGTACTAAAACCCGAAAACGAAGTATGAATAATAAGAAGTGGTGGAGGCCATGTTTCTGCCAAATAAAATCGATAAATAATACAAAGGAATAAATATAAATAGAAGTAACAAAACCAATCAGAAGAAGGTACGTAGGCATATTGTTACATTTGCAGACGACGTCAAAGATATTGAACATTAATTAAATTGTACAGAATTATTAATTTAATATAATTAATACAAACCAAGATCCACTTGAGATTTCAGAATTAAATTTACAGAGATTATTGGGTTAGGGTTAGGGTTAGGTTAGATGAAGTAATGCATTAGTTAGAACGTGGACAGCATGCATGTCTGAAAACTAAACTGTGACAACGACATTATGAGATTACACAGCACAGTATAAAGCTAGAAAGCTAGCTATCTGCCACTCACAAAATTTTTATGCGGTCCAAGTAATTATTCTTCAAAATCTCTTAACTTTCATACTCCCTACTTTCCCAATTCTCCACATTAATTGTTTCGTTAATATATCGTATTTTTATTGTAAATTGATGTTAATTTTAATGTTAATATAAGTAATTGTATGAACGAATAATGTGTTTTAAATTATTAATTGTATAATATATATATATTTATTAGATTATGCATGAGTGTGTTTGTTTGTAATTATTAGATACAAATTTCGATTAATTTCGTTGATAGGAGGAAACTTCTTCTTCATTTCAAAAATGCCAGCTCGAAGATTCTTTTTTCTTTTTAAAATTCTTCGAAAAAGTTGCATATAGTGTTACTGTCTATGCATACACACTAAACCATTTAAAATATTTGTATGGATTTGACTATGCATGTGTATGTGTATGTGTATGTGTATGTGTAGGTGATTGCGATGATTAAAATTATTAGAAAATATGACTATCACGCAATCGCATCCATTGATCATCAATTGGCTCTGGCTCTGGCTCTGGCTCTGGCTGTTCTTCTCTTTCAAGGAATAATTTTAATTATAAATAAAAATTAGAAATGATTAATGTAATTAATTTATAAATTAAAGATAAAGCTGCGGCGCCATATTAACTAGTTTGATGCGTGTTTTAAGTGCGTGTCTCGGTCTCTACGTCTCCTTCTCTTGTAGATCAGGTAGACAAAACAATGAAAAGTACAAAAATGGGTTCTTGAAATTCGAACGTAATTTTATTAACCGAATAATAATAACAGGTAGCTAATTAAACAACAAAATTGAACAGTGAGTGAGCAGTACTGTTCGGCAGTCTATCTTCTTTTGATCACTTTGGCGTTTGTCCCCATAAATAAATAAATAAATAAATAAATAATATTTATTATAAAATAATACACAAGTGTTTTTTTTTTTTTTTTTCTCTTTTCTTTTTAGTAGCTAGATTATATTATATATCACATCTATAATGCCTGTACTGCACATTCTTCCTTTTTCTCAACTTGTAAAGATTCAAAGAAACTTTGCTACAACGAAATATGAATATACATATATAAATAAAGCCAAATCTACCCTAAATAAGATTAAAAATGTTTGGCATGCCTTTGATCTTTTTGTGCAGAGCGTTGCAAGCTTTCCTTAAACTATATATCATGCTGCTGTAATATTGCAATCAATTATTATTTATTATGATTACGAATACGAGTTTTCACTGATTGTTTGGTGGGTGAGCGAGCGCTGTGCTTTCAGTCATTTTGCAAATTTTCCCGGAAAGTAAGGATTACTGAAATTCCAATTGGACCATTGTAGTTCAAATCTGAAACCAAAATCCAAAATCCACTTCAAAAAGAAAAGAGGTGGATGCTCTCTGCTGCATGTGTCTCTCGCTCCCTCCCTCCATCTCTGCTCGAATCCGGGGCCCTTATGTTTGCCACTTTTATTTATGCAAGTGGGACTTAGCCGCCGCTGGCTACGTTAGTTGCTATAGCTATATAGCTTATTGCATTGGCTCAAAAAACCCATCGTTCATTCATTCACTTATTTATTTATTTATTTATTTATTTTTGTACTGCATTAATAATAGTAATAATTAATGACAGCGAAGTGGGATGTATAGAATACAATACAATGAGAGATATACAGTAACATCAGATGCATGTCCGCTATAGCTACTAAGTGCAGCTTCCTCTTGCTGTTGTGCAACAAGTTCAAGTTGTTGTTGACGATGACGATCAATGATGATTAATTTACAGCGAAAAACACAGTTGAGTTGATATGTATGTAGATCGCCAGGAATTGCATGTTTGTAAGGTAGGGTCTGCTGTATATGTTGTCATTGTTGTTGTATTCTTAGCTGCAAGTCACGTAAGGTCTGATAACTCTACGTGTACGTGGCTAAGTATAGCAAGTAGATTTGTCCCTCTCCTCTATACATAGATTACATTTAGATCGTATCTTTCAGCATTCACGGGCTACAGTTTACTCTGTCCCAGCCCCAGACAGAGCGCATATTATATTATATTTATTTTTTTAAAATTATTAAATATAGGCATGGCTATTTATTATTGTTTTTTGAATATTAAATAGATATAAATGTTGAATTTCTTATTGTATCTTTTTAGAAAAATGCGTTTGCATGCATTATTACTTGTATAATTTGGGTTGGGTTGGGTTGGGTTGGGTTTGGAATTAGGTTGGCATGCTTATGGGAAGCACGCATAGTTAGTTATGTATAAAATAATAGAAGTGAACAGGTAGATTAAAATTATACATTTTGAATTATTGTACGAAACAAAATTATACCAAAAGAAAACGTCTATGTTGTTGTTGTTTATTTTTTCTTAAAAAAATAATAATTAAAATGGTGGAATATAATAATTGCTAAGTAAAAGAAACAAAACTGTACGAAATAGAGAGGATGATGGCATGGCCCCCAAAAATCCCAGTTGCTGTGTCTGAGTGGATGAGCTGAGCCTCGTCACATATAAATATTAATATTATTCCCATTCACATTCACATTCACATTCACATTCACAAACACAAACTGAAACTGAAACTCCCCATATAATATGTATTAATTTGGGAAATTATATGATATCTCACACTCACTCACTCATTCATCAATCCATCAAGATATATATTATCTGGACAGTTTCATTTTGTTTATTTCTCATATTTTTAAATTATATGATCCAACGCTTTGAATTTCATATTTTTGAGATATAAATTGTGTATTCGGTTACAGGTAATATTACTCTTCTTAATTAGTTATAATTAGATTTGAAATTTTTGTATTTTTTTAAAAATAATTTATTATCTTATCATAAGGTACCATTCAAATGATTATGATTAATGATGCATAATAATTTAAAATAAAACATTTAGATTAATTAATTAAATGTACAACTCCATCCATGATATCAAACACGTTAAATTTTATTCTACTCTTTATTGTTTGAAAATCCTCAAAACCATATATATATATATATGGTCAGCTGATTATAGATAAAAGTACAAATTATTGGGTAGGGTATAGATTAACTTCATTCCATTTTCTTCTACCTTTATTTTGAAGTATTAAACTTTTGACATTATTATGAATTGGGCATTATTAAATATATTATGATAATTATCCCAAAAAAATTGATTGAAAAAAGAGAAAAAAAAAAAAAAAGAAAAGACGAATGAACTTGGGTATGATGGATGTTGAATCATTCATTCGATTCAATAATGACTTGCAAGCCTATTTAGGTTTAGTGTTGACGACTGCCTGACGGATGGTGTAGCAATTATTACTATTTTTCTTATAAAGCTTTTACAATCAAAGGTCAACTTTCACCTCCAGTCCCTAGCATTTAAGAACCAATATTTTTTTTTTAAAAAAAATAATCACAATAATGCGCCAATAGACATGCAGCCCAGCTAAGCCCACCAAGCCTAGTTGATGGCATTGGGCTCTACTCAGCCATTTTTTGTGGTACTCACTTTCATTTGAAGATGTGGGAACTGAATATTACCGCTACCATTTCTTCGACGTCATGTTTAACTTCACAGAAAGCCCACCTGCATACCTCCCCTCTGGTCTGTTGAATGAATCCAATACGGCAATCCTTGGAGCCGAAGATGAACACCAAAATTGATGAACTGCTTCCTGCCTGCATAGCAGGCACAAGACTATGTACTGGTGATGTTAACTTACAAACTATCAAGGGTAAAAATGTCAGGCTTCTATTAACTTTTGGAAAGCGTTTCTGTAATCGCTACTCTTTTTATTTGAGACCAGATCAATCCCTCCGCCGCTTAATTTTTTTCATGCATATATAGTAATTTTATTCCATGGCAATTGTGACTTTGAATTCCAATCATACACTTTGTCCTTTACAAGTCAAAAGTCGTGATAAAATAAATATATTAATATGCATTAAAATGAATATAGAGCCAAACTAAATTTAGGATATTATTTTATAAGAAATGGTGTCACTAGAATGGATCCAGGATTGCAACTATAGAAATCCTGGAGACATGTATCACGCCCCAGACGACAGAATCCACCTTCTTTATTTCTGGTGAAGAATGCAAAATAATTCTGCTCTAAGAGTACAAAAAAAATTATCACAAAACCATCCTGAATGATTAAAACATCTGGATCGCATGTTCCATGATAGAAGATTTTCTTAAAAAACTAAAAAATGAAGTTTCTCGTGGTTGAACACAGTCAGATGCCTGAAATGTGCACCATGATTTGACTTTAAGATTTTGGATTGAGTCCCCAGAAATTATTTGAATTGAAAAGCACCTATTTCCTATGAATCCCGCACATAAACAAAATATCCAGTCACATTTGAATCTCAGGAGGACAAACCTGCCCTGGAGTTAGCACTTAAGCCGTTTTTGGCACTTTATCTGGCATAATATTATTGGGAAGAATAAGCTCGGGAGGTGTCTCACGAACAACACCAAGCATTGAATCGTACTCCTCATCACGACGAGCAAATTTCTTGCGAAGCACCTTCTCAAACTCAATTTCATCAAAACTCTTTGCATTCTCAGCTGCATGAACCTGTGCCAAGTTGGCATAATTTATGGCTGACTGGGAGATAAAGGCCATCTCTTCCTCCGTAAGCTTCCTTAGGAACCTTGCTGGATTACCTCCCCAGACCTGTAATTGGTAAAAGATGGCTTTTAATATCTCTGATTCAAGTCATATTGAAAATAAATAAATGACAGCAAAGTTTAGGAAGGGTATTGAGCTCAAATCCTGTTGGAGCCATCCCACTAGTTGAATCTAGTGTGTCAACTTCAATATTAAAATTATCACATGATTAAAGAAAACTACTAAAATCAGACAGGCCCTGCTAAGTGTCACTGGTTAAGCACTTGCCATTTTTTTTTGTATCTAATGTAGGATTGTGACAACAAGGCAGATTGGGCAAGTCACTGTCATCACAGTTTTCAATACACAAACAATCGAAATTCCGATGCCAATATTCAGCAGGGCCAAAGACTAGCTACGGATGTCACATCTAGGATTTCTGAGGCTCAACACTTGTAGATCTCCCAATGAAACCCAAGTTTCCAGTATATGTGTTTCAACCATGAGATACAAATGGAAAGTGGTAATAGCTAGTTCTTCCGCAAAAAATTAAATGGGGCATGACCCTCATCCCACAACACAAAAACCAACAATAAGCTTCAGTGAAAAGGCACCACCACAAATGGAAGAGAAGGAAAAGGTTTGAAAAAAAGAGAAACAAAAACACCAGACAATTACACCACAAGAAAGGCCATGAGGATCAAAACTATAAGATAATTTGCAACAGGGCAACACTCAATTCCTATTTCCAGCATTGAGCATCCTATTGTCAAGCTTATATACATCTGACTCAATACCAACGCCACTAAATGATGAAGCAATAAATGCCATTGCCAAAAATTTCCAGGCTAATTTGACCATGTGGCTTAAGAATAAACAACTCAATCCAGCTACTGAATAGCTACAAGTTCTAATACCTCTCATATCAAAATTATTCACATCCTAAATTTTTCTACATATTCCATTCATATAAATAAAAGAAGTTCTCTAAACAAATATAACTTTATGGCATTTCTGGTAAAATAACACCAAAAAGATCAGAGGTGTTCACAGACCTCTCCACAAGGAATCCTAGTGTTCTGCCTTACAAGAGCTCCAGCAGCAACCATGGAATGTTTCTCAACATAAACTCCATCCAGCAATGTAGCACCCATACCAACAAATGCCTCATCCTCAACAGTACATCCATGTAAGACAGCACTGTGACCTGTCCGTTTAAGATGATCAGTATTGAAGACCCTTGAAAAAACCCACCCCCAAGGCCACATTGATATTTAAAGATGATTGGATGTCACTCACCAACAGTAACATTATCTCCAATGATAGTTGGTAAGACCTTCCCAGCAAGATTTGATTTTGCCACATGTACAAGGGAATTGTCTTGTATATTTGTTCCAGACCCAATGCTGATGTTGTTAACATCGCCTGCACACAGGAAGCCCTAATCAAATAAGAACATCCAAAATCTACAATGTGCTTGTGCTACATAGTCAGAGAAAGAGAGAGGACTCATGGCTCAAACGGTTTCAAACGTAGACTAATCAAACACAAACTGACATAAGTAGTAAATTAAGTTCATTCTCACCATTATGTTAACAGCATAATATAACAGTAGCACTATCATCTTAACATCTTGTTAGTATTTTCTCATATCATATTGATTAATGAGAATAAAAAGAGAAGAGAAAAATAAAAATCTAACTTTCAAAGAGTATTTTATGCAAGCAATTTCATACCTACTGCACTGCATCATTTACTTCAGCATGAAATATAACACGTCCCAGTAAGTCACCAATACTATTAAGGATCAGCGCCATTAATGATCTGAAACACTTACTTATTAGCAGCCAGAACTTTGTCTCATGTGATCCAAAACTGATTGACTTTGAAGACTAATTGTCCAACAACCAAACTCCTTCACTTTTTCAACATCATACGGCATCTCAAAAGCTCTCTTGAGAAATATAAAGCTTTATCCTTAATATTAAGACTTTTTAGACAATACCCATTACTATACTATTTATTCTTTGTTCATTTGCAAGTGGAATAAACCGAAATGTTACACATCATCAGAGATATCATTAATATCAGTTCTCTAATAGCAATCGCAGACAATGTTTGCTTGAATTCACTATTTTATCTTCAGGCTTAAATATATTTGAGACTTTACACCCTGTATGTACAATATTTAGCACCTGTGTTATGAAATCAAAGTATTAAGATCAACTAAGACCCATTGGACTATAATCTACATGTCATTAAATGTTAAAACCCTCTTTTTCTAAAACAATGTTAATATTCGACAACATGAAACTAAAGAGCAGTTAACTGAAACATTAAACTGATATAAATAAAGTAATTCAGAAGTTATTGTTTTGTAGACAACTTATTGAGATCACAAAAGGAGAATAAAACCAAAGTTCAGAATAGCCAACTTACTGAGGATTAAAATATCAGCTTACCTCTCAGAACACATCCATACCAAATGGAAGAACTCCGGCCCACCTGAACATCGCCAATGATAGATGCACTAGGGGCCACAAATGCATCCTTATCAACAACAGGAGCTTTGTCAAAGACGTTCATGAGTGTTCGATGCCTAGACACTTCATAAACAAAGGTAAGAATCAGTTAAATGAATGGTATCTCATAAAATCAATTCAGTGTAATAAGGAAGAATCTACTGAAATAAGATAATTAAGAAAGCCTTCTCATAAACAATAACGAAATTTTTGCTTGAACATGCATATGAAGATCAATTTTCAGACATAATGCAGTTAACAAAACTGTTAAGTCTAGAATTCGTTAGATCAAACAGGGAAAAAGAATATGTAGCATGGGAAGAGATTTTGAAGTAAATAAATAACAATAATAATAACATAAAACAACAGTTTGCATATGACACCACTTTAGGCTGAATAATCAAATGGATAATTAATCCAACAAAAATTAATAAAACAAGAAATTCCAAGCTGACAAAGCCTTGGACCAGACAGCATAAATTCTTGCATACAGAAATCATTTATGAATGACCAGAGGAAAAACACAGTCACTGACTGCAAACAACGGCATTGCACAAGACAGAACAAAGCTACTGTAAAAGATAATAATATTGATGCAGTACCATTACCCTTATAACTACACATCATTGACTGCATATTTGGATCTCCTATACTGAAATAAACATCTGTTTAGCATAACATTACATGAAAAACAGAGTTGCATAATACCCTATCTCATTTCTGTCGAATCTCCGATCATAAAAGAATCCCAGCACTGACTGAATTGAGGCACTATATATACTGAAGCTATATTTCACAATTGATCAAAATAGAACCACTTCTCAGCAATGAAATAGACCCATAACATATCACATTTTTATACATGTTCATTTACACCTAATCCAAGAACACGAGCAGCAACAAGCAAAATAAAATACAGTCACATTGCTTTAAGTACCGAGCAGAACCTGAAAATTAACTTCTAACAGCAGGAATCTAAAATCACTTTGTTGTTTATTGATCAAGTAAGCAAATTCAAAATGAACAAAATTTAAGGCTTTAGGTCAACGAATTGCAAAAATGAGCGAGAGATACAGATATCATAAAAGGATTTTAGGATAATATGAGACGTACGTTGCTCCTGAAAGTAATAATTGCCTTGAAGGCGGCAACCGAGGCGATCAAGGGCTTGGCCGGTTTCTCTGATCCAGAATCCGACACTGTAGATTGCTCTCCCTAACGTTCCCATCTTTCAGCTAAGACAGACGAACAATAGACACAGATTGGGGAACTCTGTGTTTCAGCTGAGAAAATGAAGAGGATCCAACGGACTATCTGCAAGACTCCAATTGCAGGAACAGTGTATCCTCTGGGTGAGTAGGGGCCTCTTCTCTACGGCCATTCTTCCTACCGTTTCTCAAATTACTAACAGAATTCTGACACGTGTTACTTTCCAATGTTCCTTTTTTTGGTGGTAAATCTAAATTTTTTTTTAATAAAAATGATTTTTTGTTTTTTATAGCAGATATCTAAATTTAATGTTTACCGCACAGAAGTTGCTATTCTAATTAAGTGATATTAAAATCCCTTTTTAGTATGCAATGAAAAATATTATTTTTCTCAGAAAGCCATAGTCGTTTTAACGTTTAAGGTTGTTTTCAAGGCAATTCAAGAATAAGTTTTAAGTCCTATTCCTATTTCAGTATTTTAATTTTTGAGAATGTTAAAATAAACTTTTTAATAAATAACTTTTTTATAAAATTTTTAAAAAATATTATATTATATATTTACATACGCATCTATGGCTACTTTAATATATGTTCCAAATTTTAAATTACAGTCTCATTGAAAGTAATAAAAAATATATTTAAAGATTATGTTCGAAAATTTATTTCTGAAAGCACCCTTTAATCCATTGTGTAATTTGATCTCGGTGGCTGTGTGGGCCAAAAACTGAAGGTTAATTTTCTTCCGTAAATGGGTTTCATATACCCAGAAACAGAGTGAGCCTAGCCTAATTCTAAATGCGCTGCTGGGGATGTGAGGGTTATGTAGGCGGTACTAGAGTGGGGTGCTTTTAACAGCACTCTCCGAGACCATAAAGAGGCCGGAAACTAAGGTAAGCCCATTAAACTCTCGCCTTTGAGTAGGAACCCGCATCGCTGCAGTATGAATTTTAGTGCGAAATTACACCGAAAGGAAAGGACCATCGAAGCAAGGAGCTGAAGCCTGAAACCTCGATTCCATCAAGCAGCTGGCCAAAAACAGCCATAACGATTTTTGTATTAACAACTTGTCCAGATCACAGATATAACTAGATCACCATTACAAGTATCGAAATGCTGTATACTAAACAACGGAATCGTTTTATGTAGTAAGAGTTCTCCGAATGTCCCTCCAATTTCAGTTTACTGGAGGACATTATCAATCATTGAAGCTGTAGAAGTAAGATTATGAAATTTCACGCGCAGCAGCTAAACACAAACACAATTTTATCCTAACAAACTGAAATTACTTGAACAGTGCAACATAGACAGTGTTCACACCATAATACCCAATAATAAGTTCAAATAGAAGTTTTACACGCTTCCATAGTGGCTAGCAGTCTAGCCTCATTAATACAAATACACAATAAGCAGTCACTGTCCCAGTTATTCACAAATGTAGTCTCACAGGTAATAACACTAAAGATAAGTCTCTAAACGAGTCACTGCCTCATCGTCAGAGAAGTCACTGCCTCAGGCTTTCAACAATGTAGGACGCATACAGATCCCTGCAAGAGAAAACACCTGTGTAAGACAAACAACCCAAAGAAGCATAGATAATACGAAACAGAAGGAAAAGAAACTAAGTTCCTTAGAAAACTTACATTGAGTATTTGATGGCTTCAATGGCTGCTTCAGCTGGCAGGAAGTCTTCCACATCAACTTTCTTATTTTCATTCTTCTTGTCTGCCATTCATGATGAGTGAAGGATATTACGAAGTATGAAGAATATATTATAGATGGAATAAGCTGGTCTATGTGTTTAGAACTATGTTATCAGCTGATATTAATGCAAGGTTACCAATGCATACTGGGAGCACTGACTGATTTTACATGCAAAAGTAACTACTCATTCCTACAATATGGTAACTAATGGGACTACATGAGTGTATGTGAAAGATACAAGAGAGTACATACAGTCCTCAAAGAAGCGGCGAATCTCAGCAAGGCGATGTGGAGGAAGCTCCTTGATGTCCTTGTAATGGCGAAACTCAGGGTCATCAGCACAGACAGCAATAATCTTATCATCCTTTTCACCCTGCAGCAAAGTTTAGAGTCAACAGCTCTTGAATCAGATGCCCAGCAGAAAAAGAGAGCTAGGCCATCTATTTAATCTACATCTTTCTGTTTCCTATTACCCCATCTTTTCAGACTTCAACTTGAACACAGAAAAACAGAGGATACATTTTACTGACTCAAAAAAATGATCCTAGGCAGATCCCATGTCAAATGCAACACAAGGACTTTGATAAAGTACGTCCTTCTATAAAAAATTCTATTTTTGACCTAGTAGTCCATTGATGGAGGCATTGATGTTTAAATCAAACAAGATAACATACTCAAGAATTCAAACGTTGGAAGGGAAAACCCTTTTTACCTGATCAATCATGGGCATTAATCCGATAGCACGACAGCGAAGGAAGGACCCGGGGAGAACAGGCTCCTACAAAAGAAAACATCAAAGAACTTGTAATCGCCTAAAAATTTGAATATCAGTTGTTACCTTTCATCAGATCAACTCAAGAATAAAATGATTGCCACCTGCATCAGTATCAGCACATCCATTGGATCGCTATCCTCACAAATAGTCCTTGGAATGAAACCATAGTTGTGTGGATAAACAACAGAAGAGTAGAGAACACGATCAACCTATTATTCAGAAATCATTTGTCACTTTCTTGATGAAAATATATAAATATTTTAACAACAAATACAAGCATCTTATCACCAATACAGTAAAACATATTTATGCAAAACAACAAATCTGTATGGTAATTCTATTAGCAATCACATTAATGTGAAACTCAACATGTTGTGTAGTTGTCAGTTCACTAATTAATCTTAAACAATGAAGATTGCAATATGGCCATTAGATTATTTGCAAACATAAAGATATAAAATTGACAACCTTGCGAAAGATATCTGAAAACAAATAGACACTACTGTTTAGTTGGAAAAGAAATGTAAAAGCACAATTCATTACTGTTTCTTGATTTAAGATTCCAACATCATAAGCATGCTTGTCAGCAGAAAGAATTTATTTGAATTTTCAACAGCATATAGTATTTATTTTATGCTTTAAGGAAGGTTTAAAACAGGAAGAACAAAATGAATCTCACCTTTATGAGACCACTAGCTTTGTCAAGCTCATACTTCACCTTGCTTCCCTTGCTGATCTCCACCACCTGCCACAGAGCTTTACATTATGATAGAGAAACAAGAATATTTTGATTGAAACATATATATCTGTAACAAAGCAACTTATGAAATCTTAACAATCAACAACCTCTTTAGCCTTTAGGTCCGTAGACGTCTCTATATCTCCATTTTTCCATGGGTGAGACAACCTTCTGACAATTAATTTACTTTCCCTTCTAACCAATTTACAAAATAAATAAAGTCTCTTGAGTTTCAATTTGTTCTCCTAGATGAAGATTCTACCATGCAATGCCAGACTTTACTGAAAACTACTGGTGCATTATATTTCAAAGTAAGACATAATTATCTAATATTATGAACCGTCCAGTGTTTATGGCAATAGAGATCAAAGGAAAAATACTTACGCAGTTGCAAACCACTGGTGCGCCTGGTCCTGCGAAGATCAGAATATAAAGCATGGTTACCCAAAGATCTATTCAACATGAGAAATGTTTGCGGTTCAAGCAAGACCTTGATATAACTCAGAGATTAGGATGATGTTGTTACAAAGCTGATAGTTTCACAAGCCGAAAACTATTTAAAGACTTATTTATGTAAAATAAAAAGCGTACCAATTTCTAAGTCATGCCAGGGGTGAGCTGCAATAGATCTGCGTGACATCGATGAAAGGATTCGCTCATTGAGAGCAACCTGAGGGCAATGAGAAGTTTTGTTGCCTGCTACTCCAAGATGCTCAGACATTTCGAAGGTATCGTACAAGCTTAATCACAAAAAAGAACGTACAAGCTTAACCACAAAAAGAGAACAAAAATATCACAATTTGTTACTAATTCCATAATATGGCACAAGAATCAGAGCAGTATAAAAAAAATTCTCTAGCAGTTCCTCCAAAAAACAGGTAAAAATAAGCACCAGAAATCAAATTAGTATTCTGAAAAAGGATTTTGGCAAATCCAATTAAGTTCAGCCAGAAACATGGAAATTTAACATATTGAAGCACACTAAGTAAGTGGCATCCACTCCCAGTACACAACAGATTTCTGAAGTCCTAAAACAGAGTACCCACAAATATATTTGACAAAGTTTTCGGATGAATTGACATAAATTAGATTATGTCAGGCTCCTAAAATAGCCGACCAAAAGAAACAAACCAACAAACCAATCCACATTACACATGTTTAAACTCACCAGTAATAGTTCTCTTTACATGAAAGAATACTACTCATTCGTTGTTTTATACCGGTAATAGTTCTCTTTACATGAAAGAATACTAATCATTCGTTGTTTTATACCTACCATCGGTTCGTTGAAAAGACTATACAGAACCCCACAACCAAATGATCATGAAAACAAACATGCAAACATACTATCTACCCTTTAAATAACTAAATAAAAAAGAAAACTTGCATAAATGAATAGGTATTAAAATTACTCTTACAGCAAGCAAACGGCAAACAAGAGAAAGCTAATGAAAAAGGAATGCAAGATAATGTAAGTCTCATGCGACATCGTGCAAGAGAATAAGTGAAACTCACAGTCGTGATTCACAAACACCACCACCACCACGACGCTTGATTTATAGTAACGGAAAGGTGCTTCACTTCAGAGGCAAAGCTTCTGGCATGACTCAATATACACAAAAATGGAGAAACAGAGTGAAAATCCGAGCTGATGCTGTTATGCTTATTTAGGGAAAAGTTGGAGGAGATGCTTTTTCTTTTAGTAAATTTTAATTCAGCGGGCAGTCTACGCTGAATAAGAACCGTTGGATGTAAATGAAGTCGATCAGACGGTTGAGGATGCGGATAGTGTCGGAACGTGATTCTCTCTTGGAATTAGGAGTTTTGTAATAAAATGAGATAAGAGGTCGGGTCGTGTCTTCGTCAGATCAAAGGAGTCATTTTTACACGTTCGAAAATCTAATTGGACTCTTCTCCATATACTTTCTTTTATTTTTATATCGTTTAAAGTTGTAGATTAAGACCGTTTATTATGCCATTAAAATATTTAATTGCGTTATTTAAGTACTCACATGTGTTGGAGTGGTCCACGAAGAGAGTAGATAATTCTAATGATAACGTAATCAACTAATAAATTTATGGAAATAAGAACTAATCTACCGTTGTCCGGCTAATTTATTTTAATTTAATTAATTAGGTACGTGTAGTATTAAATTTGGTTATTCTATTAAAATAGTTACCAATTAAAGTAACTATTGTTTAAATGCAAACCTGATTCATAAAATATAATGCCTTTTCAACTCAGAAGAAATATAGTATTGTTATTGATATATAAAATCATTGAATCAATATATTGTCTTTAATTATTTTTTAAAAGAATTAAGAATCGTAAAATGGTAAGGTAGCAGTTAGCAAAGTGAGATGGAGTGTGTTGTGAGTGTTATTTTGCTATTATTGGTTTTAATAGTTGAAACCAGGGGGAGGCAGCTTGCAGGCAGAGAGTAAACTACAATGGGTGTATGTGTAAGTGCATGTGATTGGTGATGATAATTCTGAAAATGGTAATGCGCTATTTGGAATTCAATAGGAGCGGATAATGTTAAGAGATGATGTGATCTGAATTTAGTGGAGTTAAATGGGCGTGTGTGTGTGTGTTTGTGTCCTCCTGCTATGTGCAATTATGAGACGCATGAACCTCAAATTCAACGTCACTAACAAGTGGGTGATGTGATCTTTTCTTTTCGTTTTTTTTTTTTTTTTTTTTTTTTTCAAAATTTGTGAGTCACTCGCAGATATAGCAAAAACAAATTTTATTCCGCATGCAATTATCTCTAAGAATATTGCTTAAAACAACACTCCTATTATCTCCAACAATATTCTTATGTTTTCCGGTTATTTTGACTATACACTATGGGAGATTTTTTTTCTTTTAATTTTTTTAAATATTGTTAAAAAAATAAAGAAACTTCTTTAATTTGAATACCAACTAATAATATTATTTTATTGGTTATATCTTATTAGTACGCATCTAGCAAACGAGTTTAGCTTACTCATTATTTAGAATATAAAAATTTAATATAGTGTTCGGTGCAAAAAGTTAAGGAATTCAACAGTTCCTCAAAATTTGACTTATGGGAGGGTAGGGTTTTTTTTGGGCTGTATTCAAATTCAATATTTTCCCCTTTCTTTTACTCTATCCTCTCTTTTCTCTTTTACTCTCTCGTATCAACAATTATTATTTAAATAATTAAATATATAACAATTCAATAACAAATAAAATATTATTATTTAGCAAATTAATTCTAATAAATATTATGTAGATGTGCCATTAATTTACAAAAAACATATTTGTATATACATAAAATTTTTAATTATGTAATACAAATTAATAAAATTTATAAATAAAATACATGTTTAGATTATATATTTTTCTATTTGATGTTAAATAAATATTAATTTAATATTAAAAAATATAAATATTAATACAGTCCAATACACCATTGCACGAAACATAGTTTAATTTATAGTTAGTCCAATACATTTTGCACTAAATATAACATAAGTTTTCATTTAATCAATTATAATACATTTTAGTTCATTCAAAATAATATACGTAAGTACGTGTTATCAAACACATTCTTAATGTATAATTTTTAAATATTACTTAAAATAATTAAATTTTATTTTGAATTAACTCTATAATATCTTTCATAGAAAATTTTGACAATTTGACAAATAATCTTGGAATGTAGAAAAAATGACAAATAATTAAAATAAATAAATCAAAGTTTAGTATGAATTTAGGTCTACCATATCCATACGTATGAATGGGCAAACCTCATGTAATTGATGCTTAAGATAGACAATTAACGAATTAAATACGCTCCAAAAAAATGCAAGTGCTTTTTGAAAGGATGTTGTTATCAGTCATGCCATCAATGTCACTAGAACCAACAATCTTCCAAGCTCATATAATTGAGTTAAAAGAAAAGAAAAATAATGGAGAATATTTAGCACGATCTCATAGAGATATCCTTTTTGTCATTTTCAGGTCAGGCCTTCTTTCGGAGTGTTGTTAATTTCAAGGCCGTGCATTAGGGATGAGTGCTCAGTCTCAGTCTTTTACCTTAAATATAGTACTTCCAGATCATACACTAAACCCAACCCTTCGACTCTTGCAAATTTCAACGGGCCCCGTGCCCGTATCATCAACAATTTACATAATCATGAGCCATTAAAACTCTTTTTTTTTTTTTTTTTTAATAATTTTGTTGAGAGATGATAAGAACAACTCAACTAGACAACTGCCAAAGGTGGTGGATGGTTCGGCGTGAGATGGAGGCCAGACCCATTCCATTCCATAATATTGCTGTGACATTGGTAAGAGGTTCGTCTCTTTCCCCATTGTAGTTTTTGAATTAATTTAAAGCAATAAATCCTCTTTTACCCTTCAAATCTTTGCAAATAAATTTATTTTTTTTAAAAAAAAAAAAAACCCATTTACATCAACTTTGTTCGATTATTAGCGACAACTTTCTTGTGCTAATATCACATCAATTTGCCTAATATTCCTCCACCATATACCAAAGGATTTACAAAAGAATTCAACTTCATCTGATCAGCATGATGATTGATGAATCAATCTTAAATTTTAATTTGATTTACATAGAATTTTTCTAAATATTTTTACTTTTTAAATTCTCTTTATAATGTGAGATTTCTTATAAACTAATTATTTTTAATATGGGAAATCAATCTTTTTTTTTTCAATAACAGATATCAACTTTATATAGCTGTTATTTATTTATTTATTTATTTTTAAAAAAAATGGACGTATTCAATTAACACACGTAATCTAGCACAGAAGAGATGATAAGAAACATGAAGCATTTGCCTAGTCCTAGTGTCATACTCCTACCCAACTAAAGGGTAAAGATTTTGGTGTTATCCTTTGAAGAATAATTATGATTACATCTACATAAATTACAATATGATGTTCGTTTCTTTCCCAAAATATGTTTAGCCTTAATCAAAAGCAATTGCAATGCTTTTTCCATTTTGAAGATCGCTACAAAATCTTTTACATCAATTATGCTTGAAATTTGCAGATAATGCCTCGTGCCCTCTCCAACAATTATTGCACCACCAATCATGTTTATTTCGTTTAGTAAGAGAAAAGAACACACAATAAGAGAGTTAATTATTTAGGAATGAGAAATTGAACAGTAAATTCAAGTTGAGTTTCAATAATTGTTGTTAATGTTTGAGAAGGAGTGAACTGAAAGTAAAATATTATAGGTATTCTGTCTTTTCTCATTTCATTCATCATCCAAGGGTAAAAATATAATTTTGTGGTCAATTTATGGTCAAAAAGTACGTTAAAGAAGGGAGTAGTAAATTGAAATTCACTTGTTAATTTAGAAAATTGTTTTTAATTTTCAACGAAATCGGTAGAAATTAATATTATGATATATTGCTCCTCTTCATGAAACGACAAAGCGTTTCCCACCCGCATCCTACATCCGCACAAACATATCCCTCGCACGCGGTAGCTTATTCCTTCCATTTCGTAGAGAGAAAATAACCGAAATCGTGGCTCAGTGGCACAAGTTGTAAATTCACTTTCTTCATCGTCCAATTTATTGTCGAAAACCCTAGCTTACTGATCTGGTAAGTTTCTGCTTTTATCTCTGTAACCATATTAGGAATTAGCTTAATAGGTTTTATATCTGTTTGATCTCTACTATTGCATCTCTGATTATAAGAAATGCATCTCTTAAGCCATAAAGTATTTAACTTTTCCATTGAAGACTTGTGGTTCAAGTTGTAGGCTAAGTGATTGAGTGAATTAGAGTCATTATCTGTTTGATAACGAAAAAATGTAGGAAGTTAAAACGTTGACTTGTTTTCATTAAGTCATTTAGTAAAGAATTGTTAATATGAGCTAACCCTAATATTTATTATACAAATGGATTATTTATTTAATCTGTTATATAAGAAACCAAATAAAGAATCAATTAACTATTTCTTGTGTTTCTTGCCCTAGCTTTTATACTCCTAACGTTCATATATCATTTCGGTTAATGTAGCTTAACATAGCAAAGAAACAAGAAGCAACAATCTTTAATATCATGGAGGGATTGGAAAATGAAGGTGCCGTGCCGCTTATGAAATGGAAAAGTGATTTTTCAAGAAACTTTCAGCATTACTTGGATAGGTCTACCCCTCATATGATGGAGAGGTGGTTAGGGACATTGGGAGTGGCAATGATATATGTTTTGCGCATGTACTATGTTCAAGGGTTTTATATTGTCACCTATGGTCTTGGCATCTATACCTTGAATCTGTTGATTGGGTTTCTGTCGCCAAGCATTGATCCTGAGCTTGAAGCTTTAAATACAGCTACATTGCCTACAAGGGGTTCTGATGAATTCAAGCCTTTTGTGCGGCGCCTTCCTGAGTTCAAGTTTTGGTAATTCCTTGTGTTCTCTGTGGATTTGTTATGTTCGATTTTTTTCAATTCTCCAGGGTTGAGGCCATAATGTGCTCTGTTGATATTCTTTAGTAAAGGACTTAATATGCTCCTAACTGGCTTCAGTTTTGTATGATTTAGTTTGTTATTTGTTAAGAGGGAGGGTGTGACTTTTGATTCATATAATTGGTTACACCTTCTAGTTGACTATAATTACTTCACATTCTGGTGCTGTTACCTATATTGGGGCCCACTATCCAAGTGGACTCTGATAGCACAGCATGACATGGATGCTAGAGTTCATATAATTAACTTTTGCTTCTTGTCCTGGTGCATTGTTCAAGGGAAACCCTTATTGAGATGCCCTTTATCAATTATGTTTGTACCACACTAGACTTGGACTCAAAATAAAGTTAATTTTGTTGCTTGAAGTGATTATATCACCCCAAAGCTTTAGGTCTCATGCATCTGCCAATTGTTGTCTGTTTTATTGTCACAAATTCAGAAAAGATTCTATCTTTCTTGCATGTGCCTGACAATTGTTCTGTAGTTTACTCTCACAGATTGTGAAAAAGATGCTGCTTTTCAAGTGATTGGAAAAGTTTAAGATTATATGGGCATACCATGTCATCGACGCAACAAGCTTGATGAAATCTTGTTACATTTGCATTTATTTTGAAAATTACAGCTAATATTTGTAGTTAAAAATTAATAAAGATGAAACATGATTGTCGGTAAATAAAAGAGAAATAAAATGGATAAATGGCACAGTGTTGTCAGATTCTTATACTACAGTAGATGGACCCTAGACCTTCTCAAAAGAGGGTTCCTTTGGTTACATTCCTAAGCATAAGTCTGAAATGACTAGCTGGCCTTTAATAAGTGACTAGTAGCGTTGATGATCCCTGTGTTAGTTACTCCAAGTCAAGTTTTCAATTTGAGCTAGCATTTCAACTTTGACTGGGAGATATCTATAACTTGCTCCTTATTTATCTCTATAGACGCAACTACTTAGATAAGTTATCTAATTTACTGGTCTGGGATTTATTAACATGGCTGTTTCAGGTATTCCGTCACAAAGGCTTTTGTTGTAGCATTTATCATGACCTTCTTCTCTGTGTTAGATGTGCCTGTTTTCTGGCCGATACTATTATGCTACTGGATCTTTCTATTCGTCCTTACAATGAAACGACAAATCATACACATGATCAAGTACAAATATGTCCCTTTCAATATCGGAAAGCCAGTAAGTTCTTTAATAATTTAGTAAAATTTCTACAGCTGTAAATTTTGTTGGTTATTCAGCTAGGGCAACTTCTCACTTCTTTATGATGTTTTCATTGATTTTGACAGAGGTATGGTAAGAAGTCTTCTGAAAGTAGTAGTAGTGGTAGACGAAGTGACTGAAAGCTACATATCACTAACTAAAAGAAGGTAGGGTTGGGAGGCAGAAAAAGGCTTTGGATGTGTATTTGTTGAGTGTCTGTACTTTTTAATATACAAACCGTAGAACTCAAGTGCATCAAATGTTATTAAATTTGAGAAACTTTATCTGGATTGAATGTTTACTTTTGACTGGTGCTTATCTTGTATGTGATCCTTGAACCTTGCTAGATGCTTCTCTTCCCCATGTATATGAATTGGATAGATTCTATTTTGGTGTTTATAACAGATTATAAGTCAATGTTTGCATTCTTTATTATTATGTGTTAAGGCCGTGAAAATTTTGATGAAGGTCTGTTGAAAGTAATGCAGATCTGCCATATAGCAACTGGAAATGAAGTTTGCAGAACACATGCACGATAATTTTAGTTTGGATCGCCAAAGAATTGTATTATCTAAGACAATAGTACATTTGAAAACAAGTTTTTCTCAAACTTGTTAGCTATCAGGAGAGGCTTTTCTTATCTCTTGGGAAATGAGAGAGAGTCTGTGGTACATTGGGTGTATATTTGTATCACAAACCAATGAAAATCATTACATGATACGAGCATACCAACATATCAAAATTTTATTGATTGGTATACAAACACCTGATGTACATAAGATTTAGCCGGGGGGGAAGGGGGTGGGGGGTGTGGTGGATAGGTGAGCATTGATATTTGACACAAGATGTTTTAGACTGGATTGATCAAATTATACTTAAGGAAGAGCTAGGTCTTGTAAGAAAGCTATCAGCACCAATAACTGTAGATCTCAAATTTAGGAGTCATGATAATGATTATGTGGTGCACTGTTAGGATTGTATATCAATAGTGCCAAGCTGGTTCGTTTGTTTTTTCATATGTAGAAAGATGCACTGCAGAAAAATCATAAATCAGTTATTACAGGCAAGCCTTATTTCCACTGGTTTCTCAGAGCCTTGAAAATTGCAAGCCTCTTGTGACGGATCGATTCAGTGCATTCAATTCAAGTGCAAATTATATTATGCATACCTAACGGTCTTTTACTTTTGACCGACAGATAGAGAGAAGAAAATTTATATTGCTGTAAAGCCCTCTAAAGCTGCGTGGGCTTTGATTGCATCTTTCTGATTTCTGAAGATAAAAATATTGTGACATAAACTTGACAAAAACCCATAGATGTGTAAGATAATGCAAATAACCTTCAATCGATCCTGCGAAAATTAGAAAAGTTGACGATTGCCAGAACTCTTTCTGTAAATGCCCATAAATTTGGCCACGAATTCTGCAACACATGTGGTTTATTATTAGCTGGTCATTTACCCAAACATTGTTCTTGTAACATTTTTATGTTAACGTTAAGAGTTATAAACGATGAATACCTTCTAATTTGAGTAAAGCACTTGTTCCTGTTGGGAGCCGCTTGTCCTGTTAACGATAAACTTGAGTCATATCCCCATTTCCCAGAGGACAAAGTAATTAACAAAGAATGCAATGCAAGTACAGATCACACTTACATAATAAGCATGCCAGTAATAGATCTCCCTTTTCAAGCTGGTCTCAACTCCCTTGAGAAACTGTTCCACAAGCTTCTGCATGTTGCAAATGTAAGTAAAGTCTTGTCAGAATCTTAATTGATTTGTCACAGGAAACTAGTTGAATTGAACAGAGGCACAAAAAGCGTCACCAGGAGAATCAGTTTGGGGTGAACAAAATCCAAAAGAAGCTTCTGAATCTTTCCCCGAACGAAGAATAATCTGAAAAATTTACTAATTTTTAGAAGTAATTCAAGTAATCTAATTCGTAGAGTTACAGAACTCATGAGCTGCAGCTTCCACTGCGTTCCACGTCAACTATTGGTGTTGAGTTGAGATGTTAAATTGACAAAGATGTATTGGTTGCACTTGCAGGGCATGAGACAGAGACATACCTATTAGGTGATGGATCAGCCAGGATTTCTGCAGCCAGTTCAATCAACACCTCTTCCCATCCAAGTGGAATTGGTTGGTCATCAGCAAAAGGATAGCTTCATGGTCACAACACCACATGTGAGTATAACTACAACGTACATCTTTCATTTAATATTTACTTAGAACTAGTTTAGTGTTGCTGACCTTTAAATGATCACGATAACGTTTAAAAGTTCGATAAATTATACTTTTAAAATGAAGAGCATAAACGGTCAATAATTTAATTAGTATTAAAATTGTATAAAATTAAAACAGAAATCATATATATATATATTATGACAAGATAATTTTGATTGTAGTAAATGAAACGTGTAATTCTGAAGATCAAACATCGGAAAACAATCTCTCTTATCAAAATTTGTTGTAAAGAACGTGTCTTTGCCAACAGTAATTTCTTAATCAAATTACTTTCTCTATAGCAATCTTACACTGATTCTCAGTTATTTTTTATTTACTTATTTTTTTGGGATAAGGGCCTGCGGAGAGGTGTGTGGAAATATATTGAAATTTGAGAGTTCAGTGATCTTACTTGATTGCTTTGCATGCTTCAAGTGCCATGATTGCTTTTCTCAGGTTCTGCTTTGATTTAGCAGCAATCTTAGCAGCAAAGCTCATGGATAGATCAAACTCCTCTGTCCTTGCTATCTGAATTAGAACCTCCATTATCTAGACATTTAATTGTAGGTCAGGATGTGCATTAGGACAGAAACCGAAAACTTAGCAAGATAACAAGCCACAAAGATTTCCAACTTGGATATTTTAATAAATTATAGTCAGGAGTCCTCTTGGAGAACAAAATTGAAGCAACGAGGAGGCCTTTGGGGCCAGCTACACTTTAGACAAGAGTTTCAAAGCGACCGGTGTCCCAGTTGATATTTGTTAGTATTCTATGATGCACAAAGAACAAGTGAACTGCAAAAACATATTCTCAGATGCTTACTTCGTGAGTTACAGGAGCATCAACCTTGATTACTTTGCAGCGGTTTTTCACTGATTCCAGGATGTTTACATCATCCTCACAGCAGAGTATGAGTTTGCAAGCGTCCGTATAACCGTCCATTATCCATTTAAGCAAGTGCTGGATGGTCTCTGCTGCTTGGTCCACCTCGTAAAGAACTATCACTGAAATAATTAAGAAAGAAACTATTTTAATTTGAACCAGGTGGATGGATTAGGCTGCTTGAAGCGAACCAGAATGAATTTAAAAAAAAAAAAACTTCAGACCTTTATAATCTGTCTTCAAATTTGCATTGCTTACTTGAGGGTTAATAACATAGTTGTCCCTTATTTCTTTGGCTAAACCCATTAATGCATATTTAGCATCTGCTTCCAAGTTTACATTGAGCTCTACATGATGAGCACTGGATGCTAATGGAACTAATACTTGCATCGGCCTTTTTTCCTGTCAATATCAAAATAACTGTAATTTTGAATTCCGTAATCCTCTAAACCATGACAAAATCGATTAAATGCTTTACCATTATTGCATACGATTAGGAGTCCACTTTCTATTAGAATAAAAATTCTACCGATATATCTAACTTTTCAGAACTGGAAAAACAGAAAAACAGTAGCCAAAACTAATATAATTGATGATGATTAGTCCAGCTCCTTCATTTGTCACCTACTGACTATTCAGATCCAGGGCTTAGAAAGTGAATTTTTTAGGAAAGTACGATCATTTACACAATTTGGAGCCATATGCATGAATTTTTAATCAGGGTCTTGATAATTTGACATGAACGGAACAAGAACTTAAAAATAATTGGAGCAAGATATACCTGAACAGGGAAATATCTTAAATCATGAGATATCTGCAAAGAAAAGAAAGAACAATGATACGTTCGTCATAGGCAATCAAAAACATAGCGTATCTGCATCCGAGTAAAGGAACATACATTCCAGCATGGGTCACCATATATTTCCCGTAGAAGAGCCATGGCGAGTGATCTTTTTCCAGAACCAGATGGTCCCTTGAACAATATATGAGGACAGTTTTCATTTGAAACCTAAGAATGCAGATTATTGTGAGTTAGGAATCATACAGAAAAGTTAACAATTTTCAGGAATAAAAGACTGTCAGTAAAACATAGCAACAAATATGACAGAAATAGTCATGCCTGGGCAAAATAAAAAGTCCAAATGGTCCACAGACATATTGATAAGACAACAGATAACTTACTAGTTCCTTGAGAAGCAGAGCTTCTTGTTTGTGGCATATGAATCCGTTCAATCTAGGTTGATGCTTATCAGCCCAAAATTGTCTCAGCTTCTCAACCACTAATGCCCTCTCAATATATGAAGCTTCATCAAATGGCCTCTTCTCAGGGGATAATTTTGATTTTGAGTTTCTGCAAGACCCTTTTCTCATACACGAAAACCATGCATTCGATTGGTTATTTCGTCTATCAGCCGCAAACTTTTTCGCGCTGGCACTTGATTTCCCACTAGCATGACTTATCTTACTAGTTTCCGAGCTAAACTTATCATTTCTCTGCCTGCTAACAACAAAGTTGGCTGTCATGGGTACTGCCTGTGCAGGTCGTTGTGTGGTTTGATCAACACTACTGCTGTTTGATCTACTTTCTTGATGAGAAGAAGAATCTCCTTGTGAATATAGCACTGGCCTTGGATATACTAAATCGCCTTGAACGCCTCCATTCTTTACAAAAGCATCACGAGAAAAGAAGATATCCCCTATTGAGTCCGTGCTCTCAAACTTCAGAGCATTGCTAAAAGGGCTTTTAGAGATCTTCACACTTGCAACCATTTCATTGAGTTCACCAACGGTTGGTGCTTTCACTTGGGACGCCACTTCCCTTTGTTTCCATATCATGTTCCTTGACAATGGTGATGGTTTCCTCTCTCTTTGCTCAGCAAGAGCATGATTGTTTTCTTGGTGCGTATGATCTCTTGCTCTTTGTCTTGGTGCAGTCATTGATCTACGATTATAAATTGGTTTCTCACCAATTCTAGTAACTTCAGGAAACTGAGAATTAATTTCTTTGTCGTCCCTACTCCGTGTCCTGCGACTTTGATTTCCAGAGACGAAATCATCATCATTTACATTATCACCAAAATCATGCTCCTGTCTTCCAACAATTTTATAAGAAGACATAGTTCTTCTGCGTTCAGATTTTGAGAAGGGACTGACACTGTTTCTACGTAATGGAGAAAGATTAGTAGCACCATCAATTCTCAGTTTGAAAGGTGATTTGCTGTTGTTTCTCCTTCCAGAAACTGGGCTTAACGTAGAAGAAGAACCAAAACCGTTATCGTTCTCAACCTTGGAAACATGTCTTCGGTTGTGTCTCGTAGGACTCCTGGTACTGTTTTTTCTTGGTAAATCCGGATCCATTTTTGGCACTTGAGGAAAATCTACATAATCCAATACTCCATTCTTTGAATTGTGATCACGCCATGGACTGTCATGCCATTCTGTCTCCGTATCAGAGGGTTCATATCCGCTCTTCTTCTGCTTCATTAAAGTCGAAGAATGAGGCTGAAGTGGAAGAGGCCGACTAAACCTTGATGTAGCCTCCATTTTCTCTGCAAGCAAAGAAGGAAACAACAGTTATAGAATCAAGAATTGAACTTAAGGTGCTTACTTTTTGCTTAGTAGATATCTACCTGAAGACATCCGGAAACATTAAGGTATGGCAGATGCTTTAAATTAAGAATGCGATGGTTACAAAGTATAGTCATTGGAGTAGACGGTGTTTGGTGTCAGACAGTATAGTAGATGCTATATGTAACAAATTTACAACTAGCAAAAGCATACATTGTTTTCCTGCAATCTCTAAGCTCAACA
Source organism: Azadirachta indica (assembly GCA_022749755.1). Taxonomy (NCBI): domain Eukaryota; kingdom Viridiplantae; phylum Streptophyta; class Magnoliopsida; order Sapindales; family Meliaceae; genus Azadirachta; species Azadirachta indica. The sequence continues at coordinate 14,689,141 of CM040447.1, read as the reverse complement.
TTGAGGATGCGTTTTGTCTTTTAGTATTTTAATTTGTCGGTATGTTGTTTTTTGTCGTTGGTTGTCAATGTCATACTAAGGAATCTTGAATCTCTGGCGTGGCTCTGTATGCATGGCGGCTATACCAGCAAGCAAAACTTCTTTTTTTTTTTTTTTTTTTTTAATTTTTTTTATTTTTATCAATTACTACTATGCTTTCCCGCAACCTCGCACGATCCCAACTCAAAAACATGCTTAAAATAACTACTTATTGTCGGAATGAATTATTAGTCCAAGACCCCACTTTAAATGGGCGTCAATATACAATTAAAGATTTTAGGTTAATTTAACGAATTTTAGTGAGAGAATGACAGTGGCTACCTGTTTTTCGAAATAAATGTCTACATAGTTATTTAAGTAAAAAATATTTATTAGTAATATTTCTTCGATTAAAATTTTTCGTGTTTGTTGTAATAAAAAAGTATAATAATTATTTTAATTTAAAATTAAAATTAAAAATTAAAAAATATAAATATTTTTTATATTTGAGGGTAAAATAGTATTTTTGATTTAAAAATAAATATAAAAATAAATTATATTTAATAAAAATAATTATACAATAATAAAACAAAAAAAAACTAAAATTTATCTTTCCTTTTGTTTGTGCAGCCGCCACCCCTGCTTCTTCTCCTTCCTTTTTGTCTTCTGCTTCTTCTTATTTTTTTTCTTTTTCTTATTTCCATCTTTTTCTTTCTTTTTTCTTTCCCTTATGGTCTTTTTCTATTTTATTCTTCTCTCTCTTTTGGTCTTCATCTTCTTTTTTTATCAAATTGATTGATTTGGGATTAAATTTGGGTATTGTATAAATTGTAAGGATTATAGAATGGAATTGGTGTAGGATTCAAAGTAAGTTTTGGATGGATTAAAATAGTGTTTGAGGAGTGAAGTTTCTTTTATTGATAATTTGGTTGATAGATTAAAATTGAATGATAATGTGGTTGATGATTAAAATCACTGGATAATTTGGTTTATTAATTGTTTATATTAGGGCATTAAATAGGGATTTTGGTAATAAGGAATTTGGACTTATTAATTGATTAGTGGTTTGGATTTGTTGCTGCTATGCTTTTTTGTCTCTGCCTTCGCCTTTTTCTGTGGTTCGAGGCTATTTCTAGCTTTGTTTGCCGAATGTTGGTTTGTTGGAGCTGCATTTCTATTGTTGCCAATTCTGCTGCTACCGCTTTACTACTTTCTGGTTCTTATTTTTAGCTCTGGCAGATTGTTTCCTTATAATTTTAATTTTTCTTCTTTAATTTATCAAATTCATTTCTAAGGCTCGGCTCTTAGAGGTTTAATTAATTATATATATATATATATATATACATATATTATAATTTATTTATTAAAAAGTTGAGATTTGAAGATATTTATGTAAATTTATTCTTTAATATAAATCAGTAGGGTAATTATATCATGTAATGATCAAAAGTAGTTAAATTATAATAGACACAAAAAATTTTAACAGAAAAAATGTTATTAATAAATATTTTTGACTTAAATATTTATTTGACATTTATTTTAAAAAATAGGTATCTCACTATTATTCTAAGCACTAAAAAACTAAATTGGGCTCAACTTTAAATGAGCTTAGCATTGGGCTCCTAATCACTGATGAGTTTGTCATGGTTGAATCCAAAATAAAGCAGCATCGATGCTTGTGGGTGCTCAGTTAGTTTAGAATTAAGGATCAATTTCACCGTAAATCATTCTTGCTAGTAATAGTGCTCCATAATAGAATAGCTGCTGCTGTTACAAGCAGTCTGGCTCTGGCATGAACATGATAGACGCTCGAGCAGTTAAGAAAAGTATCTTCTTTAAAACGCTCACTCAGTTTTCTCTGTTTCTTTCAGGCTCATGAGGAATGCTAATACTAGAGAATTGAAGACTGCGTTGGAAGAACTGAAGAAGAATATGCAAGAACGGTGTGGGATGATCAACGATGTGCTTGAAACCGACTAAGTATCTGATCAAAGAAATGCCAGCGATGAGTTGGGGCGGATTCAGAAAGAATAAAAAATGAACTACTCATCTAAGATATATTTTCACTAATTTAGATTGAATAAATAGTATTATATCAATTATCCTAAGATTTAGTTTAGTATTATGGTAATTTTACTGCATTTTATTTCAAAAAAAATTGATAACATCAACTTTTAATAAAATATACACCTTTTTCATCAATATTGGCATGCAGTGTTACAAAAGCTATAGTTTTAAAAGTCATGACACATTAAATAACAAACCGAAGTCCAAAGAGTAAGAATGTAAAGATGCTAAAGTAAAGCTTAGAATACTTTTATTATATCGCATTCTTTGTACAATAATTTTAATAGAAGATATGTTTATTAATACTTTAAAATAAATGAATATATATACATATGATATAAAATTGTTAGGCGGTTGTATTACAATAGAGCGTGGAGAGGAGAGAAGAATTCCCTGTTAGGAGATGGGTTGCACCTTTAGTCAACGAATATACAGCTCTGTGTGTTTTACAAGTAAAAAATTCTCAAGGCAGATTTGAGCCGCAAAGCCATAAATAAAACAGAACAGTTTACAGTGTTTGAAGAGATGCTTCTGGTTTTAGAGTTGACAACCATTCCATTAAAGCCTTGTTGACAAGCTCTGGAACTTCATCATGTGGGCAGTGTCCAGCTTCTAAATTTACCAGAGTTGTACTTGGATAAAATTCCTTGATCCGAGTAGCCTTGGCAGGACCAACCCATGGGTCTAAGTCACCCCAGAGCAACAACAATGGGCAAGACAACTTGCTTAAGACGCTGTCTAGAGTGTACTTGCTTTGATTCAACATGAATCTTGTCATTAATCTGTGCACAACATACACAATAAGATTACAAATAAAACATGGCTAAGGAACCAGAAGAGACTAGTGTAAGACTCCAAGTTTACAGTGTTTTAGACCACTCTAGTAGCTCATATTGCTGTAACTGTAGATATATACAGCTCAATTCCAATGCGAAGAAAATGAAGCATGGTGTAGATGAGGGTTCAAGATTTATTTACACTCATCCTGAAACAAATGCTGGGATTCTCACACTTGGGAACTGACTAGATACATACCTGTAGTAAACTTCTCCAGCATTGGGGTCAGCAGCTGGCCTTGTTATTGATTCCACTAGATAATCATCCACATTAGAGGAATTTATATATACCTATGTAACCCGAGGAAAAAGATGGAATTATAATGTGCACAAAAGTTTTGTCGTAAACAACTGGCAATGTGATGACTTGAAATAACTTGACAGAGTAAACTATTAGCTTGCAGCATGATGCAGGATGGGCAAATAAAGCTTTCTTCCTGTGACACTTAACCAAATTCATTAAGAAGTTAAATGCACACCATTTCATTACCAAGGTCAATGATGCCTAAAAAGAATCTAGAAACACTTGGATAATCACAAAAGAATCTTCAAAATCTCCAATCAGGGTCATTTTTTTCTCAGTTAAACCACAAACATTGATTCATTATGAGATGATAGGTAATGATCAATTCTTGCAGCTAGGCGTTGAGCTAAAATAATAAAAAAAACACCTTTCAGAATAATGCATATACATTTCACAAGCCATGCTTCATATAACATAGAAAATGAGCACAGATCATAAATGTACCACATATAGAAATGATTGTTAAGCTTAAAATTCTATTATGCTTCAAAAGCACTGGTGGTAGCAACTTACACTCTTTAAGACAGAGACTATGCGGGCTGGTTGCTTTGCCTGCCAAAACAAAAAACCAAGAACTATACGCTGGAAGATTTCCTTCAGAGGCTTCAGGATAACTTTCTGTAAGGCTGTTTCTTCTGACTGATTGGTTTCCTTTTTTGCATCTCCAAACTGTCCAGCAGAATTTAGGAGGGCAACACCAGCTACTCTCTCAGGCAAACATTCTGCTGCAGCTAAAGCTGTAAACCCTCCAAGACTGAAATATTACCACAAATCACAAAATTTACTTGGCATGCCATCTGAAAGGACAAAACATTATCAAAACCACACTCATGACGGAGAGATTTTTGTTTCACTGCCATATTATAGTAGGCAGAATTGATCTCTCTCCATATACAACACATCATTGATTTTCCTAATAAAAGGATGTTCATAGTGAGGGGAAGAAAAGAAGAAGCTTAACCCCCAAAATTAATGAACTGAAAAGTTATGCTTACAATATATATTGCACTTAAGACATTACTATACAGCAATCCAAATATAACTGTTTATTGAACTCGCAAAGAAAGTACTAGTTTTGTTATCCAAGGACAGTAACAAGTGAGGCAATGTACTTAAATGAGGAGGCATTGCAAGGGGATGCATACAGCCCAGCATTCTTTTTTTTGAGACATACCATGGCTTGAACAGCTTACAACTGATTATCGAACAAAAAAATTTAATTCAGAAGAGGCACAAGTCTTGGAATGGATGAGGAAGCTTGCATTTGCGTAATTTCAAATTTTGGTGGTAGCCGTATATTAGAACAAGCAGGTCATGACGACTATGAAACTTAAAACAAAGGAGAAGTGATGAACAATACAACTAAAAATATCAGACTAAATCTCCTTATTCAAGAAAATTGATTTATTTAGCTACTCTCCTCCATAAGAGGCACCAAACCACCAGTAAGGACACCAATATACCCTATTAGTGTAGACAAAATTATTCAAAGCACAATTTACACATATAAGTCCGTCTGCCTTTAACGAAAAAAAGAAATAATTAAAAAAAAAACACCCTTTTATATAAGTGAAAGTTCTAATTTGAAGACCTTAATTTCCTACTTGAGTTCTAAAAGCACGACAAAGACAACTTCAGGCTTCAAAGTTACAAGCATCAAAATTATGAGCCTTATAAAGTTTGTGTTATGATAAGATTTGATTATATAAAGACAGAAACAAGTAAGAGCTGCTTAATCTTAGTTATTACCTGTTTCCAACCAGAGCTGCTGGCTCTTTCACTATTTCCTTCAAGAAATCCACAACTTGATCCCTCCATACCATGGCATCGTACTCAATAATTGCTTTATCACTCCACCCAAAACCTAGCAAGTCTATGGCATAAACCTTATACCTTTTAGCCAATTCAGGTATGTTGTACCTGCACCAATAGGAAGGGAAAACTCCACTTTGAGTTCAAGAACGATAAAGACTTTTACAAAATGAAATATACAAGAGAAAAAACGAAATATTATTTATCTGATAATAACAAAAAGATAAAAAGAAAATTTGTCTCTCACACGATATTGGAGATTTTTTGTATCCTCAAGGTTAGCTATAATAATTAGAAAGCAGTAATTAGAAAGCAGGTCCAGCCATAATAAAACAGAAATTAGTTATGACTACAAAAGGAAAACCAATTAACGTGTGGCATCTGCATAATCTCCTAATTTCTAGAAAGTCGCAGCAAGTACATAACTATCTGTTCTATAGCTCATAAAACTAAACCTAATAAGATAACTCTGTGCACATAGCTCTTCGCATGGAACCACACCAATGACTTCTGTAAGTGTACTAGCAGGAAAAACAATATGCAAGATATTTATTATGGAAGATGGCAATAAGGTAGAAACCTCCAATGAAATGCAGAAGCACCAAACCCATGAATAAGAACAACAGGAAACCCTTCTCCTTGTATCACATAATGTATTTTATGACCCCGCCATGTCCAAAAATTGTATCCCTCTGGCTTGAATGCTAATCTCTCCATCCCTACATAAAAATTCAACTTGAACATTTAGAGACAAAGTATTATAATCGGATAGCATCAAAATTTTCATATTCATTAAAACAAAAATTGACAATGAACCACTGGAGTGTAGATTCTCATTTGCACTATACAGATAATAAAGATAAAACATTTTTAATTAAGCAAGCACATCTAAATTGAACCAAATAATTAAGCCAGTCCTCTTTGATTGATTTGTAATTTGAATGCAGGAATTTTAAGAAAATGACCTTGAGCGGGTTCAGTAACCAGAGAAGAGCCCACGACCGAAACACCAGAAGCCACAATTCCTTTGAAAGCAAAACCCCTTCTGCTTATTTCACATTTGCTCCCTTTTAAGTACAGGGAGAGATACAGACAGTCAAGAAACAAAACCCCAAACACTTTTCAAATTACTGCAACTACTACGGAACATAATAAATTGAGCTAATAGCTTACTGGGCTGATAAACTCTCCCAGGTGAAATGAATCTGCCACTAGAAATTGGGTTAAAGAATTCTCTTCTAACTGAAGGTGATACTGCCAATGAACAAGACATTTTAAGCAACCCTAAAGCAGGGTGTTTGGAAAAAGGGTGGAAAATGTTACAGTAAATGAAATTTCGAAGAGATTTTTTATTTGATTTGGAGGGATTTTTATGTGGTTGATGTTGGCAGTTGTGGCGGACTCTGAGCCAACCAGAGTGAGAGGTTTCAGGAATTTGTTTGTTTTTCCCGGGAAAATTTTCTATCTTCTGAAGTCTTAACTGTAAAGTGATCCCCCATTTCTACAGATATTTGAGTTCTTGCACCTCCTTCGGAATAGGTTTCTCTTAATTAGAGCGCAAATTTTCGCCAGCGAACCTCAGGCTTACAACAATCTCGGAATTTTTTAACTCACACACAAAATTTTGATTGAAGTATACATGTAATGTAATTGTATAATAGTTAAAAAAAAGGTAACTTTTGAGGTGAGTTTACGGTATACCAGCAGCATTCGGACAGACTATTCAAGGTGTTATTAAATTTCTTAACTTTTTACATTATATATTAAATTTTTCAAAGAAATATTAAAAAAAGTAATTATCAAAATAAAAAATATTGTTAAACTTAACATTGATTAAAAGTTTGATTAATATTATGATTCCTCATGATTACTATAATTTACTATATTCGTGAATTTTTATTGGAAGTTAATAATAATGTCAAATTTTCTTATTTGTTAAATTTTTTTTCATGTAAAATTATTTTTTAATAAAATTTATTTTTTACCATTAAGAGGAGATATCAATAGTTCCATATTTTCACATTATTATGTGTGGATCGTGTTTAGAGGCTTCTAATTATTGAGATTGAATTTAATATACATATTAATTATAGTACATTAATTATATATTAATTATATGTGTTAAATTGAATCTCTATAATAAAAAGTGTTTAAATCTAAGATTTATGATTTAAGGTCACTTTGGTAATGATAAAGAATAAATACTATTAGTACTTATATTCTTTAGCACTTTTTTTGTTAATAATTTTTGAAAAAGTATTTAAACATTTGATTAATAATATTCAAAATTACTTATTAGTGCTAAATTAGGTATTTGGAAATATAATTTAAACAATATTTTTGTATTGGCAAATTACTAAAATAGGCATATATTAAAATAAGTAATATGTCCGTACAGTAATATTTTTAATAAAAACAAATATTATATATATCTAACATTTTTGCTTTATAATATTTCTAAAAAAATTGAATAAAAAATTTGTTATGAAAATAACTACAACTTCAATAATCTAAAAAAAAAAAAAATATATTTTTTTTGTTATAAAACTAACTATAATTTTTTAATAATATTAATTATCTACTGTATATTAAAATATAAATAAAATTATAAATATCATGAACACAAATAATATATCAATTTGAATAATTTATTCATTTAAAAAAAATATAACAAATAGTATATTTTTAAATATCTAATATAATCCATCATATATTCACAGGGAGAATGTCCAATACCCAATCACTCCCTTATTATTTCACAACTATCGCATTATCCCCTTAATGTTACTTTTGTTAGTCAAAATGCTAATGGTTTAAGGGTATTATAGTAATTTTGAGATAATAAATTTATTTAAATTCAATTCTTTATTAATATTATTTTTTGATAATTTATAAACAAATAATATATAGTAAAATAAATCTAAAAATAATAAATTAATTATCCCTAACAAAGTTAATCCTAAAACATTCTTCTCTCCATAAATTATCCAACCTTTAAATTTCCTAAACCTACAAATCTTCTTGTATCGTTCATCATCATCATCACCACTACCACCACTGTCATAAAATCCTCCCCCCACTAGCGGTTACCACCACCACCAATTATCATTTCCTTTCAACCATTGTGGCTTATCTCTCTATTTGATTGAAACCACCCTCTATTATAGGAAACTATCATCGTCATCACCAAATGGAGTTTGGATGTGCTCAAGTGTTATGTGAGATGACGTGCATGCACTCACGAAAAAGAATGCAGAAAATGAGATTTGTAGAATGTGAGCATGAAAGGAGAAAGATTAAATAAGAGAAATAATAACATGTATTAGTGTGTATTGAAAAATTGTATAAGTGAGTGTTGATTTGAATGTAAATACTTATATCCATATTTTGTACAAGTGATTGTCTTCAAGTTTCCTGTATTCCAATACTCCCCTTTTCCAATCGTATCTCCCCACCCACTGCCAAATTAGACCCTATTTCTTGCCCTTTCCATTCGCATCTCCTCATATTTCATAAAATCATTAACTAAAATTATTTTCTTCTCTCATATTTTCTATTTTTTTTTCTTTCTTTATTTAAAATTATTCCTATTCAAATTGCTGCTGGTCATTCTCTTATTAATTAAGATTGAAGAATTTTGAAGTCAAATTATCTAGATAATTCTAGATTATTTTGTTGGCGGTAATTTGGCAACACAATAAGTTATGATTTGGCAGTAGGTAGGGAGATGCGATTGGCAATAGGGGTTGGGAGGTGTGGCTGTTTGTTAGGTTGTTCTAATTTATTTCATATAATTTGATCTGTAGAGAAGAATACTCTTAGCTGCTTGTTAGGTAGTTGGAATCTTATTCCATATAAGTTTATCCATAGAGAAGAACACTTCAAAGAAAACGGATACGAAAAAGAAAAACTAAATAAAAGGAAAATAAGTGTTTTAGGGTTAGTGTTTTTAGAAGTTAATTTATTATTTTTTATTAAATTATTTATTTTTTTTTAATTATTATATTATTAAAAGACAAATTTACTTTTAAAAATTAAATTCGGTACATATTTTTTCCATAAAATATTTAAGAGTATTACAATAATTTTATTGATTTATCAAATGATATTGAAGTAATTTTGTTTCTTCCCATCCAAAAGTATAGATTTTTGACCAATTAAAAGGGTAAATTAGTAATTGCATACAAAAATTAATGATTTTGACTAATAAAAGTAATGTCAGGGGCATGATAGGGTATTAGGCCAAATAAAAAAGGAATATCTAGCATTCTCCCTATATTCATATATATAATCATCTAAATTAATATCTTTTTAACTCAAAAAAATCAAATATTTGATAAATGTAATTCTTAAATTTGTTTAAGGATATTTTAGAAAAAATATAATTTTCATTAATTATAAAAGTGCTATCCTTTTAAGTACTTGAAGTGTTAATTTGAGAAAATGCCAAATTTTTGCTAATCAAATAATTACTTTAAGTGTTAAAATTTTTTTTAATAAGTACTTTATCAAAATTTGCTAGACACATGATTTAACATTTTACATGTGCTTATTAGCATTGCCAAACTCACCCTTAGTATAAAAATATAAACAAAATTATGAGAATATTGATCCTTCTATTAGTATCAATTAACTTAATCTCAAAATTTAATACTAAAAAAACTACAGCAGTAAGAGGCAAAATTTCTGCATAATAAAAATAACGATTATCAAATAACATATGATCTTCATTGTATAAGTTACAATCAGTATAATTTATAAAATAAATCTGTATAAGAATAAATAAATTATGTTAATTTATAATAGTTTAATTACTAAAATAAAAAGATTAAAGTTCAAATTCAGAAGTAATTAAAGATCAATAAATTAAAATTTTAAGAATATATAATTGAAAAAATAATTTATGAAGTGCTATCAGAAAGGATGTAAACTATAAAGATTTTTTTTTTCTCGACTTTCAACATACTTTAATAAGTTTAATTAAATACGCTTTCTCAATGTAATGACTAATAAGTTTAAATAAAGGGGCGTGGTTGATAATTTTATTATATTTTTTTATTCTATTTTTTAATTAATTTATAAGAGAAGATAAGTATCAATAACACCAAATAAGGAGGGTTCATATGTCATTAAAATGTTAAATTTATTTTTTATTTAATAAAATATGAAAACGGATTTTCACATGTTAGAATATATTTCAGTAGGGGATTTTAAGATTTTAGTTATTAAAATTTCACATTTTTTAAAAATTAAAATATAAATTATTGAAGGAGAAAATTATTGATAAAACTTATTTAATAAAATAAATAAATTATTCTGAAAAGTAGTCATGTAAAATGTATTATGATAAAACTTTATTTTAATAATTTAATTTATAATCTCAATAATCTCAAATTTCGGCATTAGATTGTACACTAATTTTTAGTTTGTACAACTATAATAATATGTATTGTTTTACAATAATAACGAAAATCAAATTTTAAAAATTTTCTACTCTATATTTCAATGATTAGTTCAGAGATTTATTTTAAAAGTATTTCAACCAAATTAAACTTTTTTTTTCTGAATTACATATATATGTATATGTGTGTGTGTGTGCATATCAAAAAAAAAAAAATATATATATATATATATTGATTAGATGAATTTGATCGTCAATTTTAAATTGAAATTAATAATTTAAACATATTTTACCGCGTACATTTCCCTTATTTGCTGTGTAGTTGGACTTCCTCAACCTCATTTAATAATTCAAGTTTATATATAATTCACATGTGGATTTTTTTTGGGTTAAATAATATAATTGGAATATATGATAATTTTAAAAAAATATTGGGAATTCAAAGTCTTGAATACTAAATAACCATCCCAAAATAAAATAAAAATATTAATATTAATATTCATATACATTAAGTTTAAAAAAATAAAAAAGAAACTGATCATAACATTATTGATATTCATGTTGAAGGCACCTTCGAGAATTCCAAACAATAAAATTCCATTAAGAAGATATATTCAAATCTTTAATGATACGCTCATGCGCAATTAATTATTAAGCTCACAATTTATTAATTAATCTCACGTTATCGTTTCAGTTTCATAATCTTTATCCCACGAGTTTGTGCTTCGATGTATATATATATATATATATATATATATTATAATAAAAGCATAATCGCACCATTTCCTTTCCATTATTATTATTACTAATTGAATATTGGATGAATTTAACGTGCTTTGTGCTATTTGAGATCGATCGATTATAAGATACAAAACAAAATTAATTTTTATATAAAAAATGATATCCAATCATTAATGGACGAAGAAATGTAAAATTGTGTTACGTAATTAATTCTAGAGCTAACTTGAAAATAATTATTTCTGCAAATTTACCAAATAAGTAATTAATCCTAGTTAAAGAGATCAATCATTTGAGTTAGAATAATAATATTATTAAGGATATAATTTATTAAATTATATTAATAAAATTAATTATTTAACTGTCATACCCTAAAACACTATAAGTGATCACATCTAACTTTTAGAATTGCTTAGTTGTAAGAATTAAATCATCATAATTTCCATAATTTTCACGTTAAAATTAGTTTAGAAATTTCATCGTTTAAATATTAATATTTTTATAATTAAGTCGTGTGTTACATTTTAAATATTGAATTATTTGTCACATTTCACATTTATTATAATAATTGTAAAAGGTACAAGGGCATTATAATATAATTCACATTCTTTGTGTCTTAAAAATTGTGAATATATTCTCCATTCATAGTTAATCATACGATAGACAGCTAACCATATCTTACTGGCGATCAATCAAGTGTTCACTATTATGTATCATCCATTATTTAATGACGCTCAGTGCTGACTGTTAATCCATAACTTATTAAAATTATTATTCAATATATTTTTAATTAATTATTCTCCACGTGGCTTTAACTCTCTGCATCATTACCATATAACCATGTAGCTTCCCCATCTTCAATTACAACCCTCAGCTTCTCCTGATCTATCTTTAATCAGTCTCAAATTAATCCCATAATTACTTGCCCCGCCATGAGTGCTGTTGTTAAGCTTTTCGCTGCTTGCACTCCCCCCCGCCATGTCTGCGCCAAAACAACCAACGTCGTGGATGGAGGAGCCACATTCTCTCACAGTACTGGAGAAACTGTGAGTGATGTTTTTGGCGATAAGGATAAGGTGGTGATGGTTGTTTTGTTAGGTTGGCTGGGTGCCAAAACGAAGCAGTTAAAACGATATGCGGAATGGTACAGTTCGAGGGGTATGAAGGTGATTACCTTTGCCATTCAGGCCAAGGATTCGTTGATATTCGATAAAGGAAAGAGACTGGCCATGCAGATATCCGAGCTTCAAAGGGAGCTCGTTTCGTGGGTTTCGGAGGAGGAAGAGGATGGTAGAGAAAGGTGCTTGGTTTTTCACACTTTTAGCAACACCGGTTGGCTTGTGTACGTTACGTTCCCTTATATGCCTACGTATATATACAAATCTTGTACTCAATGTTTAATTATTATTAGCGATCATTTATTTCTCATCTTTTTTTTTTTCCCTGGTGCAGCTATGGTAGCATCCTCGAGGGTTTGCTAGAGAGGCAGGCGTTGATGGAGAAGATTAAAGGATGTGTTGTTGATTCTGGGGCAGGGGATCCATTAAATCCTCAGGTTAATTAATTATATTTTGTTTACTGATCATCTTGATCTTAATTCTGGAGTGGAAGATATTACCCTAAACTGAATTTATAATTAATTTAAACTGAGAAGATCATTTATATTAGTGTTTCAACTACGATTATTGTCTCATGTTAATTTCTTCTTCATTAACCCTAGCTAGATCGACTTAAAAGTTGGCGCTGTATAGGTGCGTACGTCGCCTCACATTTAATTTAAGCTCTAGCTCATTTTGTGTCGCTTATGTATGTACATGCCATGACATTAAAATATTTATATTTCATTTAATCCTGTAGGAAAGTAGCCATGCATGCATACACTCACAGAAGGACAAGCTAAAATTCTATTTTTATGTTTTGAATAGATTAATTACACCTTTACAAGCCGTTTTATTTTACAGTATATTAATTAGTCATCGAGGATTTCTTGCGCTGGCTTCTGATTTTCATTAACCAGCTGCTGGGCATTTGCATATATAATTAAAACAGTAGTGAACATCCAATGAGAAATTCTTCTTAATTATTTTGGCACAGATATGGGCAGCTGGATGTGCTACAGCTCTTCTGAAGAAACGCAGTTCTCCAGCAGCACACCTCGGCAAAGTAAATGATTCAGACGGTGAAGTGAATGAGTTGAAAACGCAAGAAAAGGAATCCCGAATTATTGAAACTATGCTATTATCAGTTTTGAAGAAATGCTTCTCCTTCCTTCTGAATTCGCGCGATTTAAACGGGTAAGTTATGAGTTATATTATATGAAGTAATGATCTCCTAATATGTACTTACATACTTTAATACTGAAGTATGAACGGTCGATTTATGAGGTGCTTAATTAATTTTGTCTGCAGGAGGCTAACAAGAGTAGTGAGCGTCCTTTCAAAGAACCAGCCATCTTGCCCTCAGCTTTACCTTTACAGCACGGCTGATAAAGTGATTCCATTCAAGTCAATACAATTGTTTATTGAGGAGCAGAAGAAAATGGGGAAAAGGGTATGGTCCTATAACTTCGGGTCATCCCAACATGTTGATCATTATCGGCCTTTTCCCAACACATATTCATCACAGTTACAAAACTTCTTGAACGACTACTGTTTTGCCACTGGAAATTGAAGCGGAGACTGCTCGTTTTCAAGATTAATTAGCTACTATATGTTCTAATTTTCCGACCATCGTATTGTCATCTTTTTCATTGTATTAATTTTTAAAGCATATATATATATATATGTTTACATCATTTATTAGTCCGTCGATTAAGGACATACCGATGAGTTAAATGGAATAAAATAAAATATAATAAATATATTATTCTTATAATTATTTATATTTTTCAACTCTCTTTTATGCTTTCCTTTCTTACTCTTAATTCATAAAATCTCTCGTACTTTTTTTTTCTTTATTATATCTTCTTTCCTCTCAAATATTTTTTAATTTTAATTATTATTTATAAGTTAAAAAACTAAAAATTTATTAATTTGTAAATATATATTAAAAAGTTATTAAAAAGTTTGACATTTAAATATTATTATTTTATAAAAAGACATATATACAACAACAACAATAGTATTTATAATGGTAATAGAATTGTTTAATTTCTTTTACATATTTTAATTAAATTCTTGAAAATAAATTTACATTGTGAATTCAAAATTAAAAACCAAAAGTTTAGATCATGAAGAATTTCAATTTTGTAATCAAATTTTTCGCGCATTCTTATGAATTAAATAATTTGTTTTCGAATATTTATAAATTATGATAATTGTTATAGTTTTTAGATAGGTTAATTAATTAAAATAAATAATTTTATTTAATTTTTTAGATAAATTAATTAATTAGAATATTTTTTATTTAAATTTTTAAACTTTTTAGTTTAAAAGTAATAATTAAAATGAGAAAATAAGAAGAAGTAATGATGGAAGAGAAGATATAATAAAGAAAAGAATAGTAGAATAGAGATTTTACAAGTTATAAGATAAAAAGGAAAAAAAAATGTAGAGTTAAAAAGACAAAAAAAATTTAGATAATGAATGTAAAATATTTATATTTTTGTTTCATTTAATTTACATCATATATGTTAAAAAAAGGACTACTGGTCTTATTATATATATATATATATATATATAAATGTATGTATGTATGTATATGTATATATGACTTGTGTTGTATTAGATTATTTTCAAGAATACAAAATATTTATGAAGATCTATTGTTATTAATGTCGATTGTTTGGCGCCTTGAAAAAGTGAAACTAATTGCGGGTTGATTTCAGATAGGGATGGCAATGGGACAGGAAAGGGTTAGAGAGACATGTCCCATTTCCTACCCCGTTTTTTATTTTAATCTCCATTCTCTAATAAATTTAATAAAGTGCGGATGAAAAATTTTTGTATGAGAAATAAGTTTCTTATCCGCATATCAGTTTCTTATTTTATATTATTTTATAAATTACTTTTAGTAATCTAAAAATTTAATTAATTTAAATAAAAGTATTATTAATATAATATTAAAAACATAATATAGGGTCTTTTTAATTTTTTACTTTTTATTTGTATATTCTATTTTTTATTATTAATTACATTTAATTATAATATATAAGTTTAGAAATTGTAATATAAAATTATATTTATATATATAATTAATTTACAAATTATATATATATTTATATTATGTTTTAATAGAGAATGAGGTAGGAGTGAGGTAGGGAGAGTTAAACCAATCCCTGTCTCATTAATAAATTGATAATTAATTTCTCCTCATTCTCTATTTCATTCATCACAAATTTATTTGAATTCTCTTCCGTTGGAAATGGATCAATGGATCCCTGTAGGTTTGAAGGCTATGAAAAATTTTGCCACCCCTAATATAAGAGCTTTCTAACTTTTTGGTTACCCGAATATTGTCCAAAGTGTCAATTAATTATGCATGACCACTTTAAAAAGAAATAGGCCCTTAGTCTTGGTATACACGTTAATTCGTGAAGATTAATTGTCAATTTTACTAGGACAACAACATCTGGTTTCGTGAAAATTTTTATGTTTTCATAAAAACTTTATATTTGATTTATTTATAATAAATAGATTTATAATTCCTATAATTATAGTGATTGACATTAAATACTCTTTAGTGTTTAGTGTTCAATGATATACTATGATATTGTGATAATTTTGAAATTAATAATACTTTTAGGATTATACATTTTCTTATTTTAACGAGGGATTCATTATAGCAATATATTTATTTATTATAAATAAATAAATAAATAAATAAATAAATCACGTACTTATTTATTAAGATACAAAAAATTAATAAGCCAATGTTGTTATCTCTTAATTCATTTTTTTTTTCTCATTTTGTGTCTCAATTCTTGTAACTTCATTGAATGTTATTTATTTTGGAACAACTTTTTCATTTTTTTCACAGCAGCGAGTTTCATTAATTTTTGGTGAGTTGCAGGTTAGTACTTGATTGAAAAGAAGGATTAGAGGATTCGTTGTTATTTCTGGGGCAGGGGATCCAATCCTAAGTGTTTTATTTATGTATTTATTTGTTTATTTTTTAATGTGGATTTTGGCTAGTTGCATCAATTAGTACCTGATCTAAAATCTAGTCATATTTAATAATGTCCTGCCAATAATAAAAAAATTACAGCAAATTCGGCGCTTACTTAATAGTGTTTACCACCCATAGAGGGTATGATTAAATTCTTTCTATTAATTAAGGACCCGGATCCTCTCTTGGTCCGGGGAATCCTGGACTTTGCAGCATCTATTGACACCTGTTCTCAATTCATCCACTGTTCAATGAATAAAAAAAAATGGAGAAAAATGGAGGGAATGGACCGTTTTCTGGTTGCAGGAAGGATTGCTTGTGATTTCAGAAGGCAAACAGACAAGAATTCAGACTGCGGTAGCAAGTTCAGGTTTCTGCCTGAATCCCAGAACATATCAATGTCGTCTATCGAATCAAGCTCCTGGAACAATGACTTTGCAATCCCCTATCCGACATATTTCTATCCTACAAAACACAGCGAGTTGTTGGGATGGCGAGACAGAACGAGAAGACAAAAGAGACAATATCTCTTCTCTTTCGCCGGAGTCCCACAGTCTAAATCATGGACCAATGTGTAGCTTCAAGCAGTGAATGTAAACTGCTAGATTGCAGTGATAACATAACTGATTTCAATTGAGAACAGGTGTCAATAGATGCTGCAAAGTCCAGGATTCCCCAGACCAGGAGAGGATCCAGGTCCATGGTTCAATTCTTTCTATCAACTTAATTGAGACCGTTTGTAGATTCCAAATATAATTTGTTAATTAGAAAAAAAATTAATTGGTGTTTACCACCGTTTGCGTTTTGCTCTCCTTGTTTCAATAAAATGCTTTCGGATTCGGACACCATGTGGATCAGTTTCCCCTTAATGGCCCAATACGAAGCAAAACTACATATTAGTCCCTTCATTTTTTAAGAATTAATAATTGATCATTTTTCTTTAATGACATTGATGGCACTTATAATTATGACTCAACATTTAAAAAACTGAAAAATAAGAATGCATGTACACTTTTAATTTTATACGAGTTCCTAAATCATTTTGATAATAACATTTGAGTACATTTCTCAAAAATTTCTCAAAAAGAAAAAAACATTGGATATTTTAATTTTCATAATTTATTAAATTAAGACCTAGTTTATCTGCTCATAACAAATAAGTTCTTAACTTCTATTACTAATATAGTCTTTTATTGTTGACTTACTTGTTCTTACATTATGATTAATATTGTAATAAAATAATGATAATTTAATTATTTAATTTATAAATTTAATTAGCATGATTAGAAATAAGGAGAATGTTCATTACCTTTATTTTTTAAATTAATATCCCATTATTTCTTATATTTTTTTTAATATGTCATCATTTCTCAAATTTCGATTTCACCCTTCAATATTTTAAATAATTTTGATTTTATTATGTTATAAATTAATTGAGTTGAAGGATAAAATTAAAAAAAAAAAATTATAAGAGTTATAGAATATTTAAAAAAAAAAAATAATGAGATATTTATTTAAAAAGTAAGGAATAATATACATTCTTCCTTAAAAATATTAGTGTAGATTGCATTGTGTCATGCATAAGATAAAGATAATTATGGTTTCACATTTTACAGTATGAGTGGGTATCCACTGAATATATAAGAGGAGATACTACAATGAGAATAGATTATTCTATTTCCAGAGGTCGATTTTAATTTATAATACAATAAATAATAATTTATTAAAAATAAAAAATTGTAAATATAATTTTAATGCTAAAAAATCAAGTTGTGTGTATGTCAGTAGTATGTACCAATATGACTACTATTCATTCCCCTACGACGATTGCGATTGCTGATTTGGAGAAAATCCTGTCAAAATGAGGTAGGTGTCGTTTGACCTTGCCTCAGCCTCAGCCTCAGCCTCAGCTTCAGCTTCAGCTCAGCTGAGCATACGAGTCACTCGCGCTATCCACTGGGGGAATTTTCACTCCCACTTCCAAAATTACGTTTCATTTCCAATGCCATGGAAGCATCTGTACGACTCTTCAACGCCTCCTCTGCACTCAGTCGCCATCTCTTCGCCCCAAAAACCGCCGCCTCCGTAATTGCAACCCATTTTATCAATTTCCCTCTTAAATTACCACGAAATGACTTCGGACGCCCACCCATACTGTCTCACACTCGCATCCGTTTCTCGCCTTCACCCATCAATCCAAACCCCATTCACTTCTCACTCTCCCTATCTTCTTATCCTTCATTTAATTACTCTCAAGTTCCAGCCAATTATTTCAGCCCATTTCGTGCCGACCCCAACGATGCTGGTTTTGCATGGAATCGAGCTCCCAACAGTGTAATTAACGGAGAAAACGCGGCTTTCTTTGAGGATAAAGAAAGGGTTGTTACGGTGGTTTTGTTAGGTTGGCTCGGAGCCAAAAGGAAGCATTTGAGGAGATACGCAGAGTGGTACAATTCCAGGGGCATTAACGCAATTACTTTCGTTGTTGACGCCAAAGAATTGTTTTGGATCGATCTAGGACGTAGTGTTGAAAAGCGGATATCTGCTTTGAGAAACGAGGTCGTTTCCTGGTTGTCAGAGAAAGAAGAAGATGGTAGAGAGCGGTGCTTGCTTTTTCATACTTTTAGCAACACCGGTTGGTTTGTGTACGTTGATTCCTTTGTTGGTTGATTGCTTCTCTTTTATAATCTATATGCTTCTATTTTATTGTTTGATGTTTTCCCTTTTCTGGGTTTTTGCTTTTGGCAGCTGTGGTGCCATTCTTGATAGTTTGCAGGATAGACAGGATTTGATGGATAAGATTAAAGGACTTATTGTTGATTCCGGGGGAGCAGAACCATTTACCCCTAAGGTAAAATATGTACCCCCTTTGTGTGACTTCAATAGTGTTTTGCATTGTTGCTCGTGGTGTTTAGTTGTCAGCAGCTTTTGATTGTTGATTTCTTGCTGTTCATGTTCACTGAAATTAGCCTCTAAACTGGGCTTTGAATTTGAAAATTCTGAAAATTCTGAGTTCTTGATTGTTAAACTTTTCCAATTCTCTAGTATTTAAAGTGGTCTTATTGATCGGTGGTTGCCAGAGTTAATTCTGATCGGACAAGGTTATGAATTGGTGTGTGATTTGATTTTTGAGTGGGAGCATTACATTATATGGAATCTTGATTTTTGAGTGGAACTAATACATTATACAGGAAACTCGCGAGATCAAGACACTCTTGCTTCTCTTCTTTTCTACAAGTAGAACTAGGACCTGAAGTTAGCTGTACATACATCTGTGATTCTTAAGCTCTTGTTCATACATTTATACTCTGCTGTTAACATATTTGATTGATACTTCTTTGCTCGCCAAAATCTTGTGGAGACACATATGTGTGCACACATAACGACTAGAATGCAGTCATGTTTGTTGGTTCAGCTTATCGACTCCGTGATTTCCTTTTCCATAGGCTAATCTGCAATCCTTTGATATGTTTGCTGGATTTTGAATTTTTGTCAACCATAACGAGTGCAGTACGTAATTTTGTATCAATTTTGTCAGGTCTGGGCGGCTGGATTTGCTGCTGCTATTCTCAAGAAAAATAGCTCTTCAACATACCCTGTAGTTGAGACTGGGAAAATAAATGGATCAGAAGCGGAAGTAAGTGCATCAAAAATGCAAGACAAGGAACCAGAAATGATTGAAACGATGCTGTTATCATTTTTAGAGAAGCTCTTTTCTGTTGTTTTGAATTTGCCCGATGTAAATCAGTAAGTTTGTTTCTCCCTGGATTCTAAGAATTGTCCTTTGCATATGGTCGGAATCATATATAAACCAATGAGGACTGGATTGACTAGAGCAGTTATTTCATCCTTGTTCAGGAGGTTAACAAAAATAGTAGCTGCTGTGACAAAGAAACAGCCATCTTGTCCCCACCTTTACCTTTATAGCGTGGCTGATAAGGTGATTCCATATCAATCAGTAGAATTGCTTATTGAGGAGCAGAGGGAGATGGGTAGAAAGGTATCTTCGGTTAATTTTGGGTCATCTCCCCATGTGGAACACCTCCGGACATTCCCCAGCAGATATTTATCAGAGCTACATAATTTCTTGAAAGAATGTTTTGCCACTGTAAAGCAGACATGAATCCTGCAAATGCAGATTGGTTGTTATAGGAATTTCAATTTGATTTGGTGTTGCTGCTGTGAAAGCATGCTGGAGCATTGTCAGACGGAGTTATATTATCTGGTCATTTATCTGATATTACACAAGAAGGTAAATCATCTGTCAGAAAGTTAGACTAATTTACTATTTTTAAAAAATAAAATAAAATTTCTGGTGGCTAATGCCTCTTCAGTTGGCTCAAGCGATGCTCGAGATGCTTAAGCACTAGATTTGTATGTATAAGTGGATGAGCTTCCTGCCAGGCAGGAGCAGTCATTGGGACTTGTAATAAGAGAGTTCAGGCGTATTAGATATAAACAATGATGTATCAAGGGGGTCATGTTGCTCACAATTTTAGTGATTGAATCATGTAATGATATAAACGATGTATCTGTTGTTGTACTTCAATTTATTTGGTTTTCAATAAGTTGTTGATGCAAGAATTCCGTCAGTAAATCAGATGATGTTGAGCTATATTTTGATGTTTGAATGGTGATGTGTTTGTCAATCCGCAGAAGAGTCGGTATGAGAAATTGTGGTTCACGAGGCTTGAATTTGGTAAATTTCTCAAATAGTAGTCGGGTTTACGGCGGCAGGGGTGATGGTGTTCAGCTGAAATATTTGGTTTAGGACTGTTGATTACCAAAATCACGATGAGGGAGGCCGTTTTGAAGCAGTTGGTTATGGGAGTATTCTTCAGGATATTGTCCTGGCAGATATGTGATGTGATGTGATGTGATGTCCTGGTAGATACGGAGGAAATTAACCTTGATGATGTGATGTGATGTGATGTGATGTGATGTCTACCCAGCGGACCATAAGCTTTGTGTTTTTCTATTAAAAGGTTGGATCAAGCCGATAAAGTTTCTAAATTTAACATTTTTTAAGACGAGTATGTTTTAGGAAAGATGAAAGTATTATGTCATTAATTTAGACAATTTAATTATATTTGTAATTTATAATGAAATTAGAATATATTTTACAGGATGAATTTAAGGTGTATAAAATGGGCCAAAAATAATATCTAATGAACGGATGATAAAACATTTTGAAGGTTGAAATCCACCCCTCACATCTATACAAATGGAAAAAAAAAATAGTCAAATGCAGTGAGCTCTGAAGTCTGAACCCGGACACTTTAAAAGCAGTCGAAATACAGGACGCAATTAGATTTTATCAATAAACAAATAAATCTATATAAAAATAACGTGGGAATCCAAGACACCCGAACCGACCCGATCCGAATTGACCCGAACCAGCCCGATGGTTTGCGTTACCAACCCCGTGCCTTAAAACTTAACCACCAGCAGGAAGGAAGAGGAACCAAACTCTGAAAAAGAAAGACGTAGACGTAGACGGCAAACAAAACCGTCCAGATTCGGTGTATTTGGCAGTGTAGTGTGTCTAATATAATCATCTCCGCCCGGCCTCCACAGAATCAAATCCATCATAAAAGCCAATTAAGACTCAGACAAGTGGGAATGAGTAAATAATAAGTAGAGCAGAAAATAGAAACAATACAAAGAAAACACGTTGTTTTCTTTCTTTTCCCTCTATCTGTTTTCGGTTTGTGAAAGAAAAATGGCGATATTGGAAGAATCAGTGATAAATTGGAAGTTATCTCCGCCAAGTTCTTACGGAGCAGTTGTTCTCGGTGGTACCTTTGACCGATTACACGACGGCCATCGCAAATTTCTCAAGGTTAGTTAGCTGCACCTCTCTCTTTTCACATTGCTATTACTATTCTCAACTAGTATTTTTAGTTTTAATTTCCATAAATTAGGCATCGGCGGACCTTGCCAGGAATCGAATTGTTATCGGAGTTTGTGACGGTCCTATGCTGGATAATAAACAGGTGGCTTTTCTTTCCTTTTATTTTTTATTTATTTATTTACTTTTTATTACTATAGTTAAGTTTGCGCATTGACTGAAATTTTTAGTACGGGGTTAATTTTTTTTTTTTTTCTTTTGTGAAGTAAAATGAACTTCTAGGAAATTTCTTGTATTACATTTATAGAACTCTGATTTTCAAGCTGTTTTAAAGGAAAAATTTTCCTTTGTTTTAGTACTCTTATATTAATAATTCAGTTTTGCATTCAAAGCAACTTCATTTCTGATCGAGGTTTAAAGCCTTGGCTGGAGCATTGCATCAGTCACCATCTGTTGCAGATCTTGTGAAATGGATTGACGTTCACAGAACATTGTCCTTTTGTTATCTGAATCAATTACTTTGGTTGCAATAAGAATGATTATCGATATTCCATTTTATATTAAGCTATTAAATCTCATCTTCATCAAATTAATAAGAAAAAACTTTCTATTAAATTTTTGGGGTTGAGAAAGCAGTTATTTTTGGCTTGTCTAAAATTGCTTTAGTAGCAACGGGCTATATGAAAATTATTGATGTGTTGTTTTATTGTAGTTTATTTAAGTAATAACATGAGTGCATTGCGAACTTTTATCAGTGTTAAAATTCTCTTTTTTCTCTCATCTGCAGTTCCCTGAGTTAATACAACCCATTGAGGAAAGGATGCGTAATGTTGAAAGTTACCTTAAGGTATTTAGTAAAATGAAATATGTTTGTAGTTCCGGTTCTTATTCTCAATTAGAAAAGCATGTACTAAGTTCTGTTAGTTCTTTTTAACTTCAGTGATTGTGTATCAATAACTTTTAAGCTTGATGGCTTAATAGCATTGCAGTTAGGTAATGGCTGTACAGATTCGTTTACATGTTGTGTCAGCGATGGTGAGGGCTAAAGAGATTCATGTATTTGTGTTGCCCATCATAAGCTATTACTTATTCTGGCATAAAATTATCAATGTGAAACTTGTCTTGATTAGACTTGGTGGCAACATACGTGGGTCCACCAGCTTTGCTGTGTTATATGGAACATGCTGCTGTTGGAAATGGTCTATTTGTTGTCTTTTCCTGCAAAATAAATATATATCAAACTTCTTTCATGTCTTACTTTCAATTGATTGATAGTCATTTTTTTGTTCCTTCATAAACTTGCAGTCTCTTAAACCGGAGCTTTTAGTGCAAGTCAAACCTATTACAGACCCTTACGGCCCTTCAATCATTGATGAAAATTTGGAGGCTATTGTTGTCAGGTATGTTTAATCCCCTCTCCTTCTAGTATCTTAATTTTAGGCTGTTGCTGCAAATGAGCCCCTTTTCTTTTTAATTTTTTATTCGCATAATCTCTACATCTGTGTTATTTACCTGGATCAAGCTGAACTGCTCTATTGGCTTATGTTCACTGTTGTTTTGATGTGTATCTTGTACTGTGGAATTGAACTTGATAATTACTTCTCTGCCCGAAGAAAGCTGTTCCGTAACTGACAAGTTGATTTGGTTTTCTGGTAGCAAGGAGACGTTACCTGGTGGCCTTTCGGTGAATAAGAAGAGAGCTGTAAGAGGCCTTTCGCGGCTAAAGGTTTGGATTTCAAATTTTCTATATATCATTCAAATTGAAGTAGATTTATTTGTAATTCCTTGAAGATATTTTTAAAGACAAGGCCATCATGTTGTGAATCATTTGCAGGTTGAAGTTGTCGATCTTGTTTCTGAAGAATCTAGCGGAGAAAAGATAAGTTCAACAACGTTAAGGAGGCTTGAAGCTGAGAAGGCCAAAAAACAACAGCCTGAATAAGAAAACATAGATAAGAAGCGTTCTTGAGGCCGATAAGGAAAAGGGAGGATCTGTTCGGAAACATGACACAGATCCCAGAAGAGGTTGTGATTGTAGCAATTTACCATTGTCATCTTCTATATACTGTCTTGTTTCTTCTTCCTGAAATGCTAATAGAATGATGTACACAGACATGATCAAGCGTTATAAGTCTTTGGTTGAATGCTTGTTAACTTGCAATATATGCAAGAGAGTTCAAACTAGAGTGGAAAGTGCCATCTTCTCCAGACTGTAAAGACTGTTGACTGACATCCACTGTAAATACCTTGGATTGTTATCTCAATAAGGATCTACGTCTTCATTTTGTTATATGTTTAAGTGTCATTCCTATTTGGTTTTCTTTCGTAATTGTCGTCCAAATGTATAGTTAAAACACTTATTTTTAAATGTAAATCGTTGAGCGCTAAGATAAATATACGAAGTATAAACTCATTTATTTTTATGTTATATGAAAATATCTTATGATGTGAGATTCAATTTCTCACGAGTATCATGCGTCCATTATAATAGTAGCCTACATGAAAAAATTGCTGTTTCTATTTCTTTTTTTTTTTTAATAAAATTTTATTTATCATTCATAAGGGTTGGTGATGCATTGCATTTGTGTCTTTAGAGAAAATTTAATTGTTATTCGTATGCCTTAAATAAATCCTTACAACCTGGCAGCAATATATTATCATGGCTATAAAGTAATATTTAAATCCCTTCATAACACATGGAGAAAGAATAAGTAAATTAACGAACGAAATTATAAGCAATGTAATGTAGCTGACTAAACAAGATAAAAGGTCAAAACGCTGCCGTTCTGCAAGCAAAATGTAACCGACCTGCTTTGGAGGACTACGACTATGCCGCCTCTCCTTCAAGTTAACGGCTATATTTAATCAACGAAAATTTGAAATTCATATTATCGTAACCGAACGATTGTGATCCTTCATTGTCTTTATAAAACCCCCACTGAGAGTATCTTTTATCTTATCTGCTTTGATCGTTCATGACTCAAGCCCTACCATTTCACTATCACCAAGAAACCACACACACAAAAACAGAGAGATTATTGGTATTCTTGAAGCCTTGTCACTTGACAAAGCAAGGGATATCGCCTAACACGAGGTTTTCTTGAATCTCACTTTTTGTTGTATACATTTCAGAATTTCTAAATTGCATAGATTCTTCGAATGATCTGTGTCTACATTCCTCTGCATGCTGTGATTTTCAAGGTTTCTTTATAACAC
Organism: Azadirachta indica; assembly: GCA_022749755.1. NCBI lineage: Eukaryota > Viridiplantae > Streptophyta > Magnoliopsida > Sapindales > Meliaceae > Azadirachta > Azadirachta indica. Next base: position 14,663,792 of record CM040447.1, on the reverse strand, counting down.
GATGTTTGCTATTCCCTTTTGTGGATTCATTTCTTGATGGGTTCTCTTGTGCTTTTACTGCAAGCACTTTAATTTTTTATTGGTTACCTCTTTTTAATCAGATCTCTTACAGTAGCAGTTCAATAGTAAACCCAGAATCTTGCGAGAAGTTTACCCAAATATTGAGTCAGTTATAGGGGTACCTTCATTTCGTTTAATTCTCTCTCTGTAGTCTTGTGGGTTTCTATGTTTCTTTCATTTTCTTTCAGGCGATTATCGTTTACAATAATTGATGTTCTTACTTAGTTTGCAGGCGAGTTTTGCAAAATTCTTGCAAAGATGAATGATCTAATGACAAAATCGTTCTTAAGTTATGTGGAATTGAAGAAACAGGCTCAGAAAGACCTTGGAGCCGATCTTGACATTGAAAGAGGGCAACTCAATCCCAAGGATGAAGAAAACCTCTCCCAGTTCTTTCAAGAAGTCTCTGCAATCAAGGATGAAATGGAAGAGATCACCCATGTCTTGTTTGATCTTCAAAATCTTAATGAAGGAACCAAGTCCACTCACAGCGCCAAAGTTCTTCGTGGCCTAAGAGACCGAATGGAATCCGACACAGTTACTGTTCTTCGTAAAGCCAAGATTGTCAAAGCAAGGCTAGAATCACTTGATAAATCAAATATAAGCAATCGCAGATTGTCACAAGCTTTTAAAGAAGGGAGTTCAGTTGACCGTACAAGGATTTCAGTGACTAATGGTTTGAGAGTCAAGCTTAGGGACTTGATGAATAATTTTCAGACGTTGAGAGAAAAGATTTTGTCCGATTACAAGGAAGATCTGAAGAGGGGGTACTATAATGCAACGGGAGAGCAACCGACCGAAGATGCAATTGAAAAGGTGATTTTAGGAGGTGGGAAAGTTGAAACACTTGAAGGGAAAACAGCAATGGACTTGAGGAGTAAAGAGAAGCATGAGGCTGTGATGGATATACAAAGAAGTTTGACTAAGCTGCATCAAGTTTTTCTTGATATGGCTGTTCTTGTTGAGACACAAGGGGAAAAGATGGATGATATTGAAGAGAATGTGGCGACTGCAGGTAATTTTATCAATGGTGGAACTAACAGTCTTTACTATGCTAATCAGATGAAGAAGAAGAAGAGGGCATGGGTGTGCTGGGTTTGGGCTGTGGGGTTTATTATACTGTTGGTTTGCCTCATTTCATTGTTGACTTCTTGAAATGAACACGGTCAGACAATCTTTTGGTGTGGACTGACCTTTTAATTTTTGAGGGGTCTAAAGTCTAGTGTAGATATTTTCACTGGGTTGAATATGATTTTGTCGTGTTGATAAATTGCAGTTTATGTCAGATTTAAGGCTCTGTTGACTGATACCACCAATGCTACTGAAAATTAGATTTTGTTGGATACACATTAAATGTGAGATTTGGTATTTGTATTGCTTGTTATTCACTGGGTTTTGGCTCTTTGCCATTGATCCTTCCCCTCTAATGATCCAATTCATATTACTTCAAACTTTGCAGTCCAGTTCAGAGGTTATTTTCAGAAACAAGACGTCAGAGTTGTTCCATTTATGTTAATGTGGCTCATCCTTATATAGTTCTCATTGTAAGCCAAGTTAAAAATAGTTTGCGACTGTGCACCTCGTATCTGCTTTTTGTATTTTAAAACATGATTTGTGCAGTAAATTTTTGGGTTTGCGGAGCCCACATAAATTTTACATGCGAAGACTGCAGTAGCAATCGTTGTTGGTTTTATTAGAACCCTATAGTTTGCGTGTGGTATCAAGTATCAAAAACGTAATCGTTGCAACGGAAATAGGTTGATGACAGTGCCAAGGTGGCAATGACATAATATGTCAACGCGGGACCATCTATAAGGATCTTCATCTTAAATATCAACAAAAGAATATCATACCAGATATTAGAAACCTTATCCATATTGCCAAAAGAGCTAATGCATGGCTTCTCCATCATTTGTTGCTCTAAAAGCTATCACCCTGGCAACAAATTAATGGCAACCATCTTACCAACTCCAGCGAACCATTTCTCATCAGAGTCTAACACTTTGCAGACCCTGCATCTCCTTAACAGATGTTCAAACATGGATGAACTAAACCAGATTCATGCCAAAATGTTCAAACAAGGCCTTGCTGCCGACATCATCCCAGTAAGCAGGATACTAGCTTTCTGCACCTCTCCAATTTCCAGCAACTTAGCATATGCTCAGATGGTGTTTGACAGAATTAGCAGACCCAATACTTTCATGTGGAACACCATGGTCAGAGGATACGCGGACAGCAATACACCAGAACAAGCGTTGCTTTTGTACCAAAAGATGCTCATTAGTGCAGTTCAGCACAATGCTTACACCTTCCCTTTCCTGCTCAAAGCTTGTTCCAGCCTCTCAGCCTTAGAAGAAACGCAACAAATCCATGCACAAATTATAAAATTGGGATTTGGCTTAGAGGTTTTTGCTACAAATTCCCTGCTTCACGTTTATGCTGTATCTGGAAGCATCAAATCTGCGCATCTTCTCTTTGACCGCATCCCCCAACCTGACGTTGTTTCTTGGAACTCGATGATTGATGGCTATGCAAAATGTGGTGAAATGGAAATGGCCTACGAAATATTCAAAAATATGACGGAAAAGAATGTCATCTCATGGACAACTATGATTTCTGGATATGTTGGGACGGGCATGAACAAGGAAGCCTTGAACCTATTTCATGAAATGCAGATAGCTGGTGTTAAACCTGACAGTGTAGCCCTTGTAAGCGCTATTTCAGCATGTGCACAGCTAGGAGCACTGGATCAAGGCAGATGGATTCACACATATGTCAAAAAAATAGGCATAAAAATTGACCCAATCCTAGGCTGTGCTCTTATAGACATGTATGCAAAGTGCGGCAATATGGAGGAAGCTATGGAAGTATTTAGGAGATTAGAGAAGAAAGGTGTGTCTGCCTGGACAGCAATAATATTTGGTTTTGCGATTCATGGACACGGAAGAGAAGCTTTAAATTGGTTTTTAGCAATGGAAAAGGCCAGAATCAAGCCGAACCTGATCACTTTCACCGCAATATTGACTGCTTGCAGTTATGCAGGGCTAGTTGACGAGGGAAAATCATGGTTTGAGAGCATGGAGAGAAAATACAACCTGAAACCAAGAGTAGAACATTATGGATGCATGGTTGATCTACTAGGCCGAGCTGGGTTGCTGAAGGAAGCCAAAGTGTTGATTGATACAATGGCTGTAAGACCAAATTCTGTCATTTGGGGGGCACTACTAAAGGCATGCCAGATCCATAGAAATCTTGAGTTAGGTAAACAGATAGGGAAAATTCTGGTTGAAGCTGACTCTGATCACGGTGGCCGGTATATTCACCTTGCAAGCATTTATGCCACGGCAAGGGAATGGGACCAAGTAGTTAAAGTGAGAAAGCAGATGATAGATCAGGGAGTGTCAAAACTTCCAGGGTGCAGTTCAATCAGTCTTAATGGTGTTGTCCATGAATTTTTAGCTGGGGATAGGTCACATCCAGAGATGGATAAGATTATTCACTCCTGGGACCAAATTGCAGAGGGATTAAAACGCGAAGGATATAAACCAGAAATAGAGGACTTACTATTGGATCTTGAGGATGATGAGAAAGAAACAGCAATCAATCAGCACAGCGAGAAACTTGCCATCGCATTTGGGCTGATAAGAGCTGAACCCAGTGCAACGATTCGAATCATTAAGAATCTTCGGGTCTGTGAGGACTGCCATACAGTGATGAAGCTCATCTCCAAGATCTATGCCAGGGAAATTGTTATGCGAGATAGAGCTCGGTTTCACCTTTTCAAGAATGGAAGATGTACATGTGGAGATTACTGGTGAAAAGAGAGAGAACACAACTTTGTTATCAGTTCAAAGTAGAACACTTCATGAAAGATTGACCTTCATATTGATGCAATACACTGACATTGCAGACACAATAACGTGAAATCATATTATTAACATAGCTTATTCAGATTGTTGGAAACTGAAAAAGTAAAAATAAAGAGGAAGGATTCCTTCTACTTATTCGGAAAACTGCACACAGCTATCCTTTAGCTGACACCTAGATGCTGCTTAGCTATCCAAGATTGTTCAGGCTCTAGCTGGACTTTTCCAATCTGCAGTATACAGTGAAAATAAACATAACCAATTTTTGGAAAGGGAAAGGAGAAGAAAACAGTGTACGAATAATTAGATTTGGCCCATTGCATCACAAAATGTCTAAAGCTGTTCAATCGGCAATTCATTTCTCTGGTAAATTGTAAAAAAGCTATTGCTATCATTTGATATCATTTTCTTAGGGATGAATTCACAAGCAGTTTGGTCATTGGAGTGGAATGAGCAATAGGCAGGATATAGTATGAAGGCAATCCAGCATCTGACCAACTGCATTAGGCATGATATAGAATGAAAGTGAGCATTTACTACCTCAGCATTCTCAACGCAAACAAAATCTTTGTAGCATGCTTCCATCTGCAGATGTGGGTTCCACAAAACAGCATCTGACCAACTGCAAGTGCATCAAGCGTAAGATAACATAAATTTAAAACTGATAAAATAAGGAAATCTTAGCCAAATCAACAGCTGATTTACTTTGTACTGCGGATATATATTGTATCACCCAAGCCATTATCAAGGTGCAACTCACTGGGGGCATCAAGGTAAACGCAATCTACAAATCCAGGAAAAGTGACCACATCCCTGAATTGTTAATGGAACAGTTAGCTTCCAAAAGGAAATTATCCAAATAATTCATAGTGATTCAAAGTCAATAATTAGGATTTGTAACAAAGGAAAGCACCAAACCATTCACATTTTGTCTAGTTGGATTAAAAATCATTTTTATTAACAGTTTTTAAATATACTACAGACCTTTCCTCCTTTCCCTCCACTGGATTTGTAGGATCAGGATCTTTATTCAGAGTTTTGCAACCTTTCAAACCTTTCACAGATGCCCCAGTCACAGAAGCCTGCATGATAATCCTTGTTCTCATAAACTACATAAACTACATAACCACAGAATTGTATAACAGTTCAAATATATATGGAAACTCCGCATAATTTCCAATTTATTCTCTCTCTTTTAGGAAAAGAATGATAACAAACACCCGCTTAAATTCTTCCTAACATGTCTTTCCCATTTAAATAAGAACGGCTTTTCGATTACAAATTTGTTCTTCATAGATAAAGGAAACATTCTTAGACAGTAGAAAGCAGGGATGCACAACCTAATCTCAGATAACACATTTATCATTGAAATGAACATTTATCATCCATTGCATGTAAGATTGGATCTCCATGTTCATGAATAACGTAAAATAAATAAATCATTAAAGGATGTAACGAAAGAAGTGGCCCAACCAAAAGTTTTGAACTTACACTGAAGTAGGTATGTAAAGCAGTACTGAATGCAAAGGGCTTATTGTCTTTATTTGTAATAGTCAACTCTGTGGAAATACTCTTGGCATTTAGAATGACCTGAAAACAGTTAAATGGATATAACTTTGAACTACATCCATATTCAGTACCTATTGCAGTATAAAATGAACATGACTATTAGCTAGAAGATTACCCATACAACTTTAGAAACATCAATGATGCAAGTCATAAACCCTCAATGTATAAAATAGAGCAGATGTTGAGTGTGGTTAACCTCAAGCTGACTATTTCTTTAGTGTCACCAAACAGAATATTACTTATGTGAGGAAAGTGATTAGACTGACCTTGTATAAAGCTTGAAAACTGAAATCCCACATGGCACGACTGTAAGGGCCATCCTTTAGCTCAAGGGTAACAACAGGATTTCCTTCCACATTTTCGGAGTCAACAATGGACCAATCCATATTCCTTGCAAATCCATGCTGCCAATTGCATAAACATCTCAGAGTTTCAAATCAGTGACAAGAAGCTAAAACAAATATAGGGATATTATCACATTTCTCCCCTAAGGTTTGGCTTTGTATCACTTGGAGAGAAAGAATGGAGATTGTTTCACATACCTCCCCTAAAGTATTAGTCAACTAACTCTCAATGTTAAATTTACCCAAATGCCCTTGATGATTTATTTTTTATTAAAACATATATTTTCAATACCTATTTTTATCTTGTTGTATGTGTTAGTTAATTCAAATGTATAAAGTAAAGATAATAACTATAAAATAAAAGATAGGAAAATTGAAAACTTAATTTGAAACATAATTTTTTTCAATAAAAATTTTCAAATAAATGCTCATAAATATATATAAACAAATAAATAAATAAAGTTTTTTTCGACTTCCCTTTTATTGATTGTGTAAGAAATTAGAAAAGTAAAGTTTTTTTCTTCAAACAAAAGAGTAAATATCAAATAATAATATTTTACATATTTACCCTTACACCTAATGGTCAACTAACTATCAAATATAATTATAGGGGAGGTAAGTGATACACTCCTTATAATTTCTATTTAAGTGATAATATCCCAACAAATATATAACAAAGAAAAGATAAAGCACGTACTAGCTATTATCAAATTGTTGGTCTCACAAATAGGTATAGACTGAAAGGGGAAGAATACAATCATCTTCCGTTTTTGGCTAGACCATGGATTCTAACCAGTTGCAAGACTAGCAAACAGTGGTGCCCCCAAGTTAAGACTCTACTGCAGGCACCGACCTCCATTAATTAATTTATCAGCATGTTTATTTACCAACACCTGAAAATACGACACAGTTCTCAAGATACTAGCAGCTCACTTTTTATTAAATCTAGACACAGACAACCCTCGGTTGGTTTAGCTTTTGGGAGATGCGGATAAAAAGGACATTACAGATTAACATTACATAAATGATAGACAATAGTACCTGCTGCATCGGGCCAGGTCCAAACTGCGGGAAGCAATGTGGAATTCCTCCACTATCCAAACACAGATATATAGTCAGTGTCCCCAAAAAAATCTCAATTTAAAAAATATTGATGACGACTTAAAGCAAAAATCCATCTTATCAGTAAAACAAAGGACCAAAAATCTCACATGAAACCCAAACACATAAAATCAAATGCCAACAACACTCATCGGATGAGATTTTTCCCGGTGAATTCATTTAAAAGCAAAACATTGTTAATTACAGAACTAAAACACGAATTACAAAGCAAAACATTAGGTATCGAGAATAACCTGATAGGCTTTTTCTTGTTAAAGACAGCATCTGGTCTAACAAAAAGGATATCTTTGCCATTAGAAATTTTCCACGATGTAACGCAACCTCCAAATAGATATATATCAGCTTCACTGCCACCAAACAAGATTCGATTCAATAACAACAAACTGAAAAAAAGGAAAAAATTCATCAAAATGAAGCTCAAGAATGGTACATGAACTTACCTACCGCCAGCAGAAGTGAGCACAACCTTCGGTAAATTGCCTTCACCTTCCGTCAATGTCACTCCTACAGCTGTAGCTTCTTTGTTCATTGTTGCAAGGGCTAGACCTGATTTTCTGCAACAACAATTTGGCAAATGAATAATTTCCTGAATGATTGGAAATGTAAATAAAAAATGTGAACGAGAAACAGGAATAAAGCAGCAAGAAGTGCGCGAAATTCAAAAGAAAGACTCACCGGTTGACTCGTCGTAGAGTTCGGGAGTTTAGGGCGGGGAGCGAAAAGGCCATTGAAACCGTCGCCATTGTAATTCGCAAACTCAATTCGAAGTGGAGTGGCGCTTCAACATAACGATCGGCTATTTTATTGGACTATAGCCGTTACGGATTGTAAATATTCGGATATTCTTTTAAATAATGTCTTATTTATTCTTTTCGACTGGGCTTCAATGGGCCGGCCCACTATCAAAGGCCGTTGTTTTTCATTTTCTCTTTCATGCACTATTTTGAAGAAATTTTCGGGATTGAGAAGAAGGTTACTGCCTTACAGGTTCTGATATGATTATTAATTCTTGTTGGTTCTTTGCCCGAGGAGTTGCCTGCTGACCAGTTTGAACTTTGAAGCGAGTAGATTAGGTAATATGTGTTTTGGCTTTTTTACCTTTAATTCCATTTTTGGCTAACTGGATTCTGTTTATGGTTTCTGATATGGCACCAAAATTTTGGTTGTGTGATTCGATTCACTAGTGAATCAAGAATATTTGAATCTTTGTAATTTATTAGGATCTTCAAACTTGCAATTGAAGGTTTAAAATTTATTGTAGTTGGTTAGTTTCATATGATTTGGGGGAGCAGATATGGGAGATAATATTGTGAACAATTGTTTTAGGCTCCATTTGGTACTGCTGTAATTCCTTGTGTGAAAAGTATTAGTTATAGAGTAAAAGTGGTTGTGTACCAAAAACTCTTTTAACTGTTTCTCTAGGATGATCTCTCCTATTCAAACATGTTTCCATTAAGAAATTAACATACATTCATTTATTTTTCTCACCTTTTGCGTTAAAATTTTTAAAAAAGTGGCACAGCCAGAGAATTTTTGAGTAAAATTTTCAAGCAATATCTGCAGAGACTACACAAACGCTTATTAAGGAATCAACACTAAGGTATTTCTTAAAGAAGCATGTCCAGCTCGGAATTAGGAAAAAGGTCAGTAGGGATCCTTTTGCAGATTGAGACATAAGAACTGCTTCGTATTGAAGAGCAATACTTTCAGATTTTCATTTAAAAAATGTTAGGGAAAGGAGAAAAAGAACTTTTTTAGTTTAACTGGTGATGTTATGATTCCCGCAACCACCATGTTTAGAGTTTATAATTGAAAGTACTAGTATCTTCTGGATGAACTATAAATACTAAATTATAAAGGTAATGTATTTTTTTGAACTCGTAAAGATTCCTTGATTCTTTGCAAGTGGAAACAGACCTGTTTCTTTTAGTTCATCCCGCTTACCTGTGGAGCTTTCCATATTCATCTGTTCGACGTACAGTTGAAGCAATAAACATACAATTATCTCCCAATATCAGCTGATTGGTTGCTTTGTAACTGGTGTAGTTTTTTCTATGACTACAAAACTTGATCTTGGAATAAATATAACATCTAAGATTTATCTTGTATATGTATCATACCCTCTCTGTTATAGCAACAGTTATTGAGTTTGCAGTTCTTCATTTTTTCTTGCCTTTTTCTGTCACATCTTTTGTAATACCCGAATTTTACTGTATTATGTAAATAATACAAATGATTGAAAGTTTATAAAACAAGTATATTTACTTTGGTGAAGTTTACTTATTATGAATGAATATGTATATTTTTGAAAAGAATGCAACTATTGAATAATAGGAATTTTATTTTGGATAAAAAATATAAAATAAAAAAGTTAAGAGAATTAAGTGATACTTCACATAATGTGTAATTTAGGTTAAATGAGTTTATAATTAGAGTTCTTATTCTCTTAGGTCGGAAAAAAAAAGTAAAGAGAAGAGGAAAAGAGAGAAAATCAAAGTAAAGAAAAAAGAATAGAGAGGAAATCAAAAAGAAGAGAAAAGATGTGTATTAACTTATTTCCTATTTGAATATCTTTGAGGTGAGTTCTCTGGAAAATAAATTATGTCTCTTGTGATTTCAGATGATCCTAGTTATATGTTACATATTCGATTGATCGGATTATTGATTGAGAATTAATTGATAGTTATTAGAATTAGGATTTTACAGAATTGTCTAAATAGTCTATTTATTGACAATTAAAATATAGACTTTCAGGTATTTTTTATTCATAATCTTCTTATGATATTAAACTAAATTCATCAAAGAATTTATAGAATTTTATTTTGTTACAATCGATTAAGAAATCAATTTTTAATGATTTTTCAAACTTTACTCTGCTATTCTGAAGAACAATAGTTTTTCCTACAGGTCTAAAAATATATATTTATTTGATTAATCAAATGATCTTCAAATATTCTAAAAATTGGCATGTTATTTTATATATATGTTTATTGATATTTTGCAAAATTTTGTGATTTTTGGACTTTTATAAAAATTGTGATGAATTTTCGGATCATTGAACCTCAAATCTAAAAATTTCAAGATAGTTTACCTATACTCAAAAAGAAAAATATTTTAAAAATATTTTTGATGTCCAAATGTTATGAAAATCATGAACAAGATATTTTTGTGTGTCATCAGCAATTCTGTAAAAATTTAACTTAATCTGATCAGTAGATTAAGAGTTAAAAATTATTAAATTAAGGTTATTCAGTAAGAAACTTAAAAGACAGATTATGAATATATAAGTTTAAGGCTTTATAATGTATAGTTTGGGAGTCGAGTAAATGCTGAAACTTTTATTATTTAAAGTGTAAAGAGTTCTAAGAACAAAGATTATGATGTTGTAATTCAAAGGATTATAAAATATGATAAAATTTATTGATATATAGTTAAAGAAATTGTATGTAGAAAGTAGGATATAAAAATAAGTTGTCCATAGTTAAAGATTAATGAATTTTTATAATTCTGATTAAATTATACTTTATTATAAATAGGGTGATTGGAAGCTTTGAATGCTAGAAATAGCGTGAAGTTTTGGTTTGATCCAAGTAAATAGATTTATGCATGACGTGTTTTCTGTTAATCTTCGTAACTATTATAAGTATGAGATAATTTTCATAACGAAATGGGTAATGATTGTAATAATTAAATAGTTATTTTGAAGAAATCTTTTATCAAATTATTGAATGTTTTATATGAAATATACATAAAAAATAAATGTTATTGGTTTTGTTTTGCATAAAATGTCATAATTTATAAACTGTACTATTTTGCTTCATTGTCAATAGTGATTGTTTTTGTTATTATTACCGTTATCAACTGTCTAGTTAGATTATTGTTATGCACTTACTGACCGTTAATGAACTGATTTCTGAGGTACTATTATACTGTATTGTGATAAATGAGACATCGAAATACTTGTGTTATTATGAGAGGTGAGTTAAATGATTTTATTAAGTATTTAGTTAAATGTTTCTTTTTTTTTTTATAAATTAGTTTTATTAAAAGTTGTGATCATGCTTACATATTATCAAATGCATTTTTTTGAGTAATGATTTCCTATATAAATGTTTATTGTTAAATAATTCTTAAAGATAATTGTTTTATGGTTTAAATGATTTTTAAGTATTAAAAGTTGTGCATAAATTTACTTATCAAGTAAGCAGCTCACCCCTCGCCTGTTAATATTTTACAGATTATGCTTGTGCTTAAGGTAACGAGATACTATATTCGCTTTGAAAGTTAGAGTTGTAGTTTATATACTCTTTATAGATAAATCAGTATTGTCCTTATTATTTTATATTTATTTGGTATTATAAGCAAAAGGTTTAAACTCTATTAATTATTTTTGAATAAATTTATAAGGAATAAATTTTTTAAGGTAACATTGGGGTTGAAATTTTAGTAATATGTTGGTTATACATGTTTTGAAGTTTAATATTGTATTTTAGGAGAATTTGTGATTTGTAATATAGAGATAAATTGAATTTTGGGAATGAGTATCGTTTCAAATTTTGTCATGTTATGGCAAAATTTGGGGTGTTACATCTTTTCTTTGCATTTTTATTATTTTCTTATTCTTTGTGTGTGTGTGTAAATGATATGAGATCTACTAAATAAAGATACCAGATGCAGAAAAATTTGCCATTACTGTTCTGGAAATATAGCATTTCTTAATACATGTCGAACATTGTGGTTTCTTTTACATTATACTGTTAATATGTACCCTTATTTTCAATTGAGCAACTCTGAGCGAAAAATATCTGACGTTGTTGTAATATCCATGTTGGACAAAATTATGTCAATTTGGCCTTTTTGATTTTTCTACTTCTAAAAGGCTGTGATTTCGATGCCAAATTGAGATTTATCTTTTCTCTTATGAACGTTAGAGGTGTTCTTTTACAAGGACATACCCATAGGTCCTATCCGATAAAAACGTGCCATGTATTTTAAAACTTCTGCCACTGATCTAAATCACTATCTTGGTTGATTTCAAAGTAGATGTGTATAATTGGTTTATTTCAAAGTGAATGCGTCCGTGGACCGTGGTCTGATTGTATTGGACAGTTCTGTGAATGAGGTGAAGGAGGCATCTTCATACAAGACTTTTTTACTTTTCTTAACTTCAGTATCTGGTCTCAATATGTTTTTTATATTTCTATTAAGGATTGAGCAGAACTTTCTGGTAAGTCACATGCATCACCATCTGAGATTAATTTACTCGTATCTTTTGGATTTTCTCACCTTTCTGTCAACAATGGCTGCAAAGAACCTACTTAATGACCATATGCAAGCATCCAATTTCAGCAATAATTAGTGATAAGATTACTATTAACACCTTATTATGTTAGGGGAATCAACATATTTTACTCAAAAGTTCAATATAATCTCAATGAAACATGACAGAAGCGGCCTTCCTTATCAAAAGTTGCAAATAAATTAATGCTTTCTGTTTAGATTTCTTTTATCTTGGGCCATAAAAAATGTTCGGTTGTCACTTCACAAACTTTTTTGCTGTTTCCTTTGCCTTTACCCATGTCAAACTCATGCTGCAAATTTGGAAATTGGAGGCTATAAATAGAGGATTGTGATGTTTTGTTACCATCGTAAAAGGAAATTCTTTCTGTACCAGAGCTAGAAAATTGACATCAAGAATCAATCTTTGTGGAAACCTGACCGTTGAAGCTGCTTATATGGAGCAACAAAGAAGGATTTCTGTGCATGTTAGCCATGAGATGAATGACAAGAAGAAGATTAACGCAAAAGGAAAAAAGGATGGCAAGAAGGTTGATTGTGGAGGAGGATCAGAGGGGAGACATCAATGAACTCGCTGATGCTTTCATTAAGAATTTCCGCAATCAACTGAAGATTCAACGGGAAGAGTCCTTGAAACGTCATCAAGAGATGATTGCAAACTGAATTTGATATTTGAATCACGTATGTTTGGAGTGAAAAATTGTAGTGAAATCATTTTGTTTCATAATAAATGATTGTTGATTACAGTATTCATCCGTATGTACTTAATGTGCTTGTTTACTTCTTTTTGAGATAAATGGTAATAAATCTGAAAACTTGCAGTTGATAATAAATTCTGTGAGATTTCACAGTTTAAGGATTCTGTTAATAATAAAATTAAAAGCCTGAAATTTGTAGTCCCATCAATTGGTTTCTGGAATGGAATATATTAAGCTGTAAAATTGCAGCAGGAGCCTTGTTTAATGTTTCACAGGCTTTCTGTAATGTATATGCTAGCATCAAACATAAATAAATAAACACCGGATGAAAAGAAAGTAATGTTGGTTTTATGTAATTTACCGCTTGATTTAAAAGGTTAACCAATAGGTAAGAGTTCAAAAAATATTATGAAGATATCAAATAGAGCAAGCAAATAAAGATGGATGGCAGAAAAAAGCCTAACTGAAAAGCTTAAATTAATAAAGCTCTGTTTGGGACTGTGGAAGTCTCGCCGTCAACATCATTTTTTTTCCACAGCTTGAATAATAATTTTTTTTGTCCCTGAATTGTTTCAAAGGTATTGACAACTGAGTTTCCGCTTAGCAATGGTCCCAAACAAAGCCTAAATAAAAACTCCAGCAATTGAAGGATCAAATATCTTGCATAACTCTCAAAAACCGACGTGATTCTAGATTTTTAATTTTTTGTATCTACGTATATTTTTAGCTTAATTGGAACTTAAATTATGATACAAGTTTACACCTTATCTTTCACCAAAAAAATCCAGATATTGCAATGTAAAAGATACCAGTGAACCCAGCTTATCTAATTTTTAAATGATATTGTATCTCCCCATGGAACCTAGCCATCTTCTTTTAATTTTAATTTTCTGAAGAACATTCATTAGTGGAGAAGTAGGTACATGCATGGCTGTAAGTGAGAACTAGAAGATTCTGGAGAAAATAAAAGGAGCTCAACCTAATACATAAATATTTATGTTTATAATTTATAAAGCTGTGTAAAAAATGACACCTTTTGCTCATAATTTAGAATGGGAGTGTATGTTAGGCAAGAAGCCGTTTGGGTGCAAAGTTGTGTTACATTCAATTCATTGAAATCGACCAGAAATCAGGCCAGGAGACTCCTTATATAAATCCAAAGCAATCAGATGGCTAAGCCATATCCAATTTGAGTAATGAGAGAGTGATGGTATAACTACTAATATTATAATCATAGCGTCGGAATCAAAGCATTTTATGCAGCAATATGAGAAATTTTCTATGAGACGTGATGACGAGAAAAAAGAGAAGTTCCCACTAAACAATTTTGCTGCAAAGTCAAGGGATTCTGTTAGCATTTCTTCTAAGGTTCACCATCAAGAGTTTGCTTTTCAGCTATAAACAAGCAAATCTTAGCACTCCACTAAATTTTATGCTTTCTCCTTTGCTTTCATATATGCTAAAATCATGTTTCTATATTGAAACATACCTATAAATACAAGTTTATGTTTGTGTTGTTATCACTGCAAAGTAAATTCTTTAAGTAAACCTCTTCTCTTTCTCAACTTTCGCAAAGCCAGACACTCAGCATCAAGAAACCAAAAATGGCCAAACACTTGAGCAACCAAGCCGCTTGTATGAAGCATCACAGAGACATTTCTACGTATGCTAGCAATGAGATGAATCATGAAAAGAACAAGAGTACTAATACAAAGAGAAACAAAAGTATAACAAGGCGGTTGAACATGGAGAACGAGAAGAAAGACATTAATGAATTAGCTGATGCTTTCATTAAGAACTTCCATGATCGGTTAAGGATTGAGCGAGCAGATTCCTTCAAAAGATATCAAGAGATGCTTGCTCACAGGGTTTGAGCTTTTCATTCATATATATACACATGAATTGAAAATTTGTCATGCATTCATAATGTTCAACATATATAAATGGTTATGGATATACTACCTGTATATGTAATTGATTTTTGTTTTCTCCTTCGACAAAAATGGTGATGAATTCATAAAACTTCCAGCTTGTAAGATTTCCATTGGAAAATATAATGTCAATAATGAAACAAAACCCTGATCTTTTTGGTTCATTAATTGATTTCTGGTTACTTAATGGTTCACGCTGTTAATGGCGTGAAAAATAGATTTCCAGGCATTTGAAATTCAAAGTTCTGTTAGATTCATCGAAATCTTTGCACAAATCAGCCAAAGAGTTTCTTTATGTAATCAACACCATCCGGATTAAGATGCTCAAAAGCTTTTTTCGTTGAAATGCTTTCTCAGAAGCAAAAGGGAATCTGGAAATGTTGGAATGTGAGGAAAATGGTGATCATCGGGTTTCAAATCCATTGATCCGAGTTAAGAGGTTTTTTGTGGGCTGCAATTTCAGCTTGTGTTCACTTCCTAAACGTTTCATAATTCATACCAACATTCTATCTGCAGATGCAATAGAAAATCTACAGAAAAACAGAGACAGAAAGCAGATCGAAAGCGTGGAATTTCTATGTTGTATATTCTGATTTTTTCCTCAAGGTTTCTAATTACAAAGACAACATTAAATAGTTGCATGTTCACCTAATAACTGACAAGTTTCTAAACGTGAATTGGTAATTTTACCCAATAAACACTACTTTGAACATCAACCTGTTCACAGCATGTTAACATCATTCGTCTTTCGAAGTAGCAATTTTCTCCTTAAACAGATTTTAGGAAGCCAAAATTTGCCTTAAAAGCGGCAGATTATAAAACCAAAGAATATCGTTTCATAATCATATGATTACCCTTTTCGGCGTGCATTTGCATTTTATTTTCTACAGGTTTTTACCCTTTTACTATATTAATTTTTATGTATATTTTGAAGGATACGGCTCATTAATCTTTTCTTTTATTAATAAATTTTCCTTGTACTCTGACATTGATAAATCTATCAAGAATAATTTTCAGCTGCAAAACTTCCCTACTTTTAGTCACAAAAGTTTTAATTCTAAACGCAATCTAAACTAGAAAACAACAGATTGGGGAAACATTAACAACATTTCGGGTAAGTAAATGACTTGTTACGCATCAAACTTTAGAAGCAAAAAAAAAAAAAAAAAATTGCAGAATCCCTTAATATAAATAATCAATTCCTTTAAATAATTCCCATTTGGGAAATAAAATATTGAATGGATTACAATTAACATTTAATACCTTTATCACAGGCCAGATAAAATTTTTACCCAGATATTTGAGCAACTTGCTGCACATAATGACAAAAGATTGAGTTGAAGAAAAGTTTCCTTTCAACCAGTTGCCATGATTTAAGGCAATTCTGTCCAACAATTCCTTTAAGCCTGACTATCAGAAGTTTCTTTTCAGCTATAAACAAGCAAATCTTCGCACTTCGATAACTTTTACGCCATTTCTTTTGCTTTTGATCCTGCAAAACTCATGCTTTTTATATTGGATAAAATTCAGGGTTGTGACGTTTCGTTGTCATCATCAAAAGGCAAATCTTGAATCTCCTCCTTCTCAGAGCTAGAAACTCAGCATCAAGAAACCAAAATGGCAACTAACTTGAGTAACCAAGCTGCTAGGATGAAGCATCATAGAAAAATTTTTTTGTTTAACAGCCATGAGATGAATGAAAAGAAGGGTAATACCAAGGGATATTAAAGGATGACAAGACGGTAGATTGGAGAGGACGAGAAGAAAGACGTTAACGAATTAGCTGATGCTTTCATTAAGAACTCCTACAATCGGTTAAGTGTTCAGCCACAATAATCCTTAAAATTTTATCAAGATATGGTGGCCTGAGGAGTTAGAATTTGAGCCATGTATTTGAACTATGTATTTCTAGATTGAAACATTGCAATATAGTTCTATTTCTTTTTCCACCTTCAAGGATAAGAAGAATTCACATTCCTAGAGTTTTATTTTGATTTTACCTGGAGCGAGACAATGATCAACCCCGTCTTTTGTCGAAAATGTAGCAGTTTTATTTAAGTTTTCACAGGTTTTCTTGTAAAATATATGCATCATACAAGAGAAAAATATCAAAGTTTTTGGATGGTTGATGTCATATATTCAAGCACTAGTAGTTAGTAAATCTGTTGCTGCTGAGTTAAGATTTTAGCTGGAAGTGCAAGATTGTGTTCTTCAGTAACGATCGAGTTCTTAAGCACTTTTCAAACTACCTTTCTCCCTCAAAACTAACAAGAAAAGTCATGGTGATCCATAAACTGACCAACCAGCCAAAAATGAAGCACTACAGAGAGTTTCCTATGGATGATGAGTATGATATGGATAACATTAATACACAGTGTGAGTGGCTAGATACAAAATTGAAATAGCTGGAATACTTTCAATATTCCGTTAATCTAAGAGTATCTGGAACAATGAAATAAACCAAATTCTGATTCCGTAAAATTTTGTGAATTTAGCACTTTGGATCTTGTTAACAACTACTAAGAAATAACAAGAACAACTAGTGTTATGCAAAAAGGAAGGAAAGCATCTGTTGAAACTAGTGGATCATTCTGCCTAAACCAAAGACCCAACCTGCATCTAGCTAAGGCCCAACATCAGAAGAATTTCCAGCAGCTTTAGCATGCACTACACAGATGGTTCATGCATCAACAGCGAAGAAGAAAATCTACATTTCTATGATAATGATTTTGTAAGACACATAAACTAATATACAATGAATTACATCATAATTTTTAGAGTTTGTAAATTCTTTCTGTACCTCGTATAAAAGGCCATTCTTGTAATCCTTTTGGGTAAGCCGTAATACACAAGCAAAGAAAAATATAGAAGAGTTATCATATTGCAGAAATTTTAACTTAGTATCAAAGGCATGGCAAGCAGTAACAATATGGCTTCAAGCAGCAACACTAATCCAACAAACACTACTCCTTTCAATCAATCAAACGCCCCCTTTGTTTTGGCTGCACCTATTAAGTTATCAAACACAAATTATCTATTGTGCAAGACTCAAGTACTTCGAAACATCAAAGCTAATGGCTTAGAAGGGTTCATTGATAGAACCAACCCATACCAAGAAAAATGTTGTGTCCATTGATCAAGATCAGAGTGTGGTAACTATTGAAAATCCAAAATATTGTGCTTAGGAGAGGTAAGATTAAGCACTAATGGGCTGGTTCTATCCGCATTGACAGAGAGCACTCTTGGAACAGTCTTGAATTGCAGAACATCATATAAAGTTTGGACAGCCTTATAGAAGCAATTTTCTACCCAAACAACTGCTAGGGTTCTATAACTCAGAGGTGAGATTTACAGCACCAAAAAAGAACATGTGAATATGCATGACTATTACCACAAGATAAAAGCCCTTGTTAAGGATCTTAGAGCTATAGGTAACAGTGTCACTGGTGATGAGTTAATCCTTTATCTCATGGGGGGTTTAGACCCAGAATATGATTCAGTAATAGTGAATATAACTTCCAGACCAGAAAAACCTTTACTTCAGGAAGTTTACTCTTTACTTATCAATCAAGAAGGAGAAATGAAAGAACATGTCAATTGGGAATCTGAATCTGGTACCAAATCCTTCAGCTAATTTTGTTCAACCAAAACACAATACCTTTCAGAGAAGGAATTGGCATGCAGGTAACAACCTATATCAACACTCAAGTTATTACAAATATAACCAAATGATGAGCTGCAATCTAGTTTAGGGAAGTGAAAGAGATCACTCGACTGGTGAAAACAAAACAACCTACCAGATTTGTTAGAGAACAGGTCATGAAACTTTCAAGTGCTGGTTCAGATTCAATAAGAAATTTCAGCCAAGAACTAATAGGAGAAATTACCAGAGGAAAGCTTATGTGGCAGTTCCTGAGACTACTTTTGATCAATCTTAGTATCTTGACAGTGGAGCCACAGACCACATCACAAACAATATTGGCAATCTCAATGTTGCAGTAGAATACAGGGGCAGAGAGGAATTCGCAGTAGGTAATGGCAACAAACTTCCTATATCGCATGTAGGACATTCATTCTTACCATTTAATCACACACAAAACACCAAATACCTTCTCTTGAAAAACATTTTGTGTGTGCCTGAAATAACAAAAAATCTTCTTAGTGTTTCAAAATTAGCTGCTGACAATAACATTGATATCTTATTTGATAAACATTTGTGCTTGATTAAGGACAAAATCCAAAGGAAAACCCTGCTGTGAGGAGTGGCTAACGATGGCCTGTATCAGCTCCAGATTTGCCCTTCAAGTCACACCACCTTACGTCTTCCAGCTTTTGGGTCACTCTTTCAATCAACAGAATGTGTTCCTTGTTTCCCTGAGTCTATGTTATTTGTTAATACAAATATATCTAAGTCAGCCAACAAAGAAATAAGTGTTGTTAGTGACTTGAATGTGTGGCATAGGAGATTAAGACATCCAAATTTTACTTCTCTAAAAAGCAGTATATCTAATTGTACTCATTTAAAATTTAATGAAAGATCAGATATATCCTTTTGCAAGGCTTGTCAATATGGTAAATCTCATAGACTAAATTTTAAAACCACATAAACAAGGGCTACAAAACCCCTTGAAATCATTCACATAGACCTTTGAGGACCAGTTCCTATACTTTCTAATCAAGGTTATAGGTATTATATAGCATTCATTGATGATTTGACATGCTTTACTTGGATATACCCCCTTGCTAGTAAAGGTGAAGCACTAAACACCTTTAAAATATTCAAAGCACAAGTGGAAAACCTGTTAGATAAGAAAATCAAACACATTCAGTGTGACATAGAAGGTGAATACAGAGCCTTTGAACCATATTTGAAAGAAACAGGTATAGCTTTAAGATTTTCCTGTCCACATAATCATTACCAAAATGGCAAAACTGAGAGAAAGCATAGGCACCTTGTTGAAACAAGACTAACCCTACTTGCTCAAGCAAGTATGCCTTTGAAATTTTGGTGGGAAGCATTTAGTACAGCAATATATCTCATTAATAGGCTTGCTACACCTGTCCTTAAAAATAAATCACTATTTGAAGCGTTGTTTCACACCAAACCAGATTATACACTCATCAAAACCTTTGGTTGTGAATGCTGTCCTTTCCTTAGACTATACAACAGCCATAAGTTCAGCTTTCATACATCAAAATGTGTTTTACTAGGTATGAGTACTGTTCATAAAGGTTATTTGTGTTTACATCATACTGGCAGAGTGTATATAGCAAGGCATGTCTCATTTACTGAAAATGCATTTTCTTTTGAAGATGATAATAACTTTAAGGTGAATAAAACATTCACTTTACCTAAAACTCAACACCTTTACAATTAATTTTGCATTGTCTCTTTCAACAGTGACTTAGAAATGGGCAATCAAAGTGCAGTTGATACAAACCAACCCTTAGACATACAAACTGCAGTAGAAAAAACCTCAGATATACATAATACCAGCTCCTCAAACCCAAGCATGTCAGATTCTACGTCAAACACAGAAACCTTAAACGTACTTGCACAAGAAACATAAACACCAACACCATTACTTGTCCAAAACTTACTGCTAACTCATCCCATGATAACTAGAGCAAAAACAGGGATATTCAAGCTTAAGATTTATGCTAGCAACATTGTCCCTCACAGCCTGAATGAAACACCAGTTGATGTAAAGACAACACTTGAAGATCTTAGATGGAATCAAGCAATGAGAGAAGAATTCAAAGCATTAAATTGGTAACAAAACACAGAATCTAGTACTATATTCATCAGAAATAAGGATAGTTAGAAACAAGTGGGTTTTCAAGGTAAAGCACAATCCAGATGGAACAGTTTCCAGGTTCAAAGCTGGGCTGGTCGCTAAAGGTTTCCATCAACCCTGGTCTTGATTACAAAGAAACCTACAGTCTTGTTGTGAAAGCATCAATAATCAGAATCATATTAAGCCTTGCTTTGATGAACAATTGGGAACTGAGGCAAGTTGATGTAAATAATGCATTTTTGAATGGGGAGCTAACAGAAACTGTGTATATGGCATAACCTAAAGAGTTTGTTGATCTTTCAAAACCAAATCATGTTTGTCAATTAAAGAAAGTTCTCTATGGATTAAAACAAGCACCTAGAACCTGGTTTGACAAACAAAAGGGTGCTCTAAGAAGTTAGGGCTTTAATGGTTCAAGGTGTGATACTTCTCCTTTTATTAAGAGAATGGGAGAAAAACTAGTTGTTATGCTGATATATGTAGATGATATTATAGTGATAGGTAACAACTTACTAAAAATAGAAGACACAATCGTGAAAATGAATAAAGCTTTTGCTTTGAAGGATCTAAGCAACTTACAATTCTTCTTAGGAATAGAAGTAATTAAAATTGCTAACAAGTTGCTTCTTTCTCAAAGCAAGTACATCCAAGAATTATTGAACAGAGTAAATATGAAATATTGTAAGGGCACAAGCACACCATTGACTCAAGGTGAAAAACTCTCCAAAACTCAAGATGAAGTTTTCAGGAACAATGTCTTATATAGGAGTGTTATTGGAGCATTGCAGTATGCAACACTTACGAGACCTGATATATCCTTTGCTGTAAATAAACTAAGTTAGTTCATGAATAATCCTTTAGTGCCACACTGGATTGCATGCAACAGGATATTGAGGTATTTGAAAAATATTGTTGATTATGGCCTAGAATTCACTGCTACAGGTGAGTCCAAACTGGTGGGGTATTGTGATGCAGATTGGGGATGCGATATTGATGATAAAAGATCAATTAGCGGGTATTGTATTTACCTTGGGGATAACCTTGTCTCTTGGAGCTCAAAGAAGAAGCAAGTAGTAGCAAGATCAAGTGCAGAATTAGAGTATAGAGCTATTGCTTTTGTCGCAGCTGAAATCTCCTGGATCAGCTTCCTGCTCAAAGAACTTCACCTGTCTTCTTCAACAACACCTATAATATGGAGTGACAGTAAAAGTGCAGCAGTCATAGCATCCAATCCTGTGTTTCATGCAAGAACCAAACATATAGAAATAGATTTTCACTTTGTCAGAGACAAAGTTTCAGCAGGAGAAATTAAAATTGAGTTCATATCAAGTGATGATCAAATGGCAGATATTTTTACAAACGCTCTTAGTGTAGAAAAGTTTTGTCAATTCAAGAACAAGCTCAAGGTTAAAGAAAGAACCTTGAGCTTAAGGGGGGATGTTGAAACTAGTGGAGCATTCTGCCTAGCCCAGAGCTCCTGCCTAGCCCAAAGAACAAACCTGCATTTAGCTAAGGCCCAACATCAGAAGAATTTCCAACAGTTGCTATAGGACAAGAACAAGTACGGGACAGCAGCTATAGCATGCACTGCACAAATGGTTTACATATCACCAGCAAAGAAGAAAATCTCCATTTTTATGATAATGATTTTGCAATACACATAGACTAATATACAATGAATTACATAATATTTTTAGGGTTTGTAAATTCTTTGTGTGCCTCGTATAAAAGGCCACTCTTGTAACCCTTTTATATAAGCCGTAATGCACAAGCAAAGAAAAATACAGAAGAGTTATCTGATTGAAGAAATTTTAACTACATCGATTGCCATGGATCATGGATAGGAAGGCGGCATCAATGAATTGGCCAATGCATTCATAAAGAGCTTCTGAAAACATTACCATGAGATGCCGAGGGTTAAGACTAATAAAAAAAATCAACAAAAACCTGAACCAACAACAATTAACAGATGAAACCTAATCAAAAGAGCAAGAAAACACAAGATTACGTGGTTCAACTGATTGCCTACGTCCATGAAAGAAATTGATCTGTATAGTATTTTATTGATCAACAAAGATGATAAAGGCTCTTCCAAAGATTACGGAGATTACACGAAACGAGAATCACTAAATTCGGCTGTGTATGCTCTGAGAAAACAAGCTCGTAATACCCCTATTTATCAGCCTATGACAAGCAAAACAGCGTAAACAGCTTTTTCGACCTTGTAACTAATATGTTCATGTGGCACAAAAACCAATTTGATACAGCTGGAAACCAACCTGGCAGGCACATCAGCCTCAGAAACAATGAATTGAGAACTAGCGTTTACTGAAGGGTCAAAGGTTTATTATAGTTAGTGGGATTTGGTTCAATGTGATTTACGGAGGCAGAAATAGGAAATAATAGTAGTTAAAATTTTTACCAGAAGCCAATTTTTTGGTGGAACCAATTATGTTTTTTTGCCGGTGATTCCAACTTGCAATATCTGTAGCTTCAAAGCCATAACTATTCAATCCCAAATATAACCTTAGTCTCTCAAGTATATTATGTTCTTATGGAAAAACGAAAGTGCGTCATTTCCATTACTGTCAAGCATCCTAAACAACTATGTGGAAGAAAATTTGAGAATTTGGTGAACCTTAAGGCTCAGATATGGTGGATTCAAAGCATTATGGATGTTGGTTGCAAAAAATGTAGTTAAACCAATCACGAACAACTCATTTTGTACAAATACAGAGATTGAGCTGACTGAATCACCTTACGCAAAGGTGACCATCTCTTTTGTAGCCATTACAATCAGCAAAAATGATATTTTAACAAGCCTCAAACTAAAATCTCCGCAGCCAACATATAGCAGACTAACAGTAACCGAGACAAAATAATTTCTTTTTTGGAATTTAGACTTGTTTAATTAGCACTAACTTCTATGAAGTTGGAAGCTTGCTTTTCTGCGATTATCACTCCTATTCAAGCATGCTTCCACAATAAAATTAGTATTTGCAAATTTATTCGTCCTTGCTTTATAAGGACTTTCAAAACCTAGGTTATTAGCTTACTACCAACTGGGCTCAACCTGTCTTTGGTGAGGAATGCAAAAGCGTTTTGATCGGTTTCTGAAATTGAAACATGAATAAATTATGAGTTGCTATAATACCTGAAGTAATGCTGTTGCTTAGTATACTACTTCCTTTTTTAATGCTCCAACGTTCCCTCCTGCTCCTTCAAGCAACCTACATTGATATTTATTGCCAGTTAAATGCATGTTGTCCATAGATGAGAAGCGGTGCTCAGTGCCGAATATACTGCGAACACGTTTGCTTTCTCTGTAGGTTAATACTGCAACGAGACATAGCCATGTAGGAACGTTTTTATTTTTCTGACTTTTTGCATTAAACTTAATTTCCAAAGGAATGACAGATAGACAGGCATTGCCTAAAGAAGCATACACTGACCTTGAAATTGGGCTAGTAGTGTTGGATATTTGTTTAGATAACAAAGTGAGAATTTCAATCAAAAGAAAATTAAAAAGAACAAAGACAGTCTTAATTAATTGAGCTGCTACTGCCGATCTTAACAAATCTGCAGTTTCATGTATTTCTCTACCACTGTTTTACATGTACATGCAATGAATGCATATATAAATGTTGTAATTGATAATTATAGAATTATATTCCTGCGACCTTCAACCTTCCACGAGACCTGGCTTTGACTCTAGATTTAACAAAAGAAATTTTATGAGAAGTTTGCCAGCCTACAAACATTGTTAACAGAGAAGTGCACTAATACTAAAAACACTGGCAATGGAGAAGTGCATTAATTCTAACAAGTGCGACTTCATCTTGGGGAGCAGTAAGTTAAAATTTTCATTCGAAAAATAAGAGGAATCATGCAAAAGGGGAAGGAGAAAAAGGTTCCAATTTAGTTTAGGCAATGAGAAAATTTTAATACGTCCCTACATAGTGGAATTGATGACGTTTAGATTCCTGCAACCACTATGTTTAGAGTTTATAAAGTATTAGCGTCCGATGGAAGAACTATGTTTAGATTCCTGCAACCACTATGTTTAGAGTTTATAAAGTATTAGCGTCTGATGGAAGAACTATAAATACTAAATTATAAAAGTAATGCATTCTTTTGAACTCGTGAAGATGCCTTGTTTCTTCGCAGGTGGAAGCAAACCCTTCCTGTTAGTCCATCTCATTTAGCTTTGGAGCTTTCCATAGTCGTCTGTTTGATTCCACAACATAAACCTACCATTATCTCTTAATATCAGCTGATTGGTTTTTTGTTGAATGGTGTAATTTTTACTATGACGACAAACCTTGATATTGGAATGAATATAACATCTCAGGCTTATCTCCTATATGTACCGCACGTGTGCTATCTTCTATATGTACTGCATATGTGTATCTATAGGAACAGATATTGTGTTCGCAGTCCTGCATTTTTTCTCGTCTTTTCGGTCACATTTTTCTTTTCCATTTCTTTTAATATTTTCTTATATATTTTCTCGGTTTGGTGTGTAAAGATACGTGATCTGCTAAATAAATATGCCAGATACAGCAAGACTTGACGTTACTGTGCTGGAAACAGAGCATCCATTAATACGTTCTGAATATTAGGGACATTATATTGTTGATTTGTTTATTTATCCTTGCTGATTCATGTTGCATTTCTCAACTCTTTCGTTGTAAAATTGTAATTCTCTAACTTTTCATCGTACTTTTTAAGTTTTTCATAGATAACCAATAAATTGCAAATTGTAATGATGAAACAGTAGGGGAATTATATTTATGTAGTGCATCTGCATGCACCATATAGAACTTTGCCCGTATTATTTAGATCATCTAGTTGAACTTGCAAAATCGAAAAAGATGCATAATTAAGAACGAAATGTAACTAGGTGTAACGTCATAATCAATTCCAGCTTTTATTACAATTGAAGTAAAGAATGCAAACAGCAATTTATGATACATTTGATGCACGTCATTACAATTTGGTTCTCAAACACAAACTCTTGGCAACATCTTGAATTTTGATGAATACAAGTGCTCTGTTGTATATTCACAAACTTCATGCAACCTAGCATGGAGGAAGATCCTCAGGTGGCGGTAGAATGGATTGATCAGATCCTGGTCCATCTTCTACCACGAAAGCGGTTTTCAATCCCCAGCCAGTGTGGAGCTCCAAATGACAATGCATGAACCAAACACCTTAATAGGGAAAACAACATAATTAGTACTCCTGATATTCATACTGTTTAAAATTACTCTAAGAAGGGTTAAGGATAATGAGTGTTGCTAAGATGAATATATACCTGGATTATCAGCTCTGAACCTAATGGCGGTCCAACCACCAGTAGGAACACCAACTGTGTTTCTCTCAATGGGATCGACCAAGTTATACGTAGCCGGGTCTTTGACAGGATCAAAGTTTCCAATACCAGTTCCAACAACGAAGAAATTATAGCCGTGGAGATGGAATGGATGTGACTCAACTGTAAGCAAATTGGTGTCTTGCAGCACTAACTCGACCGTAGAATTAAAGGCAATCTTGCTAAGCCTTGTAGCGCGGGATGTTCCAAGATTGGCTGTAAGCGGTGCACCAGTATAGTTGAAAGCTTTAGGAGGCTTGTCGGGAAAATCAGCCTTGAAAACCCCTTTGAGGTTGAAGTAGTGAGCTTGGAGAAGGGCAGTTTCCGGCATGACAAAAGAGATATTGTTCAACGTGGCTAAGAGTCTGGTTCCATTCACACATGCAGGGCAAGAATCTTTTCCAAATCCAATAGTGTAGAAGAGTTTGCGATCAACTTTCTGGGGAACAATAGCAGGAAATTGTGGAGTGTTTAGGCTTCTAAGCTTTTTGTTGTAGCTTAAAGCTGATTCCGTGTCGTTTGGTGCAGGCAATTGGGGAAGAGTTGGAAGAACAGTGTTTGGGATGCCTTTGTATTGGAATATTCCTGTGGCTGTTTTGTTGTCCACGGGAATTGGAGCATCCATGAAAGGCCTAGCAGCCATGAAATATCTGCCTGGTTTTTGGTTGGCTTGAACTAGAACGTTTGTTGTCTGGCCAGGTGCAATTAGGATAGACTGAGTGGTGAATGGCTTTGCATAAACAGCATCAACCTCCACTACTGTCAAGCTGTGGCCAGCTATGGCAAAGAAAAGCTCGTCGTTGAGGGCAGCGTTGATGATCCTCAGAAGGTATGTCTTTCCTGATTCAACTTCCATGGCAAAAGTATCTGTAAATTGTGCAAAATATTGGATTAGTAAATAATATTGCATGCATTCACATTTAAGCCAAAAAAAAAAAAATGGATATGCCGGGTAATTTTGATAAAATATGGATGTTCACCGGGGAGAATTCTTGTGTCATAATTTTTATTTTTCAAGTACACGTTGTCACCTTCTACAGTATTGTAGTGTTTCAGTGAAAGCTAAAAGTTACGAAAGAAAACTATGCCAAGTCTTGAAGTATTCTCAATTAAATTTGCTTACGTTTCTCAGAACAAGGAAAGAGAGGTCCTGGCTTCCCATTGATTGTGTGTGCATCTGACATATTTGGTGGCAATCCCATTTTGTTTCCTTGCTTTTCGAGCTCTTCCACATCAGAGTGCCACCATTCTCCTACAAATACAAAACAGACAAATGAAATTTGAGGAAACTTGCACTTAATTGATCAAATATAGTTGAAGTTCTCTCAAAATTACTTAAGTACGAAGACCATGCTGTAACCTCACCTAGTATAATAACCTCTTCTCTGTTAGGCTGTGGGAAAGGAAATGGGTTCCCTGGTTTTGGCATGATGACAATTGCACCATAGACGGTGGCCCTCAGCCAAAGAATGTGTGCATGCCACCATAATGTCCCTCTTTGTCCAGTTACATTGAAGTCATAAGTGTAGCTACTGCCAGTTTTGATGGGGCACTGTGTTATATAAGCCGGTCCATCCGCCCAACCATTGCGGTATTGCTTCAGTCCATGCCTATATAAATATACACACGCACATCAGAATCACAAGGTGATATAATTAATAGCACAAAATTTTGTTGTCTTTTTTCTTTCCTGCAGCTTTGATCCATGTATATGTACTTCAGATAAATATATATATATATATATATATATATATCATCATACCAGTGAATTGACATGTTATATTGCGCATGGTTTGTGACGTTGACAAGAACTCTATCTCCCTCTCTTACGTAGATTGTAGGCCCCGGGAACCTCCCATTTACAGTTGCAATTGGTTTTGCATGGCATAATCTGCTAACATTCTTTACTTGAATCTGAGGAAATATAAGAAGCATTAATGTTAAGTAGAATCATATATAGTGAAAGAACCAATGGTACCAGTCAATTATACATAATGCATTAAACTCACATCGAACTGATACTTCTTTATGGCGGCTTCAGCTGGAAAAGAATCAATTCCAAGTAACACAAAGAGAAAGAATGTTAACCCGGAAAAGAAACTGTCTCGTCTAGCAGCCATTTTCTCTGTCGAAAAGCTTCCGATATTGAGTTTGTATGGATGAGACATGGAGGCAAATATGGAGAATTTATATGAATGTGTAGAGTTAAGGGCCATCCTCAGTTTGTTACAGGAGAAAGGCATTGTAGAGTTTTAGGTAGGAATGTTGAAAGCTTGTAAGCAAAATACAGATAGAGACTTAAAGCTGGCCATTGACTGACGTAGAGGCTGGGATTGCTAAGGCCAAAATGAAGGTAGCTAGCACTAATTCAGAAACATCAGGTTGTCTTTGTTTTCCCCTTTTACTTCTGTTTCGATTCTAAATTATGTTGAAGCATGAAAGCTACATAAGGCCAACCTTACCGCAAAAAACAGTAGTAAACTTTACCGTTAAGGAAAAGGATCAGCTTTTAGGGTGTATGGTTATTGCAAGGATTAATTATTAATATTGTGTGTGTAAGATGAGGCCATATATATATATATATATATATATATATATATATAACCAATTAATGCATGGAGCCTGCCCAATGAAAAGTGTTCCTTTTGTTACTACTAGCTGTTGGTCATATGTCATTTTCAAATGGGGTTTCTCTGCCTGCTGAAGATCCTTGGCAAGATCATCATCAGAATCTTACTTTTTGGCATGGTTTTGTAATAAAAAATTATAATGCAGGTGGGAGAGTTTACTTCTAAGATTGAGTGGCATTTCTTTGTACGTTTTGGTCATTTAATTAGGTACATGCTCATACATATATATGTATATATATATCCTAGTTAAGATGCTTTGCAGATAAAATAGTCCTATTGCTTTCTATACCAACGCAATTTGGAGAGAATTACCAATTAAGCTTGAAGAAATTAAAAACAGAATTATTGAAGTGAGTAGTGCATGTGAAATTAACGAGAGAATAGCAATTGGATTATTACAAACTCTAATAAAGATTAAATTTATTTGACCATTAAAAGCTCCATATGTGGAAAATAAGCAAAGTGTATAGCATCTTTCGCAATATAATTGAAAATCTGAAGAGAACGCAACCTTAGATTCCTCAATTAACGAAGGAATATAAGGATAATTTTTTATTTGGTTTGATTTCGATACAAGTATATGTTCTTTTTTAGTTTAATGGCAAAAAAGTAAAAAGGACAAAAAGGACGTAGGCAAGGGTGGTGCGACAATTAAAAGGTCCAAGTACAATGAAGATCATTTTAATTAATTAAAAACTTAACAACATAAACAAACAACTAAGTTCAAACAAATTAAAACTAGATTAGGTAAGAACATACACTTCATCTCATGTGAATCATTACTATGTATATGCATGCATGTATCGTAATATATGCAAGGATTATTTATTAAAAAATTGTGTTGGGATGCATATATATAGATATATGTAGCAAGAGAGGTCAGGAAATGTAATGGGAATGACTGTACATAGATATACAATATTTGATCTTATGGATAATGCCAACAATATTTGACACACAAAATGAGGAGTCATATTGAGTAGTCCCCATCGTCCAACTAATACTATTCTTATAAAAATTGAGACATTAATAAGTGTCATAAATTATGTATGCTAGACTAGAACTAGACATAGTAGTGTATGGCTATGTTGCACGAGTGAATGGAAGGTAAAAATATATTGTATATAGATTAAATAATTTACATCATATACAATTAAAATGGAAATGAAATTTGTGAGAACGAAGATTAAAGAAGGGTTGTAATGCAAGGAGAGAATGTGGTCCGCTTAACATGTCATTTATTCAAAAGACCTATACAATTCCCTCGATGCCTTTTTTAAATTTGACAAAGAGATTGGGAATCCTCCAGTCCAGTCCTCACGTGGCTTGCTTTGACCCTAACCTAAAACTTAGGCTTCTCACTCTCCCTCTTCAACACCAATTTTACTTTTAATCAAATCGTGTGTGGTAGTCAGAGATAGATAATTCCAACCCATCTATCAACTTTAAACAACAAACAACTCGTGAAATGACTTCTCTTTCTCATCTCCTATTTACTCTTACAACTGTGTTCATCTTTCAAAAGAAATTAACCAAATTTCAATTCAATTCAAATATGCTTTTTCCTTTCATTCATATTCTAACTTAATTATATAATAATTGAATTGATACTCTCATATTATTTACAATTTTTTTAAAATTTGAAACTTTATATTATAATAATACTATTGTTGCAACGGGTGTATTCAAGTTTTAGATAGTTGGCAAGCTCTGTAAAACAGCTTGCAAACAAGGAAATTATTATAAGCATAAATATGAAATTAATATATCACAAAATACATACAAAGAAGTATTTTTCACATAATTATCATTGTTGAGTGGAAAAAAAAACTTGTAATTTAAAGGGTAAAAATTAATAATAATCCACAGTTTTGAAAGAATATCATTCATCTCGTTTAATATAAAAAAAAAAAAGAGACTTCATATGTGAAACATTTTATTTATGTAAATTAACATTTTACCTTTTTAGATGGTAAAAATATTACGCTTTAATCGTGAACTTTTTTATGTTATTGTTATAAAAAAACGTAAAAACTTTTTTGATCATAATATGAACTGGACCTGCAAAGAAATGGTTGGTTGGGTCAAAATCATTAATACACGCCGTTTAACTTTAATCGTCTCATCATTTTCATTACTGCGAAAAGAAAGAATTCGTGCATATTTCACATAAAAGAGAGATGTATATCATTCAGTCTATACAGTATTACAGTCTATACACTTCTGAGAACACACCCAAAATCAAAATTACACAAAAGTTGCCACGTGTACTAAAATCACGCTGACAACAGTAGAAAGGATCCACCACCAGCCTGTGAATTTAATCCATTTAAACTTATTTTATATTTAACACATATATATATATATATACATATATTTATATATAGTATAGTCTGCAAGATTATAGTTTTATAGTACTTGTTTGACGCACCAAATATTAATAAAATAATGAAACCGTGTTAAAATATACCACGAGAATTAGAAAAGGCAAAGTGGGTTTGGATCCGTTTTGAGGAAGAGAGCAAGAGAAGTGGAGATAGCAGAGCAGGAGCAGAAGTCTGTCTGCTAGTGGTGGTGGTGGTGGTGGTGGTGTCCGTAGGGCAGGTTGAGGACGGAGGGCATTTTCAGACTGTAGCCTACACGGGTCATGGAACAGAACATGTTCTTAGTTTTTCAGATTTGAGACTTGAAGATCTTGTTAAGGTGGTTCAGGTTGGTGTGCTCTGTTGTTGTTTTTCTGCATAGTGATTATAGTTGGCTTATTTGGTTGTTGAATCATATGTTAAAAAAGATTGCGTTCCATTTTGATCTTGCCGTCCATATCTTCTGTTGTTAATATCTGTTTTTTTTTATTTGTTTTATAATTTAAAGATCTTATTTTGAGAGTGATTTGTTGTTAAAAGACTGCATTTTTAGGTTTGTAGTGGGTTTAATAATTAAATTTGGGGCATATTTAAACAATAAGATCACATTTCGCATCCGATTTCCTTAAAAAGTCTCTTTTGGGAAAATATTCATCTGCAGTTTCTGGCTTGACGGGTTTTTCCTGCGCTTGCAGTTGATATTAGAGGAAAGATATTGATATGCTTTTATAAAGATGTCTTTGAAAAGCTTTGTTCGTGAGCTCATGGAAATGAGAGATGGAATTGGGAGTATGTCAAGGAGAGGGGTGGAAGGGAAGCATTCAAAGAGTCATAAACAGTCTCATATAGCTCCTGAGCAAGCACTAGTTCCATTTGATTCAAGTCAACAGGGTCAGTGGGCAAATATACCACCTGAGTTGCTTTTAGACATTGTTAGGAGGGTAGAAGAGAGTGAGACCTCGTGGCCAGCTCGTGCTGTGGTTGTTTTTTGTGCTTCAGTTTGTAGATCGTGGAGGGAAGTTACCAAGGATATTGTTAGAACTCCTGAGCAATGTGGAAGGCTCACTTTTCCCATCTCACTAAAGCAGGTAGTTCTCTTATGTCTCTCTTCATATGGTTGTGTTTACTTCACCAGATTACTTCTTGTTTGACTTGGTTTCATTGTTTCACTTTTGTGATTATAACAGCCAGGTCCTCGTGAGTCTCCCATACAATGCTTCATTAGAAGGGATAGAACCACTTCTACATATCATTTGTGCTCTGGTTTGGTGCCTTGTAAGTTGACTTGTTCTCTTAATTTCCATTTGTCGCAAATTGAAAGTTGTATACCTATACACCTTAAAGTGTTGCTTAATAACGTTTTTGTCTTTAAACTCTACTCGTATTTGCCTATTTGTATTCTTTGAGAATTCATCAAGTATATGAGTGATTTTATGTGAACCCAATTCTACTCTGTTGTTGAATTGCTTTTAAGACCCACGTCATCTTTTTTTTTGCTTCACTATTAGGGAATACAATTTTGCATTGCTTTCAATAGGATATTACATTAATACCATTACCAAGATTACCAAGAAAAACCTAATTTTAGAGTTGTGTTTCTTCTTTTTAATCTTTTTATTAAATTCATGGCTGATTAACTAACTAATTTTCTAAAATCAAAATTTTTTTTTTAAAATATTACGTAAATGCGTGAAACCCCTCAACAACCCTGATGTGAGTAGCAATAATTACTGATAATTAAGTAGCTTGATTATATGCATTAGTGAGGGTGAAATTTTGTTAATAGGAGGTTTCCGTTGGTGTGATCTTAATTGACAGCTGAGGATGGGAGTGATAAATTGTTGTTAGCAGCAAGGAAGATCAGGAGGGCAATGTGCACAGACTTCGTCATATGTTTAGCCGCTGATGATTTTTCTCGGGCTAGCGATACATATGTTGGTAAATTGAGGCAAGTAGTGGCCATCACACTTTTTATTTGCATTTCTTCACTTTTTTCCTCCGAGTTGCGTCACAGCAACTTATTTATGCATGTTTGCCAGGTCTAACTTTTTGGGTACCAAGTTCACAATATATGACAGCCAACGTCCATGTGATATAGCAATGCAGCCAACTAGTGGAATGAGTCGCAGATTCCATTCCAAGCAGGTGTCTCCAAGAGTACCTGTATGTCACTACAGAATAGGCTTCATCTCCTATGAGCTCAACGTTCTCCGCACTAGAGGGCCAAGGAGAATGAATTGCACCATGGACTATATTCCTGTCTCTTCTATTGAGGAGGGGGGCACTGCACCAACACCAAAATCTTTCCCCCAGACATTTGATGAGCAATTTTCTTCCTTGCCAAGTTCAAAAGGAAAGGAACCAGTCATATATAGCAACTCTCTGATTCCCTCAGCATCACCTGTATCAACACCAGGCTCTTTGGACCGTCTAGTTCTTAAAAACAAGGCTCCTAGATGGCATGAGCAGCTACAGTGTTGGTGCCTAAATTTCAAAGGACGTGTCACAGTAGCTTCTGTTAAGAATTTCCAGCTTGTGGCAGCTGTTGAGCCATCTCACAACGTGCCACTCGCAGACCAGGAAAAGGTAATTTTACAATTTGGAAAAATTGGAAAAGATATCTTTACTATGGATTATTGCTATCCACTGTCTGCCTTCCAAGCCTTTGCTATCTGTCTAAGCAGCTTTGACACCAAACCAGCTTGTGAATGATGATTATTACGAGGGGTGGCATTTGATGTCATAGTTCACTGAATTGGTTCCTCAAATTTATCTATGGCTTAAGTGGAAGCTGGTCATTTGTAGTGATTTACAGGTTCAGGACTTCGGTGGCACTTTTCTGATCACAAAATTTGACTTGTATCTCATATCTATCATATTGATGCCACTTAAGTTAAATTAAAGAAGTTCTATGAATCGAATTTGCATTGCTGTGTAGTAGTTTCTTGTTTAATAATTAACGAATTTTTAACATGTCTTTGCCCTTATATCAGGCTTAGCTTACTAAATGGGATGGATTTATTACATTTTTGTATATTGGTTGGAAATTTAATGCACGGATAAACTTTTGATTTTGAGGTTTCGACCCTTTTTTTAGTTCTCTGGACCCAGTGTTCGATGCCTAAAATTACCTTAAATTTCCCTTTTCTAGTCATAAAATCTTTCCTTGTGAGGAGTGTATTTTTCCAAGTTATATAGCCCAGTGATTGCATTCTAGTCTATGGCTTTCAATATTGTATTTTCATCTAAGCCCAACATACTGCTCTGTTCCGCTTGTTTTCTTGCTTCAAGTTGGTATTGAAGAATGCCGTTGGTTCCGCTCAAGTTGTGCAATCCTTGTAGAAAACTTGGATTCCTCGTTAATAAGCTTGTTGGCTTCAGGATTTGCTTTTTCTAGTCAAATTTTGGTTCTCATCAGATCAGATTCAGACGTTAGAAGAATAAAGAGCACCCAAATGCCAAAGCGGTTGGGCGCAAGCTCTGCGTTTAGTATTACATTACATCAAAATCTTATCTTTGTCATAAAGTCATGATTATTGGAAGCTAGCTGAACCAAACTGCAATTTTACCACTAAATATATGTTCGGAGTTGTTATGTTATGACTCCATCATAGAATTATTAAATATTAAATATAAATAATAATAAATGAATCTTATTTCAAAGCACAACAGTATTAACCATAGGCCTTCTGTACTCTCACTTACAAAAAACTAAGCATTAAATGCCTCTCCAAACCAAGATTTGATGGAAATTGCAAAAGCTCTAAATCAGCCCTCTTGTATCATTCTGGCTATACCATCAATATGCGCCTAAAAATTCAAAATCGAACAAGTATAACAATTTGAAGAAAAATGATCAATCTCTTCAAGTAAACTTGTAGCAAGGACTCGAGATGAGAAATCAACACCAACATGGCCTCTATTCAAGCTGTTTTACACTAATCTCTTGCAGAAGCAACAAAATATCAAATATTCAAGCAGTCAATACAGCAATCCTTTCAACAAAAGAAGGGTACAGCTTACGTGCATTGGAGAATGCCGCAAAATTCTAGATTATGTAGTTAATTTAAGCTTCAAGCACTTCTCCGCACAAGGTTCTAGATATCTAACTGTGTTCCTTTACTGGGGCACGTTTCTCACCTGACAGTAGAGTCAGCGATAAATTCACTAGAAATGAATTGAAATTGTTGCTGCGGAATAGGGTTCCTGCAACAAAGCATTTAAAGAATACACAAGTTGGAGTGTTACTCTTTGGAAACAAACAAAAGAGAAAAGGGACAAGGAAAAATATATAAATAAGAGAAGAAGGAGACGCAAGGTCGAGGGCCATAAATTTTGATCTGGCGCACGAGTATCCCTTCCATTAAGGAGGTTTGACAACACAGAAATTTGCAACATAAAAGTATTGACAAAAGTTTGCCTGCCATTTCGAGTGAAAAAGAAATGAAACCTTAAAGATCAATAAAGCCCAAAGGAAAATATATAGCCATACAAGATCGTAGCTACAAGCAATCTAAAGACACCTCACGCATCAATTTCAAACAAGTCAATTTTCAGTTAGCGACTCTTTAGCGTAAAAGCTACAAGCATTATGGTCAACACTTTTGATACCAAACTGACAAGATCCACCCTGATCCCTCCTCGAAATCTACAATCTTGGAATTTCCTGTTCTCATGCTGTATTTTATAACAGTTATAATTTAATTCATGAATTAAGCACAAATGGCCTCAGGCCTCCACTATAAACAAGCAACATCGCTTTGTGTTTCATCCAAAAATATACACATGATGTGTCTATTTAATGTCAAATGACACATGCATCAGCCTTAAATACATATACACATGAAAAACTAGATGTAAAATAAAAAATAAAACTGTTCAAAGGGAGCAACTCATGCAGTACGTGTGCCATAACCCAAACCTTGAAATGCCATAAAATCTGTACAAACGTGTACATAAAACTATTATGTTTTAAGAGGGGCACCCTTGGTAGAATACTCCAGGAGCGGACAAGAATCAGGACTGAGATATAGTTTTGTGAGTGGATACTTTTAAGTTTTAAATATTATATGTTTTTCAGTAAAATAAAAGGTTCGCAACATCTTCAAGTTGAATATATGTGATCATAACTGTATGAATAAGTTTAGTTAAATTAAGTGATTTATGGTTGCATTATGTTTAGAAATAACTTAGATGATAAGAACGGAATTATTATTTTGAGAAGTAAATGTGTATGGATTGTGAAAAAATAAATTCCGGATCAAACAAGAACAACATTTTATTTCTATATACCTTTTGGCTTCATACTATGCATTACATGTTGTGGATCATGCTTGCAGTCAAGGCCTTCCAGGCACGCAATTGAAAGGTCATCTTCCCTTAGCAGTTTAAGAAATTATACAACAAACTAGATCTTGCTAAAAGTTTGTTGAAATATAAGAAGTTACATAGTTTGTTAACAGATATAAATATATAAAGTAGAAGATACAATTGGATTCAAAACTTGAATCCTGAGTTTAATTCTAAGTTGCGGAAAACCATCCTCAGATTGAAAGATTTTCATATCAAAAACTAGTTACTGATTGCACATTCCTCTAATAATTGATGATTAGGGTTTGAGACATTTCACATTCATTCTGTGCAAGGACAAAGAAACTATGCTTTCGTTCATGATCCTGAAGGATGATGCAAAGAATAGTTAACAGGCATAGAATAGTAAAGTTATTCACCATCCATGTAAGCATACACGCCAGTCCCTTCTTGTGTTCTCAGGTAGTCAAGTATCAAATTTTCTGGACAAGGAAATGTTACAAGAAAACACATTGGAATTAAATATTTTATCTACTGTAAAACTAATTCCAAAGAACCAAACACTAGAAATCGAACAAAATCAATATTGAACTCCTTATCAAAAAGTAACAGCTAAACAGAACTAAGGCATTCACCACTTACCTAGGATCATTTCCAGGTAACGATACACAGACCCATCCAGTTGGCTTGACAAGTTCTACAGTTTTTATCTCCTAAAACCATTTTCAAGGGCAGACTAAAAATCAATAAAAACGAGTTTCAGAAAACTATTTTAAATACAACAAAAAGTAGCAGATTGCTAATAATGTTTGAATATAATCATATTCATTAATCAATAAGTAACGCTCTCATCCAAGATTCAAGAAAATACCTTCAAGTTTTGGAAACCATCACCAGCTCGAATAGAGATTTTACCAGGAGTATAGCTCTCATCAAGCTTAAAATCCACATAAAGCGCAACTAACTTTCAAAACAAAACAAATCAGAGAATTCACTATCAACCCACAGTTCAACAGACCAAAATTCAGATTAAACAGATACAAAACACCCAATACATACTTGCAACTATATTTTCTTCTGGAACTGAATATTAACGAAATGTAGCTGCGCACCATCTGATCTAAAACCAACAAACACGTTAAAAGAGTACACCAACATAAAGAAAACCATAGCGTCTATACATAGAAAAAGATTAAATTGAGGCAGTGAATGAGAAGTTACTGCCAATAGGTATCGAGATTATCGTCGCGAAGAGCAGAGACGCAATTACCAGGCTTGCAAGAGCTGACGCTCCAAGCAGCTTTCTTTCCCATTTCTCTAAGGTCATCATCTATTAGCAAGTGTTGATTTCCTCCTGTAATCTTCCCTTCTTCTTCTGATTCCGATGAATCTGTTGCCATGCTCTTTACTTTCTCTTCTCAATCCCAATCCACGCAATGTCGGAAAGCCCACCACTGTGAACAACTGCGTGAAAAACCTAATGTGACTAATTCAATCAAATATAATTGAAGCGATGAATGGGCTATCGATGGGTTTGGTGAGGAAATGGAGGGATGAGAAAGGAAAGAAGGAAAATGTTTACCCCTGTGCCGGGGCGAACGGAAGAGTAGAGAAATTGAGCAACCAAATTTCCCACCAGACCAGACCCACTTTAAATTTAAATTTCCCTCCCGGTGTGTAATGCGAACGTTACAATTAAATATAATTTAAGATTTCTTTTTTTTTATTTTTATTCAAAAATTAAGACATTTTATTTTTCTAGTAAATAAAAAAGGTCTCAAGGGCACATCATTTATTTGTTGCTTTTAAGTTTTAAACATGTGTCTAATACCGTTTTTTAAAAATATTATACCGTCAAGTAAAAATATTTTAAAATGTTTTTAACTCTTTATAAAATTTATTAGCTAAATGCTATATAAAGTGGTTAATATTTTTAATTAGGACATAAATAAAAATAATTAATCTAAATATTTTAAAATATATTAAATTAATACAGTTGTATGATTTTCCAAATTATTTTTGGAAAATCATAAATTTGATATTGTTGAATATGAAAAAAGGGGGAAAAAAAAAAGGGTTGCATGTTATATCAACTCAAATATCATTATAAAAATATAATTCAGTAATATAAATTAAATTGTACATAATAAAAAATCAATAGCATCAAAACACCTTCAAATAATGAATAATTATATTCAACTTCTTAGAGGAGAGAGTTTGGGCGCTTACTAAGGTTGGGTGGAGAGACAGACCCTGTCCCTCATATTTTTTATAAAAAAATAATAATAATAATTACTAATTAATATAGTAAAAAGCAAATGTTACAAGCTAGTACGAAACTGTTAAGGAAAGAGTGACTCATCAGGTTCTTAACTCATTATCATTATTTACTTTTCAATATCAGTAATACTAGTACGGTTGCATGCATTCAACTGTTCCAAAATTTTTAAGTTGTTCAAAAGTTCCTATTGAATTCGTCATATTTGCTTGATCAAGTGAAATATATTGAAACTAAGAAATTAATGCGTGGGCCACCAAATTATTATTATTATTATTATTATTATTATTATTATTTTATATATATGCATTAATTCATGATGATTAATTAATTGGTGATCGACAACGTTAATATTCCTTTTCCCTCAATGCATTATTACTCGGGCAGCACAAAAAAGAATCATGCGCTCTGTAAATACTTTGTTGAATTTATAGTGATCGAAGAGCTGCCAACACCCATATACATATATATGCAGTACTGCCGGGCCCAACCCCATGATCAGATCGAAATGCCAAGATATTCGATCACTACTAGCTAAAAGAAAGAAAATTGAATATTGCAAACAGATACAAACCACCCTTTGTCACAATTATTAATAATCATTTGTCCTATATATGTCCATATTGAAAAGGGACTATTAGGTAGCTTTTCTGCAGATATTTTGCATCTATCAATGCAAGTTTTTTATTTTTTTTTTTAATAGAAATAATCTATCGATGCAACCTTGAAAACATATATGTCTGAAGTCTGAACCAGTCTAAACAACCACGGCTTCGTCGGGCCATACGATGACTAACACCATCTGCACGTTTCACCCACCTTTCTGGGCTACCCCAACCCTACATCGCATATTATCATTATATTTATTTCCCAACTATGCTATATGTATACACGTAAACTTTCAATTTCAATATCAGGTCTTATTCCTCGTGGCGTTTTGTTATTCTTCAATTTCTCACTCTAGCTCTTAGCGATGCATTGTTTTTTTTATATATCTTCATTACTTCCCTCCATCGTACACTGCAAACATACAGACATAATTCACATGTACGTCGATCCATCTAGTAGTTAAGTAACTATTGATATACAGTAACATATTTAATTTAAAATTAGCAGTTATAATAAATTTCACTACATGCATGCGTCATAACTTTATTAAAATCTACTCGAGTATTTCTTTTAGTAGACATATATAGTCAACAATATACAAATTAAAGCAGTGTTGTGAATATGTAATATATTCAATGATCTATATATGTATCAAACTCATGCATGCATGCCCACGAAAGTAATTATTAATATAAATAATACATGCAGAAACAAGCATTTTTCTGCATATATATATATATATATATATGTAAGTAATAAGAGAATTGTATATATTACAGGCATACATACAAACATATATAAGTCTTGTCGGATCATAGAAGATCAGAGAGAGTCAAAAGTTACATTTTGAGACTGCTAGCTACTAGCTAAAATCTGGAACTAGTCCAGAACAAAATACCCATTTCAGTACTGGCTCTCTAGATAATTAACTTTCAACGCGTCTTAACAAGCCACAACAGCATACTGCCCCCGGGCCAATACATACGTATACAAAACAACCAAAAACGAATAACAAGAAACCAAAGAGCTTCACCAACTTATCGGAATTTCGGACCGCGTTAGCTTCATCCCAATGTAAAAAGGCATCCTGATCATCATCACCTAAATAAACACGACTGATAGAGAAGGCTTAGTGTCTCGATGTCAAACATAGGGTGTTTTTGCTGCAATATAAAACATTGTAACTCATATTAATATTAAATTAATGCAGCATGAAATACAAAACAATAAAACATGTAAATAGTAGATCAATTTTTGTAGATGCAATTACAGGATAGTAGGCTGGGACACAAGTGTATTGTTGTGGGATAGACCAATTAGTAGAGGTCGATGCTCCCCCACGTGCAATTTGAGGAGCAGCAAACATTGCTCTTGCTTGTTGCGTTAAATAGGCAAAATTAGCATTTCTTGCTGCTACACTGCCTGCCGGTGCTGGATGAGACCTACCCCCACCAAGAGACTTCTTCTATTGCAAAAAGTAATACAGTTAATTAAAGCCCGCACAAGTCAGTTTTACAAGCAATCATTAGCAATCATTCATATAGACATTCGCCGAAGCTCTATTAATTCTTACCTTTTTTACAGCCGACTTGTTAGCTTTTCCCCCCTTACGCCTACTTGCGGAGGCATTCGCAGCCAGATTTTGATTTCCCTCACTTGCCGGTATTATGCCAACATTATTTTTGGGAGTGGGATTTTGAGGACCAGCTTCCTCAACCAAGAGCTGCGGTGTTATATTAACGTTGCGTTCGGGAGTGGAGTTTTGACTACTGGAAGCTGCCTCAGCCAAGAGCTGCGGTGCTACAATAACATTATATTCTGGAGTGCAGTTTTGACGACCGGCAGCTGCCTCAGGCAAGAGCTGTTGTGTTACATTAACATTATATTCTGGAGTGCGGTTTTGACGGCTGGCAGCTGCCTCAGCCAAGAGCTTCGGTGTTACATTAACATTATTTTCTGGAGTGGTATTTTGACGACTAGCTGCTGCCTCAGTCAAGAGCTGCGGTGTCATATTAACATTACTTTCGGGAGTGGGATTTTGACGATTGGCTTCCTCAGCCAAGAGCTGAACATACTAAAAACGAAAGTTTTAGACAAATAATATAAATATGCACGAGTGTCGGATATGAGAAATAATACTGTGTAACTAGTTCTTGTTACCTGGTTTCGATTCTGAAGATATTTCAGATGAACGATGGCTTCGGTAACCACATCAGAAAAGCTTTTATTGCTGTCTGGTTTACATCCAGGGATCATTTCTTGCAAGCATTGAACCTTCTTTCTAACCGTCCGCTTCTCTATCTGTAAATCATGGACAGATATGAAAAATGTTGAAAGTTTACATTTGTCGAAAAGCCTATATAGCTAGCTTTCATGAAAAAGAACGAGAATATTCCTCTTTAAAATGTAGATTTTTAGACATACTTTCTCAGCTAAGCTTTGACGCTCAGGATTTCGGTTAGGACGTTTAGCCTCTTCACGAATGCATTCCAGCTCCTGGATCAGTGGATCATCGTTCGAGGCATATGGTGAAGGCTTTGCTTTGCCTCTCCTTTTTCTGACGGATTCTGCTTCGACGTTTCTCCCTTTCTCATTACAACTCTCTTCTGCTGTAAACTGAACACCAAAAATTTAAAATATTCACACTTAATATTGACAAACAAGCACTCAGAACATAAAAACTTCTATAAAACCCACATTTGAAAGACAGCAAGCCTACAAAATCAAATTCTAACGTAAGTGCTTAACACTAGTACAGGCTGAACCTGAAATAACAACGAAAGATAAGAATAGAGGTAAAGAACGCACCTCCGGATTTCCATTACCGAACATGCTGAAGTTGTTTATCACTGGGATGGATCGAGGATTATCGAACATGACAACGTCATCGTCACTGTCATCATCCAGCAGCACCACCTCATTCTCAGTAGCAGCAGTCTCTTTGACCTCCTTCGGGCAACCAGCTGGATAGTAAGCCTCATCGATTTCGTGAAAAATGTCCTTAAAATTGATATCATCATTGTCCAGAATTTGGGGCTCACCCTGCCAGCAAAACACATCATCATCAGCTGATGAGTGGTTGTCAAACAGACCCACAAGCTCCGGCAGAGTGACTGACTCATGCGTTGAATTATTTTGTATCACCAGACAATTGTTTTGTTGCAGTTGCAGTCGCTGTTGACGCTGCTGCAGCCAATTTACCCTAGTTGTTTCTAATTGCAAATCCAGGACCGTCATGTCCATATCAGCGTTGCCCTCAGGGTAGCAGGCACCGCGTGGAATGTTTCTTGAAGTTTTATACCTCGAATTCATCTTGAGTAGTTGAGACAAAAGGCAGAAAAGGAAGGAATTCGGGCATGTAAACAGTGTTTATGTTCATGCAAAAGGCATTAGTTACTGAGAATGAGAGATGGTTTTGGTGTGGCTGGTGATTGGGGATTTAACTACTGTTTGAACTAAAAGAGGAGAGAAAAAAGAGTAGTGAGTTTTGAGTTGGACAGTGTGACCTGTTGCCATACACATGCGAGTGTTTATATAAAAAGAGGAATTGGATGAAAAGATCCGTGATGGAAAGGAGAAGGGAGAAGGAGGTCACAGAGAAAAGTGGAAGCCATTAGCGAGAGGTGTGGGCTAGGGCCCCACTGCACAGCGATAGTGATATAATCGTAATGCGGGAATGCAGGTTTTGGCTACGGAAAACTGTTTGGGGTTCTATGCGTTTTGGCTACTAGGCCTAGCCTAGTAACTTCAGAGTTTTTGGATTAAAATTAGTAGAAAATGATTAATGTGTGCCCTAGATGGAGGAAGGACATAAACAGGGTTCTATTACGAGTTTGGGCTAAGTTTTGGCTGCTATGCCTACAGGATCAAAACTAAATAATTAATTAAACTTGTGGCTGAGAGCCACACGCTCTAACAGAGTTACTCCAGCAATTAAATGTATAAATTTCATAAATCCAAGATTGCACTATGAATAAATTATAACAGCATAATAAAACTGTAACAGAACGAGGAACCAATATCTTCATTTGCCAATGATACCCCTACGATTCTCGGAGTGACACGCGCCCCATCTCCGGCACTTTACAGTGGAAAAGCAGGTATAGGGCCGCTTATACATCGAAACGTGGCAAATGAAGGGTCCCACCGGTCAACAATTTGGTGATGGTGATGTGATTTTTACTTACCCAGATCATGTCAATGGGTAAAAAGTAAAGTGGCTCGTGCTCAACGACGCTTTTGTTTTTGTTTTTTTGTTTGTCAAAAGACACGCATACCCCCGGGATATCGAGGGATTTTACACTTCACCCACAGACCATAATGCATACGATTCCAAACTGGTCAACAGAGTTTGAAATACCGCACAACAACAAAACAAAAATGCAAACAAACAAATCCCAGTACGAGAGCAACCCTTCAACGCTTCTAATCTCAAGGACAAAGCCAGAGCCAAAGTTCCAAGCGTCCAAAGCAACAAGCTATGCTATATTACTAAACTGTTAAGAAACATAATTAATTACCAAGTACGAGAGCTAACCAATGTCGTTTACAGTGACTTATCAAGTCAGATTTGAGACCACAACATGTCTTGCAATGCCTTTTACTACTGTTGTTAGTACCTGTTTAGGTAAACTTTGCTTGCAAAACTGGGTTGATTTGATCTCACTTTTGTTGTCTGCAGGCTTGCTTTGTCAACCTATTTGGGAAATTGAATTGAACTATCAATCAAACGAGTACTTTTTGCGAGATCAAAATATTTTCAAGGGAGACAATGTGACATTGTTACCGATGAAAAGGATTTGGTAACAAAGGCATTGGAGCGGAGCCAGTGAACATTAGCAACCCGTTAATAATATTAACCAATCAAATTGTTTTCAACTCTGCTTCATGGAATGGAATAATGCACCAATGCCCGTGTTCTAGTTAGAGTTTGGAAATTGAACATATACAAAAAGTTTACAAGTTCAGTTCGTCTGGTTACAACTTGGTTTCTCTGGCTGCTGTTATGGTTACTTGGGAAAAAGTTAACAGAAGAAAAGACCAATGAGCAATGACTCTCTGACCACGGCGATATCTTCTCTCTCCGCAATTAAGAGTGACATGAAAGATCAGATCACGGGGTTTAATCGGTTGGGTATATGTTCAGCAATTCAGCGAGGTAATTATTTCTTCAAAAGCAAATCAACATTTTCCAATGAATCCTTCTATCCCGCCTATGGACCTGATGTACCACAGCTGTAAAGGTAATCTTCAAACAGCATGACTTTAAAAATTAGACTGCCAACACGGTAAATTTTTAGCTTCGCCAATCCCACTTCACTCATATTTCGCCTCCTAGTGTTTTTACACATGTATGTATGCAACTATAACAATTGTATTTCTTCCTTTCCATGAATAGGAATGTGGGCAACCAGGTTGACAACCTAAACTTTGATTGAAACAATGGCGTTTATATACAAACCTGGGTGTCAAAATTCATGTCAACGTTAGAGACGAAGGAAAAGGCATTAAAATTATGA
The DNA here is from genome assembly GCA_022749755.1 of Azadirachta indica. Taxonomy (NCBI): domain Eukaryota; kingdom Viridiplantae; phylum Streptophyta; class Magnoliopsida; order Sapindales; family Meliaceae; genus Azadirachta; species Azadirachta indica. The sequence goes on along the minus strand of CM040447.1, from coordinate 14,619,023 downwards.
AGAATAGAGAATGAATGATGGTACTCAAGCATGGTGGGAGAGGAAGAGCACAGGTGTTCACAAATGCAACGGAAATTCATTGTGCTTGTGCTTTCCATTTTCTTGGTAAACTCATCAAACTGACAGGCTACCCTAGAGTAATCAATTACATTCTATTTTTCCCCTACCGGAGCAGTTTATGCACGACTTGCGAGGAGAAACCGCACGTGTTGAGTGAGAAAGCGAACCCAAGTTCAGGGACTATAGCGGCTCATTTTCATTGCCGCTCTGTCCACATATTTGCACAGGTTTGGAGTGGCTCTCGTCATAATTAATAAGTCTTTATCCAACTAAGCGAAAAGCTAGATTGTTTGGCCAAGGCTATACAGAAACATAACGAGCGTGAATTTGTGACTGGATTGCCATATCTAAATTACTTCACAGCGCTTTCAGTCTCATTCAGATGCAAATTTTCAGGCTATGCAGATATGGGAGAAGGTTCAACTTCCTGTTTAATTCTGAGCATCAGCAAATGCAATTTAGATCAGTCTCACAAGAAAATAAAATAGACTCCGGAGATCAACAAATACATTATAGAGAACTGTACATTGTATTCAAACTTAGCAGCTGAAAAATGGTGGCAGTGACAGACACATTGCAGTTCGCAGAAACGAAAGCTAATAAATTCTACATGTCGAGAATTAGCAGTTGAACCAGACAAAACCACTCATCAACTAATTACATTTCGGCACAATATTATATGAGATGTTACTGACCTATCCAGAACAAAAGAAATAAGTCTCTATCCCTGGTGAAAGAGGATCCTATCATGCAGATGCTCTGTCATTTGCCTTGTATATACATTCTGAGTCACCACAAATTCAGAATAATAATAACAATACTAATAGAGACCTAAAATCCAAGTTTCATTTCTCCTTGGAGCGGGAGGTTTTTGAAAACCATGGAAATTTCCTAGCAAAAATCCCTGAAGCCTTTGAAGATAGTTTCTTTTCTTTAGGGTGAGTACTAGCATCTTTAGAGGTGTCTATCTGATATCCAAAACATTCTTGCTCATTGGAAAATTCGACGTCTCTTAATTGCCGAAGCAATTCCAATGCACTCACTTTTGCTTTGTCATTCCCATTGATAGATATACTGACAAGGGAAGGTATAACACCTTCATTCATGACCAACTCACAATATTGAAGACGTTGCGAGCATAAAGAAAGGAGAATGGCCACTGCATGCTCTTGGTCCTCCTGGCTACCAATCTCAAGTAGCTCAGTTACAGAAGGCAGGCAACCCCTGGTTTCAGCAATACAAACCCTAGCATCTTCAGAATCACACATGTTCTTCAGGATTACTAAACAATGACCTGCAATGGCAGTATCTTTCAGAAATGGAACCAATTTTGAAATGCACTCTGAAGGTGTAACATGCGAACAAATGTCATTGTCTGACAATAAATTATGCAGAATTTTAATTCCACGCTTCTGGAATTCTCCATTTCGAGAGTCAAGGATGTTCAAAATGGAACCAAGAGCACCACATGTTATAATTTGGGATCCACAAAATGTATAATTAGACAACACTTCCAAAATGGCAAGGGTTTCTTCAGTAACTTCAGTATGAAGCAAAGATGCTAGCAGGCAAAACACATCTTCATGTAAGCACGGTATTTCCATTCTGCATGAAGCAGCATAAAACAATGAAATAAACATTGCATAAAAGTATTACCAAAATATAAGTACGTAATAGAACAAGGGCACAATGCCTGAGAAGTGAAAAACACTATTATGAGCTCCAAACTGCTGAAAGTTACAAAATTGAGATGTCAAAATAACAATTTAACAAATGGCATGAGTGAAGGACATTAACAAAAGCTTGAGGACTTAGATGAAATTTTAATCAACAAAAAAGCTTTTTGCATTCATGCCACTGTCTAGTTTCTCGAACCAAATAACTATGAAATTAAAATGAATTATACAGGATACTGAACTTCTCAAACAATTTAGTAGAAATGAAATAACATAACCTCAAGAAGTATATTTGCGTACAAAGAAATGCCAATGTAACTGGTGCCTACCACCAACGAACAAATTACCTGTTTTTCCTCACAAATGCCAATAACAATCGACATCCAATTCTCTGGGCACTCACATCATGTAAATTTTGTGCATCCCTCAGAAATCTAATAAGAGGTTCAACAAAATCCATAGAAGATAGAGAGCACCAAGCTTGATTGTCGCGTATCAAACGGCTTTCAGCATCTTCAATCACCTTGCATTGATGTTCCCAGTTAAGTTCAGAAAGTCCACATAAATCTGCCTCATTTTTCTTTGTGGATGCTTGATATCTATGATAGTCATCATTAGTCTGCACTGGCATCAAATTTGAGCCATCAGCAATCTTATTGAAAGAGGTATCCGAACTGTAGCTAGTGTCTAAAGATCCAAGGGAAATATTGCTGACGTCCAAAGGAACGCGTAGATCATTTATAGAGCTGCCAGAGCTAGAAATGGAAGTGGAAGAAGTATCCCATGAATGAAGAGTTTCTCTTCGCGTGCTTGGCTCAGAAACAGTGATACCGTACTTCACACACCACTTTGATATTAGATCCTTTATGACCGTGTTTGGTGTCAGAGACTGATGGACTAGCTTCCTTTTAGTTTTTGGACATGTATCATTACCCTCATCAAACCATTTTTGTATCCACATCCTTTCAAATGTTTGACCTGACTCAATTATAACAGGATCATACATCAATCTCGAAGATAAGGGACACTTAAATTCTGCAGGGGGTATAGCTCTACTTAAGATGACAGTTTGAGCTTCATACTTCCCATATCCTACATGAGATTCTGGTTCAAAAGACTGATTGTAAACAGAAAATGATACATCTTCCTCAGCATAGGCATTGCCTTTATGCTCTCCCTTAATTGAATTTCCATACTTCTTCAATAGATGCAAAAGATATTTTAACACCTTCCCTTTGGATTGGTCATTGTCACCAACTTTATCTAGCAGCTTCTTAATAGATCTTTTCTCTATTAAGATGGCCTTTGGTGAAGTAAGGCAAAGCCTCGAAGCTGCAAATTGTAAAGCTTTGATTTCTGAGAGTTCCAGTGACTCTGTTGAAGAAGCACCCTGCTGGAGCAATTGTCGCACAGCCTGTCCAGCCTCTTCATCAGATGAGTCCAGGCTAAAAGTTGCAGTCCTGAGATCATCAATAATTTGAGAGATCTGCAGATGATTACAGTTCCAGGGTTAGAGAGGAAAAAAAACTCGGCAGAAATATAAAGAAGAAAAATAAGGCAACGTAGAGACAGATTGAGGTCAAGCATTGATTTTGAGCAATGAAGACAGCAAATCAGAACAAAAATGATGCAAGATGCAGCATGAATAAGTAGGATTTAAGAATGCTTTGCCTGACATTTATAATCAATAGTTGGACGAAAGCAGATCAATTAGGATAAGAGTAGATATCTAAGAAAAAGAGAGGTATAACAGTAAGAATCCTCTTCATTGGTTTCAAACTGAAAATGGACTTGGACTTCTAAGCAGAAGTAGAGAGTTTTGTCTTGCGAGCAGCCACTTAAGTAAAAATGATGAAGCTAGGATCATATCCCAGTCAACACGTTGGAGACCGTGCTCAAGTCAACCAGCATATGGCCACCATTCACCACCACTTACATACACGGAAACAAGAAAAGAAAAGATTTGAGCTTAAAGGGTTAACTTACCTCAACAGCCAGCATCACTGGAACCATGTTTTGGATTTGGCTTAAACTTTGCTCCAGCAAATTCCTTGATCTCTGGCACCTCAAGACTATTGCATCCGCAGTTATTGCCTAAAATATGTAATTATCGAGGTAATGACAAGTAGCCAGATAAACAACTGAACTGAGTATTGAACAGTTCCCCACACAACATAGTGTTACATGAGGAAACAATCTCTATAGATAAGCTTCATCAACAGAAGATTCTCCTAAGATATTGCAGTGCAGGTAGAATCAAATTACTGAAACCAATTACATGCAAAAACAATACCAGTTAATAACCACATATTTGCCTTACATTGGTTTCAAAAAATATTTAACTTGCTACAACATAAAACAAATGAAGGGTAATATCTACTTGAGCAACATTTATCATTTTGATGACATTTAGCAGGAACTATTCCTAATTTGGATATATTATATATATCAAATCACAAGCAAATATGTTCTGAGGAAAAGAAAAAAAAAATACAAGCAAATACACACCAGATAGAGTTTACTAGCCTCACTGCAATACTGAAGAAGTAACTTGGATTTTTCAATTGCACTGTTCAATAAGCATAGTGCCTGAACTCCTGATGAGCATCGAGGTCGAGCCGCTTCTATTTCTGGAAATATCTTTGCAGTTCTTTCCAGTAACTTCATAAGTTCTGAGCACATACCACGATGCACCTGCAATCATGAACTAAGTCCTTAGGAAGTTCTTCTTCAAATATACAAATGAGTTTAAAGTTACCCAATTCCATAGAATTAAGATGCTATTCTCTGCTACTTTAGTAAATTACATCACTATACCTCTCCGTTTTCAGTGAGATGCTGACCTCTTCCAGGGACAGCAATAAGACTCCATTCTTCTTTCTTAACCGAAAACATATTAGACGCTTTCTCATTTGTTCTTGTTCCTAGCTACATACTTTTGAGTAAACAACTAATAACATTACGGAAAAAACAAACCAGCCTTTTTCTTCAAAAGATTTGCATTCAATACCATAAATAGCTTCACCTAATCAGTAAATATATGATTTTACTCCACATGTATTCCATTCATCAAATTCATATATGCCACTATGAAGTCCATTAAAATACGAATTGGAGACTACAGAGCTAAATCTCTTATTGCTCATAGAAACAGTCTTTAAAGTACGAATGTTACAGACACAATTAAAAACCGAACATTACAACTCAGGCACAAAAAAGGAGACTTCCAGAAGAAATTTATACCTTAAATGGAGAAGGATATGGAAGAGTCTCAACAACCTCAGCAACATCAGTCCCCATTTAAAGCTTAGCGTCCTGGATCCCTACATTCAATTAACATATAAAAGGGTTACAAACACTCAATTATTGGATAAGACATGTCATATCCTCCACCAAATGAAATATTATTAACTAATATTAAATTATAAAATCGTAAGCACAACTAACTAATTATATGCAAATCAAAGACGACTTAAAAAACAGAACATCAGTTAACCAAACACCAGAAGATAACCAAATTGAACAAGTATTAATCACATATCCACAATATAAAGAATGGTAAAAATTAAAGAGCATATCAACCAGCCCTACGGGTTAAAGTTTCGATCAAAAGAATAAGTTAAAATTAATCGCTGCCATAATGATTTAAGGAGAAAAAAAAAAGGTATAAAAAGAAGAATCATCTCACCCAGTACAGGGGAAACCACACCAATGATGAGAAGCTCCTTCCTCAAAACCACAGTTCACAAACCCGGGAATTACACTCAAATTTATATCAGTTTCCGTAAAAAATCAGATTTTGACGATTCCTTTGTCACCAAAATAAAGCTTGTGAGTATGCAAAATGGCAGGCAGCCACGGCCCAGCTTTAAAAGCAACAACAATATCTTGGAAAGTATATCCAATTCCGAGCAGTATTCAACCCATCAACCATCTACTGCAGGTGCTCCTCCATAGTTGAGCGAAGCAAAGACAAAACAATACTTAAAGACAAACCTTTTTACAGGGAAGAACACCCAGAACCCAAGTATTGAGACGCAAAAAAAAAAAAAAAAAACAAGTAAACGAAAGCAAGAAATCAGAGGTACTGATTCTCTGAGAACAAAGGAAGTCTTTGCAGGGAAGATAGAAGGAAAGTGACAATAAAATGAAAGGACAGTTAAAACGGGTTGGTCAAACTAGAATTATTTTCGTCAACTCATCTATTTTTATTACGAAATTGAATTACGCGATCAGGTTTTATTAATTTTATTGGCCGTCTAGTGACATGATGAAGAGTAAAGGCATATAGATCAACGTTTCTGAAAAAAACGTGAAAAAAGGCCATCTCACCTCCGTTACACGGCTGTGATGACTGTCAACCGTAGATTCTAGTAGGAGAAATACAGATCGCAGGACGAGTGGGGCTGTGAGGAATGTGTAGGAGAACGGCTGTGATGTTATCACGCTGACCAAAATATAATATGGTTTGACAATTTCAATACCACGAAAGAGCAATCTTTATCGTTACATTTAAACGTCAATAAATGGGAAAAATGTTTGTATTTCCATTGGGTAAAAATAGATTAATTTTTTCCTTATCGTTACATGCAAAAAGAAATTCAAATTAAAGATTAGAAAGGAGTGATTAATTTGTTACAAGTAATTAATGCTAGGGGGAGATGGGGTGAGTCATAATCTTTGCTTCCCTTTTTGGACGAGTGATACAAAGACAGCAAAAAGAAAAACGGGAAATGCGTTGTTGGGGTAAGGGAGAAAGCCACTGTGCAAGTAGCAAACTAGGCTTAGGCATGAGTCATGACACTTTGAGCTGCTGCTCATTTTAGCCCCACCGCCATTAATGCCACTGATCAGGACCCATAATTTTCCAGTTCCTTCGCTTTCTCTGCCTCATGCTTACTATCAAACGCACTACTCTACTTTTAAATTTTTATTTAAACAAAAAAAAAATGTTGGAGAAAAATAACCGAAATGGTAATATTGTATGTAGCGCAACAGGGTAATAATGGTACTGGTGGCGCAGCCCATTAAGATTATAGAATTTGACAGGCACGTAATAATGGTGCATGTGTGCTTCTGGCCTGGGCAGACAATTTGTTTTGGGCAAGAGGGGAGCTTTCAATTTCAATCGAAATCAATAGCAACAGCAACAGCAACACCAACACCAACAGGCAACAGGAAGATAGATAGATAGATGGATTCCTATTCCAGGTCCCTCCAGGGCTTCAAATCCAAAATATCTTCATTCATTACAGCATCTTATTCTATACCAGTAATTCCTCCTAATACGCTATGGAAGAAAATAATTTAATCCAAAATTTTTTATACACGTCTTGATGGTGATGCAACAACCGAAAATAATTTTTCAATTTTGAACCATTTTAAAGATACTTAGGAAGGAGGCTGTAATATCCTGGCAAAATATCAAACTCTCACACCACACCACAAAACAAAATCAGCATTCACTGTGTGACTTGTCTTAAAGCAAGCTTAATAATTGATTAGTTTGACAAAGTAGCAGAATCACGAAAGTTTGATACCTTAGCATTCAGCAGGGGAGAGGAGAGGAGAGGAGAAGGCTATCGCTTTTGCTAGCTAACTAAAATCAAGCAGTAAATTAGGCCAGGATTACATTTACATCAATATCAAAATTATCACCACCCACTTAGGGATGGCAAAATTTCCCACGGGGTCCAAAACCCATGGGGATCCCCCAACGGGGGAGAATTTAGATAAATTTTGAGAAATGGGGTGGAGAACCCAATTTATTAATGGAACGGGGATTGGTTTACTTCTTCCCATCCCATCCCGACCCCATTTCCTAATAAGACATAATATAAAATATTATAATTTATAAATTAAATTATATATATAAATATAATTATATATTATCATTTCTAAAATTATATATTATAATTAAATGTAATTAGTAATAAAAAATTATAGAGTCATGAATTAATCTTATAAAAAATAGAATTTACAAATAAAAAGTAAAAGATTAAAAATTAAAAAGACTTTATATTGTGTTTGCAATAATATATTAATAATATTTTTATTTAAATTAATTAAATTCTTATATTATCAAAATTAATTTATAAAAATAATATAAAATAGAGAATTGATATAAGAATGGGAAACTCATTTCCCATGCAAAAATTCTGTATCCTCGTCCCATTAAATTTAGTGGAGAATGGAACAAGGAATGGAGGTTAAAATAGAAAAGCATGATGCCTTTCTACCCCCACCCCCACTCCGCCCCATTGCCATCCCTACACTCACTGAGAGTGACTGGGGGTAAGGGAGGGATAAGATAAATGGCTTCATGATTTGCTACTTATTTTTAAAGGAAAACAAATGGCTTTTAATTGAATTTTTGTAATTTCACACTTAAAAAATTATATTATATCTAATGCGTGACCCATAAAAATGGTTTATTTATGTCGCATCTTACAAAATTGATAAATAATTTCGAACGCTAAAATTAATGCGGGAAACTTGCAAGATGATGCTCTTTATGTACGGAATGACGGCATGACCGCATGTATTGATTCGATTCTGAGCTTTTTAATGGACGTGGATTTGCCTAATCCAATCAAATACCAACAGGGAAGTGTTACTAAATCCACCCAACTTCAGTCGAACTAAACAATCCTTCACACTTTTAAGGATGAAGTCCATCATAAGCTCGACCCAAGAGCCCAATGTCACTATGCGTTTACGTACGGGACTCGGATACATTTCAATTGGGTGGGGGTATTCTATATACAAACATCTACTGTTTTTGTTGCAGTTTTTTGTTTTCATTTTTGCATTACATTTTTAAAAGTGCAGAACTGTAAAAGAAACTTTAGAATTGAGATGTTTTATTATGACCCCAGACCTTTCTAACATCAATTAAAATTAAAAATAATTACCTCTTTAATAGATATATTTTATATATCTTTTCATTATAACCGAAGCTTGAGATGTATTTTTATATTTTGGTCTCTATAATTTTTTTTTTTCTTGTTTCCAATTAAGGCTCCCCATTCTTCTCTATAATATTCTCTCCAAGAAAATACAGGATGAACTTGCCCGAAAGAAAAAATTGGTTTTCTGTTTTGTCAAATATTTTATAGGATGAAGTCAGCACGTCGTATGCAATGATAGAAATAATAAACTCTTATTAATTTGTATCCAACAATGAAGGAGGAGGTATATATACACGTGTATATGTATTCTTTTATCCTTTTGCAATCTAGAAACAGAAGACAAAACACAAACAAGAAGCTTGCAATTAAAAATTAGTTGAGACCAATGTGGAATTCCTGGTTGGTTTTGATGGCGATGAAAAAAGTCCGTGTCCTTCAATCCCATCACAACAATTCTATCCCATCTCATTCACACCCATACACCTATCGTCTTTCAGAATTTCATTTCCAGTAATTGCTAGTGCTTGTTGCTTTTTACATAAAAGAAACATTAGCTAGTTCTGAATTCAATACAATTAATACACACTAATTAAAAAATTTCATTTCATGTGTAATTTGCAAATATAATTGTTCTTCGATTCACTGAAAAGATTCTCTTATACATATACTTACGACAGCATGATGCATGTACCAAGCAAATTAAACTCCAAAAAGGGGTTTGTAATTTTCCAGGTAGCTGCCCAGAGCCAGAGCAAGAGTGTGGAATAACCAAAGTTCGAGATACCAAAAGTTTATACCCTTTGAATTCACATGTAAGCTATGTTAATCAGCAATAGAGTTAGAAGTTTTAGAAAGAAAGAAAAAACTATCGGGAATCCTGGGCCATTACTTTCGCGGGGTTGATGATAAGGATTCCAAAGGGTAGCACCAACAGGATGAGGTACTACGAGGACCAGGGGCAAACACCACTATCTCCACAGAGATTCCCTTCTCACATACCAACAAGTCTTTCTCATCTAATGATTAGACAACTCCATCTGCACAAATACAATCCACCCCAAATAAATCATAACCAATAATTTGGCAAGAAATTTAATGGTGTGAAAAACCACAGTTTTAAGGTAGTTGTATTGGGCACTCTCTGTGAAACTAGTCAATGCAGATAACAATTAAGGAAGCCAACAATTAATTAAGATTTTGTAGAACGACAGAGAAGTTTTTGGTTTTCTAATTGTGACAGCAGATAACAACAAAAAATCTTAACTTGGAGATGAAGTAGTAATTCAACTTTCCCGTACAATTTCTTCTTTAAGTCAGAAAACAACTGCAACTTCCAGATTCCCAGTAACGAAGCATAGACATAGACATGACAATTCCACCACCGAAAGCTCAGTCTATGCCACCAACTTGCTAGGTAGGCTAATGAGGTTCTGGGTAATTGCCAAGATATTATCTCATCTACTTGAGAATATACCTCACAAATATTACAAGCAACTATTGTTCCTTTTCTTCGACGAAAAATTCAGTCCATATATATTTCTTTTTTATTAGAATATGAGCAAGTGGGAAGAATCTGAAGTCACAATACTGTGCCCCAAAGGTAAAAATTTTAAAAGAAAAAATTGCAGAAAAGGCCAGTCATGATAAGATTCATCAACAAGATCTTCCAAGATTTGGTAGTTGTCCGCTTGATGTTTACTGATAAATAACAACTTGGAATAGGAGTAGGAATGCCCAAGTGAATTATTGCAATTCTACTCTACTCTACTCAACAGCACTTATAGCAGCTTGTTATAGGAGTAAAACTTATATATAGCTCATAGAAAAGTTTTACTTACTTTTTCACTTTAACACGTGATTAATACCATAATGTGGGGAAGGTTTTTCTCAATATTAGGCCTTACATCACGATCACCAATAAAATATCCCAAATTAAAAGGTAGTTCACAGAGCATTTTCTGTCAAATTTGTATACGGGAAATTGTACATACTGATATCATCATGATATACTGATATTTAAGGTTGGTGATTCCAAGCAGATGCAGATTGGAAGAGGACAATGCACCATCGTAATTAACAACACATGTTCAAACCCACCACTCATGTGTTTGAGTGATATTTCCACCAAATTTGCCCAATTTTATGACATAACCATAAGAAACAAAGTTGATTCTCTTGGGTGGCTTAACTATATGCAAAATCTCATATATCAAACGGTCCCAATGGATGCCCACTACTGGCACCGCCCTATCCTAACACGTCTCAAAATTTAAAGATTTCGGGGGATATGAATTTCCTGATCAGAAACATTTATTAGTTTCCAAGGAAACAATTTCAAGGGGATGCACACCAAGAACTCCATCAGCATACACAAACCGTTTAGCCCATAGCTGGTTTTAGGCCACAATGGATTCTGTTGCTAGCGTGATCCAAGATTGTCTACTAAGGCCCCTTACTCAGGGAATTGGCTTTAGTCTTTACTACCCATTTTTTAATTGAGAAAACTACATAGCCATCAGTAGAATTGCCTGATATCTAATCTATACTTAAACAATTGCTGACACACGTGTATTAAAGAACCACCATAAAGAAGTCATGACAACAACCACCAAACCCTTACCGATCAAAACTCAGAATATAACTAAGCTTAAGTTACATGACATATAACTTTCATCTGGCCATGTCATTATCTGAATGCCTTATGATAATTTCTTTGCAACAAATTGCTTAATGTTGAGTAAGCCTTTCAATTTTTGTCGGCAATGAGGAAAAGCATTTCAATCAAATTAAAAGCCAGGGAGTAAAACAAAATTGTTGACAGAACATCATCAATGTAAAAGCCAAACAGTAGGGAGCCCCCCTCCCCCTATCCCTACGTGTAAGACCAATTACCCTAATCCGAGAGGGCCCTGCTTAGTACCAGCACAATAAAAAAAAACTGTCCCGATCCAATATGAAATCAATGAATGAAATACTTTTGTCTATGCATGGTTTTTACCAGATAATGTCAAAATTCATTCGCTGTAGAAGTTTTATCTGCAGTTCTGGTGAAATAAGTCTGAGTCCTCGTACGCAAAGAGTGAAACTATTTGGCCATGCTGTTCTGCAGTGCAACCAAACAAGGTGAAACTGAATGCTCTGCCAAGCCAGCTCGTGACTGGGAAATATCTGTTTACAAGTTTTGGATCTCAAATTTCGGATTAAAGTCTAAGCCAATAATTAAAAAATTTGCTAACTTCGTGTGTCAAGGTTTGCCTTTAATACTAATGTCGGGCCTTTGGGTCAAAGAGTTTTATTGAAGAGCTAAGGTTTTGTATTTGAATCGCATGTGCTCATTTTGTTCAATTTCGGTCTCCTTAATCCTTAAAATCGGATCAACATTTCATACATGTGAGGGGAGCCTACCTGTTTTTGGGTCAAGTAATTTAATTTCATTAACATTACGTTTGTTGCACTTGATACGATACAAGTGAACTGGGTAATAAACAGCAATAATCTCTGTTACCAGCTGGAAGTTGCTTTCTTTCTAAGCTGCATGCGTCAAGTTTTCATTAGTGAATGAATTAATTCTCCCTAGGTGACAAAATGCTGACGAATTATGTATGCCTTAGGGCTGCTAGAAATTTTACTGCAATGATGCTAATCCATCTTTAGAAACTACAGCTATTATTATGGTATGACGATATAAATATCCACTAATACCTGGTAATTAACAGAAAAAATCCCACTTTCTAGAGATATGATCAAAATATAATAAAGAGGTCTGTCCTTTGATAACGATTCTTGTCTTTAGCCTTCATTTTGTGGTTCTTAAGGTGACGAGTCATTTTTTTATTCGACCCTTTTAGAGGATATATTCGACCAACTGGGCCAACCCCACCACCCCCTTTCCTCCTGCTTATAAGGAGCACTTCATAGCTCTCTCTTGCATACCATCCCCTTGACTTGATCAAGTCCTCTTCTTTAATTTCCTTGACTGCAACACAGTCTTCCATACTCTCCCTTTTCTGTGATATTCTCTCAACTTTTTCTCTCTTTTTGTTTTCACAAATGGCTTCCAACTCTCTCAATACTCGTAACTCTACCTCCACCTGGACTGTTAAACAGAACAAACAGTTCGAAAGAGCCCTGGCCGTTTATGACAAGGAAACCCCTGACCGCTGGCAGAATATTGCCAGGGCTGTGGGCGGGAAAACCGTTGAAGAAGTGAAAAAACATTATGAAGTCCTGGTTAAGGATATCAGGGATATTGAGGCCGGCAAGTATCCCCATCCCAATTATCGTTCAACTGGAAGCAGTGACTGAGTCATGAAGATAGATCAAAGAGCATAAGGTAATTTTCAATATCATCTTTTTAATACATATATATATATATATATATTTTCTGCATGTTTCAACAGTTCCAATATGATAATATTCCATATTTGCACCATTAATCCACAATTATCCTACATAATCAAGCAGTCAACCACAGTACTTTACGCACTAATAATCTGCATATCAAATGATAATGATGCTAAGCTTCTGAGATCAGTGGGGAAACTCCTGCTAATTAATTGTGTTAAATAAAAAAGGTAATACATACCTTGTTTTCAAGCTCTATGAAACCTCAGAAACTCACAATCATACTGTGTACCGTATGTATATGTATTATCTTCAAAATCTTTTAGAGCAATCAAATTGCAGTGGGGCCATGGAATATATAATCCAGAAAAGCAAAGATGGGGAACTCCGAAAGACCTTCATCTAAGTGGTCCTGGAGCTCCGTCAACTGATCATTAGACCATATATATATTGCATTATTAAATATTAGAGAAAAAGGCAGTTCCTGACCACATTCCAGTAGTCCATACAAGTTCAACTTGTTATCCTGTTCTGTCCTGTCCCTAGCTAATTAAGCCGAAGAAAGGCCACATGAAATCTTAATCTTACTCTTTTCAGATAACATGCCAAGTAGAGATCATCTCACTGCTGTTACAAGTTTAAACAATATTAAACCCTTACGGCCATGTGATCAGATACTAAACACTGGCATCACTTTTTGATTTCCATGAGGATTCTCTTGTAAACCCCCAACTTAAACTATCCTTTTATTTATTATTATATATATATTTCTCACTTTGTCTTCCCTTCTCTTAATTATAAGACAACACAACTTTTCCAACCTATCTGGAACTTTTGGTTTGCTTATCATTTAATTTATTGCTCAAATTTATGAACTGATAATCTTCTTGACAGTTAATTTAACTTGATTAAATTAATGTTTGTAACCTTTTGGCAAAGTTTTTAATTAAAGTTTGTCTCTAGGTCTGTGGGCCAAATTCAACTCATTCTGCCATTGCCTATTTACTAATAACATCAAACTTAATTTAATATTTTAATTTCTTAATCCTTTCTGCTGCAGGCTCTTTGATTTAAGGGTTTGAAACTCCACTCTTATGTATAGCGAGTGGAAGAACTATGTAACTCGTCAGCAGTTTATTGTGGAAAAAATATAGTAGATGAACTGAAGTATTAGTTGGAGCTGATGATGCTGTCGCCCACTCTACATATATTGTTGAAGTAGCCGTTGTCCTACTTATATGTATTTGTATTGCTGCTGCTGCTTCTGCTTTATTTTCTTCGACTACTGTGTCTTGCCTCTGCTCTATTAATTATATATATATATATATATATATGTATGTATGTAGTTTGAATCTTTGCTGCAGCTTGTATCGTGTTTCCATAATGAATTAATGAATTATGATTTCAACACTTTAGTTTCTTTGTCCCTTAATTAATATGAAAAACCATCACATACATATATACATATATATACATACCAGACTTGTATATATTGTTATTATGAATCCATGTATAGAATAGACTGTAAAAATTAATCTTGTAAAGGATCTTTGTACTATACAAGAATTCATGGGCTAAATTTAATATAATAATACGTAAAGACTGATTTGAAAAAAATCTATGGGTGTATCTTTCTAATTGATGCATTTTATCTTGTAATAAAAAATGAAAAGCAAAAATGAAGTTTTTCTCTTTTATGTATATGCTCCTTTGCGGATTCGATGATACTTCTGTTATCGTTCTTTGTTTCTTCTATTCAATGTTAATGAAAATATTTAGATCACGATCAAGTAGGAATGATTAAAAATGAGAAAAATAGTGACCACGTATTTTTTGAATATTTATTTTATGCATATATGTCTACGTAAAAAATATACATCTGAGAGCGGTAATTTTTTTAATTTATTTATTTTGATTTGTAAAATAAGCATTCTAAATATCTACTTACTGTAACTTTTGAAATATAGTTTTTTTAAGTTAAAGCTTTTATTAATAAAATTTCTATAATTAGAGTTTTTATTATCGACAAAACTTTTATAACTAGAGTTTTTAATAAAAATTTATTAATTATTTGGTTATTACAAATGACTTATTTCAAAAAAATAAGTATTTTAATAAACAAATTTTTAATATTTTATTTAAAAGAAACAAAGTATTTTAAATAATTTTTTTCTTTTAAAAAAATTTAAAATTTTACTGTTAAAAACTCAAATTTAATATTCTTCTACTAAAAAGAAAATTAAAAACTATTCTTTAATGCCAATCAAATACATTCAAAAATTTGAAAAGAGTTTTTAGTATGAAAAAACTCTTTTTACTAATAAAAAAGTTAAATCAAACGGACATTTAATTCTTTTTAATTTTGCTAATTAACATAATTTAATAATTAAAAAAAAAAAAAGAATAGATTTTTTTTATCATTAAACATTATAAAAATCTGTCATTAACATTCTTTTTTAAGTTAATAGTAAATGGCATTTATAATATTTTTATTTCACTTATAAATATTTTTAATTAATATAGTTTTAAACTATAAAAACATATATCAACGAGGAGTAAAGACATTTAAAAGTTTTGGATCTAAATAAATACCAGTTATTTTCTCGTATCTAGTTATAGTAAATATAAAAATCTATTTTTTATGCCTTTTAAAAATGTAGACACTGATCAAACAAGTTTTATACATAAATTTTGAAACCAAAAGCTAGACAAGTTACGAGGGCACAATCAATCTTAGGGTAAGTTTGGCATTAAAGAATAAGTATTAATATAATTAGTACTTTTAACACTTTTTTCTTTTAGCATTTTTTGAAAAACTACTTAATAAGCATTTAGTTAACAATCTTTAAAAGTATTTATGAATGCTAAATTAGGTGTTTGGAGATATAATTAAAAAAGTACTTTTATATTGACAAATTACTAAAAAATATATATATATATTAAAATAAGTAATATAGTTATATAGAAATATTTTTAATAAAAACAAATATTCTAAAAAATTCAATAAAAAATTTGTTATGAAAATAACTACTAACTTTAATAATCTAAAAAAAATATTTTTTTTTTGTTATAATAACTACAAGTTCAATAATATTAATTATCTTCTAAATATTAAAATATAAATAAAATTATAAATGTCATAAACACAAATAATGTATCAATTTTAATAATTTATTCATCTAAAAAGAAAAAATATAATAAATAATATATCTCTAAATATCTAATGTAACCCATCATGTACTAATATATATAATCATCTAAATTAAAATCTACTTAACTTAAAAAAATTAAATATTTGAAAAATGTAATTTTTCAAATTTGTTTAGAGATATTTTGAAAAAATAAAATTTTCATTAATTATACAAGTGCTACCCTTTTAAATATTTGAAGTGTTAATTTGAGAAAACACCAAATTTTTACTAGTAAAATAATCACTTCAAGTGCTAATTTTTTTTAATAAGCACTTTTACTAAAATTTGTCAAACACATGATTTATCATTTTACAAGTGGTAATCAGCACTTATGGACTGCTAATAAGTACTCTCAAACTCACCCTTGTTCTCAATTGGTGCTCTTGTCACGAACAAAAATGAAAATAAAATTAATATTTTTTATTTGACATTTTAAAATTAGTATTCTAAAAATAAAATTCTAATTATGAAAAAAAGAGTTTATTGTATTTTGATTTATTTAGTATATTATTATTAAATGATTTGACAAATACTATTAATATTCATGAAGTATAGGTAATTAATAATTCACCTTTTGAAAAGAAAGCTTTAAGAACCTAGTTAGCTATCAACCAATTCTTATTTTATTAATAGCACCAACCTTATGTTAGCCTCATATTATTCCACGTGCTATCTATTTAAATTTTATGAAGCTATGAGTAAATTAATCTCACTCTTAAAAAAATCCTCATGAAATTTGAGCATGTAACGATCGAGTATTATAAAGGAATGTTCTGAAAAAGCTGCAGGTACATGTAATAGTTCTAAGTTTGTATATATATATACATATATATATTATATTTCGTGCTAATTAATTAATTAATTCTAAATTTTCCAAAAGCACTCGGCAGTACTTTAACATGGACTATTAGAAATTACTCTCTATATATATTTATATACACACACACACACGTACATATTGATTCAAGCAATTAATAATGAATATTACATTAATTTTCTTAATTTTGATTACGATATTTCTTGGTCAATTTAGTCATGAGAGGTGGAGAAGAAGAATGATGCATGTGAATATGAAACACAAAATTTCAGTCTCAATCTTAATCTAATTGAATTTGAATGACGAAAGTAATACAATGTAATGTAAGATATATAATAGTGTGAGTGAGCTGGTATTGGTAGGTAATGCTGTATATTTTTGACAATGCAAATAACTTGACCTGGTGGGATGCTAATATTAATAATAACAATGATGAGCACCGTTGTCTAATTGTTATTTCTCATATTTTCTACTATTTTAATTGATGTTTGTTTGCTAGGAAAATAATGGAAAATTAATAAATTGTGAGATAGTTTATTATGTTATGTTTATGAGTTATGCAATTATTATGTCAAATGATGTTAATGATTTTATTAATAATTACACTTGTGTTTTATTTTAGTGTTTCTAACCATAATTTTAAACATACTGGTATAAATTTTATTTATTTTTAATTTCTAACATATAGAATTGATCTAATTATTTATAAAAATATAATATGTTATATCATTAATTTTTTTTCGATATTTATACTAAAATGTTGTAAACAAAAACACAAATAAAATTTAGAACCATTCAAATTTAGTAATATAAACTAATATACAATTTTTTTTAACTCTCCTAAAAGTACAGGGCATGTATTTATATAATTGTTTGTATATGATATCACTACTATTCAATTTTATTTATAATTTAGGAAAAAATGTTATATTTAATTATTATTCAAGAGGTTGTTCATTATAATTTTTCCAAAGGATAATTATTTTTTGTTCAAAGTTGATGAAATAAGAACTATATAATTTAATATTATTACTAACCAAATAAAATATCTATATTAGGTTTATATGGTGTCTTAAATTCTTTTTAAGAAAAAAAATATTGATTATCTCATAATTCCATAACCATGAGTGACTTAAAAAAAAAAAGATATTTTTGATTAATTACTTAATTTTAACTTGTATCTTATTGTAATACAGTAAATATTTTGACGCCACACTATACTCTAAAAAAATGATAAATATTTCAACGAATTACAGATTTATAACGTTTGTTCAAAAAAATTTAACGGTGAGAGAGTAAAATCGTCTTTTCGTTAAAAAAAAGAAATAATTTCATCTGACTACTTAATTTTAGGCGATATCTCATTGTGATATAACAAATATTCACACTCTACATTATAATATATAAAAAAGACATATATATCTCAACAAGATATAAATTCGTAATATTTATCTAAACAAATTTAATGGTAAAAAGATAAAATTGTCTTTTCGATAGAATTCAAAAGAAAAAACATTTTTTACTTTTTCCAAAGAGTTTAGAGACAAATTAAAAAATTTATTGACACAAATATTGTTATCTCAATTTAATTTAAATTTGAGTTCTTATCTACTACCTTAATTAAGAAACATCTCTACCTATTTTCCCTTCTTTTTGTTCACAGAAGAAAAGCCCAACTCTGTTCTCGTTCTTTATTCTCCTTCATAAGACATTATCTCCTTCTTCTTTTCTTCTTCTTCTCTTGAATCTCAAATCATCCACCACTTAACTTCTTATACTCTTTTCAAAATCGTCGCCAAACTTACTGTTAACCAATGTCATTCCTTTTACTCTTTTAACTAAATCTTTTTCGTCACTCCAAAATCATCGACAACTAGTAATGTTCGCATATGGCAGACAATTGTTGGTAATGGTAGT
This sequence comes from Azadirachta indica, assembly GCA_022749755.1. Classification (NCBI taxonomy): domain Eukaryota; kingdom Viridiplantae; phylum Streptophyta; class Magnoliopsida; order Sapindales; family Meliaceae; genus Azadirachta; species Azadirachta indica. The sequence goes on along the minus strand of CM040447.1, from coordinate 14,600,107 downwards.
AGGATTGCTAAAATCATGAAGGAGATAAACATTAAGATTTTGAATCTAATTAAAAAATTAGGCTTAGATTTTTTTATTCTATTTTAAAATTTTAACTTTTTTTAAGATAATTTCATATAATTGTTTGACTTTTGACAATATTTTATTGTGATACAATAAATATCAAAACATTACATTACAGTTTATAATGAAAACAAGTATTTTAATAAGTTAGATGACAAAATATATTAAGGATATTTTTATACGTTTATGCTATATGATAATATTAAGGACAAAATAGTTATTCAACTCTCTCCCTAAAATTTTTGTGGATGAACATTCCAAATTTATTGTTCATTGAGATAATTGCGATATGTTTAGACTGTAGTATAGCATGATAATACTTGTTATATTATTATAATAAAATACAACTTAAAGTTGGGTAGCAAGTTGAAATTATTCCGAAAACAAAAAAAACAAAAATAGTTTTCGGTTCTTTGCCAAGGAAGGTCGGAGCTCGATGGCCAGGAAAATTCTGGATTGATACTACGCTTACAAACTACAGGGATTTATTTGATAATTATCCTATAAAATAACATAACCTTGCCTGTTTGGCGAAGGGTGAGGGACAATCCTTAACCCCGATTCGGGAACAATCGAAACTCTGAACTAGAACGAGAACGTAAAACCCCCAAGCACCAAGAGTCCCGCTACGCTGCCTAGGGCCCACTCTTACCGCTTGACAAAGCGATGCCGTTTCATTTTCCCGAATGGATTTTTCTCCACGCAATTGCAACAGTTTCCGTTTAAACGCTGTTAGCGAGGGTTTATGCTCTCGCGCCAGACGCAAAACCCTAAAAACCCTGACTGTCTCATGAACACCCAAATTCAAACCCTAATTTTAATTAATAACATCGAATAATTACTTAATAATTACCTATGGCTGCCTCAAAATTACCTTCCTGTTTAGCAGTGGCCGCAGCGGTGGCTTCCCTGGCCACGGCCTCAAACCGTGCGTACGCCGATGCTTCGTCCCGATTTTCTTTCTTCTCTTCTCCTGCTCTGCCTTCTTCGAGTAGCAATAATCAAGCGGATCAAACAGAAAATGCGAAGATATCGGGAGAGGCTGAAGAGCCGAAAGGGTCGGGATTCGATCCCGAGGCTTTGGAGAGAGCCGCCAAAGCTCTTCGCGAAATCAATAGCTCGCGTCACGCCAAAGAGGTTATATACTTTGTTATTGATTTGGTGTTTTGTTTAGTTGACGAGGAAAAGAATGAAAAAGAACGAATCACCATTTGAACTGTAAATTGTTAATTTTTAAATGTAAAGTAAAACAAAGCGTATTTTCTCGCTGATTGCTGCTAAATGCAGCATGAGTTTACTTTTATTGATTCTGTTAAATTGTTAGATGGAGTAACGATAGTTGAAATTCATTTTCGTTCAACAGGTTTTTGATGTTATGAGAAAGCAGGAACAAAGCCGGCTGGCAGAGTTAGCTGCTGAGAAAGTTCATTACGAAGCAATTCAAGCTCAAAATGATATTGTGAGTGCTAAAGATTGGTTCCATGCACATCTTGCAGATTCTGCTTTGGTTTGTCTTACTGAATTTTGCTTGCGTTGTTAAGTAGTTGTCATCTACTTGTGTTTTCTCTGCCATTTTTTTCTCTATTGCTGGCCACTGGATCTAATTTTTCTAAAAACGATTGTGGTTCTTGGTATATAAGCTTTATGTTTATAATCTTAAGTTGGCTAGTTATTAACATGGACCTTCAACTTTATCTTGTAGGATTTGCACAAAATTCCTCTTCACGCCCTTAATTCCCATTTGTCCCATTTGTCACCATAATTACAGCCCTTGTCTTACTACAGTCCTTTTCTTATATATGCATTTTGATAATTACGTTTTTGTAATTCTATTTTCACACTAAATTTGATGTATATGTTGTATTATATTACGGTGGTTGGAACTTTCATTTTTGCAGCGTGCTGAATTTCTTCATATACAGCATCACAACAGAAAATTTTTGTTGTATAAATGTCTATGTCGCCTCCATATTTTAATTTATAATGTGACCATTGGGATTGGCAGGAAAGACAGAGAAAGTTGGCAGAAGAACAAAGAAATCTAGTGCAGCAACAAGCACAAGTAAAAGCGCAAATGCTGCGAAATGAAGACGAGTTAGCCAGGAAAAGAATGCAGGTGCATGAAGCAACCTTCTTTATACACTTATTATAACAACATTTGGGATTAATGAGTTGGTTTGAAAAATTCTTCCTCTTTGTAGAAAGAACTTATCAAATTGCTAAACACTTGGTTGTCAACTAGCTGAGCCTCAGCTACTTCATTTCCAGCTTCGTTTTACATGATTCTTTGAATCTTTAAAATGATTAAAATTAGACATCCATTGTTTTATTTGTTGAAAATTAAAGGAGGATCAGAGCAAATTGACTAAGCTTTCTTATGAGCTCTTGTTCTAGAATTCCTTTCTACTTGACTCAAATATTTCTGCAATTTATGTGTTATGGTATTGTCCTGTTTTGCAGACAGATCATGAAGCTCAGAGGCGGCATAATGTTGAACTGGTTAACATGCAAGAACAGTCTTCTACACGAAAAGAACAAGCAAGACGATCTTCGGAGGAGCAAATCCAGGCTCAGCAGCGTCAGACTGAAAAGGAAAGGGCTGAAATAGAAAGGGAAACCGTTAGGGTTAAGGCCATGGCTGAGGCTGAAGGGCGAGCCCATGAAGCTAAATTGACTGAGGACCATAACAGGAGAATGCTTGTAGAACGGATTAATAGTGAAAGAGACAAATGGCTTGCTGCAATTAACACCACTTTTAGTCACATTGAAGGTATGCAACTGGTAACACATTTTTGTATCATTGTTAATTGTTGTATCAGTTGATTTGTTTACTAGGTGGTATACATTAAGTGTTTTCTTGAGTGTAACTCCTAGTCATAATTTGCTTGCTGACTTCTGACTGAGTAACTTCTTTCTCTGGATTGCTGTATGTATCTGCTCTAATTGCCAAAGCGTGGCATATTGTTATTTGAATGCATCAAATATTCAGTTATTCAGTATTAACACATATTGGGTCTTTTCTCGGGGATATAGTCTTCTAGAATACAAGTGTTTTCCGTGCAATTGGTTCATGCTGAAACATATTCCTTTTGGTAGATGCCTGAAGCTATGTAAAATACTAGATAATATTACAGTCACAGATTTCCTCCTGACTATGTTTTCATTCCATAATAGAAAATATTTGATATTGTTCCATCATGAATTTTGGGATGACGGAGGCTAGATATGTGTTAGTAGATTTAAAGAAAATTCATCTTCAAACTATTTATTTTTTCTCTGGAGAGAGTTTGAATGCTGTTGTTCCGAAAGCAGGTTAAAATTGAATGAAGCATATAGAAGCTCTCTACTCATTCTTTTTCCACTTCTGCATAAATTAAGAATTTGGCACCATCTATTTATCTGCCCATGCAGTTCGGTAGTTAATCGGTTAAGCATTTTTGTTTGCGGATAACTTGCTATGCACAACAGAATTCTACCCTTAGTATTCGCAATCTGGTCTTATTGTGTTAGAGCATAATGAATGTACATTCTACTACATCTACGCTGTAGAGTGAAGTAAAGTTTGAGTACATACTTTCGTTTTTGCTAGTATATATCCTATAGTAATGCGATAGAGAAGTTCTGAAAATTATAAAACTTACATGTAAGTCATTGGTGCAATGAAATGTCTTGTTCTTAAGTCTTGTCCTTTTTAAGATATTTTCTGACATTGCTTTTATTGCCCCTGCATATATGTTATGATTATCTAAATTATTCCTGGAGACTACTACTTTCCACTTTACAATATCTAATGCCTGAATTTTGCAAATGTATATACTTGAAATTATGCATGGGTTGAGTCTCGAAGCATAATATATTGCTTTGCTCATAAAAGTTATGCTCTTGCACATATACATTTTGCATCTCTTTCTTTTTTCGTTTATTAATAAAACTTGCACCTGGCCTAACCTTCTCTTTAATAAAATTTGCAGAGGGTTTTAGGACTTTATTGACTGATAGGAATAAGTTGATTATGACTGTCGGAGGAGCTACTGCATTGGCTGCAGGAATTTATACAACTAGGTATGCATGCTTTTTTCCTCTGCGCCACTAACTTGAGTTTCAGTTTCTTTGAGATACAATATACTTTGTCTGCATGGTACTTTTTCTATTGTATATGTTGTCTTTAGAAAACTTATTATAACTGGGATGCAAATATAGGTATGTGTTGCATCGCAAAATATTGATGTGGAAAGTTTGTTTATGCCTCATCCAGTTTGTAAGATATGGGTACAAACACAACGCACCAAGCGGTTGCTCATGTAGAGGCGTGCTCTTAAGTAGCATGATAGAGCGAAACCACCATAGCATTTTGACCACCTATAATGCCATAATACCACAACATGGCCATTCCCACCTCTGATATCATTGTACCAGAACCTACACTATAACTTTCACATCTGCGCTGGAACTCATGTTAATGATTACTGGCCCTGCTAGGATTAAGTCATATACACTCACTGATGGTAGTCCGTGAATTATTTGGTAAAGAAGGTGAAGCAATTAATTACATTGCAAATTATTGCTGCCAACAGCTCTGATATTTATTGGTTTTGTTGGCCTTTTCAACTTTGCTTTGGAGCAGTTATTCTTTTGGTGCCATAGCTCAATTAAATTGAGATATTTGATTCCTGAACCTGTGTGAACCCTTTCTAATGGTGATCAATTATAGTTGGATTCATTGTCTGAACTCTTTAATTTCGTTGCTGTGTCAACAGAGAAGGTGCTAGGGTTACCTGGGGCTATATCAACAGGATGCTAGGACAGCCATCACTAATTCGAGAATCATCCATGGGCAAATTTCCATGGTCAGGATTATTTTCTCAAGCAAGGAACAAGGGTTTTTGGAGTAAGACATCAAATGGGGCAGGAGGGCCGGTCGAAAATATAAAGCATAATGGAGACATTGTTCTCCATCCTTCACTACAAAGGAGGATAGAGCATCTTGCTAAAGCGACTGCAAACACCAAGATTCACCATGCACCCTTTCGCAACATGATGTTTTATGGCCCCCCTGGTACTGGAAAAACTTTGGTTGCAAGGGAGATTGCCAGGAAATCAGTATGGCGTTACTAATGTATTTTGCCTTTATATTTGGTGCTAATTTATTTTCCATTTTCAGTTCAGTGTATAGTCTATCAAACTGACAATCCTTTTGTGTCTTTTAGGTGGCCTGAATCTCTAAAGCATGAATAGCACTATGAAAAACATATATGGACTAACGTTAACAGTTAGGAAAATGTTTTTGATGTTTCCAAGATGTTGATTATCATTGATTTTTTTTTATTGGTTTTTGATATTCTTTTCTATATTATTTTGAATCATGCAAATAAAATGGAAAAACATTAATGTACACTTCTGAGACCTCAGGAAATAAATGAGGATATTCAATATCAGTGGACATGTGATGTCTTAGTTATTCAGTAGAAACATGGTAACTCTTCATCAAAATTTAACATTTTGAGAACTTGCTCTAGATTTCTTTGTTGCATAACAACCTATTTGTGATTTCCTTTCAGTTAAGAGATAAATTTTAAAGGTTTGAAAGAATTATGTGACTTCTAAAATCTTGAACCTTGGGTTGTATACTGCAGGGATTGGATTATGCCATGATGACAGGAGGAGATGTTGCGCCTCTTGGTGCACAGGCTGTTACCAAGATCCATGAGATATTTGATTGGGCTAAGAAGTCAAAGAAAGGCTTGCTGCTTTTTATTGACGAGGCTGATGCATTTTTATGCGAGTAAGTTATCAACCCTCTTCAGATATTCTATCAAATTCTGGCTTGAAAATGATTGAAATACCTTCATTTGAGCAAATTTCCATTGGGTGGCTTATATTTCCATTTTCCAAGTTAAAATTGACTTTAGATTACAGTATTTTTTCCATAAACTAAGACAGGTAGTTTCCTTTTGGCTTGGAAATGTGCATCTTAACCTGTGTTCTAAATTCCGCAATTTTCAACTGAAAGCAAAATTAAAGCTCTCATTAAAATATTTAAGAGCAATCGTTCAAATTTTTCTGAGTGTTGGTAAAATAGGGGTTGAGTTTCTTCTGGCAACAAAGATTATAATTATACTATTTCTCTATGACAGGCGTAACAGCATACATATGAGTGAAGCACAGCGGAGTGCTTTAAATGCATTGCTCTTTCGAACTGGGGACCAGTCCAGGGATATAGTTCTTGTTCTTGCTACAAATAGGCCAGGAGACCTTGACAGTGCTGTCACTGACCGAATTGATGAAGTGATTGAGTTCCCACTTCCTCGAGAGGAGGAGCGTTTCAAGCTGCTGAAACTCTATTTGAACAAATACCTTTTCTCTGATGAAGATGAAGATGAAAATTCATTTAAGTGGCATCGATTGTTGAAGAAACAGCCACAGAAGATAACCATAAAAGACTTGTCAGATGAGGTGATTCGAGAGGCTGCCAAGAAGACAGAAGGATTCTCTGGCCGTGAGATTGCAAAACTTATTGCCAGCGTTCAGGCAGCTGTTTATGCCCGCCCGGACTGTGTATTGGATTCTCAGATGTTTACAGAGGTTGTACATTACAAAGTTAAGGAGCATCACCAGCGAATAAAATTAGCAGCTGAAGGAAGTCAGCAGCCCGAAAACAAGGCGTAGAGTCGCTCAATTTTCCATTTTTGGTGTAAGCATAGCATGATTTCCATGCGCAATTGGCACGGCACTCCAAAATAATAAGGGGTGAAATTTCTCGATACACTAGGCTAGGTTGCGGGGAAGTTTGCCCGAGTATTTTTTTTTTTTTTTGGGTCAAAGTGGAGACAATTATTTTGTAAGGTTAGATAAAAGATTATTATTAATGTTCTTGGCTAGATAAAAGATTATTATTAATGTTCTTGGCTTGGTGGAATTACTTTTAAGTAAATTTATTTCTTACATGAACTGATTGCCGTAGTTTTTACGAATCTTGGTCATGTGACATATTTTCTGCCCTGCGGATTAAGTTTCAGTTCGGACGTTAATCCCCTTTCATAGCCTACTCTACTCCACTCATGCTTGCAGCAATGTATCTGGAAATCTATGCAATCAATGTACATGTGAGAAAAAATTAAAATGGATCAATTTATGGGTGGTCATTTAATTTTTACCAAATTATTAATCATTAGACATAAATGAGTGATGAATGAAAAATAGGTAAAAATGATGTATACATACAAACATTAATTACCTTTTAAAAAAAGAGATTAAAGAAAGAAAGAGAAGCCAATATTTTGGCAAACTAAATTGGTTGGGGTGGGAAGGGAAAAGGAAAAGGTCACTGAATTGTAACCGTTCTGCCGATAATATATACTAGAGGCAGCAAGGTTCGAGGAGCTAAACCCGTAGAAGGAGGAAGAAAGGATGTGATCATAAGCATAAGATGAGGGTAACGGTAACGGTAACAGTAACAGTGGCCATGTCAACAAACGTACATACAAGTGGCTAAAGAACCTCCTACATCGCAACAGTTTCTGTGTTATATAAACAATAATATATCAACAAATTAAGCAAGGACATTGGATCTTCAGGAGTGTATCTGTGTTCAGTTTAATTGAAAATAATTTTATATTTTTCAGAAACATAACTAATTAATTAATTAGAAGAGATGGAGATGGAGATGGAGATGGAGATGGGGATGGGGAAGAGATTGGTGTTATTGACGTTGATGTTGTCAACTGTGGTGGTATCAGCGCAAGAAGCTGCTGCTCCGGGTCCGGCTCTTTATACAGCTACTGGAATTCCACAGCACATGAGGGTAGTGCACCAGCAGGACGGAGTCGAAAGGCCGTCCCCTGGAGACATGTGGGATTTTCATGCTAAGTAAGTAGAACACACGCACGTACTACACCTTTTGTATGCATTTATATATATATATATATATACTTATATATATATATACTTATTCTTCATTCTCCATAAATTTGTAGGTATAATAAATTTATATAAGTGTATGATAATACATATATAACGTACATTTTCTGTTAATTGCTTTTACTTGGTGTCCAACTCAGGGATGAGATGACTATTAAACAGTCGAGGAAAATGAATGTTATTGATTAACCAGCATATATATTATATATTATGTATAATAATGTAATATAAATAATTTGAGCATGCACCCTAATTTAGCTAATTTAATTTGACTGTAAATTAAAACATTTATGCGTGCTAGCTACAGGAATGATGATCGGGACTAGTGGAGTTTAGTTAATTTTATAATTATATATTAATATTATGTTATACGAAACAACCATTAATTTCATGTATCTTGTTGCAACCGTGCTCTCAGCAAGCAACCTGGATCAAATACGGATCAGACAAAAGAATCTCGTAATTTGATGGACAGCTTTGTATTCAGTACGTTATTAATTTCAAATTAATAATTAATGCTTAAGTTGCTTATGTTTAAAATTTCATATTATAATTTATATTTTGTTAATATTTTGGTTTTGCATAATATATATATATATATATATATGCAGGCACACCAACGTATACTTCGTTGAGGGGCATGGAAGCAACCAATTTGAACCAGGATAGGCTGGGTCGTGATTTGGGTTATAATAAGGATCAAACAATGCCGAAGGCTGGGGCCGGGCCGGCTGGGGCTGATCAACCTAACAATTATTATAACAAAGACAAGACTTGTAATAATAAGAACAGTGATGGTACTGCTCCTACTACTACTACCAATAAAGAGCTGTGAGTCGATCTGAGCTTCACCTTAATTACCATAGCATAGCATAGCATATTTATGTAATAAGGTTATGAGGGGATGGGGGAGGCATCATCACGAGCAGAACAGCAGCAGCAGTAGCTCGTCCTCATCTTGGGAATAAGATTTAAAAGAGTATAGGGCCTTGCTGTGATGAGTGTGAGCTCAAGCCAACTACAACTGCTGTTATCTGGCCCCTACCACCATTCTCCAATGAGTTACCGCTACCTCCCTCAGCTGTTGTTCCTTTTTAATTATTTAGTTTTCTACTTCAAGATTAATTTGATCAGGTCCTTCATCTTTGGCACTTAAATTTACCACTGTAATTTCATAATTTGGAATGAATTAATTAATAATAATTAACTCATTCATTCATTCTTGCAAATATACATATATAAATACACACACGCACATATATTCCCGATGATTTGTGCGTGCGCTTTCATGCATGCTGTCAATAGTATATAATAACATAATAATATGTTTATTAGGATTTACTTTCTTTAGTGTTCTTGGCTTAATTGGTAGGCTTAGTAAGTAAGTAGTGAGGGGTTCTTCAATTACTTCACACTCTAGTTAATTTGAAAGTACGTGTACCTGCATGAATCCAATCCACGAAGCCCTGCCCGCTACATCTCAATAATTAATATTGATTATAATTAGATCACCAAATAATTTGTTCTATAGACTTAATTTTTAAGAAGAAGCATTGATTGCTCTACTAACTATAAATTGTATATTCATTAATGTTGTAATTAAATTAATAAATAAATAAGAAGAATTACAGAAGAAGCTGCCAAGCAAAACCACTAGTTAGCTGCAGCAGTTAGCTCAACAAGCCAGCAAGCCGGTGGCCCAGCAGCCATTTACACAAGCAGAACACTAATTAAGGAATTCAATTTTGGATTTAGGATCCAAATCCAATCAATATATAGTAGACCGATCGAGATTGATGACGATTGATACTCATTTCAATTCTAGAAATCGGATTTGATTTTTCGATCGACATATGCAATCTGTATAAATTTTATGATATACTGTGCATAATTTTATATATATTTGTTTGTGTGTGCACCAGCCCGCTGGCTCAAACAAAATAATCTAAGCTGTATGTTAACATTTATGATGAAAATTAATATCTTAATGCTTATATATTGGTTCATGGTTACGTCAACTCTAAATAATATTATTCGTACATAATCACTTGTAATATGATGCTGATGATGAGTTTATGATGAAATTAATTTATCGTATATATAATGCCACATATAATTATAAATGGTAACCAATAGTGTTATTAGTCGATTGATAAGTCAACTATTATAGTATAATGTTTTGGAAGACATTAAAAAACATAATATCAACTAGAACATGATTACTAAGTTAATTCTAATATTATATCATAGTTAATTATAACTCATAAGAAGAATTTAAGAGATATTTAACTTCAGTCCAAACCCACACCATGTAAAGTGAGCAGAAATTAAAACATTAATTGGAATTCAAAAATTAATCTAGCCAGCAAGTGTCACCGTCGTCATTATTAACATACCATGATCCGTTTAATATGGCTTTAATTCTTGATCTTGAGAGAAAAAGAAAAAAGGGGATCGATGAGACTGACAATCTGGTAGCTAAGGCTCCTTGGAATCCATCTATCGAACCAAAACCCTTTTTTTTTTTTTTTTTCTCTTCTCTATGATTTGATTAAAGGGCCAAATAGGGGCAGGCCGTAGTAGTGCAGGGCACTGAAGATAAACAACCCCATACACATACGTATGCATAAAAAATCCAATAACCATCCCAAACTAATTATCTTATTAAATAATAGAATGAATGAACTAATTAATTAATTTGAATAATTAACAAGAAGGCACACACCGTGAAACTAATGACGCTCATCTTCAAAATAATCACTAACTAATATGTAAATGTTTTTTAGTTTTTCCTTTCTTTTCTTTTCATTAATTAATTTGTTTCCCTAATTTTGAGTTAATTAATTTCCCCTACTGATTAATGATCTTGAGCAAGCCATGATTAATCTAATTCTAAAAGGAATTATCAGTTTACATTCAAACTAACACGACGTTTCTGATGAGAATTGTAATATCTCAGAATAATCTAAAAAAGACAATTACAAGTAATAATACCCAGAAATTGAGGAAAATTCATTTGGAAGTATCCGGTGCTGCTACTGCTAGCTAGCTCTAATCCCGTGTAATTTTCCTCTCGATCTAGCTATTTGGTTAATTATTCACATCTAAAATTCTAGTTTATCCACTAACTATATCTATCTTCAAATAGCTGCAGTCTGATAGATTAATTTGAAGATGGGATAGTTAATTAATTGATTCTTACACTTGCTTCCTTCTTCTTGCTTGATTGCTTATTGTTATGCATCCAAACCTTGAAAACCTGTCTCTTCACACCAATTTGATTACAGAACTCCAGCACTCCAGGCTCATCTTGCCTCTGGATCCTCCATCCCAACTTCTCAGCAAACTCCAACATCCTGTCCTTCTGTTCTTGAGTGAACTTGGTTCTAAATCTCTTCTTGGATAAGCGTGGTTGCCCAGATGTTTGCCCTCTTGCACTTGACTGATACATGTTGAGATCTTCGCTTGAAGACTCGTCCAGGCCACCGCTACTGCCCCCACCACCGAAAGTCATCATCATCGGTGCAATTGCAGCTGTTGGGGGACTATTATAAGGGATTCTGTGATGAAGAGGAGGATGAGGAGGAGGCTGTTGTGTATGAAGTAGTTGATGATGATGAGGTGGATATGGATGTTGATATTGAAGTTGTTGTTGTTGATGGTGATGATGCTGTGGTGGTACTGCATTTCTTTGGGTGTTGGGGTTATTGTAAGTGTAATGACAATTTGGTAGTGCATAGTGTGGTTCTCCATCAGTTTCTTTGCGGTGAAAATTTCGGTGACAGTCACAAGCTGCACATTTCAAGGCATCTGAAGTGCCTTCTTCACCGCTTGGCATGAATTCTCCGCAGCCATCCACAACATGGGATCCCATGGTCGCAGCATGATTCCTCTGGCATTCTTTATATCTAGACAAAGGCGAACTGATGGTTGGTGAAGGAGGCAGTGCTTGTCTTGGTGCTGCTCCTGATGATCTTTGGATTGATCTATTAATATTACCTTCAGCTTGCTGCAGCTGCTGCTGCGTCTTTGCACCGGTTGCTCTTGTGGGGGCAATCGAAACTTGAACTGGATCTGGATTTATATCTCGATTCCCACTTGGTTTGTTGTGGTCTTGATTCAATTGATGATGAAAAAGAAGCTGCTGATCTAGGGTTTCAGATGGATCAAATATTGTTTCATCGTCAACATGAACAGTATTTTGATCTCTCCCCGTTTCTCCTACAGCTGAATTAATTGGCGTTGACGAGACTTTTGACGATGAATCTCTGGTGTAACCCAAAGACCTTGTCATCCCTTCTATTTCGTTATCTTGGTCGCTGAGTTCCATTAAAAATCTGGTTTAATAACCCTTGATCTATGTCTTGATTTCAGCTTCTCTATTTCTTTATTAAACAATTAATTAATAATAAATAAAAATCTCTCTCTACCATCAATATCCATCGGAGGCAGCGAGCACCATGATTTTCCTTAAACCATTTATGTCCTCGCAATTTTTCAAACCCTAATCACACTGTCTATCCAGAAAGAAAGCACTTAATCAAAGAAATTATCAACCTAATTGAAGATTAATTACTAGTGTCCGCTCTCTTTGTGTGATTTTGACGTGCTTGGTGCTAAACCCACCAACCCATTTTTCACTAATTGCAACCCTATTCCCAAGACGTAAGCAGGTGAGTGAGCAGTAATAGATGATGGACAAAACTTAAGTACGAATAGATAAATTGGAAGGGGTGAATTATAAGCACACGCTATCAATTCAGACAAAAAACAAGAACATGAAAGGAAAGAAGCTTTGAAACTGAAAGAGGAGATGAACTTAAATTAATTAATTAGATGGGCCCCTAAATGGTTCTACCTAAGCAGCTCAGTAATTAACTCGATTTACACCAAAATAAAATTTTAAAAAAAAAAAAAAGTTACCTTAATGAAGTAAACGGCCGATTTGAAGATGAAACAAGGAACAGCTGGTTGCACGCACCAGGGAAATTAATAGAGTTTGGAAGATTAAGAGGAAAGACAATTAAGTTAACAAAGCAGAAATGTTGATTCTAGGTTACATTGATGAGGAAGAAAATCTGGAATCTTAAATTATCAGAAAAAGAGAGAGAGAAAGGGGGAAAAAAAAGAAAAAAGAGGAAAGAGATAGGGTAAGAGAAATGGTTTGTGCTTCCTACCATCCATCCAATCCAATAAAATCCATCCATTAAAGGAACAGTACTGATGAGTGGTGAGTATTAAAGAGACTAATGACGCTGCGGATCTGAAAGTATTTCTTGCAGAACAGCCGACAAGCTCATGTTAGTTCTCTTGCATAGCCTGCATACTGGTCCATCTCTTTAATTATTGCTTCTCCCCACTATCCGCAATCTCACTGCAACCCTAAACAAAACCTAAATAATGAATGTATATATATCTTTGTATGTGAGACTGATATCGTACTGAAGCTATATATATATATATATATATATATATATATATATATATGTGTGTGTATACATGTGTATATATATATATATATATATATAAAGGGAAAAACAGGAAGGAAGCGAGAGAGACAGAGAGAGAGAGAAAGAAATATTGTGAATTAAATTAAAAATTTAAAGAAATTAAAAAAAATTAATTAATTAATTAATTAATTAATTAATTAATTAATTAATGTGTTAATTAGACGCTGCTATATTTGCCTGGAATCTTCCTGCAATCTCAAATTCCCAGATCAAAGTAGTATGTTTATGAGACATAAAACCCAGTTAAATTGGTTGATCAATAAGGGTTTAGCAAGCAAGCGGGTTATTTAAGACAATGAGAGAGAGAGAGAGAGAGAGAGAGAGAGAAGAAGAGCCTTTTAGTTACTCCTTTCTTTTCGTGGGTAGAGAGAATTAAAGTGTTAGAATGCTGGTCCACATTACAGCAATTGTCTTTTTTTAGCGTGTGTGTGTGTGTGTGTGTGTGTCAGATTCTCTCTTTTCTTTCTTTCTTTCTTTCTTTCTTTCTCTCTCTACTCGTTAGACGACTAAGACAGTCTTGCATTGTTTCTCTCTCTACTCTACTTGACTCGAGGCTGTTTCGAGTTTGTGCGCCTGCACCAATGTCTGCATCTACCTGGAACCTCCACTCATCTTTTCTTTCCCAAACCAAACCCCTCCATTATTATTATTTTTCAAATTGATCATCTTCTACTATGTACTACAGTACTCTTGGCATCTTCTTCAATTCATTTGATTTGTGGTTAGGGTGTGATGTTAACCAATACCAACACATGCCTTGCCTTGCCTTACGCCTTTACTTCATTATTGACTGACTCAAATTTCTCCTTTCCCTCCTTTCCCTCCTTTACGTCACGCTTTGTTCTTTTCTGGTCCATCTAGTCTAACTTCACCTAGCCATTCTAACCTCTCTTAATTATTTGTTTTCTGATTAAGTTTTCTTTAGCCAACATTTTCAGCCTATGTTCAGTCAACCCTAGTTGGCTATTAATAATAAAGTCGTATATATTTTAAATGATAGAGGAGGGAAACAACTTATCATAAATCACATCCAGTGAACTGAACTCAACCTTATTAATTAATCGACTCTATTTATCCAACCATCCATTTTGCATCAACTTGAGAATACAATGTTATACCGCGGGCATGCATGACACACTAGCAAAATTATATATATATATATATATATAAATGATTGGATTAATAATTTATTTTATATAAATTTTTATATTAATTATTAATCTTTAGATTAAAAATATGTGGAAGGCCAATATTATATTTAAGAAATATAAAAAAAACTCTTACAAACTCATTTAATAAGGTATTTTATTTTTTTTTTCTCTTCTCTTTCTTACCTTCAATTTATTAATCTTTCTCTCAATTTAATTTTTCTTTATTATATCTTCTCTATCCTTAAATATATGTTAATTCTAATTATTATTTATAAGTTAAAAAATTTATTAATTAAATAATCTTTTTTAAATATATTATAATAATTTTTAAAAAAATCATGAATTTTTTTTATAAATTAATTAATTAAAATAATTTTTATTTAAATTTTTAAGTTTTTTAATATGCAAGTAATAATTAAGATGAAAATTAAAATAGTAATTTAAATTTTTGAATTTTTAAATTTATAATTGATAATTAAAATAAAAAGAAATAATGAATAGAAATATGTAATGAAAAAAATAAAGATGAAAAAGAGATTTTATAAATTACTGAATAAAAAAAAAAAAAAAAAGAGATAGTTAAAAAATGTAACAAAATTTTAATTAATAAATATAAAATATTTATTATATTTTTATTTTATTCAATATCACACCTCTACGTATTCTTAATTTAAGAGTTAATAATTCACGTAAAAATTTATATAAATTGATGATGTTCCTCTATATATATATATATATATATATGTGTGTACAACTTTCGTGATCATATCACAAAATTAAATTAAAGTAATCAACCAAATCTTCCTTTTCCAAGAATCGAATCTCATCATTCCATTATTAATATCTCTCCGAATTTGACATTTATGTTACTGTTCTCTTCGACTAAACAAAACACAATATTTTTCTATCCATTTCATTTGTATACAAACTCGCTAAATTAAATATATATTAATTGTACTAGTACATTGAATTAAGGATAAATTAAATGAAAAGAAATCGACACAATATTCTAATTGGACCAATCTAATCATTTTCCTAACAATTTATAATAAACTAGATTGGAATAGTAGATTGATAACATTTTATTGGCAGTTATCAAACAACGGTGGCTATGTATATATATATATATATATATATATGAATGAATACGTGGATCCGACATCCATGATTTGAATAAAATATTAAGCATTTGACTCAAAATAAATAAATAAATAATTGGAATTGAAGTTGATTCGAGCATCTGATCTTGATAATGAACTATTATTTTTAATATTTTTATGTACGTGGGTCAAGTTGCGTGCACCTTTTTGTTCTCTCTCCTGACACGACGGTTGTTTTGTATCATAAACTGGGAAACAAAACGGTCACGTATGCTCTGTATAACTTATGGTTTGAATTATTTTATTCGGGAAATAAATGGTTAGGGTTAAATGGAAGAATCTCTTGTGAGCAGCTTCATCTTTCTGAATTAATATATAATATTAAGATTAGGGCACCATCGTTCTTTTGTGTTTAATTAGGGGAACAATTTCCGAGTTAAGTAATCATTAAATTGAAGGAACAAAGAACAATGATTAAACTAATCAGGCAAGCTGTGTTATTTTAATTAATGCATGAATGTGGACTAATTGCCCGGATGTAGAATACGTGGCAAAAGCCTAGCCAGGTGTTTCCGGCTCTCCTTCTTTCTTCCCTGGACCTCTTGCTATTAAATAAATATTAATGGCTCGTCAACCGCTAAAGAGATTTTGTCCCGATAATTGATAGATAACAAAAAATTAGGTCCATCAAATATTTTAAAGAAAAATAATTATACATACATATTGCAAATTGTTGATTTTTTCTACATATTAAGCATGTCCCAACTTAATAATGTGTTGTATGTATAGTATAGTGCACAGCTAATTTTCTATGGTCATTGATTCAGTTCTCCATTATTTAGATATAAACAGATTAAAGCTCAGCTCCCATCGATCAAGAATGGAGCCACCACCCGGTGAAGGGGATAGTCAGGACACCTGCAAGAACATAAGCAAATTAAAGACATAGGGTGTATAATAATAGTACGGATTCTAACACGAGAGTTGTCTTTTTATCCAATCCCAATACGAGAATCAGAGAAAACAAATCTAGAGTTGGATTTTTGGCTCCTATAGCTAGCTCTCATCTTGGGTCACATCAATGTACCTTACGCTGGTAGTACGTGTAAATGAATATTGAAGCAGTGGTGTTACGCATTATACGTTTTGAGTGTTGTTGTTACTGGAATCCGACCCAAAAAGAGAAAAAGCTAGCTCTCTTACTGTTAAAACTCATATACAGGTTTCATGGTTGTCCCGTCTCGGAATTTCATAGGGCTTTGCCTTCGCCTATGGTTCCTTGTTCCATGTTCCATGTTCCATGTTCCATCCATCAGATCATGTGATGTGCATATATTACTGTATCGTTTTACACGTTTACACCCTCTCTTGTCTCGTGCACATTCTACCGTATTATTGTTCTCCCCGCTTGTTGCTTTGGAATTAAATCTACTTGCACGTAATTGTAACTGCAGCCGAGAAAATTCATGATAAATTCATCATCTTGATCTGGATATCCAAGTAATTCACATCCTTAGCTTGTTTGTGAATGAAAGATAACTTTCGCTTGGGGATTAGCTGCCTAAGGTTACAAGAGTTAAACTTCTAATTTTATAACCTTGAAATGCGCTAGTTTGGAGCAAATTTTTCTTCTTAACTTATATTCAACAAATATAATTTTAGGCTATATTAAATGAGAATTCTTTAAGTTAAAAAGTATGATTTTAGGCTATATCAAATAGAAATTCTCCTCTTTAAGTATAAAATTTTCGTACTATAGTGATACATTTTTGAACTACATTATAATAGGATAGACCTAAATTTTTATATAATTATAATACTAATAATTTTAAAAAAGTATATTAATACAAAGATTTAAAATTTTATGTGTAATATAGTAAACGACATTGGATTTGTCTCTTTTCTCTCTCTCTCTCTCTCTCTCTCTCTATATATATATATATATATATATTCCGCCGAAATTCTAATTAATAGTGATAATTTTGTTAAAGAGATAAAATTTGAGATAATCTGGTGGAGAGAATAAGAATTGCAGAATGTTATAAATGAAGAATAAATCATATGCTTCTAATTTATGTTAAACAAAAATAAAATTAAAAAAAAAAAAGATAATTATATATGCTTTGAAAGAATATTATGATTTCATTAAAAAGTAAAGATGGATTAAAGTCTAGTTATCATGTCACCTCGCTCTTCATGCTTTTGTCCCATCCGTTTTTTTGGACTGTTCTACATGCAGAAGCCAGTTGGCAAACAAAATTAGATGAAGATGTGATTAAAAAATGTATAGTTAAAATTAATGATAACCCTAAATCTAAATTGAAATCTAAATCTAATTCGCTTTTTATGATTAATTCCACTTGATCTTACACGGATGATTGAAAATGGTTCCCTGGATGACAAGACTTACCCACTTGCGCTCTTGAATTTCTTGTTCACCATGCATGCTTGATTCTTGATTATGATATAAGCAGGCCGCAGGATTAATCTTGACCACTAATTACTCTAGCTAGCTAGCTACTCTTCTACTCAGCTCAGCTAGAAAATAAATATCACCTCAAGTCTTGCTAAAACTACCCTGGAGCTGGGGACCGTTGTTCTTTATATCGACACACGTGTTAAACAAGAAAGGAATCAATTAAGAGGGCCTGGAGGCAGTCAACTCGAGCACTCATTCACAAAAAGGATTAGGAGCACTACCCAACCCAACCCAACCCGGTCTCATTTATTTTTATTCGTACGAGACCTCCCATTTATCACAATAATTTTATTTATTTTTATTTAATTAATTCAAATATATATAAATATATCACGGGATGAGAGAGGGCCCAGGCCATTTTCTTTTTTGTAATGGGAGATAACTTCAATTTTCATTCAATCCTTTTGGCTTTGCCTTTCTTTTTTCTTGGTTTGATTATTACTTGACTTAATAATGGTGGGTTATACTTTGTTCTATAAATATCGACTCTCGATGCCATTTGTTTGTTCATTATTGTTAATATTTTTCTATAATTAACCAAAACATGGTTAGGCAAATGTCATCGATCCCTTCCCATGTGACCGTTTATTGGGTCGTTCTTCCCTTTCCCTTCACTCACATCATGTATTTTTATCATCAAAAGTCTAACAATTCATTAACCCACCCCTTTACTCTTCTTCCTCACAAATATTTTTCCGTGGTACCGAATTATTGCTGTTGTTTTGATTTTGAATTCCTCCCTGGCCCTACATTATTGAACTTCAATAAAGAATAATATGAATCCAATTTATGTGAAGCAAATTCCTAGATATAATTAGTTAGTGATATACATATATATATATATATACATAAATATTTTTGTACCAAGGACCAGGCCAACCTCAAGATTAAGCAAACTAAAAGTTTATGAAAGAGTCCTCAACTCTAATATAAAGTTCAACTAATATTATAAATATTTATTCCCAATAAAACTAAAAAAAAAAAATAGAGAAATTTACTCAACATGTAAACATAAAGAAAGTTAAAACTTTAACCTAGCTAAAAGTGAAGATTTAGAGGTGACTACTAGCCAGTAGAATTAATGGTGATATTCACTTTTTTTTTTAAAATTTATTTATCAATTATCTTCGTATTTATATTTAACAATTAATAATTTTATTTTACAAGAATTATAAATGTAAAAAAAAAAAGAAGCGGTCGTGCATGCTGATGAATTAATATTGACCGTTGAAATGTTGGACTCTGCGAAAAGAGTTAAAGTGCAACACTCAAAAGAGCAAGAGCAATTAAGTCACAAAGCATTAAAAGCCAAACCAAATCTTATCAGCTAAATGATGTGTTATTGCTAACCTGGTTTGTCCTTTTGTTTAACATTGCTATGTTGTGAACATTGCGGCGGGTTATTAATTATGACAAAGTTGTTTTTTATTTTTGCGAATCCGAAATTATGACTCGATAGATCTTGCAATATCTTAGTTATAATCAAAAAGTTGAATGGATACAGATATCTTGTAATACTCGATTGTTGAAGGGAAAAACTGAGTTTTGTTTCTTTCAAGATACTGTAAATAATATGTTTTTATTTTATGTTAAATAATAGCACATGATGACTAAATAATTTATATAGTAACCACAGTAGCGGCCTCCAAGATATATATAGATTTGTCATTTGCAATATCGCAGATGGTTTGCTTCCAATATTTATATCTAGAAAATGTGGGCTAGCATTAGCTTCTAATGCAATCGTTTTAGCCCAATTCATCTAACTCAATTGTGAGTGTAATTACACAAGCGGTGCTAATTGTTAAAAGGCCTCGGGCTGTGAGAATGCCTCCTGGACTTCGATGCTTCGATGGTTGTTTTGGACTAGCTCGTACCACTCGTCTATAACAACTCCTATGTGGTTTCAGCGATCTTAAACTCATTACTCAATACAGCCCCTCCAACTGATGTCAAGACAAATGGGTGCAGTCAGACTGTCAATAGCATACTCTTCGCATGTCACTCGATTACATGATTCGAGTCCAAAGATAAATTTTTCCGTTCTCTCACTTTCTCAGACAGACCACGACATCAATTTAATATGAGTAAAATTTTTTATATTGTAGTAGAAATTTTTATTAAGCCAAGCTTTTATAAATGAAATTTTTATCCTGCTTATTTGAGAGTGTACTGGTTTGTAGGATCCAATAATTATTTAGTTGTCCCAAATAATATTTTAAAAAAAAATTGCATAGTTAATTCAATAGAAAAGTTTTTAAAATCCTCAATAGACAAATTGAAATAATATTAAATCTTTAAGTTATTTTAAATATTTTTTTTTAAAAAAAAAACTATTTTATCAAAAACTCAAAATTGGAGTTTATTTTATTTCAGTATAAGAAAAATAATGCGCTTAATTTTCAAAATTCTTCACCAATGTTAACTAATCAATGCTAAAAAAATAAAAAAAATAAAAAATAAAAAATAAAAAAGCCGTTTTAGTTAACGAAATACCAAACCAAATGCGCATGGAAGGAATCACTTCAGTGACTGATAATCTGTCTCCCCTGTACGCAAATGCGATAACAATACTCAGTCGAAAGCGATGTCTATTATTTCATTGGGCAATGGGCATGTTCATGATTATCAATTATTTCTAGTAATGTCTAAAAGATGCCTCTATAGGTAGGATAAATCTGGCCACGCATGCATCCATGTCTAAGTTATTTGCCAAGGCTGATGAAAATTTTGCTTGTAACACAGCAAACTGATGAACCACTCCAATCAACAATAATCTCATTGTTTGAGAGAGTACAATGACAAAAAACTGAACAAAGCATATATTATTTGTTAATCATGAAAACAATTTTATGCAGCTTCTACACTCGTTACTGCTGCAGCCGAAGCCACTTTCGCTACATTTGGTGAAGCTCCTCTGGCTTCCATTAATCTCCACATATACCAAGAACCGACAGACCTGTAAGGCCTCCACTTCTCACAAACCTCTTCCATTTTCAATGGCCCCGGCAATTCTTTCAACCCATACAAGACCTGCACGCCTTTCCTCACTCCCAGATCACCCACCGGCAGAACGTCCGGTTTATGCAGCGAAAACAGCATAAACATGTGCACAGACCACGGGCCGATACCCTTAACGCTCGTCAGCATTTTTAACATCGTCTCATCGTCCATTTCAATAATCGATTCATCAGATAAAACCCCATTTTTAAATTTCTCTGACAAGTCATGAAGATAGCTTGCTTTCCGAAATGAAACCCCGATTTCACGAAGCTGTTGAGCTGATACTGCCAAAACGGCGTCGGGGAGTACCCTCTCTTCGCCACCAAGAAGGGAGATAAATCGAGTGCAGATTGATTTCGCGGCTTTGGTAGCGAGTTGCTGATAAAGAATGCTTTTTGCGAGAGAGAGAAACGGCGATCGACACGATTCGAATGCTGGCGGACGGTGTGCGTCTATTAGGGTTGCTAACAAAGGGTCTGTTCTTCGGAGATGCTGCAAAGCAATATCGATTTCGCCTTCGAACGATAACGGTTTTAAAATTTTAGGTAAATTGGGGGAGTCCGTACTGGCGGCGCTAGGGCTGGCGATATTGATGGTGTTGGTGGTGAGTTTTCGGATTTTCCGAGGTCGAAATGGGATTCTGGAAGAAGGTGAGGGATTTTGTGA
Organism: Azadirachta indica; assembly: GCA_022749755.1. Lineage (NCBI taxonomy): Eukaryota > Viridiplantae > Streptophyta > Magnoliopsida > Sapindales > Meliaceae > Azadirachta > Azadirachta indica. Next base: position 14,578,218 of record CM040447.1, on the reverse strand, counting down.
AATATCATTTTGGGCGGTGGTGATCTGAGATGACTTTTTCATTTGTGAGATGGTGGTTTTGACGGCGGCAGGAAAAGGGTTTTTGCAGAAGATGTTTGGCCGCCGCGTTGTTCGATTAGAAGGCCAATGGGCACCAACTTCAGTAGACCAAAACGATTCTTAGTTTGACCGTCTTTAAACGATGCCGCATCATATCTGATGCTCAAACCTATTGTTTGATCTATATCAACGGCTCTCGTTTGATGAAGATAAAACATAAAAATTTAATTATTTAATTAAAAAAACAGGTTCATCCATCATCAGCTGAACGCAATATCGCGTGTAAGCACGAACAATTTCATGAAATAACATTTTATACTGGAACTGGGACTGGATAATGAACCATTTATTTTCTTTCATTGGTCGGATGCTATTGATTTGAACGGGTGTATTTGATTCGACAAAAAATAGTTGTGTTATTGTGTATTTCATTTTTAATCATCATTTTCTGTGACATATTAATATTCAGATTATGTATCGCCATCATTAAATAGGAACGCATGTTGTATGTTGGACATTCGAGGAGTTAGATAATAAAACCCAGTTGAAAAATACGTTTAATATATATAATATAAAATATAACCTCTCCATTCTACACTTCAATCATTCTATTTTTATCCAAAGATACTACGATATTTTCTTTAACTAATTCATATTTTCACTGAATTTAACAAAAGACGGACCAAATTTATGTTATTAATGATTATCAATAACACCGAATTAATTTAATTAATAAAATCTTTTGAGACCGAACTCATATATATGATAATCGAAAAATAGTTTTATGTAATAAAAAATAAATAATAAATTTAAAAATTTCTCAAACATAACCTCCATAAGACAAATTGCGGCCGTCAACTTGCATTATTTAGTTAATTAGTTGATTAACAAAGTAAAAACATTTGAAACAGATGGGATCGATCATTCAGTGGCCTAAATTTACCAAAATTTAGTGGTAAAACAATTACATAACAATAATACCGGCATGTTAGAATCTGGTTCTGGTCAACTTCTAATTTCGTTGTAAGATCTTTTCTTTCTACCTTTACGAGTTGTAAGCTTGTATTCAGTTGAAGAAACTAACTATTGAGCCTCTCTTTGTTCATTATTAATACCAAACATAAAACTATTATGCATGAATGTGAATAAGTCTACGACTTGTCATCTACTAGAAATTGAAGGTAAAATTCGACTACATGTGGCACTTAATTTACCTTATAGAATCGAACCAATGCATTGTGTGTTGATGTGAGTGGAGAAGCAATGCATTGTCAAAGAAAAGAAATGCAATATAAATTGGAGGAGAGAAAGAAATATATGTACACTTGGAAGACGAAAGGAATGGCTTCTTTTTTCACATTTACACAATACTTACATTTATATACTTACAATGAATGGATGAGATTGACCTTTGAATAAATTGGATGGCTAGGATTACATTTGCATATAAAAATTTCACTTACCACCACTTAAACAAATTTAGGTTAATTGGATCATGTAAGGTAAAGGGGTTTATTTACAACATAAGACCACATTGGGCCTAAAACAAATACAAAACATTTGAGGCTGATTCAAAGCTTTCTTGCCCATATGTGTGCATGAACAATCTACCCATTATTATCATGGATTGCCTCAAAATAAACACTAGGTCTCCAATACTTGTAATCCTCCCTTACATGCATGTTTACTTGCGGTACACTGTTCATCATAGGTACTGTTCATCCACAAACTATTTTGCTTGCATGCTTATGCATCGACAAGTGTCGTTTATATGCTTGAGTGCTAGAGGTTGCACGTTGATGTGCTGTTATGTCTTCGGCGATTTCACTTATGTTTCGATGGCAAGTGACAGACCGCTCCACCCCTCTCCATTTGATACTCCAATGATTTTATATTTATTCAAAGATACGACGAGATTTTCTTTAACTAATTTATATCTTCAGTGAGTTTAACAAAAAACGGACCAGATTTATGTTATTAATTATTATCGATGATACGGATTAATTTAATTAATAAAATCTATTGAGATCGAACTCATATATATATACATATGAAATCGAAAAATAGTTGTATGTAATAAAAAATAAATAATAAATTTAAAAATATCTCAAACATAATCTCTATAAGACAAATTGTGGCGGTCAACTTGCATTATTTGGTTAATTATTTGGTTAATAAAGTAAAAACATTTCAAACGAATGGGAACTGTCATTCAGTGGCCTAAATTCACTAAAATTTAGTGGTAAACATAACGGGCATGTTAAGATTTGGTTCTAGTTGACTTCCAATTCTGCTGTAAGATCTTTTCTTTCTATAAGCTTGTATTCAGTTGAAGAAACTAACTATTGAGCCTCTCTTTGTTCATTGTTAATATCAAGCCTGAAACTATTATCCACGAATTTGAATAAGACTACGACCTATCACGGCACGAGAGATCACATATTGGCTGGGTGTGCTAGGGTGTGACAGTTCAAGCACATTAATGTTTCATAGTACAAAGTCGGCTTTGGTCTCAGGGGCTATTATGTTAAAGGGACTTAGACCACCCCTGCCCAAACTGGTCGGGGACTAAAGCCGTTCTCCTGATGAGGCCGCGGCAAGCCGAAACTAGTTAGATATATGACGCGCTAATAAGACTTACCCTCGACATGGGGGTCCATTAGGGTGTCGCACGTGCCGCCGCTGGGCACGTGACAAATGGTATCAGAGCAGGAACGAGAATTTTCGCAAAATCTCGCTACATTCCTGACTCCTGTGAGAATCCACCGAGATGGACAAGGATAATAGCCCGTAAGATTTCGCGAGGAAAAATGGGGTGTCTATTGTGTGACCCTTCCCCACGCTGTCCCAAATGTGGGCGTGCTTGTACCATGTTGTTGTGTCCCGCGGTATGGGATCTTCCTTGGGGAAGATGAGCATAGTGGTTTGAAAGGCAACCGCATAGCGCCTCATCTACTCCAAGCATTGCTACCACCTTGTGCCGAGGATGGCGTGCCCGCACAACTTAATGTTACCGTGTTCTCTTTACGGGAGTCTCCCTAGCTTTCAGGGAGATGGGCGTCATGGAGTGGAGCGGTATGCAGGATAAGACCTCCGTAGTCTACCAATTGAGCTGGCGAAAAATTTGAAGATGGTTATGTGCACGAGGGCGTGCATAATTTTCAGTGGGGAGAATGTTATAGCAAGAGAGATCGCATATTGGCTGGGTGTGCTAAGGTGTGACAGTTCAAGCACATTGATGTTTCATGGTACAACGGCTTTGGTCCCAAGGGCTCTTATGTGGAGAGGACTTAGATCACTCCTGCCCGAACTTGTCAGGGACTAAAGCCGTCCTCCTGATGAAGCCGCGGCAGGCCGAAACCAGTTATATATGTGATACGCTAATAAAGCTTACCCTCGACGTGGGGTCAATAAGGGTGCTGCACGTGTCGCTCGGCTGGGCGCGTGACACACCGCTCCACCCCTCTCTAAGTCGTCGACTTTGTTACCGTAAACTAATCCATCCAAACTGAAAAGTAAAAACAACACTCCCACGTCTTCACACGTGTCACTCCGATTCACTAAAATATTCCATTTTTGGAACTAAACCTGTCAGGTCAGGCACACCGACCACTCAGACCAGACCAATCTATTTGCGCATTCTATCAAACACCTTCAGTTCAACTTAAACAACCTCAAACCGGTTCACATCTACCAATTCCAAACACCCTTCTCCATCTCCGTTTACCGTTGAATAGCAAGAGGCCATGAGTTTCAGAGACGATAATGAAGAAGGAAGGGACCTTCGTAAGCCTTTTCTTCACACGGGGAGTTGGTATAAAATGGGCTCTAGGCAGTCCAGTATCATGTCCTCTTCAGCTCAGATCCTCCGTGACGGCTCCGTCTCCGTAGTCTTTTGCGTCCTAATCGTCGCCCTCGGTCCCATCCAATTCGGTTTCACTGTTAAGCTTTTACCTCACCATTTTCTTCACAAATTTAAGCACCTTTGAGATAAGTTTGCTAATGTTGTTTTGATTTTTTATGCAGTGTGGCTACTCTTCACCTACGCAAGCCCAAATCATCAGTGATCTTAAACTTTCTATCTCAGAGGTGTGACGTTGTGACATTCATTTTATAAGCGAGATTTTTAATAATTATATTAATATATTTTGCATTTAACTCAACTTTGTTGCCAACAGTTCTCTATTTTTGGCTCTTTAGCGAACGTGGGAGCTATGGTTGGTGCAATAGCTAGTGGTCAGATATCAGAGTACATTGGCCGCAAAGGGGTATATAATAAAATCAAATTATAATAAATCATTCAATTTGATATATGTTGCTATAAATATTTCAGTCTCAAGAAAATTCGATTACTATATTGTAAAATATATAACAGGAGCATGAAATTCTGTGTTCCATCTTAGTTTAGTGTTTGTTGTTGCATATCTGTTTCTGATTGAAAATCGTTTCTAATGTTTATTACTGAGTGCTGTTTCTAACATGTCGAATTGCAGTCACTAATGATTGCCGCAATTCCTAACATTATAGGATGGTTCATCATATGTTTCTCCAAAGTGAGTGATTTCTAATATTTTGGTACTTTAATTGGGTATGCTATGTGCATTTCTTGTGTTTATAACTTTGGGTGGTGTTATAGGATTCTTCGTTTTTATTTATGGGAAGATTGTTGGAAGGGTTTGGCGTTGGTGTAATCTCTTACACGGTAACTTGCAATTTTCTAGCTTTTAATTGTCACTGGATCTTTTGAAATATATAAAAGCCAGTGATATTTTTAGTTTTAATATTGTCTAGGTGCCTGTGTATATAGCTGAGATATCACCTCAAAACATGAGAGGAGGTCTTGGATCTGTCAATCAGGTTGGTTGGAGTTTAACACTTTTGAGTCATTTAATTTGTCCAACTCTTATTTACTTTTTATTGTAAATGACAACTACTAGTTGCTTCAACAAGTTCCCTTACTTTTCTAGCTCTCAGTTACGATTGGAATAATGCTGGCATATCTATTGGGACTATTTGTCAATTGGAGAGTGCTTGCAATTTTAGGTCAGACCATAAACTTTACTTTTGAGTCTTTGTACAGTGGAAAATAAATTGTGAAAGCGGTATTGAGGAAATAAAGTATATAAATCATTCAAAGTGCTTAAACCGTATGAAAACCAGAAATCTTTAAAACTTCAGATATTTACGGGGATCTCATGTTTGGATGTGCATTTGTAAATTTCGTTAAAACCACCCAACACTGCAAAAGAAATTGCTTGCAAAAGAGGCAGACAAACAGTTAAGCTCTTTAAGTGCTGCTCCTTTCTCATGAATAGTTCTTTTATGTCTCAGTTTATCCTAAATAGCTTAGTTTCAACTGAACATTACTTGTTAAGTGAATTAATTGATTAATGCATAGTTTTAATCAATGATCATTATGCTTCATTTGCAGGAATTCTGCCATGTACATTATTGATACCTGGCTTGTTTTTCATACCAGAATCTCCTCGATGGCTGGTATAATCATATGTTTATTTTTCAGTTAATTGAATCCTGTTATCTTTTTATCGTGGCTGATTTTTCTTGTTGCTGTACAGGCCAAAATGGGGATGACAGAAGATTTTGAAACCTCTTTGCAAGTTTTACGAGGTTTTGATACAGACATTTCTGTTGAAGTTAATGAAATCAAGGTGTTGAACTAGACTATCACCAATTTATTCTTTAACATGCTGTACATGAGATCTTCAGATTATAAGCTCAAGGATGCAATTCTTGCGCATCTCTCATAAACTTACCATTTCTAAGGACGTAATATTTGCAGAGGTCTGTAGCATCATCCAGCAGAAGAATGACAATACGATTTGCCGAACTCAAGCGAAAAAGATATTGGTTTCCTTTGATGGTAAACCTTTTTTATGGCTTAATGTTGTTTCGTTATGTTTTAGAACTGGGAGCTTCAATGAGAATTCATATGGTGCAGATAGGAATTGGATTACTTGTTCTTCAGCAACTTAGTGGAATCAATGGAGTTTTATTCTATTCCAGTAACATTTTTGCTAGTGCTGGTGAGATCAATGTTCCCTTGTAATGTTGTTTGACTGATCCTTGCTTCTTTATATAGGGGATGTATAGATTTCTTTGTTATGTGGAGAGACTTCAGAATGTAAAACATTTGCAGTATCTATATGGGTTTGGCTACGTGATGTTTGTGGGCCAAACTTGTGTGACATCTGCCTATTATTTTGTTGCAGAAAGCAGGAAAGAAGTTCTAAAAGGGTAATTTAAACTGACTAAGCTATCCATATTAGGTTCACTATGTTATGGATTCAATTTTACCCTAACTGAATTATCTACTCAATGCCACTTTCCAGCATTCTCGTCCCAAGTAATTGATGTCATTGGCGGAATTGGGGTTGGGTTTCCATCCTTATTTGTATGGCATTGGTATTCTAGTGGCCTCTTAATTGTTATATTACAATGATTGCTTAGTTTACTGTGTCAGTATGTGAATGGGTTTGGCTTTTAGACATTCTTGGGCCAAATTTGTGTGACATCTACCCATTATTCTGTCATAGAAAGCAGGAAGGAGAAAATTGTTTTACCAAGAGTTTGTATGGTCACAAGTTTCTGTCTAGCAGGGTAATTTAAACCAAGCTATCTATATTAGGTTCATTATGTTGCGGGTGCAATTGTACCTTAAGAAAATTATCTACTCAACCCAACTTTAAACAGTATCAATGTGGAATTTAAGTTGAGTTTACTGTGCTTATTTGAATGTCAATGATATTCTAAGTGGCTTCTAACTCTTAATTAAATTGATAGCTTACCAAGGTGCTATAATATTTGAACAGGGATTTCGTCAAGTAATGTTGCTACATTTGGACTTGGGCTTGTCCAGGTAAAATAGTTGTTTCTGCACTGTTACAAATCAGACATCTGGAAATGAATTCCTATCAGAGTAATTGAATAAGATCCTGTCATTTTTATAGGTTTTTGCCACTGGGGTCAATACATGGTTGATGGACAAAGCTGGTCGCAGGCTGCTTCTTTTGGTTAGTTTGTGCAAATTCTTTGTTCCTTTACCCTTTTTTTTATCATTGTTAATTTTTTTAATATATATATTTTGAATCTACATGACCTGAAGATAAAAGATAACACAAACATAATCTTATATCTGTAATCCTTTTTGCAGATATCCTCATCTGGAATGACTGCTAGCATGTTCCTTGTATCAGTAGCATTTTATCTGGAGGTCAGTGATGAAAACAGGATCCATCTGCTGTTAATTATTCTGAATGTGAAAAATATGTTGATCATCAGTTTCATGATCTTAGATATGCTGCATGATAGATTTTTTCAATTTTTCTCTATTACATTAGGATTGACTTTTGATGCTCTCTTCTTCCTGTTCTTTCACCGATACAGGGTGTTGTATCTAAAGATTCTCGCTTATATAGCATATTGGGGATACTGTCACTTGTGGGGCTTGTGGTATGATTGCATCTGCAGATTATTATGGTTTCTTCTATACTTTTTCGCTAATAATGTTCATTTTCTAAGCATTTCTTAGTCAGTTTGACCAACTGTATGTATATATATATATATATATATCTTATCCAGGCTTTAGTGATTTCCTTCTCTCTGGGAGTTGGAGCTATTCCTTGGGTTATAATGTCTGAGGTATGCAAAATTTGACTGCATAATAACTTCTCACATTTTCGGGCATAAGATTTATATATTGTGTGTATTTCTGGGGCACAAAGTTTATTCTGCTGAACAATTGGATGATGGTGGTGAATAGTTATCCTGCTGGTTGTTTTGATGGTTGTCTGACCTTGATCAGTCTAAGCATGCGGCAGTAGCTGTTAGCATTAGAAAAGATTAAAAGTTTGAAACTCTTTCCGTAATTCTCCTGTTCACTACATTGTTGCTATTGGGGTGTACACCTGCTTAGTACAGAGCTAGAATTATTACTTTTCAATAAAATTATTTCTTTCTTAATAGGTATAAGGAAACTGAAAAACTGACATGGAATAACTTCAAGATTCATAGGGGGATAAAACATGGATTTGCCACAGAAAAGGCTACAATTTAGCTATCCTAATTATGTGTTAATATGTTTACTTGGTAATGGCTATTAAATCATGTTCATGGGTTTTCTCCACGTTAAATTATGTTATTTCTTTTTCAAATTAATATTTCAAAAAATCAAGTTTTTGAAATTTTTTACACTAAAATGAACTTGACTGGGGCCTAGAAGTTGTTTTCTTGGACCATGTTTTGAAGTCTTCTGCTTTTGTTTTTGCTTTTGCAACATTAAATTAAGGAGGGCTAATTTGAGGTCCTCATTTTTCAAATTTGCCAATTTCAGATTCTTCCAGTAAACATCAAGGGCCTTGCTGGCAGCATTGCAACATTGGCAAACTGGCTGGTATCATGGGTTATCACAATGACTGCAAATTTACTTCTAAGTTGGAGCACTGGAGGTAGTTCTCGTTCCCTCTCTATTTCTATATGTTGAACGGAAAAATTTTAGTTGAACGGAAACAATGACGGTACAAATAGACACCTACCTCACCTCTTAACAGCAATCTGCTGCCCTCACCGGACAGAATGAAAAGTGTTGAGTAATTTACCACCAAAATTGTAAAAGTCCACTCTAGGTCAAATGAAAGACATTGAGACTCTGCAACTCCAATTGTGATTTACCCAAATTGCTTTATTTTTGAGCTATTAGAGCTATTATTATATTGAAGAAAATTGGGAGTTTAGATAAACGCTCTAGAGCTTATCCTGAAAATCTACCTCATTATAACTCCTTTTGGGAGGGATATGACTCACACAACATCAGGGGGAAGAAAACCTACATAATTAGTGAGAATGGAGGGCTTGAACCTATGCCCTCAACTTGAGCGCGTGGGCACTTTACCACCCAGCCATTGGCTGTGGAGGCAGCTTTGGGATAAACTTAGCAAAAAAAATTAGAAAAAGAATAAAGAACAAACTAATAAAATTATAGTAACATCTTTAATTAATCGAACACTTTTTGGATTCATACAATTGCAAATAAAGAGTAGCCAGAAAAAATTAATAGCGTAATCCTCATTGCGTGTGAAGACAAATCTAAATCTCTGATCCTTGTTTGCAAACCTTAAACCTCGAAAATGCTTAAAAATAATTAACTTGAAATTTTTTTTTAAAAGAACGATTAACTTAAAAAATTTAACTCAGTTGAAATGGATACCCTGTCAGACTTAATCCTGACTCACAATGCATACACCAGTAATTTAAGAAAATAATAAATTAATCAATTTCACCTGATCCAACACCCTTTCTCAGTTAATTCCCTTACATCTCTCTACAGCCTATGTCAGTTTTTCAATTTTCACGTATATATGTAAAAGAGCACTACCAACAAAAATTAACAGTATAGAGATATGATGATTCTCTGGAATAAACATTCAAATTGAGTGCAAAGCTAATTTCAGGCTCAACCCGCATTCTTGAAAATATGGCAAAGCGTTGGTGAGTCCATGGCATTGACATAGTTAGCTATTAATTCGTCGAAAGACTCATCTTGACAAGGCATTTTGCCAAACATTTTTCCAGCGTCTCCTGAATGGCTGTTTTCACTGGTTGCTTTTAGTTGAGAATTTACTTCAGTTATGTTTGCATGACCATGACCAGGTAATGGGTTGATTTATCTCCCTCTCAACATCTGCAAAATTCTCTCATTTTCTCTTTTCCTCTCTAGCCCCCTTTCTCGTCAACCTATCTTGAAATTTGAACAGATGTTAGCCCTTTAGCCAACCTCTTAAACCTCAAATTCCAATGGCATGAACACAAGAAGAATGCTTAAATGGCCATAGAGTTTTTTTCTGGAGGTGATACTAATTCTGGCCGTAGTGGATGTTCAGCAGTGAATTCACGGTGGGGAGAATACGTAGGAAGGAAAGGCTTGGTTCTCATATTTTGTTGTGGTCTGTTTTAAGGTGAGGAGTCTGGTGAAGGTGGTGTTGGCACTTGGCAGCAATGGTCAAAGTGGTTGCTTTTACCTGTAATAGTTGTAGGCAACATTAAAGGAGGAGATAGAGAGAAAAGAAAAAAGAGGAAAAAGTGAAAAATTAATTAGCTTGAAATTGATAATATTAGTAAACTAACCAATATCCATGACAGATTTTTAATGATAAATAAGACATCTATCAAATTCAGTTAGATACTTAAAAACGGGTTTAAGGGAGTTGACTGCTTATTTTACAATTCTCCTCCCCATCTAACTGAAATTTAGTGTAAACCACTGAGCAACACTTTTGAGAGTGTTATCTGTCTCTTACATGGATGGGTAAATATTTAATTTTTGATGGATGTTGTATGTTTCATTGAAAACAGGAACTTTCTTGATTTATGGGATAGTGAGTGCTTTTACCGTTGCTTTTGTATCTCTTTGGGTACCTGAGACAAAAGGAAGAAGTCTTGAAGAAATTCAGTTTTCCTTCAGATAAAACAGTTTGCTGTGCACCCGCAATAAACGGTTTCTCCCCATGTATTTTTCTTATTTCTTTCATAGTATGTGTCAATATATATGCCTCCCAGTGTATGTATTTGTGCAAATTGCTTCCATAATTCATTGTATAATTTACGGGCTTTGTCTATTTCAGTTGTTGAAAAGGAAAAAAAGAAGCAGAGAGATTTTTCTCAAAAATTCATGTAATAGTAAACAATTATCTCCAATTTTCAGGAAAAAAGAATTATTCATTCTACTTCACAACTTTGAGCAGTGAGTGCATAATCCAGATAACGAATATGGGATTAAGGACACAAGTTTTGAGTTTCTTCATAAACTGTTGTTTCGGGGTTCATCTGCATGCAGAGAAGCAAGGAAGTGCTTGAGACACCTGTTGTAAACACAGGGCCGCTCCAGGTGAACCAAGTGACCTCCCTTCTTTATGCCCTGAAATGTTGTATTGCCTCCTAGTTGCCTGAAATCAAATCAAGCCATATGTTAATCTTAGAGTTTGATAAATCCCTTGCTTTTGTGACTATTGTCTACCTTCTGTTCAGATTGGTTGTATGGATTAGATCGCTTATTAGTGCTCTTTATGTAATAAAGTAGGGTTGAATTTTCACGTACTCTTTCATGTTGTGGGCGTGCTCCACATTGAATATTAGATCATTTTCACCCCACAACAGATGTATCCTCTGCAATTTTGGTCGAGAAATTGCATCATCGCATGTCATTTTGCGAAGAACTAACACTATAAATATGTGAAGAGAGAAGAGGAGCAAATTGAAATACCTGCGGAAAATTAGGGATGGTGGGATCCTTGTTGCTGACAACCAAAGCCTCCAGAAGTTCAGCTCTCTCCTTCCTGTTTGTGAACATCACCTGTAATTTAATTGTAACCCACAAATATAATTTTGGTCTATCCTCCTGATACCCTTAGTTCCGATCGTTTTAATGAAACAACTACCATTGAACTCTCAGTAGAAATTAGTCCTAAAAATTTCGGCATACATATACCTTTATTTAAAATAATAAAAAAATACATTCAAAGTTTACCCTAAAAAGGTTCAATTTGGATGAGAGTTATGAGCCCAGCTGGGGTTGATACTGAGGTAGGGGCAAAATGTCAAAGTTGAAAGCTTACGGAGTCCAAAATCTAAAAAAATATTTTTAATAGACTCAAAATATAAATATGCAAATATTCATATTAAATAATTTGCAGGACCTGGGCCCCCAAGCCCATGTGTGGCTCTTTGGACATCTTGCAGTCTTTGACCATGCCATTGGGAGGTCGTCATTTCTGACAAGTCCTCTGACGACCGTTGATTTTCCCGTTTTAGATTGCGGCATCCATCTAACGGTGTATAATTTGGGTGAGGCATGTCGTTTTCCGCAGCATTCATTCATTCGGGGACTGTATTTATGAAGTTATTAGGTAGGTTAGTTGAACCAAAACCATTTATGGTGTCTTGCCTGCAACTGGATCCTGTTCTCATCACGAACACCAATTAAGTAACATGTTGCCGGCACCCTCCTTTGAGATTTCATTTTCTTCTTCTTCGCATCTGAATCTTATCCTATTTCTAATTGAAAACTACCTTAAAGAAAAAGATATAGGTTGATTATTATACACTTAAAAAAGGGTATTGGTATTTGGGGAATGATCAAGTGCGGTATTATTTACCAACAATAATATTCTATAGATATTGGTTGCCAAATTAATGATATACTTGTATGATTTAAATTCATTTCCACCAAGTATATTAATTTCAATACATTCTTCACATATATTTTTTAAAACAGAAGTGTTATTGGGATAAGCATGTCAAATTTTGTGAACTAACAGTGAATAGCTGGATGAAATTTTCTGCCAAATTAAAGCTTTAATATGAACTTTCGATATATAAGAATTCCAAACTCAGTGCAACTGTTGCAAGTTCTACCTAACTAGTGAATATAAACTCATGTTATCGTGATTAATACCATGAAAACCATGTGACTATAAACTCATGCAAAGAGCAATCGGTTTTTCTTTAGCATTAAAATGTATAAAAAAACATACAAAGAAATTAACGGTAAAATTTAAATTGGAAAAAATGCATACCTCGAGATAGTCTTTGTGAAGCCGATTCGGGAACCAGAGCTTCCTGTGAGTAGCAACAGATAGAAGTGCTTTCAATTCCTTGACAGAATTAGGCAACAGTAACTCCGAAGAAGAAGAGAACCCAAGCCTGCCTAACGCGGCTTCACTGATCGAGTCAGTCATAGCCAGGATCGAGCCAGACACCACCATGGCTTGAACCATGTTCGGATACAGCTCAGCCAACTTAAAAGAAACCATCCCACCGTAACTAAAGCCCACAAGAATACACTTATCCACCCCAAGTTTTGCTAAACCTTTAGCCAAACAATCTGCCTGGAAAGTTGGTGAACGCTCCGTTTTGTCAGTGATGGAGCCGCCAAAGAACAGAAGGTCAGGGATGTAAACGGAGTATTTTTTGGTTAAGGCACCAACTTGGAATTGCCAAGTGACAATACCTTCAGCGGCAAAGCCATGAACAAGAACAACAACTGGTTTGCTTGGTTTGTCCAACTCTTTACTGACTTTTTCACCTTTTTTGGATTTCTTGATGGTTTCACGTGGAACCCAGAAGTTCATAACTGTGCCCGGCTCGATCTCTAGTGCATACGGTTGCACTCCAGCCATCTTCATAAGTCCATGCAACAATGGCTTCTGTGCTGCAACAAGGTTCACCATTCCTGCAATTCACTTCTTTTCTTTTTTTTTTTTTTTCCCTTCTCCCCTTGACAAAGTGAACAACTGACTCTGATACTATATACAGAGAGGGAGAAGGATTTAAAAACAAGAAGGAAAGGCAGGTTTGGTGCCGGGTTGTTATCTGCCGTGAGGTCTTTCATTAGACTTGAAATTCTGAATACAACATTTGTTACATTTCTATATGTGGGCGGATAACTTTATCTTGAATCCTTGAATTATTTAAGGTAAATTGATAGCCAGCACATATGAATAAGACCCGCAATATCCGAGCTTTTTGGTCTGACGAGTGTAATATGATGATAAAATTTTATAAATCTTGCACGCAATCTTTAATATCTTTTGCTAATATTTTGTGGTTAGATTTGTTTAACTATTTAGCATAGATATGTTTACTCATATAACTCTGAAATAGTTTATAGGATTTGATGTACAAGGTTGTTGATTTCGATCAACTGCACCGCCTACTTTTCACTGCATGTCGGCCTGTTTGATGACGAATAACAACAAATCACTCAATCAATAAATTTGACAATTTCTTTGGTAAAATAAATCAATTTGACGTTCGTGTTTAATTTTTATCAAAGAAAAGGCTTGACTTGACCAAGGGGACCATACAAACAAGGCGTGGGCCTTAATTTGTGACTTCCTTCCAGCAGATTTGTTCATTTCCTTTGCAAAGTCAGAGGCAGCCGCAGGCCCCGTGCAATTAAATATATCCTCATTTAAATAATCTCTTGTCTAATTTTAAAGTACATTTTTCTTCAACGACTTGCCTGAACTTTAAAAGACTCCCCTGTTCTTTTTTGCGTACATAAAAACCGAGGGTAGTGCTCTAGAGTATATTGCTGAAAATCTACTCCTAATTTATGTTCCATGCATCTGAGGGCTTCTGATTAAATTCAAATTAACAAGAAAAGATTTCGTGGTTATAATTATTATTTGACTTGAGATAAAATGTTACATCAACAACAGGAGGTGAAAATAAGTTGATCACCAACGCAAAAGATATAGGTTTCCTCTCAAAAATTTGCTGGAAGTGTTTGAACACGGTGGTGTCTTAACTCTTAAGGGTCTGACCCATTTGCTTTGTGGAACCCAACTGGACTTTTGTGCATGGTGCCGCAGAGAATCAATGCTAGGCCCAAAAGACTTAAATACCCAATTATAGCTCGCCGTATATATATATATATATATATATATATATATATATATATATAATTAAAATAACAATCCAGTTAAGAAAAATTCAAGAAAGCATTTTTACATGACATTTAATACGCCTATGAGAAAGGGGAAAATTCAAATTCATGACACCAGTGGCAGAGAGCCAGTGTGGGAACATGCATACATGGCCTCCTTTCTTTTCTTAATAAAGAAATAAATATATACGAGCTTTGGTCGTTCATGACTCTATATTTTTCTCGAGGGATAAACGAATAGAGAGAACCTCCTTTAATTTTTATTTTAAAATTTTTTTGGTTCTGTGTGAAGATAATTCCATCCCTTGATTCATGAGTTCAATGACTCATAAACAACATGACACAAAGTCAAAAACATTCTAATCATTTGAAGAAAAAAAATAAAAAAACTTAAAAAAACTTGAATGGGAATTGGAATTAGAATTTAAGAGAGTTGTTCCAATGGCTGTTCTACAGCTAACGATTCTGCTTCTACTTGGAGCGAATAAATTAATCTAATCCAAGTTGTGAATTTGGCCAATTGCATCCTGGAAAGTCCAGAAACTTTTTTCTCCGCCAATTTGAATAGAAAGTATGCACCCTCCTTCTAGTCTAAGCATCGTTTTAAACCCACTTGACAGTAATTCTGTCAGCTGACAAACAGTTCTGTAACTCTAACTACTGTGCCTTTATTACTCAGTACTCGAAATTAACGCTTCTGGTCTCAACAGCATGTCTCCTTTCTTGACACGGTGACAACTAGTAGATCACAAAATTCACTAATCACATCAGTTAAATCACCAACAATTTTCACCAGTCGCCGCAGAATTTAGAGAGAATGAGTTCAAAATTTTAATCTGCTCTACGGAAACAGGTTCGATCAAAATATTTTAGAAAGTACAAAATGATAATTGATGTCATTCATATCAAGAGAAGAGTTGTGCTGAATGAGGCCGATTGGACGGGGTTAGATTTTTTCTTCGAAACAGAGAATCAAACAGAACAAGTTCATGGACTGTTGTCTGAGCCACAACAGTGTCCTCCGGCTCAGAGAAAAAGACGTTGACGGACATGGTTTTGATTGGACTATCAGATTTATCAACAGAATGTATCATATCCAATGCAACTACTCTCTCAGTTTATGAAATTCAGTAAAACACAGAAAGGAGCTATAACATATAGCAAATACATCACTAGTTACAGTGGTACTCTCAACAATTAATAGAAACTTCAGTTCATGTAATAGTAATACTATAATCGTACTTAAGCTACACTAGCAGACGTTCTACATCAACATATTATAATATCATCAACAGGCTAAAAGGCTGTGCACTCTTCTCACCATTGTTGTCCATCATCATGATCATCTCCATGATCAAGTGATGAGAAAGCGAACTCAAAGAGAAAAGCTAAAGAACTTAAAAAAGAAAGCAACTAAGAACATAGAACTATCCCATTTTCACTCCATCTATGTACGACGGAGGAAAATTTGAAATTAAAAAAAAAAAAAGGGAAACAAACAAAATAAAGATAAAGAATTTGACGAGTCTAAACGAGGCGAGACGGGGGACCATAACCATCACCATCACAAACATCTTCAACCTCATCATAGTGATACACGTTACAGATACAGTCAGTTGATGATCATGATCATGATCTTGATCGTTTCGTTCTTTTTTCATCTTGTAAAGTCATGGACAAGGCCAGGCCTGTCTGCGACATTGAGTCTCCAAGAAAGGAAAGGAATGCCCGTATTATCCGAAGTTTGATCACTGTCTTCGATGAACCTGAATTCGTTACCTGCTGGAGAAAAACAAGGCAATTTTTGTGTCTGCGTCTGGTGAACCCATGAATTGTTGTAGTAACCATGATGCTGTTCTGCTACTCCTGATGCGTTTCCACCGTTTGCATTTGCATTTGCTGCTGTCGCTCTTCTCTCTTCCTTCTTGAACCGAATTCCACAAGCATTGCAGAGCGACTGCAATGTATCAAATATCCATAATTAGGTATAAAACAAAAAATCATAGGAAAAACAAACAAACAAGGCAAGCATATACTAGAAGTAGAATTGTGTTTGGCTTAAGGTATCTGTACGATGTATTTCTTGCTTGTCAGAGAAGTTGATTGGAGATATTAGTTATTACCTTTGGGCCTCGAGGTCCATTCCTCCAAAGCGGTGTAGAAGTGGTGTCACAGTTAGCACAGCGACGGGCGAGGAGGGGATCATTGGTAGAGTTGTTACTTATGGTATTACTATTGCTTCCACGGCTGGTCTTATGATTTTGCGGCGCATAAGGTGAATTTTTGGTCTGCAAAAAATCCCAACAGAAGTTTGTCACGCAAGAACCTGAGCGTCTTTGATCATGGCGGATCCGCTTCTCATCGTCTTCGGACAAACGAGTGGACGGGGTTCCCAAAGAGAGAGTACAATCAACAGAAGAAGAAGGAGAAGGAGACATGAAAGAATACATGTCTGTTTCATCGAAAGATTTGTGGTTAGGCATAGAAAATAGCATGGAAAAGGAATTGCTTTGGCTATGAAACAGACCGCATGAACATGGTCCCACCATGTTTCCTTGAGAGCTACTGCACTTATGCATCATTTCTTGATTTCTTTCTCTTTTTCTGTTGATGAACGCAGTCTCTGCCCTCTCCCTTTATTTCCTCCAATTCAAAACTATGAGACAAAATATCAAACGGGTTGATTCAAACGAATGAAACAAACAAAGCCAGGCAAGAATAGGAGTCGAGGAAGAAGAAGGAGGGATGGTTTGCAAAAGCAAGAGAAAATAAGAAAAGAGAGCAATCTCTGCAATGAAAAAAGAGAGTGATGGGTGTGTTTATAGCTAAAGAGATGAAGCATAGAGTACGAGCGAAATAGTAAACTGAGAGCGAAATGTAATAATATAGCGTTTGAAATAAGAACTAAGAAGAGAGAGCTGGAGGGGTGAACGGTAGGAGAGGGGCTGAAGAGAGTTTGTTGTCGGGTAGCTTTATAAGCTAATAAAATGGCGAAATACCAGTCAGCACCTGCAGTCCACGTTGTCGTGAAATGCAAACGAAGGGATATGCATACGTATTTAGTAAGAGAGATATAAAGACGCAGAGACAGAGATGGACCCCGATTGCATGTTATAGACAGAGAGAGACATATGAAAGTGTATATATATATATATATATGTATTATATTAGAGAGAGAGAGAGAGAGAGAGAGAGAGAGAGAGAGACTTAGTAAGTGAGTGAGTCAGTGCTCTTAGTGGTAGGGTATTGGCAAGTGTACATTTCAACTGTGTGCGCTTAAAAGCCTCTGCTCTACCACTATTACTTACTACCACAATTACAACTATCAATCTATGCAACTATTGCTGTTACTTGTACTGCTTTACTTCTTTTAACGATTGAGTTTGCTGCTCATCTGCACACCAATTTATAGCCACGAGAGTCACAGTAGGTTAAATATTTTAATTCGCCACAGCACCCTTGAATTTTAACGAAATTGCATATAATATTGAGAAATAGAGTTTTAGAGAGTATTTGCGTTATTGGGTATAATGTTTGGGAGGGTAAGGGAGAGAGGCCGGCAGAGAAAGGGGCGCTCCTAACAAAGCGAGGGGGCGTTGGGTTGGGTTGGGTTGGGTTGGGTTGGGTTGAGTTGGTGTGGTCATTGGAGAGTCAAAAGAACCCACGTGACTAACGGGAACAGTCTTCCATGGATCTGCCTTCTCCGATCACGAGGACTCTCGCTCTCTACTATTCCTATTAAGTATTAATCTCATCTCAAACTCAAACCCAATACATCAAAACCTCTGTCCGTATCCTCCTCTGCTCTGTCACTGCCAGCCTCCCAAGGAAAATGGAATAGTTCTCTTCTCTTCTTCCACGCGCTATATCCATCACTTTCCGCTCCACGCTCCCTTCTATCACCGTGCCACATTCCCTCTGATGCCTTAGTCTTCAAGCTTTCAAATTAATTTTTTTTATTTAAAAAAAATGATAAACAATAATATATCTTGTTAAATATAGCTAAATTATGCTTAAAAAAGTTCCGACTGCTCTCGTTTTCAAGTGGTAAAATTGTGACAGTCTGAGCAGGTAGCGCTTGGTTTTGGCTTTCTATGAATGTTATCCTAATCATGTTACTGTATATACACTGCATGGCATTCAACAGTAGAACAGTGGTACTGACCACTACATTACCGATTACTGTATAGATAGAAGAAGGAGCATGTCCACTCACTTCTTTGGCCGTTATAGGCAGTCCAATTCATGAATATTTACTAAAAATATATGAGGCTAGGTAATTCAAACAAACAGTTTCAATGCAGTAAACAGTATTACTGCAGTATTATGAATCAGTAAAATACCAGTGACTAGTATCCGTACCCTGAAATCACGTGAAGCAAACAAAGCCAATTTAGTAATGATAATAACCTCTAGTTCCGAATCCAAAAAAACCCACTATTCAAAAAAGTTTTTTGGTGTGTAGTAGTAATAGTAACAGTAAACTAATAGAAGATCGCGGAGATTTTGATCAGAGAGACCAAAAATAAAGCTAAAGAGAGATTATAAAAGTATCCCGAAATGAGATACTCTGCAATCATCAAAGCAACATCATCGTCTGTTCGCTTGCTTGCTTGGCCTAATGTGTGTGTATGTGAGATCTTGATCGAGTCAAAGATGGAAACTGAATAAAGAAAAAGGTCAAAAAATTAAAAAAAAAAATACCAATGACAAAACATAAAAAAATAAGGTAAGAGAAAACTATCAAATTGGTCCTTCTAATTTGTAGAACTTACAAGTGGATCCACAAATCTACACCAATTGTCTCGAAGTAGATAACAAGTTTTCATTCTTTTACCCATTAATATATCCTTTTATTGAATCAGCAAAATAAACAAATACTTAATTCATTTAATTATAACGTTATTGTTATAGACGGATTAGTTGTTGTCTTGTTGTTGGGTTGTACTTATACTTGTGTAATGTGTAAGGATGAATTTAATTAAATAATGAATATAAGAACTTAATTAGTATATTTACAGGTTACGAGGACTAATGTGGTAATAATGTATAAAATTAAAATAAAAACGAAGAGATGTAAAAAGTACTTGAACCCCACATTGATGATATAGCCCGAACCCGAACAAACAAACTCCTCTGGAATATCGACCCCATTTGATCAAAAGATTCAAAAAAACATGAAGAGAGAGAAAATGGTGAGAAAGAGAATCAGATCGTCTAGAGATTGGTGAGTTTCATAGTTCGACAAACGGGACGACCACCCACCGCTTTCCAAAAGATGCTCTTCTCTATTTATTCACTTTGTAAACCACCAACAACAACAAACTACGATTAGCCCAAGACAACACGACACGCTACTATAGGTCTTACATTTACGATTACACATGCAGAATTTATCCCCTCTTCACGCGAACCCGTTTTGCGTGATCATTACTTCCATTCAACCGATGTTCTGGCTGGTTTACACGCTCTTTTTAGATGAGTGGAAGAGATTGGGGTTTGCCCTCATGCCTATAAATTCGAGTAATTAATGAGGATCTATTTATACTCTTTTTAATGGAACTCTGGGATTTGCTTAATCATCTCCTATAATATGTAACATAACAAAACAAAATAATAAAAATTAAAAGGTTCACCGCCAGCCTCACAGACACACAAAACACAGAGACATTGATTGTTACAAACATGCTCATTAATCATGATGTTATGTGGCTCGTTGGATTTGGTGGGACCCGCTATTTTGGGGGTCTGGTTTTCCACTTTTCCAAGGTATATAAAGATGACTCGTATCTGATCTGCCTTATCAAATTAACCATATATAATCGGTCTTCGCTAATAATTATCAAAGATTTATTTTATCTTTTAATTTATTTTATGCATGCCGGGGGGGGGGGGGGGGGGGGGGGGGGGGGGGGGGGGGGGGGGGGGGGGGGGGTGGTGGTGTGGGTATTGCGTCGTGGAGGGAAATTTTTGCATGCATGCATGCAAGCAAATATGATATCATTAATTATTCTTTTAATAATAACCCCTAGAGACTTCAAATATTAATTACGAGCTTTGAAAACAGTTCATAAAAATTAATACATTCCTCAAAAGCAACAAGACACAACTGGAATGTCTGTCTCTTCGATCTCACTCTCTCTCTAGCTTTCTACGGGAAGGGAGTTTTGAAAATCTTTTTTGGTAAGAAAGGAAAGGGGGTTTAGTGTGATTGTTGTTACTTCTCAGTCATCCATCTCATTGTTGTGGAGATCTTTCTTTGACAGTGGAAGGTTAAAGTAATAATATTTAAATGAGATATGAAAAGCAAAAGGCAGGGGTCATCGAGAGAGGCAGAGGACCCAATGGACCAACATTCATAAAGGAGAAAGAAAACCCATCTAATAAGCTAAGCTAAGCCGTCCTATAAAAGATAAATAACTTATACTACTATGACTGTCAGCATCATGACATCTAAGCCTCGCTGTAACCTCTAATTGTCTCCTCCAAGGTAGTCTAAAGACTCTATATATATATATATATATATATATAGCTTCTTCTCTCACCCGGAATCTCTCCACTTTATGTCTTTCAAATCTTCCAAATGTTTCTTATCTTGTTTGGATTGGTGGTCAAGATTCTCACGTCCTTTCAATTTTTACCCTGGTAAATGCATATGCATGGCTGATGTGTATTAACTATCAATAAAACCAATCATAATAAATTTTAAATCTTAATCTTTTTAAAATATATTTGACTTGCGAATATATGAAATATATATGTACTTTAAAATGTAAAAATTTAAATTGTTATATATTCAATGTCTAATATTATAAAAATTTGCATCTAATAATCTAAAATTTTTATCTCATATTGTTTAGAATTAATTTGATTATCTTGTACTGTACATTACGAATTAATTTTTAAAATTTCAAATTAAAATTTTTATTTTTGTTAGAAATTCCCAATTTCATTTGAAGGTAGCAACGGCAACAATACAAGTACAAATTTTAATAAATTTGCTAACAACACAAAATTATCACGTGTACTTTTGACTGTTTATCATTGTTTATGGGTATAAAGTCTCTAAATTAAACGGATAGAAATTAATATTGGAGTCGTAAACCTCAGTGTGAGTGTTTTGGGCAGGACCTCCGATTATAAACACTATCTGCCATGAAATAATTGTGATGTGAATCATATCAAATTCAAACTGTACTTCTTCTTCAATGTTATAATAAGTAAATGCAAATCGTACTTGAAATTTAGACCGACGTCATCTACAGTAGTACAAGGAGTACTCCCGAGCCAGTGTTCAGTTAGACGTACATAGCTAGCTTTTCTTTGCCGTAAGAGTAATTAGTGGCGGTGAGATATGAGATATTACATATGCGTACGCAAGTGCTACTGTTAACTATTTGTCGTCGAATGACAACGTAATAACATGGATCCTTTTTCTAAGTCTAAAGATATGGATTGTTTCCCAATATTGATAACATTGTTGTCTTCACGTAATAATTATAATCAGACATGTAATTAGTAGATTCTCAAGGTAGCCGTACTAAATTCAGATATATATATATATATATATGTATATATACTCTCTGTGTTTGATATTGTTAGATCATAATTAATTTTTAGAATGTATATATATTTTATATATATTACCCTATGCATTTTGATCATACATTAAAATTGATAAATGATCAGCAAACTAAATTTTAACGGGCGGATCACATGCATCATACCATGTATTAAAAAGGATTAACATTAAAGTAGACGTTCACATATTTTAAATTTGACCCTACTCAATTATGATTATCACATTGATTAATCCCATTCTAATATATGGTCATTAGTTGGATTTCAAGCAAAGTAATTTTCAATCTTAAATTTATAATAGAAAATTTTTGTTTGAAAAAGAATATATATATATATATAAAGAAAATGGCAGACACATCTAATTTTAAAAATTTATAATTATATATTCGGCCTCTATTCTATATGTGATGAAGCCGACCATTTATTTTGATGGAATAAATTAAGATATGAAATAATAGTAGAATATTGCCCCGAACTTGGGAGAGGTATCATTCAATTGGATCTAGACCTAGTCTTCCTATATATATTTTTTCATATATATTCAGTACATGTTCTTTACGTGGCTGTTGATTTTGTCCGTCCCCCTCCTATATATTATGCTATTATAATTCAATATTTCAATTCACTTTTTTTTTTTTTTTTCCTTTAACGCTTTGAATCTGTCCAAACCCTTTTGCAGAAGAAGAAAGAATGTGTATTAATTTAACTTACTTCTTTTCCAAAAACATTCAACTCCGTGGCACTCCCTTTTTCTTTTTTCTCTCTCTTTTTTTTTAAAAAAAAAAAAAATTATTTTAACCGGTTGATTGACCGTTAGTTGTTTCGACTTACAAGCGAGGAATTAAGAGTTCCGAGCTAAAACAATTCACAAATATATAGAATCATATGTTTTTCCCTTGGATTGATTCCAACCCATATCAACGTACGGTACAGATTTAGATTACTCGGAGCAAAAATCAATGCCCAAAACTTCGAGCAAAAATGATTTTTGGCATGCCTAATATTTGAACAAGAAAAAGAGTTGGATTAGCCTATAAATTATTTGTTTCATCAATCACATGATCGCATCTATATTTGAAAACGTCCGAAATATATTTGGGGTCAGTAGCATTGTCTCCTTAATTTCTTGCATTTTGTCGATCAAATATTGCGTGAAAATCAAGATGAGAAGGCCACCAACATTGTCTTCATCAATTGGAAAATTTTTACAACTACGAGGTTGGTAAATCTAGCTGAGATTCTACTACTCTTATCCATACTTAAATTTCTAAAAATAAGAAAGGAATTACGATTTCATAATAATCTAAATTTTAATTCTATTCAAGCAAATACACTCTTTTATATATGTATGTATATATGAGCATAAAAAAAATTCGTAAGAAGTCGAGTAAATTCAAGTGCATGTAAAGTCATAAACGCGGGAATATTGGGTTCAATCTTGGCTCATTTAAAAAAAAAAAAAAAATCATGTTCGAGTGTATTTAACTGTTTATTAGAGGATTCGTTGTATTGGGTAATATGTAGACAAAACATGCAAGCCCAAGGACGAGCCCAATTGCGAAATTTATTCATGAAAATTTAATTGGTCCAAGGTCTGGCCCAAGTTCATATAATTCCTGTTCTTTGTTAACTCGGTGACCTTTCTCCCGCCACCTGTGTTGAACCCAACTAAACCCTAATTGGTACGTAGCAAACTGTCGCCGGGAAGCCAACTTCCAATTCTGCTCCAAACCGTTCAACGAACGGAGAAAGAACCGGTGAAGAACAATGGATGCTAATACTACCGCCACGTTAACGGATACTATGGACTTCAAGTTAAAAGAACTTCTAAAAGAGGTCCACTTCGACCAAACCCCTGCTGTTACCAAGCTCGTCGACGATACCGTTTCAGCCATTAAGAAAGCCATCAGTAAAATCCCCGATGACTTGCAGGTAACTCATTTGTTCTCTAATTAGCGTGAAAAGCCGCAATAAATTCAATCCAACACGGTTATTCTTAATGTCTGTAGAGGTAATATTGATCGTTTATTTGATTAATGAATTCACTGAAATTATTGTTTTGTTAAATATTAAGCAGGTTACAGCGGATTTAGCTCCGGGTTTTGTGAGAGACATTGGTGCAGACAAAGTGGATTTCAAGTTTAAGAAGCCAAAAACTATTAAAATTGGGGGTAGTTATTCCATAAACTGCGTAGTGAAGCCGTACGTCAACGTCGATATCTTTGTCGGGCTGCCAAAGGTATTTTTAATGGAACTGTCTGATAAACAAGTGCACATGCTGTATGGAAATTTAGTTAGGTGCTCATTAGCTACTGCATTATTCAGAACAATAAGCTTTGGGTTATTTGACTGTCAATACCATTTTATGTTACATATGTGGAAATTATTGTGTTACTTTCAGTGATTTATAAATTAATATACTTTTCAAAAGTTGGAGTAGCAACTGGTATAGTCGAGATTGAAAAAATCCTTGAGAACAGTGGACACGGTATTTGTGATTGATAGAGGCATAGTGGTTCTCCTAGGATCTGAACAAGTACCAGAAGACATAGCACTTGTGGAGTTACATTATATTTTGTCTGCTTTACTGTTTTTGGGTATGTACATCAGTATTAGGTCTAGTTATTAGTTTTTAAAAGCTTTTGCCCTCACAACAGGAGTGTTTCCATGAGAAAGATTATCTTAATCACCGGTATCATGCCAAAAGGTGCCTTTACCTCTGTGTAATAAAGAAGCATTTGAAGTCCTCTCCATCATTTGATAAAGTGGAATGGTCTCTCATGCAGAATGAGGCCCGAAAACCTGTATTAGTTGTCTATCCAGGTTTGTTTCTCCTTGCTTCTTTTAGAAATAATGATTGATCACATTATGTTAATATGAGTTGTGAGATTCTTCTATATGTTCACTAATCCTTATTGCACTGTTGGAAATGGGAAATATGATATTGTAGCTGTGAAGCCTGTTGAGGTTCCTGGATTTTTTGTGAGGATAATTCCTACGGCAGCATCCTTGTTTAGTATTTCAAAGTTAAACTTGAATCGGAACAACGTCCGTGCCTATAATCGAGGTAGTATGTTGTCCCTTGTTGAATGTGTTGTTCTTTTTGTGCTATGTATGTTAATCCTATGTTACTTATCTGTTTCTTATATTATCTTGAAGATGGTGTTTCTCAGCCTACACCCAAGTACAATAGTAGCATTTTGGAGGACATGTTTCAGGAGGATAATGCAGATTTTGTGAAGAAAACTATCTGTAGATGGAAGGAATTGGGAGAAGCTTTAATTTTGCTAAAGGTATGGTATTCGATGTCCCTATCACTGTCATCTTGATTTTTTGGCATTTACCCTGTACATTGGCCTACAATTTTTTATGTTTGTTACAGGTTTGGGCTCTGCAGAGAAGTTCAATATACATTCATGATTGCTTAAATGGCTATATTATTTCTATATTGTTGTCGTACCTTGTGAGTTTGGATAAAATTAACAAATCCTTGAAGGCAGTGCAGATATTTCGTGTTGTATTGGACTTCATTGGTATGTTAAGGTTTTAATTTTTTACCTTTTCACCAGTCTTTACTTGAATTCCAATAATCTCTTCTTTGCAAATGAGTGAAAACAAGAAGTTTCAGGATAAAGTTACTGTAATTGGTCAAGTTTTAGAGTAGTTTTTTATTATAACTGCAGATTACCTACTGTTATTATTTTATACAGCCACTTCAAAATTGTGGAACCGTGGACTTTACTTTCCACCACAAGGCCAGAAAGCAGTGTCAAAGGAGGTCTGCTACTCTTTTCCTAATATGTATATAAAATTATTGATTGTTTTCATTATTTTGCCAGGCGCCCAATACCAATCTCTAGCATGTTCTATGCCACTCCTTTTCTTTCTTTATTTTATAGTTTGATATAATATTTTATGGAAACTCCTTTTTTCATCACCAAGTCATCACCAAGACTCGCATGCAAAAGTGAAAAAAAAAAGAAAAATCTTATTGTGATCATCTTCTATATTGTTGTTCTAGGAATTGAAGATGGCCTTGCAATCCTTAATCACATAAGTAGAACTATAACTTTATTATGGCTATGATCAGATTTAGGAGATAATTTAGAGAGATAGGATGGGGTTTGTCTATGTCAGACTGATTGAGATAATCCAAAATTTCACCCTATTTAGCGTGTTGTTTTATGAGTTTCCTCCAGCATGGTGTTCCTTAATAATTATTTGTCTTTAAATCTTTAATTTCACCCGCCTCTATGTTTTATTGTTGATCATATTTATAGTTATGATGACTTTGGGGTTGCAGGAAAAAGAGCAATATAAAGAATCATTTCCAGTTGTTATATGTGATCCATCCACTCAAGTAAATGTTGCTTTTCGGATGACAAGTATTGGTTTCTTTGAGGTATTATCAACCACCTTATTAATGGTTCAATTAATTATAGTACAGAAAAGTATATCTCCTTTTAGATTTCTGTTCTTTTTGGAGCAAATTGCATGTGCCTGAAGATATTTCTTCTTTATTTGTTGCAACATTCAGCTCCAAGATGAGGCTGCTTTGACACTTCAATGCATGGAGAAATGCAGAGATGGTGGATTTGAGGAGATGTTTTTGACCAAGATTGACTATCCTACTAAATATGACTACTGTGTTAGGTATTTTGATATAATTTGGTGCCTCATGTAGCCATCCGATGTTTATGGAGTCAGAACAACAACTCAATCTGATTTCATTATAATTCAAACATTATTTTTCAAAACATTTATTATACCTTTGTCAGAATGACCTTCAATTGTGGTTTTGAGGTGTGGTTTTAGCCTGGGCCTGATGTACTAAAAAGCGTATAGTCATTACATTTATAGAGCAGAGGTCAAACACTTCTGCTTTTGAATTAGCATACTGCCAGTTGAATAGCCCAAGCATGGAACTGCTTACATGTACCTTCCTCATGCATAACTTGAAAGAAGACAGCTTTTGGTTCCTATGCGCAAGTTCTAGGTTTTAAATCATGCATTGCTGTTCCTTGTCATTTTGTGATTTTAATTTCTTAATCAGTTGCAATTTTCTAATATTTTTCCTTTTAGATTGAATCTGAGGGGACATACTGAGGTTCTGGCATTGGGATTTTGCTTGGATGATGAATGTTGGAGATTGTATGAGCAGAAGGTGCATGGTCTGCTGAATCAAGGATTGGGTGATAGAGCAAAGTTCATTCGTGTTACTTGGAGAAATTCCCCTTTGGAGTGGAATATAGAAAACGTACAGGATCTAATATAAACTTTAATACTTCTAATTCTGTTGGTATATTCTCTCTTTTATCAATTTGTTCTTACTATTTTCTGATTCCAGGGTTTATCAATACTTGATAGAGAGCCATTACTTATTGGAATTTCAGTGAGCTCTATGGAGAAAGTTTTTAGGGTAGTTGATATTGGTCCAAATGCTGAAAATAAAGAGGAGGTATTCGAGTCTGCATTTCAACTCTATTCATGTTTTCTTTTTCTTTCTCTTTTTTGTCCATATAATCATTGAATTTACTTGCCCTTTGCACTAGGCTCTCAAGTTCCGAAAATTTTGGGGCGACAAGGCAGAGCTTCGGAGATTCAAAGATGGTACAATTGCGGAAAGTACAGGTGAGCTTTTATCATGTTTTGATTAATTGCAGTTGCTTGGCTGTACAAGGGTGAAGATGATTGATATGAGTTTTCTTTTCAATTTTACAGTTTGGGGGAGTGAGCAGTGGACAAGACATCTCATTTTGAAAAGAATTATTGAGTATGTACTTCTGCGCCATCTTTGTCTGTCGAAAGAAAATATTGTGCAAATAGTTGATCAACTTGACTTCACTCTACTTCATGGAGCTAAAGGTGAACTATAGACTGTTAATTGCTATTAGTATTTGTTATTTTCCTTTGGTGGTGATGTTGTGGTGTGTGTAAACAGGAACCATGCAGTTCTCCAATGACAATGTTATTATTTTGTCAGATCCTGTCTTGTTTTCTGCCAGTTTGTTTGAGGCGTTTGAAGTTTTATCAAAGCGCTTGCGTCTTATTGAAGATATCCCCTTGAAGATATCTAGTGTGCAGCCTCTGGACGCAGGTATTTACCGTTGGCTGTGCTATGATTATGCTGTGCTATCATTGTTTAATTCTATTTTAGTGGTTTTTTTGGTGGCTTTGCTATGATTATGCTGTGCTATCGTTGTACTTCAATGATTGTTGTGATGTAGATATATTCAAAATGATTACATTAATATACCTCTTTTTGAAATTCTTGTGAAGTATTATAAAGACAGTTACATGTTTTAGAAACTGTTGACTGGAGAAAAGTGTGATGTTAATTCCTAATTGGTTTCACTTAGTTTGGTTCATTTAGTTCTTGGTGTTGTTCATATGAGAAGGTAATGATCTTTCTTAGCCTCTCCACATCCACCCTTTTTATCCAACAAAATTGGTGTATGCTTATCATTATTCATAGACTTGAGTAGCATAACTTTTAGACTATTTAAAAGTTTGTTCTAACATAGTTTGATTTGGCTTTCTATTTCTTTGATTACCTAATATCTCACCCTTGTTGGCTGTAACATTGTTGTATGCTTATCACAATTCGCAGCTTTCAGGTTTACATCTGTATTCCCTCCTGAACCTCACCCGCTGGCCGTACAGAAGCATTCTGTTTCGAGACGTAAGCTCATACCAACTTGCATTCAGCCACTGGAAGTTATGATTCAGGCATGTTTTTCTTTTGAATAACCTATCTTTCATACATTAAATTTGTTTTTCAGATTGTTTCTGAATATCTTTTATTTTCTCTGATCTAGTTGGAAGGTTCTGGGAATTGGCCAATGGACCCTGTAGCAATAGAGAAAACTAAATCTGCTTTCCTTATTAAAATTGGAGAGAGGTGGACCAGGCTTGCTTTCTTTGTTCATTTGCTATACCTGCACATACTAACACAACACACAATAGCTTGTGCACACATCTGTATATTTATAGGTCTTATCTGATGATGGTATTGTTTCAGTCTCCAGAATAAATGGGGGATGACATGTACGGCCACTGAGGATGATGTCGATGTATTCATGTCTGGATATGCATTTCGTCTTAAACTTTTGCATGAGAGAGGGTTGAGTTTGGTGAAAAGAGAAAGTAAGAATGGTTGGATATTTTATGATTTCCAATTCATATGTTTTTTTGTCTGGGTTTTTCGATGTTTGACTTCCTGAAACCATTCTAATCTGTAGTTGGAAATCAACCAAAGAGTGTTTATTCTACAGACAAGATACTTTTTATTCGTGGTCAGCATGCAAGCATGATTAATGGATTACAGGGTCGTTACCCAGTATTTGGCCCAGTTGTCAGGTGAGACTCTTGAATTTGTAATTTAATTTGTCCAGATTCTACTTTTGTTGCTTTTCAGTTTTGGCAATGATCAAAGTTATTCTATGATTCCAAAAAGAAATAGTTCATATTAACTTTATTTTCTTTTACATTCTTAAGGCTTGCAAAGAGATGGGTTGCTTCACATTTGTTTTCAGCTTGCTTGGTAGAGGAGGCCATTGAACTCTTGGTGGCATATCTCTTTTTGAAGCCTTTACCATTTAATGTTCCATGTTCACGGTTTGCTGGATTTTTAAGGTTAAGTTCCCCCTTGCTTTGTAAAATTGTATTTTATTAAAAATATATTATTGATTTGTGGCAAAAAGGGTTGTTATAATGGTCAGCATGTTCGTTTTTTATTTTATTTTTTCAATATCTTTAACATCAAATTTACTTGGTTCCTTCTTTGTTGACAGTTCCTTGAAGTAGTGTATATTAGGATAATAAACAACCTAGAGAAATACAATAAATAGAAACTTGGTGGTGTTTTGTGAAGATAGGGGTACATTTGGTATAGAGTGAACAATTTGCTGTGTTCATTTTGCAAATCAAGCAACTTTTTAGATTTTTAGTCCTGCTGGCCTCATGTGTGGGTCTGTAAATTCATGGAAAGTATATTTTGGAATTATCTACTAACACAATGCCATTCTGTGTGAAACCACCCTTTTTGTCAGGTTTCTGCGACTTGTAGCAGAGTATGATTGGACCTTTTCTGCTTTGGTTGTTGACATAAATAATGATTTTGGCCCAGATGACCACAAAGAGATTAATGTAAGTTATGCTGTTTAAGAAAATGATAATTTTTGACAATATATGTTATATATTGGTCTTTCTAGATGTCATAATAATAGTTATTATTTTTTGTCATGTTTGTTTAGGAAAACTTCATGTCAAGTAGAAAAATGTCTGAAGAAAATGTGCAAAATATAAGCCCGGCAATGTTTTTGGCTACAGCTTATGACAAGGCATCTGAAGCGTGGACTAGATGCTCCCCAAACTCAATGGTTTTTTAACCCTTGAATTTTGTTACAATATCTTTAATGCGTGCTAAATAATCTTTTTATTTTCCATTTATTTCTTCCTCTTTTTTTTTTTTGTCAGATCACGTTTCCCTTGGATAATATTCTAAATTATCTACTTCTCTTCATGCTTTTTCTCCAATCCTCCCCTTACCGAATACTGTTTGAAAGCTATAAAATACTGTCAAAAGTCACTGAAACCTATTATTGTTTCAGTTTCTTATTGTAATTTGAACAGAACTGTTGAGCATACAGAATTTTGAATTGAACAGTCTATGAAGAGTATATACCTTGGTTGAACTTTCTCAATTGCAACTGTGTCTTGTTGGCATTTCCTCAATGCTATGAATCTTCTTAACTGGTTTTTTTTATCTATGTTTCATAAATGCAAACTTATTACTGATAGTGTGTAGCCTATTCGTTATTTGCATGTGGCTATCTTGATGTAAAAGGAGCTGAAAAGGTTGGTGGCTTATGCTAGAAGCAGTGCAAACTTGTTGACCAAACTCATATTGGAGGATCAGACTGATTCTTATCGATGGGAGGTGAGTGAGACACATCTGTCAGATGTTATTACACTCCTTTTCTGGTAATACATGTTAGTATATCTATGAATACTTACGGCACAATTTTCTGCATGCAGTGTCTTCTCCGAACTCCACTGAACAACTATGATGCGGTAGTTCTTATCCATAGGGACAGGTTACCTTACCCCCATCGTCTTCTCTTCCCATCTGAAGTGAACAAAGGTATATCTCAGGGAGGGTCTCGGATTTTGGCACCATGAATTTTTGCTTTTATGTTTCCATAATAACTAGGATCGACTATTTATTTGATGATGACCCCTTCCCGGAACCAGGAGCGCAGTATGTTGAAATTTTCTTGTCATCATTGATGCAATTCTCATAATGTGCACATTTTGGGCAGGGAGGCATGTGGCTCATGGGAATGCTAGCAAGGGTTTCCATCCTTTCTTGTTGCCTGGTAATGTGAAGGGAAGCTCAGAGGAAGTGAAAACTAAGATGATGGTAGACTTTGATCCGTTAAGCTGTTTTGTTCGAGAACTAGAGGCAAGTATATTGAAATGCTTCTTTCTTGATATGGGTAGCATCATGCTTCCTTTACCAACATTTTGTGGTAATATGTGTAGAAAGAGTACTCAATGAAGTTGAAGTTTTGGTATGATTCTTTGGGAGGCGATGCTATTGGACTAACGTGGGAGAGAGTCTGCTCAAAGGTATAATTGAATGTATAACCAAAATATTGAGTGAGAATGTTTGCTGGTGTATATAAATTTACAAATCTTAGCTAATCGAATCCCCTGCTTCCTTCAAATTTTCCAGAAACGCGGACGAGAGGATGCTTCTGAAGATGAGAAAGATGCTATTGATGTGCTAAAGGATGTAGGAGAACTGGGGAAAGGGTTTGTGAGGGATATTTATTTACTTAAGGCACCAAGGCTTGTGAATTAAATCTTTATTTTCTTGATGCCATAAGGTATAGGGATTGGGAATACATGTTGTAAATTGTAATATTGTTCTTTTGGTAATATAGTAGGCAAATCTCAGCTCCCAGTTCTGCAGGGACATTCCCACCACAGTTTTGAGATTCATAGTTTTTTTCATTCTTTAGCGCCAACCCCACCCCGCCCTGCCTTCTGGCACAGGAATTCTGACGAGGTCATTGTTTGTATATTCTGTGTTAGATTTATTGCAGAACGGAACACATGATGGCAGAAAAATATAACAATTTGCCGACGTTGATTTCAGTGAATTTTTAAAGAATAATGTTGATTTGAAAGCTTGGGTTGAGAAATTTTGTGGACAAAGACGATGGTGCTGCTTGGCAATCGGAAGAGGGAAATACTCTGGTGATAAGAAAAATGTAAATAAGTTGTGAGGTTAGATGTGATTATGTGATTGATATAGAGCGTAAAAGCCTTCAGATTGGCTTAGAGATGCCCCACATCTTTTGTTTTAGCAGGACATCAAAAGTCAAAATTATGGAAGGTCGGTAATAACGCACATTTCTACATCTAAGATGGATCAATTCAAGCAAGAAATATTTTCCATCTTGTGATAGTGGTGTCATTTTATGGATATCTCTGGCAAGGTATAGTACCGTTAATTTAACTTTACCTATCGTTTGGTTGTAATTATAATGTGACTCTTGTTTACAAAAGGAAGAGAAAAGAAAAGAAAAGAAAAGAAAAGAAAAGAAGGCAGCCCTCAAGAGTGTGGATGGACTATCGAGCATTTTTCGGCTATATTAGTTGCTGTAACTTTTTTGGGATTGTCATTAGAAAAACATTCGTCTCTTCACCTTTCTCAGTCCCTCACTCGGTCTTTGTTTTTCAATTCCTCGTCTTAACAGCTAACTTCACTTGATCTTCTATCTGTTACTAGTCAGTCCTCAATCATTCTATTGTTATTAATTATAACACCACAAGCTCTGTTTTAAAACAAGTCAAAGTCGTTAATATTACTTGCATGCTCCGGCTTCCATAACCGTATTTTCTCAATATACTAAATTTTTTTTTTCTTTTACAAACTAGAAAACAGGTAATTGTGGCAAGGACCTATCGATGAGTAACCCTCCGAGAATTGTTAAATTGATGGCTTGGATCATTCGATAGGAATCTACAATGTCATTTGTATTTTGACGTTGTTTGGAAGGTGTATGATGAAATTTCTCAAGTACGGACCGTACTGTATCGTACAATTGATTTCGGTGCGGTTTTGATAGTTCCCGATTTTTTGAGACCATAAGAGAGTGCAAGGGTCCTCCCAGGGTTGCTCTTCAGGAAATGGGTTGCTGTTCATGTTTAGGTGTTTGTAAGGGTATAAGAGTAATTCACATGTTTTGGTTAATATTATGAAAAGCTAAGTGAGATTTCCCTTTTTCTTAATTACTAACCAAATCGAAAGCAGCAAACCCTGACAATTCCGCGGTTGCAAAAAGCGAAAACACTTTCAGTGGAAGCGCGCGATATGGTAAGCCCTGATCTCCTGACGGATTGCTAAATTCCTGCTTAAAAATGTTTGGATTGCATAAAATATATTGTGAATGCATTGATGAATTGATTCGATCCGGATAAATTGGTTTGCTACGGATTGCTTAGATTAAAAATGGTGTGAAAAAGGTAAATGTGTTAGGGGACATTCTGGAGAAGGAGGAAAACATTAGTTATAATTGATGCCATGCACTTCTCTACGTTGCAGTGCGTTTCTCTTTAACGCAGAGAAGTACATTCTGTTGAATTGTAAAACGACACATTCTGGATGTTTTTCAAATGATTAACTCTATCAACTGTTTCATTCGATGTTATTGTCAAATGTACTTTATTTTACAATTTTTAGTGTTATGTGCTATTAATACGAGAAAATCCAAGCTAACAGAGAACCAATTGAAAACTTTTAAGAATTTTTCCTCCTTTTCTAGTAGATTTCTAAATTTGCACTATACTAGTTCAATCCACTCAAGTTACAAACATTTCATTGTTTTTTGGGAACTAATTCTGATATGTAAAATATCGAATTTGTCTTCTCTTGGTATTTGGTTAGAAATGGGGCTTCTCAGCATAATACGGAAGATCAAGAAAAAAGAGAAGGAAATGCGTATTCTCATGGTGTATGCAATTGACTGCCCTCCAATATCTCACTCTTATTTGTTCAGTTATGTTCATACTGTTGCGAGATTGTTAATTATCATTAGTTGTGCAGGGGTCTTGATAATTCTGGTAAGACTACAATTGTTTTGAAGATCAATGGAGAAGACACTAGTGTTATCAGTCCCACGCTCGGCTTCAACATCAAGACCATCACTTACCAAAAGTAAGATTCCTATTCATACCCACCATAAATAAATTATCTTGTATATTGCTGATCGGTACTGCTTGTTTTTCTTCCAAATTGGCAATTCTTCATTAGGGAAATGGGCTCTTAGTCCTATTAAGAAATTTAATGTTTTGAAAATTGACTATAGTTATTGAGTTGCAATGAATTTATTAGCAGGATTTAACTGTAAAATAGTTTTGCTTCATTATGTATAGCTTTCTTCTCTTGGTGACCAAACTTTGACCTAATGATTGAACAGTATTTAATGCAATGTAGATCATTTTAATTTCCGTATTATATGAATTTGACAGGTATACTCTAAATATATGGGACGTTGGGGGCCAAAGGACTATAAGATCATATTGGAGGAACTACTTTGAGCAAACTGATGGTTTGGTGTGGGTGGTTGATAGTTCTGATCTTAGAAGGTTAGATGATTGCAAAATGGAATTGGATAACCTTTTGAAGGAAGAGGTATGTTACATTTAATGTTTTTTATTATTTATTATTTTCTACATATTACAAAAAAAATAAACTAAATTCCTTTCCAACCTGGTGTGAGAGGGATTTGTACACCAGTCCTTAATACCACCCAAGAGATTTTATCAGTTCAACTAGCATTTTCCATTTGAAGTTTCTTTCCTTGTTAATCCAATAATGATACTAGGTCTATGCAGATTTACTTTTTGAAATCTGTGACGCTTCTTTATGGAGCAAACTTGCATAGATACCTGTTAAACTTGTCATCAGTAATTTAAAAATGTTTTTCAAGTATGGGTTTATCGACAGTAATCAAACTTAAATCAAGATATGCCTATAATTTTAGCACAAATAAAAGTGGTTTCTTCTTTTAATGTAGTCTGGCAACTGTAAGAGGTTTTTCAACTATAAAAGATGGATGTTGACATTGTATATTTACAGTTGGACTACATGATACTGGTCTGGATTGCTGGAATTTACAGCATGTCAGAGATTTGTAATTCACCTTGTACCTGGGTTTTCTGTTGAAATTTTTATTAGGAAATCTGAACAGCATCTTTCAATTGCAGAGGCTATCAGGGGCATCCTTACTGATTCTAGCAAATAAGCAGGATATCAAAGGCGCTCTTACCCCAGCAGAGATTGCTAAAGTATGTCCATTATAAGCTCATTTGTTTTTTCTTTGAGTTTTTGACTTGTGGCACGGATGTTCATTGCAGAAGCTTGGCTAGAAATTCCATGTCTTGTGATTTAGTAGTATAAGATTTTCTTTTGTCTTCTGATCTTGGTGGCCAAGCATTTTTAGCTGACATAAATGATATCTGTGCTGCTGTTGCATTGATTAATGCATTTATTCAACCTTGTATATGTTAGGCAACAAGACTTCAGAAAAGAAGTTGACCAAACATTTTCATAAATTTGAAATGGCTCATCCATGGTTGACTATTTTTAATAATTTCTTTAAAAAAAATTTTCAATTTCTTTTTGGATTTTCTTTTCTTTTTCCCCCCAGTTTATTTGCTTAATATCTGTAGATTTATAGGTTATGATCTGTCTCTGTATGTTTCCAACTTTGAACCTTTTAGTCTCTGAGTCAGTCTCTATTACACTGCTACAGGTTCTGAACTTGGAAAATATGGACAAGACTCGACACTGGAAAATTGTGGGTTGTAGTGCCCACAGAGGTAAAGGGTTGCTTGAGGGATTTGATTGGTTGGTTCAGGACGTTGCCTCTAGGATTTACATGCTTGACTAACTCATTCACTGTACAAGACATTTTTTCTTTTAATGTAAGTGTAGTAGCTTTATCTTTCAAGAAAATTAAAAAATAAAAAAGTGTAGTAGCGTTAGCTACAACAGTGTGGTTTACATGATGCAACTCGTGCTCCTTATGCAGATTTATGCATGCGATATCCTGGCTCAAAAACCTTAAGAATTTTTTTGTGCAAAATTAGAAGACTATTAGATGGATGTTACTTCATTTTACAGCTGAAATGGCTGTCCACAGGACTGTGATTATTAACTATCGTACTGCAGAATATAACTGGATTTGTTTGCTTTCTTGGTTGGTTTTCCGTCAGTGATTATTGTTTCCTTACAAAATTCCCTCCAAGCAACTCAAATTCTGGTGCCATCATTTGAAGAAATCCCGAACACAAACAATTACTAACGCCGGCATAAAATGACGTGGTCAAACCCGCTTGGTACATTTCAAGAAAACATTTTTGTCCTGTGAGCTACCATCGTAAGTACTACAAGGTATTGACTAATGGAAGCTGCAGTATACCAGCAGTTCCAGCATTATAGAAGATATGGTGGGAGTCTTATCGGTTAATCTGTTGTGGTAGACTTTACTATGGCTGGTCACAGAATTCCAGTGAGGAACATCAAGTTTTTGCTGGCGTCAACACCCGGCAGGCGGGTTAACAATGAAACGTGTGATCTCTTACATTTGGAGAAATAACATCGCGTAATAAAAGAACCATAAGAATGAGGTTGTGAGGAAAACCTTTTCCAGCGTGTTGAAAGCAGAGGGGTTAGACCAAGTCTTCTGACCCAAAACCAATACTGAAAAATAGATTATCTATAGGAAAATGAATCAATGAAAACCTGCTAAATTTGTAGTGAAGAAACTTTCAGAGGACAGGTTTAGCAAACAATTTTGATAACAAAGCCTCGCTCTGGCTGATTTATGAAACCTGCTGTTCAGATACCGCAAAATCTCAAATATTATCAAAATCTTAGAAAGTTCCAAATATTTTCCTACTTGAACTGACAATCACTTTGGGTTCCACAACATGGAGGGTTGCTCGCATAGTGGCAGAATGATGCAAAACACGTTGCAAATTAGCGCTGACCACCTCCAACATCATTTTGATTTCTTTCCTTGTTTCTTCTTGATAACTTCGTCAATATACAATATACCCTTGCCTTTGTAAACTTCAGGAGGCTTGCAACTACGAACAGAAGCAGCAAACAGGTGCACCCTCTGTTTGTCAATTCCAGTGCAGCAAATGACATTGTTTTTGAAGCAGAAAACACGGACTGCTGGAGGAACGGTGAGCTCAACCTCATGACTGTATCCCAATTTGAGGAATAAGAGACGCCCTTCTGCTTCTGCCCTGGCTTTGTAACCAACACCTACCATCTTCAGAAACCGAAAAAACTTGGCTTCCATGACAATTTTAGCAAATTTATCACCTAAATTTCCAGGGACCAAGCATTGATAAGTCATAAACAAAACCATTATTAATCAATTAAAAACCAAGAAGCAGATCCTATTTCTCAACCTCAGTCATTATAAATTTCACGTTGAATCAATACGATCTTAGAATTTTGCAGAAACAAAAACGTTCATCCTAACCTAAATTCATGGATTGATGTTTTTCAACATGCGGTATCAAAAAGTAGAAACTGATACTGAATTCCTATTTACACCTGAACTTGAAATGACATCGGTACTTGTATTAAGAAAGGACATCTGGGTATTCTTCTTTGTTAGTAAATTTATCAAGGAGCGTGAAAAATACTAGTATTTCGAAGCCTCTGACGGCTCGTGTGAAGACAATCCACCTTAGAACTTAGATACCAGGTGGGGAGAAAATCTACCATGTAAACTAAACAAAGAATTTCATACATGCAGCAATAATCGAAATTGCTATTAAAATTGAAAGCTTTACAAAATTATTGAGAGTATAATTTTATAGGATACAAGAATAAACACAAAGATAAAAGCCAGGAGTATTATCCAACAATCAAATAAAAGCAATTATATTTAGGTAGCATTTCTATAGTATTACTAGAATTGCTACAGGTAACTACTAGAACTCTAATAAATCAATGCATATAACTAAGAAAAAAAACAGAAGCACGCATTTCATCGAACACTTGGAGAACCAGAAGGCTATGATTCATTATGCTTCAATTACAAGTAAAGAAGAGGCAGGATCTAAAGAAGAAGAAGAAAGGAGGGGAAAAGAAAAAAAAAAAAGAGAGCTCCAGATATACCTCTATCGCCGTCTTTGCAAGTGATCGGAACTCCGTTAATTAGCTGTCGTTTGGTGAGGAAATGGAGGGAGACTGGGGACCCAATGATTTCCCTAGTTTTCCCACTGTAGCGAGGCGCACACTAGCTAACACCCCTTGTAGCTTGTTTGGCTGCTGGGTTTCTCGTGCTCTTATAACGGAATAGGATTTTCCCGTGCTTGCGTGGGTCATGAGTGTTTTTTTTTTTAAATTTATATATTATCATTCGCATATGGATAATAATTCAGATCTCATGTACCATGCATTAACCTGATTAATTTTAAAGTAGATAGAAATAGCAATCTACCATAAAAGTTTACAAATCTTCTCTTAGGATTATGAAATCCATTCTTATAATTTCACAAAATTCTTCAAAAGCTGTTGCATAAGGAATTTACCTATTTTTTCAATGCAATGAATTTGTCTACAACGAGATCAAACTTCCAAATAAAAAAAAAAAGTTGAGAATATAATCAAAGGTAAAAGCGGCATTTATTAACTTTTATTTTTTTTTTATTTGAAGAAATGATTAATCATATAAGGCTACTGATGATATTCATTTAAGCAAATTAGGAATTGCTATATATTTATATTCCAATAAGATTTCCGCATCTATCTGCATTATAGTTGACCGAATGTATGGTTTGAAGGACCGTGAGGACAAGACTACATCCTAGATGATCCTTGCAATCACAAACTAGTATTATCATGATCCCAGTAGACAGTAATCTTTTTGAGATGAAAAAGAGCTCATTACAGGAATCAACTTTTATGATAAGATTCGATTCCTTTTACTGCCATGGCTGCAGAAGGCCCCATCATCTCAGAATTTGACCAGGAAAAAGCCCTTTTGGATGTAAAGGACATGACATGCATTCAGTTTATTGTAGTGTACGAGCAAGAATAGTTGTTTATTTGTTCAATGCAATGAGAAAATCAAACAATTGCCTTCTCGACTGGCAAAAAATAAATCAATCTGAAGTTGAGAGCATCTACGTGGGATTGTTCAATCCCACAGCTCCGAATTTGCTAAAATATTTTACTGTTGCTGGATTAATTCATTGCTGCATAGCTTCCCATATGAGTTTTTCTGTAATCGCTTTAGAAAGTCCCATCACAGTATCAGTTGCCCCAACCTGCCAAGCAGCAATTGATTATATCAGAAGAATTAATATGTAATTGCTGAATTCTCATGATCACTGCAACGCAAAAGGGAGAGAGAGAGAGAGAGAGAGGAGCAAACCACGGCTTCAACAAAGGGCAATGTTAGCGGATGTTCCAGCATCAGACCGCCAGCAACATTGAATGTAATTCCCTCCTCAACCTGTTAAGTTCACAACAGACAGTGGAACTTGAAACATTCACCAAAATGAAAAGCTCTTGAAGGAGTACTAAAAAGGATTGTGTGTTAAAAATTTTACCAGGTTATCAATGACTTCGTCAGGTATGTCATGGAAATACACCTGTATA
Source organism: Azadirachta indica (assembly GCA_022749755.1). NCBI lineage: Eukaryota > Viridiplantae > Streptophyta > Magnoliopsida > Sapindales > Meliaceae > Azadirachta > Azadirachta indica. The sequence continues at coordinate 14,538,430 of CM040447.1, read as the reverse complement.
ACATCAACATATGTCTAGAAGTATATTAGCCATCAACTGAAAGGTTACAATTGATTCTCAGTTTTTAGCCCCTCAAATTGTAAAACATAATACTTTTAACAGAATTAACTGCAACAAAAATGATAAACATTCTGGGCACTGTAAAAACTGAGCTCCAAGAAAAGGGAGTAAGTTTCTCAAGTCCAAAAAAAAATCCTAAAATTGGCTTATTTGAACAAAAGCCCCAATGGTCAAAATTGTACAAAGGAAAATAATGCAAATTAAACTTTGAATTAATCAAGGAGGCTTGAAAAATTTATGGTCACTAGCAAGGAAAAAGCAGATGCAAAATAATTGTGCAAGCAACCTCTGCTCTATCCCATTCCCCGTTTCTTTTTCCTGTGTGAAGATTGCTTACAAGCACTGATCCTACAACTTCTGCATGACTTCCTGAATAGCCTGCAACCAAGTGGCAAGTGATCATTAAATTCTGCTATTTCTTATTAGGGAAAGTGGTAACGGAGAAACCCATTAAGCAAACCTTTGATAAATTCTCGCGCTTCTTCCTTGCTAGATGGCTTTTCTCTTATTGTACCTTTATACACCACCACCTCAAAAATCCATTGGATTTAGCAGTAAGAAATAACTTCAAATAAGCCCTATTTTCCACAAAAGAGAAAATCACAAGATTGAAACGTGGTTTCCTAATATGTTTTACTAGTAACATGTTTTATTAATAGCATCAATATATAAATTTTAATGCAAGTAAAATCTTCAAGGCATGCAACCAATATGCCAATCCAGCAGCCAGCAACCAGATATGAGAGATGAAGATATTAAATATATAGCAAAAGTTGACAAGATGAGCTCAGCATTGCCATTAAAAATAGGAATGGTATATGTGAGTGTGTGAGATACATTAAATACTTTAGTGACGCATGGTAAGTATTCTAGAAATATAGTAACGTACTCTTTCAATCAATGAATCTTATTTTGTAGGTGTTAGTTGGTTCAACTAGTAAAATTTCTTAGAATGGTGCAAAATGTCTAGGGTTCAAATTCCGCTCGCAGGGGAGATTTGAGTTATTTTCTTATAATATTTACATAAAAAAGACCCCACGACAGATGCGTTGGTGTTTCAGTGATTACCTAAGAAGAGTAATGAATTTCAAGTTAACAGTCCAGAAGACAGATATTTTTGTGAATGAGGCAGTAAATGTTGCCATAAGTAAATTTAAATGTAGGATAACAGAAAGGAATTAAAACATACTGTGTCAGCAGTAATTAACAGAGTTGTACGAGCTTCATCCTTCAGCTGACCTGCACTTTGCAGTCTCGGTATGATGGCATCTGCCTAGAGGAGAATTTTGGTAAGACACCACACTAACAAAAGAAAGAGATTCCCACGAATGCATATAGCCAATTCTCTCAATTGCAAAATTCCGTCACACAATTAAGATTTGCATCTTAAATAAATGGAAACATGACCATTTTAAGAAAAGTAGAGAGATGGATTTACATTTGGAACATATATTATTTCCAATTAATCACCGGTGAACCATGTGTTTCACACACTAGTTAAGATAAATGAAACTGTAGGGTAGCTGCTGAAGAAGTCATACCTTTGCCTCAGCTAGAGCCACTACCAATTCTTCTGGCTTATCTTTCCTAATACTTTTCTCATCTATGTCTGCAGTCTAAAACCGTATATCCAATCACATTTTCACGTGCTAAGCAAATAATAACTTTACAAACTCAAGCTCTTCAGTTAGAGTCTATAAAAGAGAGTGGAAATAACATCGTCAAACCATAAATTCGGAAAATGGCTGTAAAAGATTAGGAAAGATATTAAAAGGTATGGAGATTCAATCAGTGAAAGCTTCAATCTCAGCTAAAAACATTCGTTGGGGACAAGTACTAGGGCATTGGAGAGCAAGTACAAATCAGTTTCGAGCAAAGAGCAATTAAGTACTAGCTATAAGCAAAAGAGAAGAAATTATCATAAGCAGAGGTTGCGTTTATTATTAGCTCAGCTGAGAAGGTACTAGTCAGCAGAGTGTCGGAGGAAGCGGAAGAGACGAGGTTTTGGTGTTGCTGTTGCGCTAAAACGGTGCGCATTACGCTTGCGGATTCCCACACATGGAAGCAGACTTCCATAAACATAGGCAACGTGAGTCGAGCTCGCTCCACTGTCACGCTTCTGCAGACATTTGAAAAAAAAAAAAAAAAAACTGAATGTTTCCTAAATAACTTACTACGATAGTAAATTCATATCCCATTTCTGCAAGAATTTCTCTGCGGGCCATTGATGATGAACCAAGAATTATCTGTAATGAAATATCAGATGTAACAGTTATAAAAACCATGTTTTCTTTCTCGAGTTAAGGCAAATAGAAGCAGAAGAGAAGAAGCCAAAGGTAACTGCGGCAGCTAAATTGAAAATGAAAAGCATAAAAAGGAACCTTAAACGACGACGATTCGCTTCTAGCCATCTCTCTCTACCTCGACCTCCGCTTTCGTAGAGAAGGATGCTGTATGTAGATGAGCTGTGCGCGAAACGTGGCTGCTTGTACGTGCAGCTACTAGATTCTTTTTTATATCTAGACATCTACAGTTTGTTCACTTTCAAATGTAAATTAGAATAAAGGGGAATTTTAGAATAAAAAAAAATCAATTTGAAATTACAAGAATACTCCTACTTAAAGCTAAGCCAACGTAACGTTGCCGTTTCAGGATGTTGCACGAGACGAAGAGCGCAGCGTTTTTTTGAGAAATTTAAGTTAGGGACTTATCTGAGTAGTCTTTAAATTAGTACATTCGTGACGCAGTTTAAATTTATGTATTAATACCTCAATTGATATCATATTTTCTCCTTTTTTTTAAATAAAAAATATTTGCAACATTTTAGATTATAAGTTGGATTTGCTGATTAAAATAAGCCCATTGTAGTTCAGCTAAAAAAATTTACTTTTTTATCAGAAACAAAAATTCACTTTAATAAAAAAGGGTGTTCTTTTATTTCAACGTAAAATTCACTCATTTAATATAATTGAGAAACTTGAATCCGTTATCCCCTGGTCAGGGAGGAGAAATGACAACTATTATCTTTAGGTTAAGAACACTTATATTTGCAGAAGGTGTAGGACAAGTAGGTAGAAGTAAAAAATAAATAAAATCTATTTGGTTCTTGGATGTGTGAAACTATTGTTACAAACGATATTGAAGCCTCAACACGCGTGATGATGAAGCTAAAAACCAACGTCTAATTTATTTGTAACGGCGAAGCCCAAAACAACAATAAATATGTAATTAAATTGGGCTCCAGTTATCACAAGCCATATTAAAGATGGCTTCCAGTCTCAAAATAAGGTGCGATTAGGACGACGAGAGTGAGTAAAGTCCATAACAAACAATATTGACTTAATTATTTGCCTCTCTGTTATTAAAAGTTATAATAATTATTAAAACGAATTAGCAATTTAATCCGCAGATTAATGGAAGATTGTAAGGGTTAATGACAGATAATGCATAAAATTCAAAAAGAACCTTTTAAAGTAAATATTTATAACTGAAGGTTCTGCCTAGGTGCTTATTAATTAATTAGGGCATACACATATAGCGCAGAGAAAATTGACTAGTGGATGAAAAAGAAAAAGCTGAGAAAACAGGAAAGGAATAACGGTGCATATACATAAAGGCCTGGAATGAAAATTGTTACATAAGAAGAAGATGGAAAACAGAGAATGACGCGTTCCAAGTGCCCTGTAGAACGAAAATTGAATATGGTTTCGGTTTCCACTGCTTTGTTTCAGCCTGTATTCAGCTTTAGATGCTTCAGCCTGCAGAACAAAAATCAAAGTCAGTTCGAATTGATTAGTCTGCTGCTGCTTAAAATTAAGAGGTTACCTTAGCTCTTCATTGGTAAGGTCGCCGGCGCTGCTGTTATGATCTCTTCCATAATCAGGAAGGGGCACTTTATCTGACTCAATACTCTTGATGTCATCTACAAGGATTTCATAACGCCACTTTACTTCCTCCGCGCTTGTTTCACCAACAATCTTAGCAATAATTTGCCATCGGTCAGGGCTATCCCTATCATATATTGCCAGAGCATTTTCAAACAACTTGTTTTTTTTGGCTGTCCAAGTCGAGTTGGAAATGGTAGAAGATGAATGCTGACCGGAATATTCCATTTCTCCGGCTGACAATTAATTAGTTTAGTTCAAGCTTAGAATTGGAAATTTAACAAATGGAAGCAATGAGGACGATCAAGTTGTCAAAAGAAGAGGCCAAAGTTGGTTGAAAACTAGGGGAAGAGCAATGGAGAAAGTGTGAGATGTAAGAATGCAGTAAGAGTCAAGCAAATAAATTAGATCAGGAGTGCGAGACTCAAGTCAAGATAGAAAAGAAAAGAGAAGTTGCTATGCAGGCGGCGACCAAACAAGAAAAATGAAGCAAGTTGGATTAGCCATTTCGATTGGCATTTTTCAACTTGTTTATCTTACTTTTGGTAAATAGTCAGTATTGCGCTTATTTTCCAACTACATAATTTATTATTTATCAATCTGCAAGTAGTATGTTCTGACATAGTTGATAGGCATGTGGGGAGTTTTATATATTAGTGAAAAAAATTATATAGGGTTATTGAAAGACATGAATCCACTAGCATGCCCCCGCAATATAATTATATATATACTTTGTCATCTACAACTGGTCTGTCTTTCTCTTACATGTGAATCAAGAATGTGGCTAAAAGCCAGTGCCTGTTTCCCATTCTTGTCTTTATGATCAATTCAAAGTTCAGAAACGCATTAGAATAGTCTAGAGATGTTAGAGGAGTATATTAATACCTAAAAAGTGACCCCCGGAAATTTTAGTGTAAAGCTTGTATTGCAAGCTTTTAAGGCGTGTTTGACTTGACAATGTTTCTGATGGTTGGCAACAGAGTCAGGGATTGTTAACTCCATCCCTAATCCTAGTCAAAATGAGAATTTGATCTCGATTTCTGATTTTAACTAACTTGATAATGGGGTGAAAATTCTCCTATTAGGGATGGAGATCTATAATTTCGACCTTTGAGAGTGTGCGTGGAAGGTATATAAATATTTTCAATCTCCCTCAGTACAAAATAGTTGATTCAACTAGCGTAAACTAAATTGAAAAGAAAAAAATATTTGAAAACATTTTTTAACAATGAGATATAAAAACATTTTCAAACGAATGCCACATACCTGGCTTTTCCCAGCTCATTCAACTTTCATTCCTTATTTTCTGCTAATGCATCTGTGACAACTATGGCAAGTAGGCTTTAACAACTAGTCGTTACAGATAAGAATGCCAATTGAAAATTGAAACTATCTAGTCTCTATTCCCTTGTATATATCTAATAATGACGGATCCTAAAGCGAAGCGGCGACAGTATTTCAACTTTTGTCAAAATACTCCCTGGTGACAGGCTGAGAACTAGCTCTGTTTTGGGCTCAATTATATAATATGCCGAGTAACTGTTAACCAACTTGTTATCAATCAAGATTATTACTCCAGAATTGCCAACTTAATGATTGCCAAGTCGGATCGTATCTTCATAGTAGAGTGTTTTACGGATATACAGGAATCAAAACGCAGGAGCTGAGCCTTATCAGCCTGAATTACGGGATTAGAGTAGTTCAACTTACAATTTTTCGAGATTTAATTACTCGGATCGGATGAGATTAGGAGGTAAAAGATTGCGCTGTCCAACTCACAGCTCTAATAACTTGATAATGTCGTTAGCCTAGCCATGTGAGTTTCTATCCTAATTAATTTGGGTTGTTCACTCATAAAGGATCTTAGAATTGACTTGCTTATCACTTTAATAACACAATTACGTCTCAAATTGCTAATTATGGGTTACCTCATCTTGCTTATCGGTATTAATTGGAAGTCATTACTAGCCTGGGTGGCACGTCAGTTTTAGACGTTGCTAGTACTAGGATTCTTTCGGAAGATCTATTATGGTATTAGAATATTAGTAGTTTTCAGGCATGGGAATAGCTACTCTCTACTTTTAACTTCTTAAGCTGCCTAAAAAATTTAAAAAACGCGAGTTATGATTATGAACCTCTAAATCTTGCTGAACATCCTCTTCACACTATACACCGCAAAAGAAAAACACAAAAAATATTAGGTCCCACCGAGATTTGAACTCGGGTTACTGGATTCAGAGTCCAATGTCCTGACCACTAGACCATGGGACCGCTTGCGGTATGTTGAACACTATAAAATTGATGGTTTAAACATAAAAACCCACGAACACAACGGTGGGCGAAACGGACAACATATGTTCACTATCCGAAAGTATGTCCCACAATCTACTGCCAACTACCTGACTGGCTGACTCTTTTCAACCCCCCTTACTCGGTGAACACTCAGTCTCTTAAACTGACGAAAAAATGTGGAGGAGCAGCTTTAGCAGCAGCGCCAGCGCGACGCGCGCGTTGAAGGAGAAGAAATGGAACGCACTGGTGATTGGCGGAGGCCACAACGGATTGACAGCAGCCGCTTATTTGGCTCGTGGAGGCCTCACGGTGGCTGTGCTCGAGCGGCGTCACGTCATCGGCGGCACAGCCGTCACTGAAGAACTCATTCCTGGTTTCAAGTTCTCTCGCTGCAGCTACCTCCAAAGCCTCCTCCGTCCCTTCATTATCAGGTGCGTCATCTTCACATTTTGTAAAACGGTGTTCATGCAGCGCCACGTTTGGTTTATTGTGTTCTATCAACAATGATTGTAAATATATTGGCATTTGAAGGGAATTAGAATTAATGAGACATGGCTTCAAGTTGTTAAAGCCAAAAGCGACGTCGTTTACACCATGTGTTGATGGCCGTTACCTTCTCTTGGGTTTTGATGATGATCATAATTATTCAGAGATTTCCAAATTCTCAAAACGAGATGCCGATACCTATCCAAGGTGTTATAAGTTTCTTTACTGTTAAACTATTGTGCATTGTGCATGAGTATTTATAGTCGAATTTTCTTTTAAGTAATAATTTTTCTTTCCATTTTCGTGGATAACAGGTATGAAAGCCAGCTTTATAAATTCTGTAAAATCATGGATTTTATTTTGGATTCACCTACACCTGAAACTTTGAATGGAGATATATCTTTGCATGATCGGCTGAGGAATAAGCTGCAAACCTCAGTTTTTTGGGCTCGTTATATGCGGCATGTCCTGTCCTTAGGCCAAAAGGAGATGGTGTATGTATTATTTGGACTATAATTGCTGTATACTTTTGCAAAATACATATAGGCGTCCATTAAATTGTATGTTTGGGATATGTGAATTTGAAGCCAGAATTTTATGGGATGAAATCGCTAAATGTTAAGTGAAAAAGTGATTGGTCACTAGTGAAATTTGATGTTTACCAAATATTTTATTTGTTGTGCTTCTAGATTATGCAGAAAGATGACAGTCCCAAACATACCTCAAGATTGTTTTGATTGTTGTTCAAATATATGCTAATAGGTGTGTAATTAATTTTAGCCCTAGCCTCTTCCCTTTGTTAACGCTGGTTTTTTAATATTTTTACAGGAGCTTTATGGACTTTTTATTGTCCCCAACGTCAAAGGTTTTGAACAAGTGGTTTGAGGTAGTCATAGGCTCATAACTTAGTGATTTGAATATGTCATGTTCTTCTAATTAGTCAGTGCTGGGAATTAAATCTTCAATATTGATACTAAGTTGCTTGAAAATATGTGAAACAACAATATAGACGATTAAATCTCCAAAAATGGAGGTGTTTGTGATGTGAAAATTTGGGATATGGACCCATGGTACTGTTGAACTTGAGGAATCCTTTCTGTGGGCTAATGTGCTTTACTATGTGTGATAGATAATGCTCATCCATAATACAAGCAGTGTTATTGTGATTTTTTGTTTTCCTGACATTGCAATCAAACATAAAGTGGTGAGGGCTGTGTCATGAATCTGAAATTTTCTTGTATAAAGTTCTACTTTTGTTTTCTTTTTATATGTTGAATGTTGTAATTTTATCAAGTAGTTCATGTAGTGAGTTAGTTCAGCAAGTGCTTCAGTCTTCATGAATGTGACCATTTCTTTTTCTTTATCTCATTTGTTAAATACAGAGTGATGTACTGAAGGCGACAATTGCAGGAGATGCTATAGTTGGGAGTATGGTAGGACTTCTATTCTTAGCAATATGAAGTTTTAGATTTTTTTTTTTTTTTTTTTGGGTTTAGTGAAATGATACAATTACAATTTTTTGAACCTATTCCATTCACTGAAAATTTTTATCATCTATTTGCACTCCTTTCTGTTACAATATTTAGGTCTGAGGATATTTTGATCTTTCACTTCACTTTCTGGTATGGTCAGAACTTTTTTGAATGTGTCACAATAACATAAAGATGGTGATTTGCCTGACTGAATGTTAGATGCTAGTTTAATGTCTATCTCAAAATCTGGAATATTGGAATTTTGCAAAGCTACTAGATTAAATTAATTGTCAAATTGGCAATCTCTATAGGCAAGTATCCATGCACCTGGGAGTGGATATGTCCTACTGCATCATGTGATGGGCAAAACTGATGGCGATCGTAATGTTTGGTCGTAAGTATTTGATTTGTGAAGTTGATGTAAATGATAATTAATTTGGTAACCTTGCAATGCTAAATACCTTGCTACGAATCACCCAGGTCAAAATTAGATCTACTTTACTATCCTGTGCCTTTTCCATCTCAACTTTTGCAGTCATGCGAGATTTTGAACCATGATCCAAATTCTTCTCTATATCTCTCTCTTTCTTGATATGGTACAAGCGTTGTATAATATTTTTTCTGTTACCATATTTTTCATGAAGAAGAGTGGTTAATTTTGATAATGGCTGAATCAAAACGAGTTTATTAGTTTAAATTTGATCTAAATAGCTGAATCTAAACTCTTAGGTTCAAATTATATAATATTTTTTCTGTTACTACATTTTTAAAGAAGAAGAGTGGTTAATTTTTATAATTGCTGAATCAAAACGAGGCTTGGTTTTACATCATTATAAGATTGACAAGTTCCATTATGATATGGTTGGGTTGGACTTCTCTCTATGTGATTGAAAGTCTCATGTCTTCCTGAAACAAGTTAGAAACACTTGATCTACAATACAGCACACAGATGACATGTAAGAAACAAGATAGGGAACTTTTGATTGATGGTGTCAAAGTACTTGATTTCATGACCTCAAGAGGTCATATACAAAGAAGCATGGTTATAGATCAATTACTTTGCTGAAGTGTTGAACAGATTTAGTAAAAATAACTTAAAACTAATAACCTTATCCTTTCAGCCAATGAAAACTCCATGAATTTAACATGCAGCTTTAGCATCTTGGTTGCAAATTGTTTATTTTTCATTTTTCTCTTTCTAGTCCGCAGAATGGAATTGAATGGATCTTTTTTCTTGAGTGCATACCTAAATCATTTTATTATTGGACAATGCACACCTAGTAAGATACTGCTACTGACTTAGAATGATTTGATTGTTTTGGTGTTAACATTTAATTTCAACCAGCATACTGCCAAAATTTTCAATCAGTTTATTCATTGTTATCTGTTAAATCTGCATTTATGTTACACTGAAATTCATTGTAGGCATGTGGAAGGTGGGATGGGTTCAGTGTCGTTGGCCATAAGTAAAGCCGCCATTGAAGCTGGGGTGCATATTCTAACAAATGCCGAGGTGCGCTTATTATGATAAGGTTTTTTTTTTCCCTCGTGTCAAGATGGTTTTAATTCATGACTCTACACATCTAACCATACCTCTCCGTTAATGTAATATATTATTAGAATCCTTAGACAAAATAATATCGTTTCTTTAATCCGGTGTGAGCATAGTCTGCCAAGACACAAATGTTGAACTACAATCCAAATTAGCTCTGAGTTTAACCTCTTTATGGTACATCCCTTGTACTTAATAAGTTAAATCATTTCTTTCTTTCTTTCTTTCTTTCTTATTTGCCACATTATGTAATGGTATAGTTTACTATGGTTTTCTATGGAGTTAGTGTTCATGAATTTTGAACTTTTTATCTTTGTATACAGGTTTCACAAATAATGATAGGAGACTCTGGCGAAGTAAATGGGGTTAGTCCACTTTATGAATTACCTCATCTAAGTGAATCTCAAGTGTGTAATGAGACTATCAGATAACTCTACCACATTGATAATCAAGGTATTGCTGATTGATGGGACCCAAGTGCATTCTTCAATTGTCTTGTCAAATGCGACCCCTTATAAGACTTTCATGGTAAGAAACCTAATCTCACATGTTATTTGTTTTTTTCTCTTGGGAATGAAATAAAGGGAAAATTCATGTCATTTTCAAACTTCCTTTATTGGATATTTGCCTGCAAAACTTATGTTTTTCTGTGGCAGGGATTGGTGCCTCAAGATGCTCTTCCTGATGATTTTCTTCGTGCTATCAAGTACTCTGATTACTACTCTGTAAGGTCACTTTAATGAAAACTTCTATTGTTAGTGCAGGAGTTTGGGAAGAACATTAAACTTTTCCCTTATTTTCAATACCGGTTTTCGGTTATTTCTTTAGGATATTTTTGTGGTTCATCACTGTGTTTAATTGGTTTCAAAAGACTTCGGTTTGAACCGGAAATGAGTTCTCCATCAGTTGTGTTGTATGCTTATGATTTTCATAAATTATTTTTTTCAATATCTAAATGAAACAAGTGAAAAATGATGATTACTCCGCACCACCTCCTTTTCTGGTTGTGCTTGGACTAGTTTCTATGTTTGGAGGTTACTCAAGATGTACTAACTAGTACTTCTTGTCATTAAAACAGGGAGTTACAAAAATCAATGTTGCCGTTGATAAATTGCCCCAATTCCATTGTTGCAAGTCAAGTCAACTTGAGGTGGGTCCTCAGCATACAGCTACTATTCACATTGGTTCTGAAAGGTATGCTGAAATGAATTCACTCTGATTTTCTTCTTCTTCTTCTTCTTCCTTTTTTTTTTTTACTCTAAATGATGCTGTCCAATTTTTTCCTGCAGCTGCTTCTGTAATTGCCTGCTTCTGCAATTTGTACTGTGTTTGTTACATTCTTGGGGAAAAAAAAATGAAAAACCAGTTCTTACCCGAGTTCTGGGACTCAACTGTTTACTTTTAAATGATGATGCAGTTGTACTACACGTCATTCATTGATTACTTTATTTCGTTTGACAAGTATGGAGGAGATTGGCTCAGCTTGTCAAGATGCTTGGAATGGTTTACCATCAGGAAGACCGGTTATGGAGATGACAATTCCTTCTTCAATGGACAAAACTATTTCTCCCCCTGGTACAATGACTTAAGCTTTCTTCAGCATTCATTGGTTTCTTTTGAACTTAATTGATGTGCATATTTAAGAAACACAAAATGAAACCAAACGTTACTGGACATTGATCAATTCCCAATTTTCTTTACAAAAGGGAAAAATCAAAAATAGTTCCCAAGCTAATGATGAAGTTCAATAAATTGGGATCTTTAATCCTATTAAAAAAAATGGGATCTTTAATAAAGATGAAAGGATGGAGTTGCTTTTAGCAGCCCATTGATTGAATGAAACCTCAAACAGAGAACATTTTCAAACATTCTGCAAGGAGTTTCGTAAGGAGAAAAAAGAAACCCCAGAAATGTGCAGACGTTCTCTTTCACACACAGTAGCTTCTTGTATTCATATGAATGCAGTGGGTTAAGAACAATTGTTTTATTGAATTGATACTCCCTTGTCACGTTAAATAAGCATCTTTTAGCACCTACTCGGTTGTACTTGTACCAGGTACCCTTGTTTTTTCCCTTGATTTTTTTTTTCCGCGTACTGTAGTTCCTGCAGAACCAGAAGGAACAGAGTTCAACCCTGAAAACGGAGATGGGAAAGTTCAGCCCCTGTTGTGTAACCTACAAACATCAGTTTATATGCTACCAAATTATTTTAATAAATGCTCTCCTTGCTAATATATATTGTGTTCCACTTATGAGGTATACTATGCTACCCAAGCTTTGATTGTAGAAAAATGATTTCTGCATTTTCTTGTAGGTAAGCATGTTGTCAGCTTATTCACGCAATACACACCATATAAGCCTTCAGATGGTAGCTGGGAAGATCCTGCATACCGAGTAAGTGCAATTTCAATCAACGTGATTGTGTGTCTATATACTGGTATTCTCTTAACTCCATATTTATAAAATGGTCAAATATCTGACCTTTGGTTTTGAATTTTAGAAAAAGATTTTTATAAGTTGCTTGTTCTAACTTGTTAGTAGTTACACGTATATATTACAATTGAATGAATACTGTCCTTGTAGGAATCATATGCACAAAAGTGTTTTAGCTTGATTGATGAATATGCCCCAGGCTTTAGCACATCAGTAATTGGTTATGACATGCTTACACCACCAGATCTTGAAAGGGAATTTGGTCTAACAGGTAATTTCCTTCCTCAGGTAATGCCTATTGAGAATTGATTTGACAAATATCCATATTCTTTTGCTAAATACCATGCTTTTGGACCAGATAAAGATAAAAATAAATAAATAAATAAATAAAAGACTCTCGGTCAAATAAAAGAAATGATGATTTCTTGTTAGATTTACATTACTGGGTAGAACATGAAAGTTATATAGCACTTTGCCTTAAGTGCTTGATCTTCCAAAATATGGTGTATGTATTGTTCAATAATCAACTTTGTACATAACATGTTGATTTTACTAATAAATCTTGAATATACATGGCAGGCGGAAATATATTTCATGGTGCCATGGGTTTGGATTCGCTTTTCTTGATGCGACCTGCCATAGGATGGTACTAAACTTAACAGGGTCTTTTGGTTTGGTTTATGTCCATATAAATAATCCTGAATTTATCATAAGAGAAGTAATTTTATTTTATTTAAATTACAGGTCAGGTTACAGGAGTCCAGTAAATGAGCTATACATGTGTGGGAGTGGATCGCATCCAGGAGGTGGTGTAACGGGGGCACCTGGTCGCCATGCTGCTCGTGTTGTTCTCCAGGATTTCAAGAAGCAATATCGTTAGTTTAGACGTGTATGTATGTATGTATGTATGTATGTATGTATGTATATATTTGTGTCTATTTGTCAGAGTGTTTGTGTTATTATTGAACGAAGACAATTGGCATACCACATTTATGTTGCAATTTTCTTAGTCTGTGATAAGTTAATGACTATACCACATTGGTGTGTGCAGACGTTATAAGATGTAATTTGCAAATTTTCAAATTAAGTTATATAAGGGTTTGTTTGATCTGCAATTCCGAATTAAGTTTTTGTTTGGAGACAATGATATAAAATGATACAAAATACTTTGATCGACAGTTATATTTTGTTTCTGTAAAACCGTGTTTTAATATATCTAAAATTGTTAAATTATTGTGTATGTTTTGCTAGCTCGTCATTAACTTCATAAAATACAATTACACCCTGTGACGTGATTTTATAATACTGCACTCGCCATACGTACAAGTCCACTACGAAATTGTTTCTTCTTAAATTATATCCTGAAATTATGATATGTCATACATTATTTATATTATTTTACTCAGTGTGAAGATTTACAATATGTGATGATTCACGTTGTTTTGTATACATGGGTTTATAGATATTGTATATTTTAAAATCTAATACTTAGTAGTATCACAAGTTTTAAAACATGCATCCTCTCTAAATTATTAGGTAGCAAGTTTCAAATATTTTATTTCTTAAAGAAAAAGGAAATAGGAAAAACGGACAAACGATGTATTATGTGAATCAGACGAAATTTGGAACTGTGTGGGTTGTTGTTTTCACTTTCTACTTATAATTAAGACAATTATGGAAGCGTATAAATATGATTAAAATTTGAATTTAATTAATATATTTATTTTTTATTTTAAATGTCTTTATATAAATATTAAGATATTTATTTTTTTATAAAATAAAAAATTTAAAATTAATATGTTAACATTTATACTCTAAACAATTTTAAACTAATATATTAAATTGTCGACATATATAAATGTTAAATAATGAAGTAAGAGTAATTTTAATAAATAAAATATTTAAATTATTCAGACATTCACCCTATTATATTTAAATTCATCCCATTATATTTAAGTTAAAAATTTTAATTTTATTATATTTAAATATTTTTAACAAATATTCATATATAAATTAAAAAAAACAAACAGTTTTTTAATTATTTCAATAATTATATTTAGATTTAAAAAAAAAAAAACCACCCTACATCTTGACTAAGACTTCTATTAAATATTCTTCGAAGACCCATGTATTAACACTAACATAAATATTTTTTCAAGTTATTATGCAAATTAAAAAAAAAAATGTTTTGAAGACTTGAGGTACTCTAAAGTTTATGGCTTAATTTGATTATATATATATATATATATATATAAACATATATATATATATATTATTCTCTAGTCATACTAGTTTAATTATGACTTGAGTTTTCATATTATGGACTTAGAATTATGACATTACATGTCCAATGGTGTTATGTATCATTGATGTTATGCAATCATCTTATATATAATATATAAATGAGAATACACAATTGGCAATATAACACGACCAGTAATGTCATACAACTGTTAACATTAAACTACCTTATTGTAATATTCGGTGGGAGTGTTTTGTGTTTTATAAATATAGTATAGATTGGATTTTATAATAAATTTACAGAGGACAGGCATGTAAAAGAAATCAACACGAGAATTTTGCATGCAATAGATAGACCTCCTTTTCACGCATATTGTGTCCAAATAGCACTCCTGAGTCCTGAATGGTTGACTCCTGTCTTATTATTACGTCCGTTACATTTTATGCATGCAAGAGCTTGAAAATCCCTCACACAATCAACACTCAGTCTTACACCGACGACAAAATGTGGAGAAGGAGCTTTAGCAGCTGCGCTAGCCCCACTCGCAAGTTGAAAGGGAAGAAATGGGATGCGCTGGTGATCGGCGGAGGCCACAACGGATTGACAGCAGCCGCTTATTTGGCTCGTGGAGGCCTCTCAGTTTCCGTGCTCGAGCGGCGTCATGTCATCGGTGGAGCAGCCGTGACTGAAGAACTCATCCCTGGCTTCAAGTTCTCTCGTTGCAGCTACCTCCAAAGCCTCCTCCGTCCCTCCGTCATCAGGTGCCTGGTGTTCATGTCGTCACACATTTTGTTTATTTTATTTGTTATCGACAATGCTAATAAAATTATTGGAATTCGAAGGGAATTAGAGTTAATGAGACATGGCTTGAAGCTGTTAAAGCCACAAGCGACTGCGTTTAGACCATGTGTTGATGGTCGTTACCTTCTCTTGGGTCTTGATGATGATCGCAATTATTCAGAGATTTCCAAATTCTCAAAACGTGATGCAGATGCTTATTCAAGGTGCTATAATTTTCTCTATTGTTAATTAAACTATATATTGTGTGTTGGGTAATTATATATAATACGTTTTTCATCTTTTTGAATTAAAGACTTTAATTACTTTTCCTTTTTCATGCTAACAGATATGAAAGCCAGGTTTATAAATTCTGTAAAATCATGGATTTCATTTTGGATTCACCTACACCTGAAACCTTGCACGGAGATGTATCTTTGCATGATCGGCTGAGGAACAAGTGGGAAAACTCAGTTTTTTGGGCCCGTTGTCTACGGCATGTCCGGTCCTTAGGCCAGAAGGATATGGTGTATGTATTATCTGGGCTATTATTTTTCCTACTTCTAAAGAGAATATATATAGGTGTCTACTTAATTCGTATCATTTTGATTTTTGTTCAAATATATGCTGTCGGGTGTGTAATTAATTATAATCCTAGCCTCTTCACCCTAAAAGTTGCATTCTCTTTTTTAAAATATTTATTTTTACAGGAACTTTATGGATTTCTTATTGTCCCCAACGTCAAAAGTTTTGAACAAGTGGTTTGAGGTAATCGTAGCTTAGTGATTTGAATAATTTGGATGTCATGTTCGTCTAATTACTCAATGCGGGGATTGAAATATTTCTATATTGATCCTAGGTTGCTCGAGAGTTTGTGAAACCATGCTATCTATTATTAAGATTCCGAAAGTCGGCGTGTTTGTGGTGTGAAAATTTTGGATATGAACCCATACCACTGTTGAACTTGAGGAATCTTTTCTGTGTGCTAATGTGGTAGATAAACCCATCAATAATACAAGCCATCTTATTATTATTATTATTATCATCATTTTGTTCTCCTCAAGTAAAAATTATCACTGTAAACATTACTAACATGGCAATTAGATGGAAGTAGTGGGGGCAGTGTCATGTATATGGAAGTTCTTATTTGAAATTTGTATTTTGGTTATCATCTTATATGTTGAATGTTATTATTAAGTAGTTGACCATTAGTGAATTAATTCATCAAGTGCTTCAGTCTTCATGAATGTGATTTTTTTCTTTTGTTTTCTGATTTGCTAAACACAGAGTGATATACTTAAGGCAACAATCACAGCAGACGCCATCGTTGGGAGTATGGTAGGACTTCCATTCTTATACTGTTTGAAGTTAGATTTCATTTTGGGTTCGATTAAATGATACCATTTCAATTTTTTGAAACGATTCACCTCACTGACGCTTTTTATTATCTATTCACACCCGTTTCTCTTAACAACATTTAGGTGTGAAGATGATTCCTGCTTTTCACCTGGCTTTCTTTTATGGTTCAGATCTTTTTCAAATTAATCACAATAATATGAGGATTATTATTTTAAATGACTGGATAAATGATAGTTTAAGATGTATCTCAAAATGTAGAGTCTGCAATTCTGTGATGGGCTATGAATTTATTGAATGAATTATTAAATTGTCATGCTCAATAGGCAAGTATCCATGCCCCGGGGAGCGCATATCAGCTGCTGCATCATGTGATGGGTGAAACAGACGGCAATCGTAATGTTTGGTCGTAAGTATTTCATTTCTGCAGTTCATGTAAATGATAATCAATTTGGTAACTTGTGATAATTGCAGAATCAAAATGAAGCATGGATTTATATCATTATAGGATTGACGAGTCCACTTATACCATCATTGTGTTGGACTTCTCTATATCATTGAAAGTCTCACATCTCCCCACAGCAAATTAGAAAAGCTTTATCTACAATACAGTGCACACACGACATATAACACATAAGTGTAGGTAATTTCTGATTTGTGGTGCCAAAGTACTTGATTTTATGACCTCAAAAGATCATGTACATAGAAGCGCGATTATATTTCAATTTGCTTTGCAGAAGCTTTGAACAGATTTAGTAAAAATAATTTAAAACTAAAAATCTTATCCTTTTTATTTTCATCCATAGAACGGAATTGAGTGGATTGTCTTTATTTCTCTTGAGTGCATACATAAATATTGTTGTTGGACAACAATCACCTAGTAACATGATGCCACTGACATAGACCGAGTAGATTATAACAAACATTTTTGATTGGTTAGTGTTAACATTTAATTTCAGCTGTCATAATGCTGAAAAATTGCAATTGGTTTTTTCACTGTTGTCTCTTGAGTCTCTGTTTTATGCTGTACTCAAATTCATTGCAGGCATGTTGAAGGTGGGATGGGTTCAGTGTCGTTGGCCATAGGTAAAGCTGCCACCGAAGCTGGGGTGCATATTCTAACAAATGCACAGGTGAACTTATTATGATCAGTATTCTTCCTCATGTTGTGTCAAGAAGTTTTAACTTATGACCCTACATTCTAAGCATACCTCTTCACCAATGTAGTATATTATTAGAATCATCAAAATAATAATCTTGGTCTGGAGCAAAGACATAAATGTTGAACTACAAAGCAATTTTTCTTTGAGCTAACCCATTTATGATGCACTCTCTTGTACTAAAATGAATCAATTCATTTATTTGTTCTTTCCTTCCTTGTCATCCCAATAATTATATGGAACAGTTTACTATGGTTTTCTGTGGAGTTTCTGAATTTTGAACTTTATCTTTGTATACACCACAGGTTTCACAAATAATGATTGGCAATTCTGGTGAAGTTAATGGGGTTAGTTCACTTTATGAGTTGCCTCTGCTGAGTAGATCTAAAGTGTTTAAAGAGACTATCAGATAACTTTGCTATATTGATAATCAAGGTATTTCTGGTAGATGGGACCCAAGTGCATTCTTCAATTGTTTTGTCAAATGCAACCCCTTATAAAACTTTCATGGTAAGCAGTCTAATGTTGCTCTTTCTTTCTTTCTTTCTTTCCTTTTTTTTTTTCCCCCTGTTGGGTGGGGGTTTGCAAAAGGTTATTATGATGAAGGCAAAAAGGAAGATTCATGTCACTTACAAACTTCATATACTTTTGGATATGTCTCCACAGAACTTAAGTTTTTCTGTGGCAGGAATTGGTGCCTCAAGATGTTCTTCCTGATGATTTTCAACGTGCTATCAAGTACTCCGACTACTACTCTGTAAGATCGCTTTAATGAAAACTTCTATTGTTAGTGCTGGGAAGAACACTCAACTTTTCACATTTATTTTTCAATCTGTGTTTTCAGATTAGCTCTATATCATCATTTATTTAAGATTCTGCTGTTGGTTCATGAATGTTGTTTAATTGGTTTCAAATAACTATGAATTGAACCTGAAATGGGTCCTCCATCTGTGATGCTGTCTGTTTATCATTTTCATATATTCTAGTTACATTTCAATATCTAAATGATGATTACTCTGCACCGTCTCTTTCTCTGGTTATGCTTGGACCAGTTTCTATATTTAAAGGTGAGTCAAGATGCACTGACTAGTTCCTTGTTGTCACTAAAATAGGGAGCTACAAAAATAAATGTTGCTGTTGATAAATTGCCCCAATTCCATTGTTGCAAATCAAGTCAACCTGAGGTGGGTCCTCAGCATACAGCCACTATTCACTTTGGTTCTGAAAGGTATGCTGAAAAGTATTCATTCTGAATTTTACTTTTCTTTTGCGAAATATATGTTGTCTAATTTCTCCCAGCACCTGCTTCTGCAATTTGTGCTGCGTTTGTCATATGCCAGGATAGAAAAGAAAGTAGAAATTCAATCTTCCATTTCCAGTAAAATATGACGAGTTTTGGAACTCTATTCTTTACTTTTAGAGGATGATACTGGTCTACTGCTCAATTCATTGATTACTTCATTTATTTCCTTTGCCAAGTATGGAGGAGATTGGCTTGGCTTGTCAAGATGCGTGGAATGGTTTACCATCGCAAAAACCTGTTGTGGAGATGACAATTCCTTCTTCATTGGACAAAACTATTTCTCCCCCCGGTATAATGACTTAAGCCCTTTCATATGCATTGAAATTTACAGATGTGCATATTTAAGAAACACAAAGTGAAGCGAAACGTTACCAGGCTTTGATCAATTGGTAGTCATATTCTCGCTAAAACTTATCCCAAAATCTCCATCTCAAGTTATTGTCAAATTGTGTGGCACTATCAAATCATTTTTTGCATCACCATTTAATGATCCATGTGATAATGCCACACTGCTTGATGCATGACTTGGAATGGGAAATTAGGTATAAGTTTTAGGCATGGTATCAATCTTGATAAATTTTTTAAATTTTCTTACAAATGGGGGAAACCATAAACAATCTCCTAAAGGAGGGAGATGAAAGAACAAAGAATTATGCAACTTATGCAACTTTGAAACCAATTGGTTGGCTGAAGCCTCAAATAGAGAACGTTTGAGAAAACCATTTTAGGCATTTTGTAAAGATAAGAAAGAAAAACTTGGAATGTGCAGATATTCACTTTTACACACACTTCTTTGTATTCATGCGGAAGGCAGTTGGATAAGAATAATGGCTATTATTTTGACAGAGGCAATATATTCATTTTTATCATCAAAAGGTGTGGAATATACTTTTTATCAGTTTGTTAATTTTTTATGATAGATGAAATACTGAGAAGATGAAACTCCCATTTTAAATGCTAAAATCGAAAGTTCTTCAAACCATTGCTCGGTCATCAAGCCACTTTGATTGAATTGATAGTCCCTTTTGTT
This sequence comes from Azadirachta indica, assembly GCA_022749755.1. Taxonomy (NCBI): domain Eukaryota; kingdom Viridiplantae; phylum Streptophyta; class Magnoliopsida; order Sapindales; family Meliaceae; genus Azadirachta; species Azadirachta indica. The sequence goes on along the minus strand of CM040447.1, from coordinate 14,518,383 downwards.
TAGCAACTACTTGGTCACAGCAATTGCCCTTGTTCTTTCCCCTTTGTCTTCTATATTTCTCTAGAACCAATAGGAACACACTCTCACCATGGAAACGGAAGTGGGGAAGTCCATTTTCTCTTGTGAAACTTATCATTATCAGTTGATTTAAACACTTAAGTTATTATAAATAACTAAGCTTTGATCATATTATACTACCTAAGCTTTGATTGTAATACAATGGCCTTGTGTATTTTCTTGCAGGTAAGCATGTTGTCAGCTTATTCACGCAATACACACCATATAAACCTTCAGATGGTAGCTGGGATGATCCTACATACAGAGTAAGTGCAATTTGAACCAACATGATTTTGTGTCTATATACACTGCTTTGGTACTCTCTTAACTGCGCATTTATACATTGGCTAAGTATCTGACTTTTATATTGATTTCTTGTTCTAACTAGTCAGCAATTATGCATGTATATTACAATCTACTGAACCTATCCTTGTAGGAGTCATATGCAAAAAAGTGTTTTAGCTTGATTGATGAGTATGCCCCAGGCTTTAGCACATCAATAATTGGTTATGATATGCTGACACCACCAGATCTTGAAAGAGAATTTGGTCTAACAGGTAATTTCACTCCTCAGTAGTAGACCTGTAAGTAATGGCTATCGAGATTTGACATGAGCAATATCCATATTTGTTTGGCTAAAGACCATGCTTTTGGACCGGATTAAGATTTTAAAAAAAAAAGGAAAAAAAACAGAAGACTGTCAAGGAGAATAAACAAAACAGGATAATTTCTTGTTAGATTTACATTGGTGGGAGAACACGAAGTTTTTTAGTACTCTGCCGTAAGTGCTTGATCTGCCAAAATATAATCTATGCGAAATAAAATAAGTCTTCTACCTAACATGTAGATTTTAATAATAGATCTTTGAACATACATGGCAGGTGGGAATATTTTTCACGGTGCTATGGGTTTGGATTCGATTTTCTTGATGCGACCTGCCAAAGGATGGTATTAATGCTTAACATCTGGTTTAATTCCATGCAATCTGAACGTTATCATAGTAGAAACTTTTGGTTTTCTTCAAATCACAGGTCAGGTTACAGGAGTCCAGTAAAAGGGCTATACATGTGCGGGAGTGGATCACATCCTGGAGGTGGAGTAATGGGTGCACCTGGTCGCAACGCTGCTCATGTTGTTCTCCAAGATTTCAAAAGGCAATCCCGTTAGTTTATGTTTTATATATATATATATACATGTATGTGTCTATGAGAGAGTTGTTACTAGTTGAACGCTCAACAAGAAGGAAATTGTCGTGGATTATCAGAACTTGTAGATCGTCTATAAAACTATATTGGAGTTCCATTTCTTAGTCTCTGATTAGTTAATAACTTTGCTTCAGTGTTGTGCGCAGAAATAGTTAGGTGCGTCGTAGTTTGCAATTTTTAAATTCAGCATTTCAGTTGTCTCGTAATTTCCCATTTTTCGTTTCAGTTGTATAAGGGTTTGTCTGATTTGTAATTTGGGCTAGGAATGTGGTTATAAATTATCTTGATAAAAAGTTTTTATTTCTACTTTTTTTCTTCTGTAAGATCGTATATAAATCATAACTTAAACTGTCAAACTATCCTTAAAAAAAAAGACTATTAATAATGGAAATTTTTTTGACAAATATTATATTTATTCATTTTTTAATAATTTTAATGAAAAAATTATATATACAATTAAATTTAAGGGGTTTTAACACATATCTCCCCTGAGGTTTAGCTTTTTAACACTTAAAGAGAAGGTTTGGTTTAATGCACATATACATACCTTCCCTATAGACTTCTACTTTCATCCATAATTATAGAAAAGATACATTTACCCTTCATTTGCCATTTTTAAAATAAAGACAAAAATTTAAACTTGAAATATTTTTTTAATTAAAATAATATATTATTAAAAAATGAAGAAAAGAGAATACAAAAAGAACTATAAGTTCAGCAAAAATTAAAATTTAAAAATAGGAGGTTTTAAAACATACTTATAAAAATTTTTTACTTCATTTATTTTTACTCCACCTATAAAAGTTTTATTTATAAAAATTTTACTTTAAAAAACTTTAATTATAAAGTTAAATCAAATAAATCCTTATTCTTTTCAATCGTAAAATAAAACATTTGATATTCGAGTTATTAAAGATAAAGGACCATCTCCATTACTTATTCAATTTTTTATTTATCATTTAATTGTCCTTTTTTTTTTCGAACTGATAAAATTATTTAAGTATAGATAATTCTTACTTAAATGAAATAATACATTTATACACTCTATAAAACTAATGTTCTTTGTTTTTATTCGAAGGGATAAAAAGGACTCACTTGTACTATGATTCCAATCTTTATTAGAATTTCACCATTATTTTCACATTGTTTTATACTCTATATAAAATGATCAGTTTTAATTGCCATTTATCTATAATTCTTTTCTAAACTTTAATTTTGGTTGAACCTATAGTTTTTTTTATATTTTCTTTTCTTCATTTTTTAATAATATATTGTTTGAATTAAAAAAAAATCAAGATTAAAATTTTGTCTTTATTTCAAAAATGACAAATGAAAGGCAAATGTATCTTTTAAATAATTATGGATGGAAGTAGAAATTTGTAGGGGAGGTATGTGTACATTAAATCAAATATTCTCTCTAAGTGTTAAAAACTAAACCTCGGGGAGGTATGTGTTAAAACCCCTAAATAATAATTAAACAGCAAGTGGTTGTCCAGACAAGCCCTAACGCTATTAGTATCATTTACCGTTTAAGGAATGGGAAGGTTACTCGGGGTGGCGGCCAATGATCGAAAAACATGGCCAGTCGGGAAGATGATGAAGACGACATAGACCCCGTCAAAATGCTGTTTCCATTAGATGAAAAGCACTGTCAAAACACTTTATCTGTGCCACCACTACAGGACACTGCATCCGGCCAGCAGCTACAGAACCACTACATCCCTTCGATCGAGTCAACGCTGGTGATACGGCAGCTCCCTTCCCAGGGCCTTTCTTTCAAGCTCTGGCCAGCAGCCACCACGCTCGTCACCCTCCTAGACCAGTACCGCCGTCAACCTAGTAGTAGCTCCCTTACCACCGTTTTTACCAACGGTCCAGATAGTCGCCCGCTCAACATCCTCGAGCTTGGTTCCGGCACTGGCATGGTTGGAATGGCTGCTGCCGCTATTCTCGGAGCTAAAGTCACGGTCACGGACCTTCCCCACGTCATACCCAACCTCCAATTCAACGTTGACGCCAATGCCGGTTTGTTTTCCGTGGAAGGAGGGACCGTCCATGTGGCAACGCTTAGGTGGGGAGAAGCTGATGACGTCGAGGTCGTAGGACGGGAATTTGACGTCATACTGGCCTCCGATGTTGTGTACCATGATCACCTGTATGACCCTCTACTCGAAACGCTGCGTTTGTTGCTGAATTCAGGTGTGAAGGAGAAGAAGATGACGTTTGTTATGGCTCATTTAAGGAGGTGGAAGAAGGACTCGGTGTTTTTCAAGAGGGCCAGAAAGCTGTTTAACGTTGAAATTATACACGTGGATAATCCGTGCGATGGGTCCAGGATCGGCGTGGTTGTTTATCGTATGACCGGAAAGGCAACAAAAATTTCTTAATAATCAATGTATTTCAATAGGACTTCATGTCATTTGGCTAAAGTTCCAAGTAACTGAACGGAGAAACTTGTCATTTCAAATGTAGAAAAAACGTTCAGAGGTGCTTAGCAATCACTCGCAAAACATTAGCAATCACTTTCAAAACAGTAGGATAACAAGAGGAAATATCACAGAAAACGCAGATATAGACATGAACATATTCAATTGCGTTTCCTTTTACAACATGCTTTACAAAAGGCAACAAGAGAGCTGGCAAAGGCTTCGAACCTTTTTGACATTCACACACAACCTACAAACCAATATAAGATAAATTCTCCACCTTGCGACTCTACTACATGCACGCCCCTGCTGCAGTCTAACAGCATCACTGGCATCAAAGAGCTTGAAAGCATTGCGTTGACAGGGAACAGGGCATCCCTGAGGGCTCAAATAAAGTGCTTTCCGGAAATGTTTACACAGCTCAATTGCATGCACAAGGTTGTCCGCTCACTTCGATTGGGAAAAAATTTCTTTTACCATCACTGCTGTATGATCATTGCTTCCTTAGTGGTGAGCCTTTTGCCACAGCTTTCATACTCTGGGAATCTCTAAAGCAAACAAAGTGCACTAGTGTTTTCCCATTGGGATAGACTGCAAAAACACTCGTCCCTATTTTCTTGTTGCAAAGAGAGCACATACTATCACTGGTGATCTTGACCACTGTTTTCCTATGGTTGTAGAGTTCATCTTTCACCTGTTTCACACAATTCTTCATTTAGAGAACAAGAACGGATGCATATATATACTTGTGCACATCACACAAATTTCCTGGTCTCAAGCTAGACTTAAACAGAAGTACCCCATTGGGAAGAAAAATAAAACACGGACATAAAATTAGAAGAATGAAAGTACAATCACAATTTATCTATCCAAGCTACAATTATAACAATTTCGATAAAATGGTTTAGAAGTTAATTAATACCCACATACCAGAAACATCATTGGATAAATTATTTGGCAGAGAAAGGGCTAACATAAGTTTATAAATAACATAATATTATGCAAGATGAGGATGAGCACAAACACAAGGAGAAAGTGAATCGAACACTGCTACGATAAAATGGTCAAAGCAAAAAGAATCTGTAGTAAGCATCTTATGCTGAAGTTAATCTAGATTGCTGGTTCTAGAAACTTGTTCTGTAAAGATATATACCAAAAATAAGATAGGCCTCTGTAATAAAAGTTGCCCTAGGTGGAAAATCCTAATGAGACAACTCCAGTCCACCATCCTTGTGCACGCAAGGATCGCCAACAGGCAAGATCTTCTTGCTATCAGCCATGTCATTGATAAGATAACATAAAATATCCATTAACTTATATACGCAAACTTCAAAGAGAAAACTTATGCTCACCTGCAAGTTCTCACTCTGCCTAAGACTCTTGATCACTGAAAAGTTTCTGTAGGCTTCACTGGATTTTCTCAGAAGAGGTCCAAGAAATGGAAGCAGATTCTGTACGTAATATGAAAAATAAATTCCTTAAGAAAGAAGCGTGGAGATGATACGTGATAAATTACTACCCAGCATAGTAACATAAGGATTAATAAGATTAGATGTTGAGGCATTGTTATATTCAAAAAAGTAAATTCCTTCAGGAAAAAGTGTAGAGACAATAAACTACTGCCTAGCACAGCGAGATAAGAATTAATAAAACTAGACGTTAAAAGAATTGTTATCTTCAAGAAGAACATGAGACTATATCCTCACCATCCGCAAACCTGACACATAATGTGACTAACAAGAACTTACAAAGTTGTACATACAGTTGGTGATTGAAAGTTTGCAATTCCTCTTAACAACAAAATTGATACCTGCAGTTTAGTTTCTCTTGGTAAGAGCCTGAGGGCCTGAGCTCCATTGATTCTATCCCACCTTCGGCTCAACAGATCAAGGACCTTACCGAGCATGATACTAGAACCTCCCTCCTCACTAGATTCTTCGGCATCACCATCACTCCTACCACTATCAGTGCTACTGGGACTCATGCGCATATCCTCCGCACCCTCTATCGCAGCAATTTTCTTGGTTGTACGTCCTCCTTTTGTCTTGACTGAAGTTCCTGCCCCAGTCTTTGGTATGCTTGTATTCTGAGATGATACCAGATTTGTAATTCGCTTCTCAAAGTTTTTGGTTGTCTTCCGTGGATTCAAATATATTTGCAGGAGAGTGAGATATATATTGCCTGTAGATTTTGCAGATGGCTGATGAACTACATACTCATATACCCGATCACAGTAAGCTAGTGCAAGTTCGGGTACATGAAGCTACAAAAGTTAAGGGGAGTAAAATTAGAAAGTATTCATGTAAAAGCCATCCAATAATCAAGAGAAAAATAGAGAGTTAAAATTACGACAATTAAAAAACCTAAAACAACCAGTGAATACATTTTAAATTGAATTAAAGTAACAATAGTAGTCAAATGGAACAATATTTTTTGTGTTTTATCTTCTTTTGGGTGCTAGATCATTACAAATAATAGCTTCAATGAGCATAGCCTACCATTACTATTGTCCCAGTAAGTGGTAAAACTTCTGCACTATCATGGTTAGGAGTAACATTCAAGGTGTGTGCAATATCTCTGCTTCATTTTATGTTCCCTTAAAAGTGGTTTTATATTCATTAACCATCCTTAGTACAAAGAGGAAAACAGGTTGATTAAAATAAGAAAATACCTTGTGAACATATAGAGATAAGGCAAGTTCATGTTGATTCATTTTACCCAACAGTATTGCACGCTCTTCATATAAAGCATCTGGTGGGAGACGTTTCAACAAAGTGTCAGGATTATATCCTGAAATACTCTCCAAAGCAGACAATAATTTCTTCCTTGTTGGCGAATAAATCAACTCATCCCACTTTTGTTGAGCACTAAGGTCGGTATACCAATCGAGTACTTCTGAGAGATAGATTTGTACCTATAGTACAGAAATTAAGAAGAGAACTTCAGCTATTATTAGTAAAATTAGTGACATAACAACCATTCTCTGTATCACCAATGTTAACTTTCAAATCCAGCAGCTTTCATACAAAAACTAATAGTTTTATTGAAGTTAACAGAATCAAGAAATCTCACCATTTCATTTTGAAGGTTTCCAGAGATCCCATTTTCATTCATTGCAAGCATGAGCTCTAAGTATCTGCCCTGCATGCTAGGAGCATGCTGCTTCAAATAAGAATTGACCAAGTCTGCTGGAATATTTCCAGATAAAAATAACTCAATGGTTTGCGTTGGACAGCTTTCAAGAACAAGCATTGAGAACTCCAGGACAAGCATGGGGTCAGTCCCACAGAGTGGCTGCATAAGAAACTCCATTGAACCTCATTAGTTAGGTATTCAACATATCTTGGCTCTAATCTCACTCATAACTCACATTCTTCAGTTCCTAAAATGAAGGTTCCCCCAATATAAATCAATCTCTATACTTTCTTTTTTGGTAAGAAAATAAGTTCTTTATACTGGATGCCAAGAAAAATAAATATCATAGGTTTTAGTGCTATGTTTGATTTTTTTTTTTTTTCAATTTTTGGTGCGTATCATCAGGATCATATGTTGCAATCAGAATAGGAGTTGTCTCAATGAACAAGAATATTTACCTTGAGATATTCAATAATTGACTCAGGATTGAACTTTTGGGTAAGCTCAGTTTGTGGTTGGCTCGATTTTGACTCTTCTACTAATTGATGCAGAAGTTTAAGAGCTTCATGGTGCATAGAGTTGGATTTATAAAGCTCCAGCAGTGCAGCATAATGACTCCTTTTCTGAAGAATCTCCTCACAAATTTTTACATCACAGTAGTTAAGACCTTTCAATAATTCTAAACCAGCTGAAGACTGTCCTGTAAGAAGAAGAGCTTGGAGTAGAGCTGTATCCAGTATTGCTGCCATCTCCCTAGCACCAGAGTTAATGGCGATGGTACCACGCCCCTGAAGGACCATAATAGAAGATCATAAATCAACCCTAGCTTTTTGTATTGGAGAATTGTACAAAATTACCATCAACAAATAAAACATATTTGGAAAAGTTTTCGATCATAACATGATATACATACTAAATCAATATAATATGTCTGTGTGTATTATGAATTAGTTTATGGAGATAACCTTGTGTTATGAATTAGTTTATAGAGACAACCTATCAACATAAGTAACTACATAATACGGTTTGTTTGTGAACAGTCTATCAGTTGACAGAAGTAAAAGCTAGTTGATATGCCATTACAAATAAACTAGCCTGTATGGCTTGGTTTATGATTAACAGACATTTGTATACAAAGTGTACCAATCATGGGGCTGTTCCTGGATGTTTAGATGATAAAAATTGTAAATCTAGTAAAAATAAGCTTCATAGGCCATTTCTACATTGTTCTACCTCTTAAAAACTAAGCCATATAAACTAATTTATAAAAAATAAAATAACAAGTAGCATGATGAACATTCATCAAACAAAGGAGAACAAGCAAGAGCAGGTTCAATGTAAAACATAAACCTAATATCATGAAAAACAAATATATAACACAAGATAATGACATAAACACGGGAAATCTTGAAACTGCATTCAAAAGAGAATCAGTAATTCACCTTGTTTGATTTTCTAAACCTTGTGGAATCATAAGATACAAAGTTATCTACAACAGCATCTAAAACAACCTCTTCTGTTCCCTCAGCAGTGGCCTTCTCAATTATACTGCCTCTCTTCTTCTGCAGAAACTTAATGAGAGCCATAAGTGTATTATGGCTCATTTTCTTGGACTCAAGTGCTGCATTTTCATCCAATTCTGATTGATGTGTTGGAAAGGATTCCATATCATCTGAGACACCAGAGGAACCTCTTGAGAGATATGAAGCATCAGAAGAAATGTCCATTAGTTTCTCTGGTTCAGGAATCACAGTTGTTTTTGGAAGAATAATAGATGGATACAAAGAAAGCACATAGGTAATATCCACTTGAGATGCCAAAAAATGTTCCATGGCCTCCTCGTAACTCCCATTGTCAAAAAGATAGTGAGCATATCTGTAAATGAAGAAACAAAGTAAATTAACCCTAGTGTATGGTTGAACAATGTACAAGCATGGTGGATATACAGTCCATTACATAAGACATTATATACAGATTGGAAAGAAACAATAAACCATTTAAAGTTTGCTTATCAGTAAAGGAGTAATTGGAAAAATTATGCATCACGCATTGATAATGTGCAATGGACTCCATCTATCATCATAATTATGTAAACCCCATGCAGCCAAGCAAATGTCCTAATTTCTTTTGGAAAGCATACTCCATCATCTTTGCAACAGATGCAATGACATTGCAGGTTGTCTAGGTTGGATCTTGAAATGAGGCTCTAGATTTGAATAAAAATGTAGGTTCAAAAGGCTGGAAAGGGAAACACCAGTAATCAAATTTCAGGAACTCAACCAGTATTTGATGAAGCTCTAATCCTCAGCCCATCAAAGCCAATATCACCCATCCATGACTGGAAAGGAAGATCAGAACACTTGAGCCATCATGTTCCTCAGCCAATAAACTCTAGTTTTATATGATACCAAGGACCACTCCAATCCATATGCAAATATTTGAACTTCTAAATCAAGCTAGGTTTAGGCATGGAGATTATATGTCACAATCAATTCATGATATAGTTTGATAAACATAGAGCTTAATTTGCTCTTTTTGCATGTTCAGATGCAATATACAAAACTTTATAACAACTTTCATTTGATAAATTAGTGTCTCATCAAGTTTCTTCCCAAAACAGTTGCAAAGTGTAATGGAGATACCCACCTTATGTGAATTGATCCCTCCTTTGCAGCTCGAAGGCTTGAATCTTCTGGTGGAAGCAACTTACACAAGGCCAATGCCTCCTCAAAATCCCCAGATGCTGTCAATTGCACGATCTGCAATGCAACAAGAAGCAAAATTCTTAATGCAATTCTTGAAGCATGATAACATTATATTCTCTCTACATTAGACTACCATGTCATGGCCAGCAGCAAAATGCAGATGAGGCAAAAGGCATAATCGCAAAGTACAAAATTATCAAAGGAATTATTTAATAATTTATGTGAAATCTTAAGATCAGTCCATTTTGCTTTTACACATTTGGTTCTTGCATCCACTTGGCATTAACCTTATCAAGATTACTACATACCTGTGCACCAAGGGGGACAGGAAAGAACCCAAAAACAGAATTTTCTAGAGCAACAACAACAGCATTGCTGCTCGGGATAAGATGCCGGACATTTTGTAGAACAACTGTTTGTATCAATGGATATGGAACTCGGAGAGACCGAATCTGCCAAAAACAAAAGGCTTTAATGCACAACATCCAGCAATTCAAAGGATAAGAATTAGCATTAGTCACAGTACCTCAAGACGTCTAGGTAGCAAAGCGATTGCATACGGCTTCTGAATGATAACTGTGGTAGGTGCCTCTGACCAACAAATCCTGTCTGCTTGAAGAAGCTTACCATTTTGGTCCACAAACACGCCAATGTTCTCCTAAAAGCGAAAATCCATAATCTTATAACTCTAAAAGCAAGAAACTGAAAGGCTATAATAGCTGATACTAAAATTCATTTTTTTTCTTCATTGATAGAATTGACTAACAAGAATCATGTTTTGGACTTTTTAAAAGTTACCATTTTGAGTAAAAATGCAAAACTACTAGTGTGTTTGAGATCCCAAGCAAAAATATGTTCAGGGCTGCATACAATCTATATGCATATGGTATCAAGTTTATTATGAAAATTTCAACATAAAGTAGTTTTTCTTGAAGTGCCATTTAAGTACTAGTTTGACGCAGAAGAAAAGAGCAGAATATAGGAATTTCTAAGTTCAGCTACACATTAGGTTAAATGCCAGGGAAAATACCAATGTCTTCTAAAAAGAGAGGAATTCATGGACATAGCTAGAAGAAAAAGTAAACCATTTGGTTTTCTACATTCCAACTTCAATCACCTAAATATAACAAGAGAACATAAATTCATATTGCATCACATAAGTTAAATGATCAACAAAGATAAGTACCTTTCCAAGGAGAAGTTCACTAGAAGGAAGCGAAATCACTAATGGTGGTGCGATTCTTCCGGAGGGAAACACCTCAGATAATGCACCATTTGTAGTGTTCAATATCATGTATTCTTTTCTAATAGCTATGCATATATTTTCACCACACCAAGACATTGACTTCACTGTATCTGGTACTCCAAAATCCTTAACCTCCACAAATCCTCGTCCACCTAAACCAACCAATACAAATTAAGCACAAATATGATTTTGAACTTCAGCTTTTTCACGAAATTTCCCACACCTAAGCTCCATTCAGTTTACATGCAAATTCCGATTGCATAAGCAAATTCTTTTTTATCAAATCAATATTTTGAAAAGAAAAAGAATATTTCATTTTCAAGTTTAAAAAGTACGTTTCTAAAAGCGGAAGGCAAAAACTTATCGATTTCAACAGTAAAACGTCTGCTTTTTGAAACAGAACAAAAAATTCCTAACATGTTATTTTGACTTCCATCAGACAATGAAAAAATTAAAAATACAGCATGTTTGAAATTCTAACAAAATGTGATTTCATTAGCAAATTTGAAGTTTCAAATCTAACTTTTTACGTGTTTTGTCTAATATATTTTCAATACATTTCAAATATTATGGGCAACTAAACGAAGCAAAGATAGATTCACGTAATTACCATCGTGTCTGAAAATACAGACTCTCTTCTGCCTCGCGAAACAGAGAAAGCCTCTTCGATCATCCCAGGAGTACACACTAGCGCCTTTGGCCTTGGTTAACACAGCGATTGTCTCCAAATTGGGGAGCCTATGAAACGCGATCGATTCAGAAAGTGATAAGAGCAGCTCTCTAGAGACCAAGACCTCCATTGATAAAATAGGCTTCTTGGAGAATCCAGAGACGGTTCTCTCAAGTTCGTATGGTTCCTTGCGTAAAGCGTGGTGATCGGACGGCGGAGACCGGTCGGATTCGGAGGATTCCGGCCCGTAGATTTTGAGAGATCCATCGGAGCAGCCGAGTAGAAGCTTTGAGCCGTACGATGCAACGGCATCGATTTTGGGGGAGCAATTACTAAGGAGCTCGAAGGAATCATAAGCAGTGTGTACCATTATTGTTTGATCAGTTCTCAATCTTCTCTCATCATTCGTAGCAAAGGTTTTTGGTCAAATTAGAGCATAAAATTTGGGCGGGTAATAAGATGAAACGACATCGCATCCGTTTTGATTCAACTCCTCCCCTGGTAACTGGTTAAAGGAGACAAGACCACCATTCGGGTCCCTGTGCTTCCCAAAGTCACTGCCACTGTTGCACTTCATAACCTTACATTTGAACCTTGTCCCGCAATATTATGGAACGATAAATTATAAATATTTAAAACTTGTTACATTCCTGCAGTTTCAAATTTTAATTTCTTTAATTTAAAAATATAATTTAATAAAATTAATTAAATAAAGTACATCCTCGTGAACACAAGCGCGCAACTTCAATATTATATGCTACGCATTTCTACAAAATTGTGTTATGTTAACCTTTGGATTGGTCTCATGTCGTGTTGGCGGAATACATAATTAAATTTAAAGGATTTTAACACATACCTCTACGAGGTTTAACTTTTTAACACTTAAAGAGAATATTTGGTTTAATATACACATACCTCCTCTACAAATTTTTACTTCCATTCATAATTATTTAAAAGACGCATTTACCTTTTATTTGTCATTTTTAAAATAAAGACAAAATTTTAATCTTGATATATTTTTTTTAACTCAAGCAATATATTATTGAAAAATGAAGAAAAGAAAATATAAAAAAAAACTATAAATTTAACAAAAATTAAAGTTTTGAAAAGAATTATAGGTAAATGGCAATTAAAACTGATCATTTTATATAAAGTACAAAACAATGTGAAAAATAATGGTAAAATTCTAATAAAGACTTGAATCAAGTACAAGTGAGTTCTTTTTATCCCTTCAAATAAAAATAAAGAACATTAGTTTTAGAGAGTGTATAAATGTATTATTTCATTTTAATAAGAATTATCTATACTTAAATAATTTCATCAGCTCGAAAAAAAAATAGACAATTAAATGATAAATAAAAAATTGAATAAGTAATGGAGATAGTCCTTTATCTTTAGTAACTCGAATATCAAATGTTTTATTTTACAATTGAAAGGAATAAGAATTTACTTGATTTAACTTTATAATTAAAGTTTTTTAAAGTAAAATTTTTATAGGTGGAGTAAAAATTTTTATAAATATGTGTTAAAACTTTCTATTTCTAAACTTCAATTTTTGCTAAACTTATAGTTTTTTTTGTATTCCCTTTTCTTCATTTTTCAATAATATATTATTTTAATTAAAAAAATATTTCAAGCTCAAATTTTTGTTTTTATTTTAAAAATGGCAAATGAAGGGTAAATGTGTCTTTTCTATAATTATGGATGGAAGTGGAAGTCTATAGGAGAGGTGTGTGTGCATTAAACCAAACTTTCTCTCTAAGTGTTAAAAAGCTAAACCTCAGGGAAGGTATATGTTAAAACCCCTTATTATTTATTATTTCTCACGTGCACTAAATTATTTCTTACATTATTTATTCATAAAAAATCAAGTAAATATTAATTTTTTTTAAGAAAAAGTTACTTTTTGCATTGAAAATATTTGATAATATATTATAAATTTGTTTTTCCCTAATTCTTAACAGTAATCCACTTAAATCTTAACTTTTCTCTTCTATAATCATTTTCACTTTCTTTTATTGATTATCTAATATTATTAAGCAATGAATATGAGTTTTGATAAATATTTTCAAATTTAAAAAAAAAAATTGATTAAGATGAAACTAAATTTCGCAATAAAGGAAAACCTCTCGTTGACCCAGTTGAAGACATGAAGTTGGCCCAATAATGATAGGATTAGGTAGGTGCAAGCCTGGCCCGCCCAACTGTCAACGATTGGGCTTGCGGAGCCCATGTGTCGAGGATCGAGCTCTTCTTTTTAAAATTAAGGGGATGAAATTGAATTCAGAGAAAAAGTCCTTTGATCAGTCGATCTTACTCTCGGAGCTGAGAAGGGGGAGAGCCTAAGAAGCCGAAAGCGAAGCGGAAATGATAAAATCAGTGATGGTGATCAACACGCAGGGCAAGCCTCGACTTGCCAAGTTTTACGATTTTCAGGTATCTCCTTGTCTATGAACTGATTGCATTTTGTGCGTTAATTTTTACTTGAATCGATTAAGTTGTTGAATAATAATCAATTTTGTGACTTCAGCCCGTAGAGAAGCAACAAGAGCTAATGCGCAGCGTTTATGGAGGTCTGTCTGTCTGTCTGTCTGTCTCTCACTTTCTTGCCCATGCACTCAACAACACGGTTGTATTTATGTTATTCATTTTTCATTTCTTTATTTTTTTTTTTTGGATATTTATACAGTCTTGTGTAGCAGAGCTGAGAATGTTAGCAATTTCATCGAGGCCGACTCATTTTTTGGCCCGGTATTTTCACCTCCTGTTCTATTCTAGCTGATATATCACAGAGGTTGATCTAATTTAGTGTTTATCACATTTGATGCTGTGAAACTTACTATTCATCTGTGATTTCTTTTACCCTTCTTGTCATTGCCAACAGGATACCCGCCTTGTATATAAGCACTTTGCAACTCTTTACTTTGTCTTCATATTTGATAGTTCTGAAAATGAGCTAGCTATGCTTGACCTTATTCAAGGTACATTCTGAAACTGCATTTTTAAGCTTTTCAAAATTTGGATATAGCTCTTTTGTGTAAGACCTCCTTGAAGTTGACTTAGCATAATTGGATGTTCTTGTTTAAGGGTGGTTGGTTTTGGATGCTAGTTATCACAAATGAATACTTTAGTAGCATAGTATATGGCTATAAAGTTTAACAATTATAGGGAATTCCTGTTGTCCATAAGCTTATGTACATGTTGATGATGAAGTAAATGATAAGGTAGTTTTAGATGCCCTATTTTTAACCTAGCTAATTAATTCTTCATGATCATCTTCCTGGATGTGTGATAGAACAACAAAGAAATTGTTCATGTGATGCAATAGACCAGGGTGTGTGTCATTTTTACATGGCATAGGCAGAACATAAAGTAAATAGCCGGTTGATTATGTATATCACAAATACTTGTTTCTTCTGAAATTTTTGACTTGGTTGGATTATCTGTTTCTCTGCAACTTTTGATGACTGCAGTTTTTGTGGAGACATTGGACAAATGCTTCAAAAATGTATGCGAGCTTGACATTGTCTTCAATTACAGCAAGGTTGTGTGTTCCACTTGTTTTCTTCTTGCAAAAACCTCTTTAATTTTGTGCTCATTAAATGTGAAATTGTTCAAATACGGAATCTTTATTTTGGATTTAACAGGCACAACATATGCTGCTGTATAATGGGCACTGTAAACATGTGGAAGTTAATGTTGTCATTGCATTTTTGGAGATTTAATTGAAAAAATGCTCAAATAAAAATAAAGGTTTCATTGCAAGTTGACTTCTTTTAGATCTAAGCATTTTGTTAAATATTGAGTCACTTTGTGAAGCAACTCTTCCTGATTGAATTTTCTCTATCAAATTGTTGCTATTGTTGGAGGTTTCATTTGAACATCAATGTGAATTACTAATTTTCTCTACAAAATTGGTGAACTGTTTATGGTTCATATCCCAAGTTCTTAGAACTTCCTTTTCTATTAATCGGCAGTTGCATACTATCCTGGATGAGATTATTTTTGGAGGCCAAGTGTTGGAAACAAGTTCTACAGAAGTTATTAAGGCTGTTGAAGAAATATCTAAGTGATCTCTCTCTTCCTCGGTTTGTTTTTATGGGACTTGGGGAGGGTAGTTGGACTTATCCTGTTTGTGCAAGGAATTAACAGATGACTTTGCATGCAGATTGGAATCAGCCACAACTACTATCGCACTTGTCTCCAAATCAGTTTCTGGTTGGCGAAGTCGGTAGCATGTGGTTCAAAGGGAGCTGTAAAAATGGTTATTGTCATGCATTTGAAATGTTGCAGCGTAGAGTTTCAAATTTTATTTGTATCTAACAGGGTGATGTGTGATTCTAATTGAGCTGTACCAATGGTCAATGTTTTATGCTGGCCAGGATTTTACTTGTTTGAAAATTGCTTTCTGTGCTGGCGTTCCCTGAAAAAAGCTTGAACATGGTAAAGAAAAGGTTTTCACTTTGTGATACCAGAAAAGCTTACAAAGTAAATTCTGTTGAAGAAAATGACCATGTTCATTCTGGGCAAGTAACTATTTGCAGCTGTTCTGTTAGAATGTAAACGGATCATCTCTCAATGTTGGTTATCATTGATAATCTCTGGTGTTAAGAACAGCATTCTTTTTTCAAAATTTATAATTTACTGGACGGACTGAATATATTTCCTCACTCTTAACATGAAGGGAGATGATGGCGACTTCACTGGTGTCTTATCTTGCTCAGTTTCTCTTTTCCGTAGAAGCACTTGAGTGCTAGGACTTAGGACTGTCAAGATACAACTTGTATTCTCAACAATCTGTGTAAACAGATTAGTGTAGGAGAAAGTTTCTGTTTATAAGAATTCAATGGTTATGGATGGAAATGGTGGTAAAATGGAGATATCACCAACTGGATAATCAATTACAGCTCTATTCTCGCTGCTACTTGTATGGTTGTCCTTCAGATTTTTAATTAGAATTATTTGGAGCTTCTCGCAAATAAAAGATATGTGCTAGTGACAGAATGAATGTTTAAGTCGAGAAACTTTTTTTCGATTTACAAAAGTAGGCAACTAAGATGCATGGTGTAGTGGCAAAGAAGCAAGCCAGACGCATCAATTCAATGATTTCTTCAGATCTTGAAGAACAACGCGAGCAGCATTACGGCCAGGTGCACCCATTACACCACCCCCAGGATGAGCCCCACTCCCGCACAGATATAGTCCTCCTAGAGGAGTCCTATAATTTGACCTGCGCTCAAAATTTTCACCAAGTAACTTCAAATTTAAATTGACCTAGAAATAGTAAAAGATAGCCCGGGTTGCAAGCATGTAAGAATTATTACCATCCTTTCACAGGTCGCATGAGGAACAGAGAATCTAATCCCATAGCACCGTGAAAGATATTTCCTCCTGTATATCATCATTCAAGAATTAGGGAATGTATGCATCAACATTAATTTCAAATGCTTGGGTGTTGTGATCTGGTGTCTTAATGGTTCCAGTTCTGACGCACCTGTCAGACCGATTTCTCTCTCAAGATCTGGTGGGGTTAGCATGTCATAACCAATAACTGATGAGCTGAAGCCAGGGGCATATTCATCAATCAGGGAGAAACACCTTTTCGCAAATGATTCCTACAATAGAATTCCAAAGACAATTCTCACAGGATTAGTCACAACAAGATTAATATCAATACCGCAGCATTACTATATTGGCAACTTCTGAAACGTAAAGGCATTTATCATGCTATCAGGCTTGGAAATTGGGAAGAGACTTCAATTTTCATTCCACTCACTCTGTAAGCAGGATCTTCCCAGTTGCCATCTGATGGCTTATATGGTGTATATTGAACAAACAAGTTGATAACATGGCTCCCTGCAAACAGACAATTAAGACCACATAAATGCACAATGTAGCACTTTTAATTATACCTGCTAAAGGAAGTGTGAAAAATTGCATGAATGATGAATGCAAGATAAAATGCTATAGAAGGTCAAGAACAAAAGATCATCCAATAATATTCACATACATCAAATGCAAAGTTTTGAGTACCAGGTGGAGAAATAGTCTTGTCAAGCACACTAGGAATCGTCATTTCAATGACTGGCCTGCTCGATGGTAATCCGTTGACTGCTTCTTGACAGGCTGAATCAATCTCCTCAATGCTTAAAAAGTGACAAAACCAGATGTAAGAAACCGCATATATTTTTTACACTGTTAGAATTAAAAATAGACTTCGTAGACTTACTTAGTTTCACTATATTTAGTCTTATAATACATTTCTTCTTCAAGTAGTATTAGTTGTTCCCTAGTTTATGTTGCTTTATTATTTTCACCTATATAAAAGCACGTCCATGTCCAAGTACTTAGTTAAATAATATTCAAGAGATTTAATATAATATTTTATTTTCTCTAACACACTAAATGAGTTAATGACATAAAGGTTCAAAATAAAATTTAAATCAGATCTGCAACGTTGACAAGACATTAATATTTGGATAATCTGTTTCTGAAAAGAATAAGATCTATCTGAGAGAGATAATGAACTCTAAATGATAACAAAATTTGCCTTATTGGAATAACATGTTATGTTCTATTAGACTTAATGCTATCATCAATCTATCAGATTGTCCACAAGCAGTCCTTTCTTTTTGTTGGGTTCAAAAACCAAGAAACTAAAACCAAATAAATAAGCTTAAAATTCATATTAAAATGTGCATCTATACAGTATATTATCATCTTGATCTTTTACAGTCTTTTTTCTTGGCCAGAAATTCTTTTAGGACCAGCAATATACCACGTGCTCAAATAACTAACTGAAGAGTTGGTACACACTTTAATACAGAGTCAAACACAACAATTCCACTCCAATCGGGTTTGGGCTTCCACCAGCAGGCTTAAGGTTTGCATATGTTACAGCAATAAACCAAAAGTTAACTCTCTCACAACACATAGATATCAAAAAACACATGGGTTAAACCAGCAAATTAACAGCTCCAAACAAAATCATACCTCTCAGAACCAATATGAATGGTACCCACATGCTGAGGACCTGGGTCAGGATGACTTAACTTGCAAGAATGAAACTGGGGCAATTTATCAACAGCTAAGTTTATTTTTGTAGTTCCCTGTTGCAATAAAGGACACCCACATACAACAAAAAGTAAAGTGAGGACTGGGAAAGAACTGATACAACATTTTGCAAGTTTTGTTCCATGGCCCCATAGAGTCTTATGGCTTTGAAGCACCTTAAACTTTTACAACCATGAGGTCGTCATGGTTCTAAAGCACCGTGGAATTTTTAAAAGTATTTCACAATTACATGCTGCTAGTAGATTTGCATGAATCAATTCTACCATTTTCTGGCCGCAAGCTTTTTATGGAGAAATGATAAAAGAAAAAGGAAAAAATTGGGTATTGCAAACCAATAGAATAGACAATCCACTTTCCACTGTATGTTTCCAGTTTCTATTCAAGTGATATCCATAGAGTCTGGCATAATAGACAAGCATAACCAGCTCCTATCTTAAACAAAATAATTTACCAGTATTTTTCATATCCACTGTCAAGACAAAGTAAAACTGTTGACTAACCATAATATTTCTTTCAATTGCAAACCAGCAGCCCAACTATGAACCTTTACAGCATCTTTCCTACTATCACAGAGCCACATGCCACAAAACATCTTCATTTGTACCTATAAAGCTAGAGTGTGTATATGTATGGATACCAACTTAGTATCTGAAATTATAAATATAATGGTTAATTGTGTAACACAACAGCACATGGGTAAAAGTGCACAAAGTAAGAATGTGAATATCATAAGAGAGCTTACAGAGCTGTAGTCAGAGTTTTTAATCGAAAGGATGAAATCATTAGGAAGAATATTATTAGGCACCAATTCCTGCATCAGAAAAGCATAGCCCTATGATCACAATTCAAATCCATTCACAGCATGAACCTAACACGGCTTAAAATACCGAATGATCCTTGTGTTTGTTACCAAGGAACTTTTAAAACAGAAGAAAATTAACATACATAAACTTTTACCATAAAAGTCTTATACGGGGTTGCGTTCGATAAAACAATTGAAGAATGCACCTGAGTGCCATCAGCTAACAATACCTATGTGGAATTAGCCAAATGTACACATGTAATCAGTTTGATTCAAACTTCAAAACCCTCTTCATTGAGGGAATATAGGGTAGAGAAACTAACCCCATTTACTCTGCCATAATCACCGATCATCAATTGTGAAACCTGAAAAACATACAGAGAAATGAGAGTTCAACCAAATGATATAAATGTACCAATGAAGGAAAAAGTTTAAGAATGATATTGGAGAATCTGTGAAATTTTTAAAAATCAGCCCATCAAGTTTAATTTTTAGATCAAGACAAAACCGAACTGAACCAGAAAATTCCCATTCCTAAATTCCGTCATTCTAGAAAATATCAAATCTTATCAATAGCACGTGCCGCATAACGGTAAACAAAAATGCTCAATGTCTTAAACTAGGCAAATACTTAATGTGTAATGATCACAGATTAACCTAGAGACACGCATGTATGAGCAAAGGGGCACAGAAATTATGAACATACTTCAAATCATTCACAGATGTTAAGTTTGCAAGAAAATTAAGTGATAATACATTCAATCCATAAAAAGGGGAATTAATCTTTTAGGTGAAGGTTATAAATAATGCCCACAACCAATAAAATCAACATGTAAAATTTTGAAACTTGAGCAACAGCTCATAGAGGCTAGGAATAAGATCCTGAAAGCTCTATTTCTATCAATGAATGGGAATAATTCTCTAGCAAATTAATACAAAATGTACTTCATCACAAAAAGATTAGTTCAAAGTCAGCTTTTTAAGCTTTTACATGTTAATAGGAAAGTCACAGTTACACCATACATCAATGAGATGACGAGAATGAGTCACCTAATACTCATGATGACATTCAATTCAATTATATATTCCCAAAAATTGAGTCAAACTAACTTTTGCTCAGCCCTAAGAACAATACCAAATAAATTAAGTCTTTTTAATTGATGGTATCATCATTTGAAAATTTATTTCTTTTATGTCGGATTTAGATGCGATTCATTAATTATAAAAATTCTTATATGTTCTTAAACTAAAAGAAATAATCACTTAAAGAATTTCTCTTTGTCTACAAAGATAGCTATAAAGTTTGTCTTAGAAAAAAGTGAAAAGATACTTTTATAGCTTTTATACCCAATCTTATAACAATTCCAAGTAGGTAAAATAAACCAGCGAAACAAAATCGAACCGATTGGTTCAATTTAGTTTTAGACAATCTTACTTAAAATGAAATCTTACAGATAAAATTTTAAAAGGTTATCTCTTAACACACATGTTAATTATCTATGAATGATTATACCACATTAAAATACACTTACAATAATTCTAGATATTTAGATAAAAAAGAAATTTACTTAACTTGAGTCAAAACCAAAAAACTGAATCAAATCAAACCAAGCCAATCAATTTAATTCTCACCCGGTTCCACATTCTTCATCATTCAATTCAATTATATTTTCTCAAAAATTGAGCTAAACTAACTTTTGCTCAACCCTAATAATAATACCAAATAAAATAAGTTTTTTTAGCTGATTGTATCATCATTTGAAAATTTATTCTTAAATATTAGATTTAGAATGTAATCTATTAATTAATAAAGATTCTTATATTTTTTCAAATTAAAAAAAATAATCACTTAAAGAATTTTTCTTTGTCTACAAAAATAAATATGAAATTTGTCTTGAAAGAAAATGAAAAGATACTTTTTAAATTTTTGTACCCGATCTTATAACAATTATAAGTGGGTAAAACAAACCAACGAACCAAAATTAAACTGATCGGTTTGGTTCAGTTTTAGATAATCTTGCTTAAAATAAAATTTTACATATAAGCACATGTCAATTATCTATGAATAATTATACCATATTAAAATACATGATAATTCTAGATATTTAGATTTTAAAAAACATTACTTACTTAACTTGAGTCAAAACTAAAAAATCTAAATAGAATCGAACTCGTCAATTTTATTTCCACATTATTTATAATTCAATTCAATTATATTTTCTCAGAAATTAAGTCAAACTAGCTTTTGTATAGCTCTAATAACAATACCAAATAAAATAAATTCTTTTAATTGATTATATCGTCAATTAAAAATTTATTTATTAACTGTTAAATTTAGAATGCAATCTATTAATTATAGAAATTGTTATATTTTCTCAAACTAAAAGGAATTGATCACTTAGAGGAAACAATTTTTGTCCATAAAGATAATCATGAAGTTTGTTTCGAAACAAAGTACAAAGATATCCTTAAAGTTTCTATATCTATTCTTACAACAATTAAAAGTAAGTAAATTAAACCAATGAACCAAATCAAACTAGTTAGTTCAGTTTGGCTCAATTTTGAATAATTTTTCTTAAAATAAAATATTAATTTATCAAAAACAAATTTAAAAGGTTGTCTTTTAACACATATGTCAATTATCTATGAACAATTATATGATATTAAAATACATCTTCTCGCAACAATTCTAAATATTTAGATTAAAAAAAAAAATCTTACTTAACTTAAGTCAAAACTAAAAAATTGAACTGAACTAAACCAAACTGGTCAATTTTAATCCCATGCGGTTCGATACTCTCTACTATTTAATTCAATTATATTTTCTCAAAAATTCAGTTAAACTAACCATTGCTCAGCCTAATAACGATACCAATGAAATAAGTTTTTTTCTAGTTGATCATTTGAAGATTTAATTTGAGATGTTAGATCTAAAATATGATCCATTAATTATAAATATTTTAAATTTTCTCAAAGTAAAAAGAAATAATCATTTAGAGAACTTTTTTGTGCACAAAGATAATTAAGAAGTTTATCTTAAAAGAAAGTGAGAAGATACTTGTAAAGTTTTTATACCCAATTTTATAACAATTAAAGTGTGTAAAATAAACCAACGAACCAAATCAAACCAGTTGGTTTAGTTCAACTCAGTTTTAAATAATCTTACTTAAAATAAAATTTTTGGTTTACCAAAAAAATTTTAAAAGATTGTCTTTAAACACACATGCCGGTTGTCTATAAATGATTATATCATATTAAAATAAACTTATTCAAAGTAACTCTGGTATTTAGATAAAAAGATTTTACTTAACTTGTCAAAATTAAGAACTGAACCGAACCGAACCGAACCGAAGCAGTAAATTTTATTCTTACTCGGTTCCACCCTCTCCAGCCTTCAATTCAATTATATTTTCTCAAAAATTGATCCAAACTAACCCATGCTCAATCCTAATAATGATACAAATAAAATATATTTTTTGAGTTGATTGTATCATCATTCGAAAATTTATTTCTTATATATTGGATTTAAAATATGATCCATTAATTATAAATACCTTTATATTTCTCAAAGAAAAAACAAATGATCGCTTAAAAAAATTCTTTTGTTCACAAAGACAATTATAAAGTTTGTCTTGAAAAAAAGTGAAAAGATATCTTTAAAATTTGTAAATACCCAATGACAATTAAAAGTGGTACAACAAATCAACAAACAAAATCAAACCAATTGGTTTAGTTTGGCTCAATTTTGGATAATCTTTCTTAAAATAAAATTTTAAAAAATTAGTCTTTTAGTACATATGTCAATTACTAAAAAAATTCTAGGTATTTAGATAAAAAAATCTTACTCACTTAACTTGGCCCAAAACAAAAAGACCGAACCGAACCGTTCAATTTTATTTCCAGTTCCACACTTTCCATCATTTAATTCAATCACATTTTCTCAAAAATTAAGTTAAACTAACTTTTTCTTGGCCTTAAAAATGATACCAAATAAAATAAATTTTTTTGTTGATTATATCATTATTTGAAAATTTATTTTTAAGATATTGAATCTAAAATGTGATCCATTAATTATAATGATATTTGTACATTTTTTCAGAATAATAAGAAATAACCTCTTAAGAGATTTTTTTTGTTCATATATATGATTATAAAGTTTTATTTTGAAAGAAAGTGAAATAATATCTTTAGAACTCCTATTCCCAATCTAAGCTTATGTCAAAAAAACAATAAAACATGGTACCTATTGGCAGGAAGTTAGGGGAGAAAGTACTTGAAAGTTGTGCTGCAAAGCTTAAACCAAACTTGTTACAGGTAGTAAAATCCTAGGGCACTTCTTTGGATGATTACAGTGAAGTAGCTACTTCTATATGCCAGGAGGCATCTGGCGATGATGGCAGATTGATGTTCATGTTTCTAACGAACAAACAGCTGATGATAATCAGAGCAAGTCAGTGAAGAACCACTGGATGAGGTTGCCTCAGGTAGACAAAAATTATAAATAGAATAATTATAGGCCTAGAATAAAGTAATTTCCTTTCCTATTTCCTAGTAAAAATTTATAAACAAGTTGTAAATCTTCTCAATATATAAAAGCAGAATTTGAAAGTCATTCACATTTTTGAAATGATGTGATAAATTACTTCAAACTAAATCCATGAATTAAAAGATTGAAGACAATATTGCAGGTTAAACTATTCAGCAATTAGAAAGAAAGTCACAAACAATTCAAAGCAAACAGCAAACAGCAAACATTTCCAAAGAAAGAAATTACCAGAAAGCTGACCAAGAGTACTCAACACTAATCATAAGAGCAGCTGTGCAAGACTATCCCTCTACTGCCCACCACCCTTTTAACACTCTTTTAATTCTCCTAATATGGAGCTGACTCTATCATTAAGTTCAAAATTTTTAACTGTAAAATGCTAAATTCCTACCAGACAAAGCTCAAAGTAGGTATAAGCATATGCCCTCAGAAAATTTTGCATTAGTAAAAACCTGTATATATAGTGGTTGAAAGAATTCCTCTAGTTCATATCCTTTTTGTTTCCCTTGTACATGTATTAGCATACCAAACATAGCACTCAAAATTGACCAAACCAGAATCAAATCACGCAACTTGCAGCATTGATCTGATTCTCGACAAAATTTCCAAGATGCCGGGGTCTTTCTAATTTTCTATATTCAATGGTCCCTACTGACATGAAGCTTCAAAGATAATTTTTTGATATATTATAAGCAGGTTGCAGAATTTAGCCACACCTACTCTGGTTGAATCCGATGCTGAACTATTATATTTATTCAACCAAATAAGATATCACATACAAGTTCATAAAGTAAAATTTTAATCATTTATAAGAAAAGAGATTTATTACAAAGTCTAAAGAAATGATTTTAGACATACCTCTGCACTTGTCACAATGTGAACCCCAGCTTCCCTAGCAGCATTGCCGATGGCCATGGATACCAAACCCATCCCACCTTCAACATACCTATGAAACTGTTATTTATCAGATATTCTGTTAACCTTAGACTTATAATGTGATAGATTAAATAACATCATGGTGCACTGAACTGTATGTCAACATTAACTAGAATGAATAAACAATTACTCTTGAAATGTTAAAAAAGCAAAACTGTAAAATCAATTTGGAAAGAAATGGGCAAAGAATATGAATTTGAGGAAACATGTGAGAACATACACCATGGATCCAGAACAAACTTCTAAATGTCATATCAAAAGACTATCACAAATTCCATTAGTAAGTATTATTGCATTCAGTGCATTACTTCAGTGGGTTTATAAGAGTAGAATTATAAAACTTCATTACTAAATTCTCTTCCTAAAGATTCCAAGAATATAAGATAACAGGTGGTTACTGGTACAAGAAACATTCAAGATTCTCCAGAATAGTAAAAGGGGCAGTAAGTAATTTACGTCCTGCTATTTGTCCAATGCACAATATATAAATCAAGCCAGCAACAGAAATACATACGACCAAATTCCACGATCCCCGTCTGTTTCTCCCATCACATGATGTAGAAGAACATATCCACTTCCAGGTGTGCCGACATTACCCTACAATAGAAAATTGAATAGGCAAAATGAGTTTTCAGGTCTAGTAAAAATTTAAAGTATGAGTAACATTTGATTAATTTCTAATGGACCCAACAAGATGGCCTCTTATTACATCATTATCACTCAGAGGAAAATATATCGCACAAGTGCATAGTAATCTTTGATACCATGTTAAATAGAAAAATAAAAATTTGTAACTGATCCACCTTTCACTAGTTCACAAGGATTCTCACCATGGTCCCTATCACAGCATCTGTAGCAAGGGTTGCCTTCAAAACATCTGTCTGCATGTATCAAAGTCCACCAAACAAAATAAATAGGCAGCATAATGTAATACCTTTTTCACAGGATGTCTATAAGCATGATTATAATTACTGTAGGATATGTGATGGAAAAAGAAAATCTAAGTTAAACAAACAAATAAACACTTGTGGCCTTGGATGAAAAGTGATGGCATATTGATTTATGACCCATAGAAATTTATGACTCCAAAAAGGAGTGTGAATGGTATTTATTCTTAATTCACAAGTACAAATGGTTGAGAAAAGCTTTGATGAGTTTATCTAAGATATTCAATAATATACAATAATCTAAACAGTTGTTAATTAGTTAACATGGAGAAAGAAAATAGCATATAAACAGAATTGTATATTTGAGACAGAAATTAAGAAGTTAAAGGAATCTAATGACTGTAGATTCAAGAATGCAAGGATACAAATCTAAATACACCAAGCTTAAATCTAAGTGACAAAAAATTTAATTTTACTTCTAACAGAGATGGCAATAAGCAATATTCCTAATAATTATATGTCAGCAAATCAAAGGAAAATATATAAAGAAATCAAAGATTAAATGACAACCTCAAACCAGTTGTTCAAAACCTTTGAAGCCGGGGACAGTAAAAGGTCCATAAAGTCCCTGTCGAAACAAACAAATACATATGTAAAAAAGGATGAGACAGCAATTCACGATTGCTAAGTTACTCATACAGACATTAGTTAGGTGTTATACCATGTAAAATTCACTTGAGATGACATAAAAGAACCCTTACACCATGTCTTTTTGCCCCAATGAGAGGGCCTGCCGCAGACAGCAAACCCAAAAGGTTGAGTTTTGTATTTTATTCTTGAATCGATCTTTCAAAAAGGAGACACCTTGCAACAATTCGGGGGTAGGTGAATCCAAAAGAGGGTCCATGAATTTGCAGAATTTCTCAAGCTGTTCCTCATATCTGCAAAGGACAATTAAAATTGCTTCAAGTAAGTAGTAGGATAAATAGATCAACAAATAAATGTAATCAAAACTTAAAAAGCATTAGAATAAATGCTTGAAAGTTAACACAAGATACAAATAAAGGTAACAGTCTAAGGATTTGAACCTTGCAAAAGTTCAGAGATCATAAATGAAGAAAATCATTGATCATCACAATAAGGTAACAGTCTAAGGATTTGAACCTTGCAAAAGTTCAGAGATCATAAATGAAGAAAATCATTGATCATCACAATAAGGTAACAGTCTCTTGATGTCCAACCTACAACAACTTTTCAGAGAAATATTTTCCCGCTCTGTTGACAATGATCCAAAAATAATTCTAGTTTTCACAGCCAATTGGTAACCCATACAGATGTGCTTAACAATGATTTTTTAAGTTCATTTCTTAAATTCAACCCAAAACATAATAAACAAAATATCAAGAATATAAAAAATACATGAAAGATAGCTTTGTCAAGGTTCCTTTAATTTTACTGAAAATGATGCCCTACTGGAAAAAGAAAAATGAAAAATGGATATTCTTAAAATAAGTTTCTAACGTTTTGTATGTATTAGAAAAGTTGTCGAGATAATATTGTCAATGACTAGCCAATGACCAATAATGATTGTAGGCAGCTGGAAGTAAACTTCAATCATTGCAACACTGTCAGCAGCAAGGACAGATTACGATCATGATGCATCAGGCCTTTCATGGAACTTAAACGTAGATTTACAGTTCAAATATTTTTATACCTTGCATTAAACACCAAAAATGCCAAAAAGAAAAAATTGCAGAAATTATCCTCTGCTTCTACAAAACAAACAGAGAGCATAACCTATGTAATTTTAAGCACTACACAAGTTAGAATTCAACAAAACCACCGAGGATAGAACCAGCACCTGGGATATGCATCCGCGTCTCGTTTTGAGAACTTTGAAATCTCAGAATGATTTAATTCCTTATCAGGTCCCAATAGAAGGTACCGTCCATCCAAACACGGCGTAAACGATGATGGACTTCTCTTCAACAGCTTCAATCCATGTCTCGCTAACTCTAGTTCCCTATTTATTTAATAATTAACTAATCGATTAATTAATTAATCTAAAAAGAATAATCAAATAAATTTATAGATGTAGCGAACCTGATGACAGAGGGACGGAGGAGGCTTTGGAGATAGCTGCAGCGAGAGAACTTAAAGCCAGGGATGAGTTCTTCAGTCACAGCTGCGCCGCCGATGACATGGCGCCGCTCGAGCACGGCAACTGAGAGACCTCCGCGAGCCAAATAAGCCGCGGCTGTCAAGCCGTTGTGGCCTCCACCGATCACCAAAGCGTCCCATTTCTTCTCCTTCAACGTGCGAGTGGTGCCGGCGCTACTGAAGCTCCTTCTCCACATTTCTCTTCTTCGATGTAGTGCGTCCGTAATTCGATTAGAAGTGCGTAAGTTTTGTCTTTAGGAGGCTTTAAAAGCAGGGAAGATGAAGTACGTGGCCGCAGTATATGAATTAAATGGGGGTGCTTTAGACGCTGTTCGCTATTCTATTGAGATTCTGTGTTGCGGTCAGCAGTGGCGGGACCTCACAGACGCACCCACAGTCAGATTCACGCTTTAGCTTTTGTTTCAGGGAAATTATTTCGAATAATTTCATTAAAATATTGAGATTTTAACACATACCTCCCCTGAGGTTTTGGATTCTAACATTTAAAGAGAAGCTTTAAAGAAATACACACATACCGCCCCAGAAGACATCCATTGCCGTCCAGCTTCCGGTAGTGCAAGGGGTATTACAGTAAACAAACAAACAAAATAACAAAAAAAAAAGCATTGCTTTGACGTTGTAAGCTGGAGCATTTGCAGGGGAGCTACCTTATCTTCGTTTGCAAGTCTTTCAACTCAAAGAACAATGTCAGAAATAAAATTCTTTTTATTTCTTCTGGTTTATTAGGTGGACTAGTCCTCTCAAATGAAGGGCATACATCCCAGGCTTGAGGAGGAGAATGCCCAGAAAATTCACCAAGGGCAACTGCATAGAAAGAAGTGATCAGAATAAAAAATAAAGGGAACTAAAGTTGGGATATTAAACAAAGTTTCCAATGCTGAGTAGATGTTTATAGCTGAAAGGTAATGAATTACAGTTAAAAGATAAAATATAAGATATCCAAAGAATGGTACCATCCCAATCTTCCACAGTCTGGAAGATGTCAACATCATTTTCCAAATATTCCACTGACATTTCTTTTTCCTTTGTTGAATGTACTTCATCATCATCCGCATCCATGTCACCATCCTCATAGTCCTACTCTGGAGAAATTGTGTCCCCGGATATGCTACTGCAAGCAGAGGTATTAGACTGATCATCAGAATCTGGCGAGATGTTAGTTTTTTCCTTTTCACCAGTTTTTCCCCTTCTGACGTATATGTCTGTCGGCTGATCAAAATCCTTCCCATAAGAAGACTGCAAAGATGTTTTACTACGTTTTACCTGTAGATTGCAGTTAGTCAACATGCTCTGTGTTTCCACAGGAACATATATCTTATATTCTAGGAATAAATCTTGCATTTTATTCGTTCTTTTGAACAATTTCACGATGGACTTTTGAAATCAACATTTTCTTTCGAATTGAAATCAAAGTTCGGGCTTCCAGGCCCTGCTGGACAAAGTCTAAGAGGGTAATTTTTTCTTGATTAAGTGTAAAAAATAATACACATTAAAAATGTTGGATTAATTATATTAAGAGTGTAAATAATTTTTTTTTTTATATATGAGATAAAATATCACCGAATACATGTAATAGTTAAACAAAAATCTAAGTTAAAAAAATCATATGTGACTCCTAGTAGTATAGTTTCAAGTAGTTGCTCGCAATTGATTAAATTATTATTTTTTTAGTGAGTACAACAACTTCGATGTAAGACATCCTAGAATATAAACTTTGATGTAAGGCACAATCGCTATCTGCGCGTTAAAGAGATATGTGACAACATTTGTGACTACTGTCCAATGATTCCTTTATGTATTACTATAACCTCCACGAAACACGTGACAGCATAGAACAAAAATTTTCAGTTTCTCCATAAACATGAAATGTCGCAAGCTTTCAGAAAGCGGGACCAACACGGTCGTTGATGCCTGGATAAGTGATAATGTTGCTAACTTATGGACTGATTATTATTCAATGCAGCCAAAAAGTTTAAAGTTTAATGCTCTATCATCTCTATAATTGATTCTTTAGTTCGCATTCTTTTTAACAAATTTTCTCTAAGAGACCAGTAGGAATAGGGATATCATGTACGAATTTTTGTTGAATAATTAGAATATTAATATAAAAATCACTGAATCACTTTTTTGTTTATGATGAAAATTAAAATAAAAAATTAAGAACCCGAGTTAACAAACCTTGCCCATCATCGATAGCTTAGTTCCATCCACAAATTAGGGCTTAGTCAGTCCAGTATCTGAAAATGCACCCTAGCCCAGTCAGCCCATTTAAAAGTTTAAATGGCCCAAAACCCAAAGCTATCTAAAACAAAAATGGTCCCGGCGGGGCTCGAACCCGCGACCTTCGGCTCATAAGACCAACGCTCTAACCAACTGAGCTACGGGACCTGTCCACAAACAAATGTTGAATAAAATTGTAATCATATTTAAGTAGTATCAAAATTAAGCCTCCGATCTCTTTGCAGTTGGTTCGTGTGTACTGAATTATAATCTAACCTAACTCTGTATCAAATGAGAAGAATTATTGATGTTGATACTGATGGTGATCAAATAAAGGCAAATCCTTTTACACACAAGATTTTCTTATCCTCGCAAAAAGTGAAAAGCTCATAAATTTTAAATTACTTTAATACAAACAACTGCCATCAATCTGATACTGTTATTAGTTTAACATAGTTTGACTGAATTGTATTTTGACTGGTTTTACTCTACATTTTATCGTCAATTTGGAAGACAACCCTGGACATTTCTTCAATAAATTATCATCAACTTTCGTCGTGGCAACAAAATAAATAACTTTGTTACTATCACCTGTCTTAAAGCTAGAAAATAACTTTCTATTTTGGTTATTTAAATAAATATTAATTTGCTATACATTTATATTCTAAATACAAAAATAAACACATATTCTTACTTTTCATTTCAATGAAGATAAAAAAGGACCTTTAGACTAGTAACGGCGGATAAAATTAGTATTTAAGCAATAATTTCTATAAATTATTTAATCTAACTAAATAAACTTAGACAGCATAACTTTTTATCAATATTAGTCTTCAGTTCCTTTATCTTTTTGAAGGTCATTTTATAGTCCCTAGCTACGTTACAAAAGAGTACTGTATACTTTCTCATCAGTCTTCTCTACGTAACGGCGACCTGTTTGGATCCATATGATTGCATGGGTGGACCCACTGATGTGGCAACTGGCAAGATCAGAAGCGGTAGATTGATACAGTACAAAACGCCCAGAGAATAGGGGGAGCGCACACAGTAAAACCGCCATCAGACTTGAAAATAAATAAAAAGTTAAGTGACGTGGCAGGTCGTTATTGGAAAAAGAAAATTCATCAACGCAATGGGATATTCTCGCCGACCAACCATTTACGAACCGAATTAAACATTTGAACAAAACAAAGTAAAGGACATACAGAGAATTAGACAGAAAGCAAGAGCGAAAGAGATGACTCTCGGTCTGATCAATGCGAACCCAGTGGTTCACGCCAAGAAGGAAAGGGTGCCCCGCAACGAAGAATCTCACTCTCACTCTGAAGACGCCGTTGATCCCCTCGAAATATATGATATCCTTTTCCTTTTCCTTTTTCTTTTTCTTATTCTTAATTATTGTTATTATTATTATCAACGGAGCATTTAATTTGTGATCTTTGACTCAAATTGATAAATTATGTGAGAGATATAAGAGATCCAGAGCATCCTTATTCACTAGAGCAGCTCAGTGTTCTATCTGAGGAATCGATCAGCGTTGACGAGAAGCTTGGGCGTATTTTGTAAGTGTAGCTGAGCTTCTATTTTCTGTAATATCTTTTAGAATATATAAATTCCATTTTAAGTTTTAGTATATTAATGCAATTTCTTGTTTATATTAATTTCGGTTAATTTTTTAAGGATAACTTTCACTCCGACTATTCAACACTGTAGTATGGCAACAGTAATTGGTCTTTGCCTCAGAGTTAAACTAAAAGAGTTTTTTCCTCCGCATTTTAAGGTCAGTTTTTACATTTTTTTTAAGCTCATTATGCTGATATTTGAGTACAACTAGTCATTGCACTAGTGTTTTATACTGAAATTGAAATGTTTTTGCATTTTGAAACTCAGTACGCTGATATCTGAGTACAATTACTCATTGCATTTGTGTCTTTGTATATTAAAATTGAAATGTTTTAATAATTTTCAGTGATTTTCTTAGAACTCTTAGGCATTATCTAATTACAATTTTGTGTGCATAATCATAAGTTATTTCCATTATTATCTTTTATGTCCATGCCATGGATTATAGAAAAATAATGCTGAAATATAATCTGTTACCTATATGAATTACAGATTGTCAGTTTATACTGCAGTTTAAAATTATTGCTGCATATGGCTAGGATTCAACTCACTGTCTACTGGTTTGCAACATAATTGGAAACTATATGGTCATGCACCTCTTCTGTTTTTGGCATCTTAGCCATGTGTCTAGATTCTCCAAAACAAACATTACTTGATTGTTAATGGCTATACTAAGGGAAAAGTCAGGAACTGCTTTAAAATTTTTCCCGCTGCATATATGTCCAAACTAACTGTAGAGAAGAGTTTACTTATGTAATGCATTCAGGATCTAATATTCATCTCGATTCTTACCATGTTTACTGATATACTTTTGCAGCTTGATATCAAAGTTACTCCTGGATCTCACGCGGATGAAGAATCAGGTAAAACTGCTCAACTCCTGTTCTGCCATTCAAGATGCTTTTTCGTTTGATACTGGATGTGTCTTTGGCAATATAATTGAATCTTCTCGAATGTTAGATACTTTTGACAAACATACAGTCCAGGGACCTTGCTTCTTTTCTACTCTATCACTTTTAACTAATTTTCTCTAGGCAAAGGAACCACTTAATTATGGGAAAACTTATTAAGATCTTTTTGTTCTCAATTTTTCTTTCATAAATTCATTCTATCAATTCAGTTGCCATTTTGAACATCATCAGTTCAGAACCATGTAATGATATTAATCAGCCTAATATTCATATATCTATGGGAGTGAAAACTTTCGTTTCATTGCCATTTCTGAATTAGTGTACCCAGTATGATAAAACTTGCTTTCTATCTTGAGCAATTGACTGAACTCCTCTGTCATTCTTCTCTTTTAAATTTCTTCAAATTATTATTGAAGTTGTGCAAGTTCCTCTGCAGTTAATAAGCAGTTGAATGATAAAGAAAGAGTTGCAGCTGCTCTGGAGAATCCTAATCTTCGCCAACTTGTCGATGAGTGCCTCTACTCCTGTGAACTTTGATAAAGTGCACTCAGTCAGTTGTCCAAAAACCAGTGTACAGTGTAAAAAGCAGTATTGGTTGTATGCAATAAGAAATGTTGTTGTAATGTGAATTTGATTTGACTACTATACTGTACTCGTGTTGTATGCCCTATTTTTTGTTGGCTGCATTGATGCATTTGCAAATCACTTTCTCAAACATCACTTTTCATAACTAAAGATTATATTTTCTCTGCTTAATTTTGTTTAATTGGGTCTCACTGAATTTTTTACCAAGGAAAAAGTGCAATTGAAAATTGTGTAATCCAGGGGGATTATTTTTCTTAGCCAAAATAAGGTGCTATTGCAAGGTGTATAATCCACTAAGAATGTTGTAAGTGGTATATTTCATGGGAGAGTATTGTAGACATTGTGCTGGACCACAGTCAATGGAATAATCCGAAGAGGATGTGTTGTAAATTTGGTGGTAGATGAACTCTACGTGGGAAATTTAGTAACCTCTGCTGTGTATATCAACTATAGCGTTGTATTGAAATATAACTCATTGAAAACAAGAGCAAGAGAGAGCTCATTGTTCAACAAACAGAAGACCTAAGATGATTCCCAATATTTATTTTGTTGAAGACATGAGGTGATCTTATTATTAATCATTTGAATATTTTACATTCATTTTGACGAGGAAATGCGACCATCGTGAGACGATTCAGCTTCTGTATTTTTTTTTTCTTCAATTCATTTTCAGTATTTTTATCATAAAGTGAATTTAATTAACATTCACCCGTTTCGGGTGGGAAACATGAGAAAACATTTGTGTAACGCAAGATGCCTTTATCAATAATCAGAAAAATAAATAAAATTATCCACCTCCAGCAAGGAACCGGACATCAATCCAGATATGTCAGCGAATTTAATACTAAAAATTCGTATCAGTTGATCAACTTTTATATATATTAAGTTTCTTACATACCACTAATCACGATACGTACAACACAGATGAACTCAACTGGGCAATGGTGCCACCTCAGCCTTCAAATGCCTGTTAGTAATTGGATGTGGCTTCTCCTGATCAAAACCCCAGAATTGTGCAGTTTTAACATCATCCTGAGCCATCAATCTTGAAAACTCCTCATGGTCATAGTCCAGCGTGGCTTTTCCTCCAAACTCTCTTGGAAGGTTTTCCACATCAAATATTGACTTCATGAACTCTATGCTCTCTTTATTATTTGTGTAAATAAATTTCACCTTCTCAGATGTTTTTGGGTCCAGAAAGTACCTGATTGCCTGTAAAAGATGAAGATGCAAGAACTTCAATGACTGAAAAAGCTCAACAACCTATATTCGTGCCACCACTATTGTGATTCTTTTTTCTCTAAAATCAATTTTCTACTCTGCAACTAGAAACATATCATTTTGACCTATACAAGCTACATTTACAAAGCCAGAGGTGGAAAAACTAACAATTTTGGCCTGATCATCCCTAAGCCAAAACAAAATGAGAATCAATTCTAATGACTTAGCTCTGCATCTGATCAAAGATTGAACTAATTGTCACATTTGAAATTTATTGAAAGAAGAAATAATTATTGATTAAATTTTGATCAGATTAAATCACCAAGTGTTCAGTTAATGCATATCAAAATGAAGTAAGTTAGAAAGCACAGTAGCTCAAACCTTCCAAATTGATTCAAAAAACTTTGGGGGGTTGTACAGAATCGCAAAAGCTAGCCTCTCAGGGTAGTGATTCTGGAAAACATAAATTATATCACGAATTGTCTTGATAGTGATGTTCGTACTCAATGTCCACCCAGTGAAGTCAATCAACCAAGTCATTTGTTCTTGACCCTCGGCAAGATTAAGGATAGAATTTTCCAGAAGATACACCAGATGACGCACATTACCTTCTCCTGATGCTGTGTTCTGCCACAGATAAAAGAAAAAGTTAAAAGGCCAATTTACAAAAGCTTTATACATGCATGAGAAAGAAAATCCTAGTATAAACCTGTTTGCCAGGCCTCATTATAAGCACAGTCCTTCCTTGTAGATCGTGAAAATTTGCTCTCGATACTTTTCCAGTCTCACCTTCATGGGCCACCTCATGCTGAAGAATCACGTGTACATATGGTATCAGTGCAGGCTTTAATGGATTATGCATAGAAT